>OZ023262.1:65488916-66231958 GCA_964006375.1 Tillus elongatus | reverse complement strand
CAAAAGAGCGGGCATAACAGGATGTTCTATGTCTGGTGACCTGGACAGTAAAGGTGTGCATTGTGTGTCGTAAACAAAATCTATTAAATATTATTGGCGCATATATAATTTTCGTAAAAAAGTGCGTTGTTATTTTCCATGAAAATTCACTACCATAACGCACTTGCTGCGTTCAGACTTTTATTTACTTTACATTAGACGTCACAAAATTATAAAGTGTATCCTGATCCAGGTCCCAAGTTAATCCGTTTACTTAGCACCTGGTAGTATTTCTATCGTTAATGCTTTCTGACAGTATTAGAACTGGTACAGCATTATATTATCGCTTAGGCATTATTTACAATGGTGGAATACCGCAGCTATATGGGTTCAATACTAGTTGTTACATTATCAGTAATTACAGCTACATCCCAATGCAGTGCGGTAAAATTTGAAGGTAACACAATTACCGTCCTACCGTCGAAAATAAACCCATTTAGCCGTGAACTGACGCACATCACACTCCAATATTATTATATCCATCAATGCATAATGGAAAATGTGAATTATAATGCGAATCAGCGGGGCCATTCTCTGAAATATTCGTAGCTAGAAATGAACATCCGGCCGAATGCATGAACTATGCGGTTTTATAAAGTCATATTGTAGAATGTAAAGTGTGTCGTATGTAAAACTGTCACGTTACAAGCTCAAATTTATAGAACAAGTGGATAACTGGATAACTTTTCATGTTCCGGATTTATTCTCATGTGAGATTAAATTAGATGGCTCCAGTTAAATGGACCTGAAATTTCGAATGTTTCTTGAAGCGGAGTGAAATGAGATAATGGGTAGGTCACGTATTAACTTTGGAATTTGTGTGAATGTATGTAGTGTGTATTTCGGGGAGTTTGTTTGAGATGAGTCCGACCAACTTAGTTCATCAAGAAGTTTTCGAATGGAAAGAAAAAGTAACTGAAACTCCTCAATGTCTTTAGCACCAATAGTCAGTTTGAATGTGTAACCGGGGGTTCGTGTCAACTGTTGTTTAAATAAAGCGAAATCCCACCTTGTGTGTCTTAGGCGGTCTTTACCTGATAAATAATTCTGGAGGTATAATGGGGATTAAATTTACTTAGCGACGTTATGTTTGTTCACGTTCAATGAGGCTTTTGTCGTATACAGTGTGTCCCAAACTGGATGGGAATGTATTGCTATCTCCGTTATTATTAGAGATAGGGAGACGGTTAAATTAGCAGTTTTTTAGAATTTCATGCTCGTTCCAAATATGGCTATTATTGTGCCCTGCCTCTTTTCGTTTTCGAGTTATTTTGAAAAAACCAAAATTTGTCGATTTATTTTTTCTTCCATATCTAAGTAGGTGTTGATCTGACATGTCTAAGACTTGCACATTATCAGGACACTTTTTACAGAGTAATCTTTTTGTGCTATTCTCAACTTTAAATTGTCATTTGTTTTTGAGCTACAGGTATTAACGTTTGTTTTTAATATGGCAGCCATATTGGATTTTTGCTCATGTGATAGCCTGTCAAAAGAGCTTTCCAATGATGTACAACATGCTTGAGAAATCTTGTAATTGAACTGACAATGTTGAGAAAACCCGTTTTGAGGATAGTAGGCTATGAAATCCAATACCAGAAAACAAATGACAAAAAAAAGTGTTCAAAAAGCAGTAGGTCTAACATAATTTTCCGTAATGATTCACAATAAAAAAAATATTGTGATTTAATTTACAATACTTAATTAGGTAATAATGGTAGGTAATATTATGTGAAACAGTTTAATAACGAAACGCGGCAATAACAAATAGAAACTTAAACTCCACAAAACAACACAATTAGAAACAGAACTCAACAAATAATAAAATTAAAACTTAAAGATACACTAAATAGAAAATTGTTCACACATGCATACACATACAAATTTAACAGACCCTTAGCATGGGTCCTGGGAGCTCTTTTTCCCCGTGCTTTTTTGTATAATTTTTATAAAGTTTGAAAGTTGTGAGCACTGAACGTTTTCGTTTAAAATTCAACACGAAATAATTTTTTGAAAGTCTTCACTTAGATAACACATTGCAAAAAGTGCATTTAGAAAAATTAAAGGCATTATAAATGTATAGATGTGGTAATAAACGTATTATGTCACCCTGATCTATATTTTATTTTCGCCGTAAGCTGTAGAGGAAACATTTATAACATCTTAAACGAGAAATAAAATTGCCTCGAATGGCATCGATTCATTTTTATCTGGTATTACACAGTAAATAAAGCTAAAAGAGCTATAACATACAGGAATTACTTTTATGTTTCTGTGAAGACAGTGCGAAGTATAAAAGCTTAAGAGGAGAATCTTTACGGGAAATCATAATTTCCAAATATATTTGTTGTTTGCTAAATGTTCACACAGCAATTCAGGAGTAAGCGTAATTCTAAATGTTTGCTCATTGTAATTAAGACCACAGCTAAGAATTATGTATTCAATTCCCAAACTCTCTTACACAAGACAATGTATGGAAAAGTTTATTATTTGTACACTCCTTCTTTCCGTCGAGGCGTCAACTGTATAGCCGCATGGCTCGATATAACATTATTTCTACGACTACAAATAAAACTCTGGACGCAGCAAGTGAATTATGGTAGTGAATTTTCATTAAAATGTTTTTATTGCAAATATGTGTGTTTTCATTTTAAGAAAGCAGGCATCAATTTTGGTTACCAGTATAACCTATATAGTAAAAGCAATGTGCCATGTTTCATAAAAATAACTTTATTGTGTGAAAATGTACAAAGATTTCCAAAAGTAGACTTAAAGTGTTCCCGGAAAAACTCGTTTCTTGGTGAACCTTATAGGTTAATAGCAAATTGGGCTATTCAAATATGAAGCATTTGATCAAAATGCGCTACCATAACGCACTTGCTGCATCTAGAATTTCTTTTCTTACAAACATGCATAATATTGCGATGGAAAATGCAAAAATGCAATAACATAAGGTGTGTTTGATTAAAAAAAAGAAAATTTGTATCACCAACGACGTATGGGCCATCCTGTGATTGTAGAAATATTTTTTAAGATGTAGCTCAAGACACCCTATAATTAATATATACAATTTTTTTTCATATCTTGTATAATAACGGATATATTGAGCTTTATTGATTTTTTACGAAAATTCGACAAAAATTATATACCATTAAACGATAAACTCTATAGCTAAGACTACAGCCAAGCATCAGAGAAAGGGTCTATTTGAAATGAATTTTCTGGAAACATTTTAGTAAAATGAAGGACAATGACGGTTGAAACTAAGACTTCAGGGTGTATAAAACATCCTTCTTGAGACATTTGATTTCCATAGCCCGTTTTAGATTCAAGTTACTTGCCTAAATATTGCCGATTTTGACGTTTTAAATCGCAACTTTGACGTTTTGACGAAAACCCCAATTTGTTTTTCTTTAAATGCCTATAACTTTTTTGTCTTTTGACCTACAGAGCTAAATTTTGGTAGGTAACTTACGTATAAGGATATAAACTCCCGTACCAAATTTGGTTGCCCTTACTTTGTTAATTCCGGAGATATAATTTTTTTCGAAAGAAAACACAAAATTTTCCGGGAAAACCTGGGCAGATTTTCCTGGCTAACGAGCTTATCCAAGCCATTTGCAAAAGGAATTTATTCACAAAATTTAATCAATATCGGCCCATTATTTTTTGAGTTATCGGTGTGATACATACATATATATATATATATATATATATATATATATATATATATATATATATATATATATATATATATATATATATATATATATATATATAACATATAAAAATTGAAACTGACCCCGGATATGTGTTCTGGGGGGCCTAATTAGCGCTCATTTGAAGAAATTTTTTCTAAATTCAAAAGTCGAGATCTCCTCATTAGTAAATTTTTCTAAGAAAATTCACTAAAAGAACAAAAATTGTTAAAAGTTCCACGATTACTAGAAAAAATCATCCTCAGTTATGTATGTGTCACTGTCAAAACAAAGTGCAACAAGTACCAAAACTTATATAAACTGGCGACACTTAGATGTCACGCTCCTTTTTTATACGCATTTAATCATTTCGTAGAACAAATTCGCTAATAAGAAAAACGCGACTTGAAAAAATTCTTCAAATGAGAACCCATATCCAAGACCACTTTAAATTTTTATATGTATGCAAGGTGACACTTAAAAAAGTGCAATACATAGTATCACGCGATAGAGGACATAAAAAAAAACAAAAAAGTTCCTGTACACTTATGCCTTTTGTTTTCGAGATATAGTGTACTTTTTTTTTAAATTAATTTTTTAACTTGTTGCGATAGATAATTTAATTTTCCACAAAATATTCCGTTTGATTCGTTGGCGTATTGCTTTCAATTTCTTTCAAATATACCCCTTCTCTGTTGATTTGGCAGTAGTTTCAGTGACGGAGTTTGTAGTTGAAAATTTTATGTTCCCTTTTTCATCACAGATCATCTCGTTCAAAAAAAAGTCTGGACGTAGCAAGTGCGTTATGGTAGCGAATTTTCATAGAAATGATCTGGCACGAAATAATTTTTTCTCTTTTGACATAGAAATATAAATTTTGGTATAGTTTCCTTTTAATATCGTAAACTTACGTACCAAATTTGGTTATCATAGGTTTTCTTTTTTTTTTTTTTCGAAAAAAAAAATTTTTTTCGAAAGAAAACTCAAATTCTCCGGAAAACCTGGTTCAATTTTCCTGGCTAACAAACTTATCCAAGCCACTTACAAAAGGAAGGTTCATGCTGAATTTCATTAAAATCGGTGTGATACCTATATATATATATATATATACCTATATATATATATATATATATATATATATATATATATATATATATATATATATATATATATATATATATATATATATATATATGTATGTTCCGTCGTCATTTTCGACACCTTTTTTGCCACACACACGTGCCGACTATGGATCCAAAAACACAGTTGGTAACACTGGGCACATCCCTCAATGATGGTCAACATGAAGATGGCAGCCTGAAGAGAGACGTTTTCGGACGGCGTCGCATTGGTTGGATAGGCGGTCTACCCCCTCTCGACCCCGAAGCATCCCGAGACTTGGGAGTGAAAAACGCTGCAACTACCCTATTTGATCAACGATCGTTCGAGAGTGCAGTTCACTCGTAGTTGAACTTCTTCGTTGTCCCGTGGGCAGACAGGCCCGTCGCAGCCACGTGACCTTCCAATAGGTGTTTGGAACCAACGTGGACCATATGGCGAACGCGAGTTGCGTTCTCATTTAAGTGCGACAAACTGCAGATTCCAGAGCATGAGGCTGCTCCTTAGTTTCCATCGGTGCAACAAGTTCTCCACGTGTGTGAAGAAGTGAGGTTCCCGAAACACCCAGCTGATCTACGACGACGTCCCCGGCAAGACAAGGTATTTTGGTTATAATACAACCCTTCTGTAAATTATTGTCGGTGTAACTTTCCCCATTGTTCAATAAATTTATTTAATTAATCCGCGGTAATGTTTTCTTTACCATGTAACCCCCTGATGTACATGCAACCGTTCAATTACACATAAACATTTAGAGCTATCGGAGAACGTAGCGAATCAGCCGCTACAATATATATATATATTGAAACTGACCCCGGATATGGGTTCTAGGGGTCCTAGATCGCGCTCATTTGAAAAAAAAATTTCAAAATTCAAGTCGGGATCTCCTCATTAGTGAATTTTTTCTAAGAAAATTCACTAACATAAAAGACTAATACAGTACATTCTAATTACAACCAGCAAGGCCATGGCATTGTGCGTAAGCAAACTGAGTGTCTGTACACTCCGCTCGCCCTAGGGGACGTAAGAATACCTACCTTTAATAATTTAAATTGGAAATCCACGCCATATAAATATATGTCCTAATGGGTAAAATATGTGCTTTGAAACTAGTTAAGTAATAAAGCGACAAATAGGGTTGTTGGTTTGATTTCCTAATAACAGGTTTTAACATTATAAGAAGGAAGCAAAATTTATGTAGTTATTGTAGACTAAAGAATGACACTGGCTGCACGAGCTGATTATTTCAGTTTTTTGAAGAAGAAAAAAACAATTAGCTTATTATTATATATTAAAATTATGTTTCACCAACACTCTTTAAAATGTTGCGTTTTTAAAAGTTGCATCGTGGAACTTTCACATTCATTGGTTATGGTTATGGCATAAACAAGTTGCCTAAAGTGACCCGATAAATAAAAATTGCAAGGATCCACGTCGGGAGAGATAGGTGGCCATGCTTTCAGAGCTCCGCCGCCAATCTGTCTGTTGGGAAAATAAATATTTATCTATTAAGTCGTTTATATTCATTGGTGAGGTGCGGCTCCATCCTGCGGATACCTCATATGTTATCTGAAATGCAGTGTAATATCCCCCAGAAAATCAAAAATTGTGTTATTTAAAAATTCGCGGCATTAAAATTTCCAATAAACATACAATATAAAGTAATGTATTTTTAGATAAGCCACCGGGATGATCGGTTATTTATAATGGGACTTAATTTTGAAAATTTACCTAAATGGGTCCCGCAGTACCAGCAAGGAAAACTTTAATAGTGTACTGAACACATAATGTGTACCTACTGGTTCACGTCTGTGAGGAAATCAAAACCTCGCTGCACTGTAGATTTGTAGATTTAGTGAGTCGTGTAGATCTTTGGCCTCTCAGCGCTGTGTCACCAATGGGTCTTTTGTGCATAACTCTTTTTTTTTCTTCTTTTTTTGCCCGCAAAGTTTAGGATTTTTATATAGTCTACTACCTTTTTGGGGGATATTTCCTCGGGTGTGAAGGGCACCTCTCCAAGGTATTTGAGCCGTTTGCAGAACTCAGCCATGCAGTCACACACTTGTTCTGTTGTTTCTGCTACTTTAGTGCAATATCTGCAATTTTCGCTGTCCACCTTATCCATCTTGATCTTACTGGTGACTTTGTTGTTCGCAGCCAGTTGCTCAAGATTTTTTGCAGTCCCAGGTCAGTTAAGACTCGGTTCTAAAAGATTTCAGAGGCTTTATTGTTGCCTGACTGTCTGAGAGAATGTAAATCTCTCTATTTTTGAGTCTTTTTTGTATGCACTCTTGTACAGAGATTTGTAGCAAGCGTTTCTGCTTGGAAGATGGTGGAAGTTTTTCCTAGGGACTTAGCGAGTCTGAAGTTAGGTCCTCTTATTCCCAGTCCTGCTCCTTCCATTTGTTTAGACCAGTCTCTATACCATACCGATGAGTTGTTTGCCAGCCTTTCACTGTGTCTGTCCCATGCTGGGCGGTCACTTATGCCACGTCAAATGGGTCTATAAAGTCCAGTTTAGCTGGTATTTGATATGTTGGTTGGGCGAGTGACTCCAGTGGAATGATTTCCTGGATCTTCAAGTGGCCAACCAAGTCCCTTGGTTTACATTTGTCTGCTTCAAATAGTCTCGACGCATTTAGTGCTGCTTTGCTTCCCTCGTCGCGCATATACAATAGGGTTAAGTAAGATTCAGCATTGCCTCTATTGCAACTGTAAGTCATGATGCTATAGCTCCCGTTATTCCAAGACAAATCAGCCTGTGCAATTCTTGGAATTTGCTTTGTGTTGAGGATTGTTCCGTTTTTGGACACCATACTATAGATGCACATGTGACTATGGGTTTACCCATAGTTTGGTATATTCAATAAACCATTCTGGGATTCAGCCCCCATGCCTTTTCTACGAGTCTACGGCATGTCCGGATTGTGGCTAAGAGTTTTTGATGATCAGTGATATATGTTTTCTGGTTTTGAAAAGTTACCTCAATGGGTCTCAAGGTACCAGCAGTACCAGTAAGCCACACCTAAACGGTGTACTGAACAGGGAATGTGTACCTGGTTGATGTTTGTGAGGAAATCAAAATCTCACTGTACCACGAGCAGTTATGTGAAAGAAAGTTTTGGCTGAAACAAACAGCTACCAAATATAGACGTAAAGACTCTCTGGCTTTATAATTATTCGTTTTATTCTCTGTAACCTGTTTTACCGCTTTACGCTTTACAATTGTGAAGCCAGATAAGTACTCTCCACCTCTTTATTTAGTGTGGAACGGTTTCATCAACTAAGGACAGTAATAAAAAAAAACTACTGTTTACAGGTTTTGATACTACAGATGGTACTACATTTTATCACGTAACATCGTAGGTAATACTTCTCAGGGTGGCTGAACCTTTTTCCTTGCCCTTTGCAGAACTAACGCTGCTCTAAATTCGCCCCTGTCAAGAATGTCGAGAGCGGCTAATGAGTTCTTAGCCTTCGACATGTTCAGTGGCTCATTGCTCGGGTATAAAGAAGCTCTGAAAGTCCGACTATTCTTGTTGCCTTGATTTTTTTGATTCTTTATTTCCCTCCATATTATATGTGTGTGCACAAGTATGTGCATATTGTATTTACAACTTAAATGAAATATGGTTTTCATTTGTTTTTAGAATAATGAATTATGTTTTTGTTATCACTGCTATATTTGTATTTGTATACTCTGTATGTGATCATATTTTGGGGGCAACCCCGTTGGTATCCAAACAAATGAAATAAATAAATAAATAAATACCTTTTTAAATTTAAAAACCAAAAATGTTTGCCACGGTGTGAAATAAAACGGACCTTTGTTTTTAATAACATTATCTTTATAAAACTAAATCACTCTTCACATTAACACAAATTTGTTAACTAAAAGAAAGTGTTTTTTTTTCGACAAAATGTCTCACCAAAAGCTAAAAGAGAATTCGCTTTCTTTCATTTACGAATAAATAAACTTTTACTTATCGATCCTGTGAGGCAGCATGATGAACTGCACTTACACGATTATTCCATTCTCATTATGACATCCCGAAATGAGGTGATTTAAGTAACGCAGTACATTGGGCTGAATAAAACAGATGAACAGGTGCCAGACAGTTCGGAAATTCATAATGAAACGGTACGAACCGGCAGCGGGATTAAAGCAAATCCCTTGCTCCCTATCTCCAAGTTATCTTAATATTCTCTATACATACACTTTTACTTAGAACTTTCTCCTGTCTTTCAGAACATTGATAAATTGTAGCTTTTAATTTCTGTAAATTATAGTATTTTGGTGGTCCGTTGTGAACTATATAATCTATATTACTACTAATGAGTTTATGCCAGACTGCACCCGAACTAATGTTGAAATGCAGCGCTCCTTACTTTAACAACAAAGAAAGAGAAATACCATATCAGCTGAGAACTTATAATAGTAATAATTATATATTTGGCATAAAATTATACTATGTATTGTACAAAGAAGCCTTGTCTTGTGTATACTGTTTTCCAACATATTCTACTCTATCGTTAATAAAATAAAGTCGGCGATATTTGTATGTCTGTGACCAAGTCCTGGCGCTATAGAGTAGTTTCACCTCACCAAAATGGTAACTGTGCGACAACTTTGTCTTTTAGAAATGGTGTAGGTATGTTTTACGTGCCTAACATTTCATGGTACATAGCACCCACGGCATAACGCCTCCTTTTACCGGCTGCAATATTCAACCTGCTCAATGACACGGCCTCAGTAGTTGTGATGTTTTGTATGTATTGTCTAAATAATTCAAAGAAAATCTGGACGCAGCAAGAACGTTATCGTAGCGAATTTTCTAAAAAATGTTTTTAATACAAATATGTTTTTTTTTTACTGAAAGCCATCAAATTTGGTGGACAGTATAACCTTTATAGTGGAAACAATGTAAACCATAAAAATAATGTTATTGTTTGAAAAAGTACATTTTTTTAAAACTGGTTTGATTTTCCTGGCTAACAAACCCAAGGTATTCTTACGGCCTTTTTTTAATGTTGAAAATTGGGTTTTCCATAAAGAAATGAACTCAAGTTTAGGACGTGTTATTATATTCTCTATATAGGCTACGTACGTACCGAATTTTTATCTTCATTATTTGTGATAATAATGAAGCAGATAATTAGTTATTAATTATAATTCGGTAGCTGGTAGTGGACTTTTCCTTTATTATATTAAAGGATTTTATCACGCCCGAGGAGGTACCACCCCTTACATCAAGGGGCCGGCGAAGCCGGTGAAGTCACAACGGACGTTTCCGGTTCTGGTGTATGAGTCGGTTTCTATTATAAACAAAAATGATGATGGCTTCTCCTTGTACAAAATATTCCGGAGATAAATAACCTCTCCGTTCGGATCTCCGGGAGAGCGGTGTGCAGGGCATCAAGATTTAACATATCCTTCTCGAATATATGTGGCCTAAATTCTAACTTGAACTCCGTCCACCATTTCCTCCAGGCTAATAGGCCCCAACTCCTCTTCCTCACCGAAACCCAAATCAGTGCCAAAACAACCACTAATCACCTTAATTTCCCGCGGTATGAGCTCCTGACTTCCTTTGGATTACATGGAGGTGTGTGCGCATACGTCCGTAGCAATCTACCCTGCACCAGACTCTCCAATTTGGAAACTTGAAGAAAAGACATACCTTGGATGAAACTCACTCTCCGGGCTGCAACTAAATTCATCTGTTGCATTTACCGATCACCTACTGACAACAACTTTGTCCAGCTCTTCGACTACCTTTCTGAAAATGCGCACCAGAACTTGCTCCTGTCCTGACTCGACTGTTTCAGACATCTTACAATAGAGGCATATTCCCTAGTAACTGGAAAATTGCTCGAGTACAACCCGTCCAAAGAAAGGATCCAAAGCGCTGCCTAGCAACTACAGGCCTATTTCTCTCCTATCGGTCGTCTCTAAAGTGATGGAAAAGTATATAAACATCGAATTACTAAAATTTCTTGAAAAACACAATCTGATCCACGCCAGGCAGTATGGATTCCGTCAGCGCAGATCAACTGCCGACCTCCTTTCCTTTGTCACCCTTCTTGGAACAAGTCTATGGAACTACACGGTGAATCCCAGATTGTCGCTCTAGTCATATCCAAAGCATTCGACCAGGTCTGGCACGCAGCGCTACTTAATAAACTTCCGGCATATGGCCTACCACCAAAACTCTGTCCTGGACAGCAAATTTCCTCTCCAACCGGAGCATTTGTCGTGGATGGCCATTCCTCTAAACTGTATCCAATTAATGCAGGAGTCCCTCAAGGTTCAGTTTTAGCCCCTACTTTGTTTCTTCTCAACATCAATGACCTTCTCCCTACCACATCCAACCCAGTTCACAGTTACGCGGATGACAGCACCCTCCACTCAAATATACAATATTCTAAGCCTGGCTCTTTAGTTAGATGAGGATCGCAGACTCATGGAGGGTTCTGTCTCTGTGGATCTCCAAAAAATATTAGACTGGGGAAGTAGAAATCTTGTACAATTCAACTCCACCAAATCTCAGTCTTGCCTTCTATCTCATAAGAGATACACCAGCCATCACAATGAACATTCAAGTTATTCAATGTAATGAGTCCTTTTCATTTGTTGACATTTCTGTGGATCGAAATCTCAATTGGCACCAACATGTCACATCAATTGCAGAAGCGGCTGCTAAGAAATTAGGTTTCCTCTTCCGGGGTCGCAAATACTTTTCACCAGCTAATCTCTATACCTTATATACTTCACAAATAAGGCCAAACCTCGAATACTGCTCCCACATCTGTGGTGCCACTGCCGCTTCTACACTCCCTGTCCTGGACTCCATTCAGAAGAGAGATATACGTCTCATCGGTGACCCTACCCCCACCCAAAGGATGCCATCCCTTGCCCACCGACGTCCCGTTGGTGACCTCTCTCTCATTCTCTTTTATAGATTTCTGCACGGGCACTGCTCAGAGGAGCTTTCTTCCATAGTTCCTCCACCTGCTGTCCCCAACAGATCTACCAGGGGAACAGAGCGAATGCACCCTTTTACTGTCCAGGTCACCAGACTTGGAACATCCTGTTATGCCCGCTCTTTTGTCCAGAGGACTTCCAAGTTGTGGAATTCCTTGCCGGCACATATTTTTCCTTGTCCTCCGAACCTCCAAACCTTCAAGTCCAGAATTAACAAGTTGCTTCTTTCCTCCTTGTGGACACCCACGGTACGATAGTATTTAGGCTGTGAGCCCTCGTGGTGTGTTGTTGAAATAAAATAATAATAAAAAAGTTTAAAAAATGTTTATGAAAATGCGCTACCATAACGCACTTGCTACATCCGAACTCTTAATACTGAATATATGTTTGTCTATTTATAGATTTATTGCTTGAAGAAAGGAACTGTTTTAATTAATTTTTAATTTAGAGGTCTGAATTTTGGTATACGGGATACGTTTTATAGTATACCCTTACATATCAAATTTGGTTGCCATAGCTTTGTTCTTTTCAGAGGTACAAAAATGTTACGAAAGAAAACCCAACATTTTCCCGAAATAACTCGTCCAGTTTTCTTGGCTAGCGAACTTATCCAAGCCAATTACAAAAGGAATTACAAAATATCATAGTGGGCCCAATATTTTTTGAGTTCAGATCTCCTCATTAGCGAATTTTCAATTCGTTAATGAGGAGATCTTTGACGGATTGCGATGGGATCTCTGTCCGTTGCGCACAACGTTTTCCTGCTAATATATTAAACTGCAATTAGTTAATAATTATTAACTCAATAAATTTAAGTAATCTTTAAAATAATGAAGACTTTTTATTGACTATTCCAAACCCAAATTTTGTTATTCCAAACCCAAATTTTGTTTGTAAAAACATTAGCTTAATAATTTTTACCACGCCTAATTTGGCGGAACAGTATGGGCGTTAAAATGAATCTGTCGCACATTGAACAAAATCACGAATAATGCAATTAAATCATAATAATAAATAAATGCATTTGCTAATGATAATATTTACAGTGGAGTAAATTGAATTAATGGGGTTTAATTTAATAATTCCCAATAATAATTATTTCAAAAGCTAAATCAAGCTTTAAAATCAGCCCAAAGCTAACTAATATAATTATCGCTAGTCACCTGAATTACGATTTAAACTAATAATAATTATGAAATTTATATGTTTAATTTTTTTGGGAATTTCCACTAAAATAGTGCTGCAAATTGAATCATAACTTCCACATAGCTGTAATAATTTATTCTCTTCAGAAAGTCATTCTAGTGGAATAAATTTAGGGCCCATGACGTGACCACAAAGAAAATATTTGTATTCCGGTACCCATAAGCTTTTCAAACGATATATTATTCGAGTTTTATTGAAAAAATTTCAATTTCCACCAAATCACCCCCCATTCATCCCCTACATCCCAATAATATAAATGTAATAAAGCGCTCACAAGTGAGTATTAGGCCCATTTAATTAACTATGTTTTTCACCTCTCAAGTTAATAAGCTGTCAAAAATACAAAGCGAAGATTAGAACTGTCTCAATATGTATGTCTTGAGTGTCTTCCAAAGTATAAAACTGACTTTTTTAGCACTCACTTACCCACTTCCATTTCATGTCATTTCAAAGGCAGCAGCATATAACTGTGTTATTACTTCTCTCGCAGGACCAGAACAGAAATGATTCAGTTTGCGGTTTAAAAAAGCCCGTTCTTGGGAAGTTGGTAACTTCATAGTGGGAGTGCTGAATCTGAAATCACAATAGCTCTTAACCTTCGACCGCTGTAATACTCGTTGGCTATCGATTCCCCGCGGGAACAACTTCTTATATAGTTGAGGAAAAAGTTGAGTTCCCGACGGCGTACGCGGCAACCGGAGGAAGCGGCAAAAAGCACTGATCGGTCGATTGGTCCAGGAATTGGCGTGTTATTCGCTACTGACCGCCTGGGACCCACTAACTGGACATGTTAGAACCTACAGCAACATATGATCAGCTCTCTCACACACTTATCTGTAATACAACGCACGAGAGGCGTCCTCGTCACAATAAAAAGTTTGTACCTGTCGTGAGGATTTTGTCAGTTTTTGTTTAGTGTTGCTGCTTTTTACTTATCTGTCGATACCATCATTATTAACCTAAAAATTCAAATTGGTTTTTACTATCACGCCAGTGAAAACTAAGCACTTTGTGTTTTTGGAACGTGAGATAAATTAGTATGTTCATAGCTATCAGTCGTCTACGGGGAGCATAATTTAAACTGATATGTGTCTTACATTTGAGAAATGTAATTTAATCTTTGATAATTAGTTTTTTAGCAAGCTTAAGGTACAGTAATGGACAATTATTTTTCCCCTTTCATTTTTTTGTCTAAAAGTGTCCTTAGCCGCTTATTCCTAATAACTAGTACAATACCAAAACTCTTTTTCACTTTGGACAAAAACATAGTGAGTTAATATAAATACGTATAGAGCTATAATACGTTGTAGAGAGGTATCGATGGTAAAATTTTTGGAAATTCTCTTGAAATGAGCGCGAATTTGGACCTCTAGAACCCATATCCAAGGTTCGTTTCAATTTTTCTATGTTATATATATATATATATATATATATATATATATATATATATATATATATATATATATATATATATGTATGTATGTATGTATGTATGTATGTATCTCTAACCGATAACTCAAAAACTACCTGAGCGGTTTTGACCAAATTTAGAAATTCGCTCGATTGTGTTACTTACTGGCTTAGATGAGTTCGTAGATGAGCACTATAGGTCTAATTTTTCCTCAAAAATGTAAAGAAAATTTTTAAAACGCAACATTTTTTAAAGTATTAAAGTGACTAAAATAAAAATTTGCACATGCATAAAAGACGTCAACATATAGCTGTTTACCAAATTTCAAACTAAATAGCCGACGAGAAAAAATAACTTACTCGAAAATATATTTCTTTAAATAAACAGTCTACATTATTTTAAATTCCACAAGACATTTCGCACATTCAACGTTGACAAGGATGGTTAGAGTATGAATGTCTTCTACTTTAGAGTAGAGAAATTCAAAACCGACCAAGGACACAACAGTCAGTGACAATTAAATAAAAATGAGCCGGGTTGTCAGATGTAATAAAATATCATTTGAATCTTAGAATGTATAACATCGGGCATAACAGAGATTCGTAACTATTGATGACAAATGAAAGTCCGTTGAAAAATGAAATCCATCCAATAACTGCGGTTAATACCCATAAATTTAGGACTACCAACTTCTCATGATATTTAAAATAATGTATTAAATTCTACTTTACACCATCTGTCAACTCTGTGCCGCTGTCATTTGCTTGTCTAGTAGCTGTGCCTCAATCTGTCAATATCAGACGCCAATCGGCCAATGTCAACGGTTTCTTATGAATGATAATTAGAACGAAAATGTTATTTTATTTGCCCAATTATTCGGTTTGCTACCATGGAATAGCTTCTTATTTTGCTAATTTGTGATATAAACATGGTAAGTACATATTCCGTGAATGAATTTCGATTATATATATATATATATATATATATATATATATATATATATATATATATATATATATATAATATGTAATATGTATATTTCTATGTAAGACTACATACTGATATACAAGATAAAAGTCTGGACGCAGCAAGTGCCTTATGGTAGTGAATTTTCGTAAGAATTGGACACTATTAGTAAGATATATTATTAAAACTAATTCTTTAAATTTAAATGGAACTTGGAAATCGGTCTTAGAGTCCCAGTTAGCGATTATTTGAAAAAAATTATATTTTATATGGAGCTAAAAAATAAAAATTTAGTTTTAGATTTAATATGTAATTACTGCAGGTGCCTTTGAAAAATTGTGTTACAAATTTCATTAAAGTTTTTCAAAAAAATATTTATTTACAAAGGGAATGTACCTGTCAAATTATAAATATGGCAGGTATTTTTCCTTATTAATTGCTTGGATGGTTTTGTTTTAGTCAACCCATCCAATTTTTGCAAACAATAAACAACAACAAAAGTTTTTATGTTATGGTAGAAACTTTTCGTAAAAATATTTCAAATCCGATAGCTCAATAAATTTCCCATCAAGCTAGGATATTTAATCTTGAACGATAGTAACGACTATGTAAACGCACTGTGGGTACTAAATTAAAGAAAAATAACATAATGAGCTTCGCGGATAACTACGAATTTCTTTTAAAAAACGTTTTTTGTTGTTTATTGTTTGAAAAAACTGGATGGGTTGACTAAAAGAAAACCACTCAAACAATTAATAAGGAAAAATACCTGCCATATTTATAATTTGACAGGTACATTCCCTTTGTAAATAACTAGTTTTTTTCTGAAAAACTTTAATGAAATTTGTAACACATTTTTTTAAGGTACTTGCAGTACTAACATATATCTAAGACCAAATATTAGTTTTTTTAGCTCCATATAAAACTTTTTTTTCAAATAATCGCTAACTGGGACTCTAAAACCGATCTCCAAGGTCCATTTAAATTTAAAGAATTAGTTTTAATAGTATATCTTACTAATAGTGTACAATTCTTATGAAAATTCACTTTTATAACGCACTTGCTGCGTCCCGAATTTTTTTTACATTTAAACAGATATTGATGAAAGTCTTCTGAAAACATAATATAGCTTGAAGTGGCGTTTTTTGGGATGGGTAGCGTCAGATCTTTCTTTATTTCTGTTGTGTTAGCTAATGGTAAAGGTTGATTTTACGACAGTAACACTGCTATATAATGGTATATAAAAAATAATTCTAATAATAATAAGTCTTATAAAAAAAATTCCATTACTAGTTTTACTCTTAAAATGCATAATAGTTTTGTGTTGTGAGAAATTAGCTAACTGTATTCATTGGAAAAGTACTGTTTACTTTCTAAACGCTTTGGAAAAATGTGAATAACGTATCCTTTTCTGTTTGTTTCAGCATTTCGATTGCAGAAACCACATCCGAGTTATACAATCGATGGGTGATGGGGGTAGACTGTATGTGTGCGGTACCAACGCACATAATCCAAAAGACTGGGTTGTCACGGTAAGTCATAGCATGGTTGATAAAACATAATATATACAAATACACAAATATAGGAATAGAACGAAGTTAAGTTACTTCTGTTGAACATCTTTTTAATTTTATTCTCTTCTATCTGCCTATTTCCTTTACTATAGCCAGCCACCAACGCTAGAGATCACTTTCACCTTACCGTACTTTTGCAAAAGTTGCTCCCTTTGTAAGGGGACTAGGCATATTAAATTTATCGTGTCTGTCATGGCATAGTAAAAAGTCTGGACGCAGCAATTCCGTTATGGTATCGAATTTTCATGAAAATGTTTTTAGTGGCAAATATGTCTTGTTTTGAAAAGAAGGACATTTGGTTGTCAGTATAACCTATACAGTAATAACCATGTACCATATTGCACTAAAATAGCTTTGTTGTTTCAAACAGTACAAACATCTTCTGAAAATAAACTTTAAATGTTCCAGAAGAAACTGGTTCGATTTTCCTGGCCAACGAACCTCTTCAAGCTATTTACACACCTGCTAATATATAATTATTCACAAACAGCTTTAGGGCTAAAATTGAAAAAAAAATGAAAATTTGCAAATATTTCTTTTGCAGAAATTCACCAAAAAAAAAAAATTCTTACGGACATTGCCTTCCGTAATGTTACACTAAACATTTATTATAAATTCCCACTATATAACACAAATCTTACAAACAATGGTTTGTACGGAAACGCAAAAACATTTCTGCGAAAACATTTCAAATTCAGCCACTATTTGAGGACGCCTGTATACGGCAGTTCGATTTTTTCGACGAGTAATACAAACAAAAAGTTCTCTGAGTAGCTAATTTCCATGGGGCTCCGCTATCTATTGATAAAAATGTCGTATCACAATTTGTGATATGTGTGTGATATGTGCCAAAAGCGTGAAAATTTGAAAAACAATTGAAATAACTCAAAAACAATGAACGATATCAATTTTTTCCTTACAAGCATGCATTGTAATTCGATGAAAAATACTAAAATGCGATAACATAAGGGGTGTTCTAAACAGATAATGTGTGTATCACCAGCGACTTATGGGCCTGTGATTGTCAAAGTAGGTTTATAAGAGGCAACTCGAGACGCCCTATAATTAACGTATATAATTTTTTCTCACGTCTTGTATAATAACTGATATATTGAGCTTTACCGTAGAAAAGCGTCACCCTGTCTATATGTAAACAGACAAAAATTGCAACTGACCCCGTATATGAGTTCTAGTTCCCGCTCATTTAAAGAAATCGTTTTAAAATTCCTTATTCGCGGTTTTCTCACTATCGATTTTTTTCTACGAAAATTTGCTAAAATATAGACTATTATACCATAAACTCTATACTGAAGCTACGGCCAAAGCATCAGAAAGAGGGTTTATTTGAAATGTATTTTCCTAAAACATTTAAGAAAATGAACGACAATGATGGTTGAAGCTGAAATTTAAGTCTTTGTAAAACACACTTATACGGCATTTCTTCTAAATAATCCAGATTGCAGATTCGTTGTTTTAAAATTGCAAATTTTGACGGTTCAAATCGCGACTTTGAAGAAGAAAAATTATCAAATTTTCAAAATATTTTTTCT
Source organism: Tillus elongatus (assembly GCA_964006375.1). Taxonomy (NCBI): domain Eukaryota; kingdom Metazoa; phylum Arthropoda; class Insecta; order Coleoptera; family Cleridae; genus Tillus; species Tillus elongatus. The sequence goes on along the minus strand of OZ023262.1, from coordinate 66,213,410 downwards.
GCTGTTTCTGAACCTTTTTGCGTCAAGAAAACTGAACCGTTGTACGTAATATTCAATTGGTCTTGTTAATCACACAAAATATTTTGTTTTTGTGCTTTCCCCTGATTACCAATGGCACCCAAAAATTTTTTCTTTAAATACCTCTAATTTTTTTTTTAACTTAAAAATCTAAATTTCGGTAACTAGGGTAAGTTTGATAGTAGCTCTGTTATTTTTGAAGATACAAAAGTTTTCCGAAAGAATTTTTAAAAATTTCCCGGAAAAACTGGTCCGATTTTCCTGGCTAACAAACTTATCCAAGCCACTTACAAAGGAAGGTTACGCAGCAAATTTCGGCCCATTCTTTTTTGAGTTATCGGTAATATATATATATATATATATATATATATATATATATATATATATATATATATATATATATATATTTATATATATATATTTATATATATATATATATATATTTATATATATATATTTATATATATATATATATATATATATATAACACAGATCTCCTCATTAGTGAAAAACTATATACCAAAATTTAGATTTTTATGTTAAAAGAAAAAAAAGTTATAAAAAATATTTGGTGCCAGATCTTTTCAATGAAAATTCACTACCACAACGTACTTGCTGCGTCCAGACTTTTTGAAATTCTGTCTCTATTCGTTTTGCCGACATGAATTTTTGAAATATCACTAATGCATTTCCCGAGAAATTCTTAATGCTTGAGTTGGGCCTCACTAGCGTTCATTACAAGATTGAAATGTTGTTAAAGGCTTGCGTGGGTAATAGAAAGTCATTTAAATTCAGATTCTCCAAAAAAACCTCACAAAATGTGTCTTGTGATAACGCAAGAATGCGCAAGAATACAACATTTATTTCTCTGATGAAAGTATGTTTATGTTGAGCGGTGAAATTAACAGGCATAATTGTCGTTATTGGAGTAACATAAACCCACACATCTTCAGTGAAAGTCACACCCAAACGCCCCAAAAATTAAACGTGTGTGCAGGCATTCTGCGCGACCACATTATCGAACCAGCTTTTGTTGGAGGCAGTTTGACTGGTGAAAGTATTTATACACACATCGGAAAAATCTAGGGATATTTTTTAAAATGCACGTATTTTTTTCTTGATATGATTTAAGAAGCAAACAAAAAATGTGTGGTATAAGTAAGTGTTTAATATTACATAAAATGAAATGTTTTATTCAAAAAACCTAGAAGATTATTTGAAAATATATATATATATATATATATATATATATATATATATATATATATATATATATATATATATATATATATATATATATATATATATATATACTGAAAGACAAATTTTAAGAATTTTTCAAAAACTTCTGAACATGTGAGAAAAAAGTTTAATACAAAGTATGACCTCCACGTTGAGTAATTACAGCTCTACGTCTATTGCTTATAGACAAAATGAGATTGTCAAGGTCTCCTTGTAGTAAAGGTGCCCACTCTGCTGTCAGAAGCTCCTGGGATGTAAACGCATTTTCGATGTTGCCCATATGTGGAGTAATTCTTCGTTGAAGTATATACTATACATGTTTTATCGGATTTAGGTCCGCGAATTATACTGGCCATGGTAAAACGTCAATTCCCGCGTTATCCAGCCAGTTGGTTACGACGCGCGCGGTATGTGGACGGGCATTATCATGCATTTTGACCAACAGCGCCTGCAAATGGACGCACGATAGGTTAAAGAATGGTATCCAGATAGATCTGAGCCTGCTAAGAAGCGATTTGGAAAAACGAGTTCGGTTCTGCCACCAATAGTTATTCCGCCCCATGCCATTATTGTACCACCTCTGTATGGGTACACTTACTGAATATGTTTTAAGCGTTCCGCATTTCCAGATCGTCTCCACACCCTTATTCAACGAGAATCCGGATGGAAACAAACCTGGATTCGTCTGTGAATAAAACTGTAGCCCAGTTATCTGCAGACCAATTCAGAAAATTTTGGCACCAGTCCAATCTTGCAGCGCGATTGTCTCTGGAAATAGGTGGACATCTGAGTGGACGTCTACTAGAGAGGTTTGCTTCGTGAAGATGATTTCTTACAGTATCTCGGTTAATGGTTACATTATTTGCCCTTTGCAGAGTCGTAACCAATTCAGGTGCCGCAATTGTAGGCTGCCTTCTGGCAGTTAAACATACAAATTGATCCTGACCTGCCGTCGTAGAGCGTCCTCGTTCTGGATGTTGCTCGGCCAGACTGCGATTTTCCCTTAAACGCCTCCATAAACGACTTTTCACACTTTGGAAAACACCCATCCGCTCAGCTATTTCATTCTGCCGCATGCCCGCTTGAAGAAGGCCCACCGCTCGTCTAAATCCAAATGTCGCCGTTCCATGGTAAAACACAATATTTTTAATGCAGCCACTAAACAACAACTGAAGAATGACTGATGTCTAAACTAACTTCACCGGTACATATGAAAATTCTACTTTTATTATATATCTGGTTTATCAATTTTGATATCATTTTAACTTTTTTTTAACAACAGATTGTTTTATATTGAGTGATTGATTAAATACATACACCCTGAGTGCAATTTGACCTATTCCAAAATCAATTTGTTCCCTTTTTTTGTATTATTTAAAAATATCCCTAGACTTTTCCGATGTGTGTAGTTGTTAGAAGACCTTATTGGCCCTTTAATTACCCAAGTAGTCGAAGGCACTCAAAGAGGACGTAAATCTCCAAGAAAACCAACTTTCCTTTCAACAGTATGGAGCGCCTCTCCATTATCATGTAAGATGCCGATTTTTCCGGACAATGGATAGGTCGGAGAGGTCCCATCGAATGGCCAGCTAAGGCGCCCGACCTAACCCCGTTGGATTTCTTTTTGTGGGGCCACTTAAAGTCTGAGGTTTATGCTACACCATCTGAATCTCTTCAAATGCTTATATAACGAATCGTTTGCCGTTTGATAACGCCAGGAATGTTGAAGAACGTTAGACAAGCTTTTGAAAATCGATTGTACTATTCTATAGAAGTTGGGGGGGGGGGGGGGGGGGGTGGACATTTTAAACAACACATTCATTAAATTGAATTGTTTTTGCATAAACACTTTTGTTTCCTTTCACGGTAATCTAGACAGGGTTCTCAGAAACCAATCGCTAATAATTGAAAAAAATACAGGATTGCATAGAGAATGAAAGCAGCTTCAACATGACGTCTCGCTCGACCCCTCTTGCCATTAAATTAGGCTATAAGGATGCAGAAATAACTTCGAAACCAAGAAAAAATTTGGTCCCCATTCAGGTTAAAATTGACCTGTTTTAGCATTTTTCACACTCTTGGGCGAAATCGGACGTTGTAGAGGATGCAAATTTTAATTAGGACACCCTCCATATTCGAATCGAGGCAGCGTCTCAAGTTTTTTAACCAATTTTTCAAGCGGTAGCCAAAAATTATATTTTTAAACTACTACAGAGATTACTATACAAAATTAAAACATTGTCTCTGCGGAAGTTAAATAAACAAATTATTTTGCACAGTGCACTTTGCATATTGATTAAATGTAAATAATAATTAAACGCAATTATTATATAGTTATAAATTTGAAATGGCCATCATTACAATGAAATTATCTGGAGCGAGTTTTTTTTAATTATCGACGTATGACTGAAAAATAAATTACATAACATGATTAAATGTGAATGTTCGATAAAATGCACTCCCTATTCTGTATCACATTTATTATTTCGGCCTAGAACGTACTACGGCAATAATTTTCGCTCAGTATCTATTGATATCAGTGTTGTCTGTTCAATTATAACATTTCTGGTGATCATTGTGAGTTGTAATTACAAATTACCGCCCAAACAATATCTATATTCATGGAAACATTAATGATATATTCGAGAACTGAAACGTTCATTATAAACCGAAATAGATGCAGGAGTTAATTTGCAAGCGAAGCCGTGGACTCCCGCACGGAAAAAACATTTGATTATGACGGATTTTTAATTAAGACCTGAATATTTACAGGTATTATGAATGAGCTTGTAATAGTACCGTTGACTAGACTCTGAAACATTGTTTTATCTTGAAGTTTTTGGCGTTGTTAAAATATAGCTCGGACAACGGAAGTAGCACATGGGTATGCTAAACTTTGTTCTGATCAATCTGGTTGTATGTGGATTTAAACATATCTAATGTATTGCTAGTCGATGGCTGTCATATGTGTTAACATCATGTGTTCATTCTATAAAAATTTGCACTCTGTTGCGCAATCTACATCGGTCAAGCTTCTAGAAATGTTAATATCGGGTACAAGGAACATTTTGCTGCACTGAGAAATAACCACTCTGACAAATCTACATTTGCAAAACATCTTATTGAACTCAACACAGACCACAGTGAATAACCGCATAGAACCACAACATTTTTGTAATGACAAACGCAAACTTGACTTTTTTTAAGCTTTAGAAGTGAAAAAGCACCTACACGACAATAGTATTGATACTATTATATTAATACTGATTTGATGGATTCACCTTTCTTGAAATTTCTTCTTTCTAATTAAATGCATTAAACAAGATACGTCCAACTACTTTAAAAAAAAATCAGGTAATAAGCTGATGGAAATAGGAGGACCCAACCTTAGGCGCGCTACGTCCCTAGGAAAAACTTTCACCATTTTTCAAGCAGAAATGCTTGCTACAAATATCTGTGTACATGAGTGCATGCAAAGAAGACTCAGGAATAGAGAGACTACATACTACCAGACAGTCTCGCAGTACTAGAGACCCTGAAATATTTGATAACCGAGTCTAAACTGGCCTTGGAATAGAAGAAATCCTGAAAGGAACTGGCTGCGAACAACAAAGTAACTTTGGTACAACTGGCGGCCAAATAAAACTAACAAATGAATCAATCTGAAATTTAGTATGGTGTCATTTGATAGGTGACAGTACACGGCGGTAATGCCAGCTTCGCTCAAGGTTTATAGATTAGATAGGTTGTCTGGTGACTCTTGACCAATCAGAGAGTGGAATATATGTGCATCGAATGTGGAAATCAGCCGGCTTTTTTATATTCGTCTTTTCAAAGTTATGTTCTTTTTGAACTTATAACAAAATTGAATATTTAATAACAAATGAAAATTAAGATTTTTTTGACATGTTAGCAGAAACTATTGAAATTTTAAAATATAATCGATATCAAATTAATGGATTCAATTAATTGATTTATTTTGAAAAAATATTAAAATAGTGCTGCAAATTGAATCATAACTTCTACATATCTCTGATAATTTATTCTCTACAGGAAGACCTCCTCATGGAATGAATTTAGGGCCCATAACTTGACCACAAAGAAAATATTTATATTCCGGTACCCATAAGCTTTTAAAACGTTATATTACTCGAGTTTTAACAAAAAAATATCAATTTTCACCAAATCACCCCTCCATACATCCCCTGCTCCCTGGAGCGATTTTAACCAAAAACAATCTGAACCGTTCGTTTGTCGGGTGCTCACTGTATACCATATTTGAAGCTGATATCTCAATTCGTTCGAAAGTTAGTGCGCCTACTAACAGACAGACGTACAAGCCGACAGATCGATCGACCGACCGACCGACAGATTCAAAAAAACACTCCAAAATCAAGTTTTCTGTATGTTTTAAACTTTTTAACCCGTTTTAGCAAAAAAAATTCGAAATGTCTATTCGCCACAAACAAATTGGGAGTTAGCTCATTTCTATCACTATGAAAAACTTATCTGTATTAATGTTCAAGACAATACGTCAAAGCCTTTTCTAAACATACTTCTAAGGTAAAACAGACAAGGCTATAGTCCACACTGAATTTATTAGCAAAAGCCCTACGTGTTTCTGTTAATATCACAACCCATCTTCAGGGGATTCCTGAAACATTACAAAAAGTGGTTGTATCAGAAACAAAGTTTCTGATAGGTCGGCAAGTATCCCGTGACACAAGCAGCTACACAATTCTAAACAGTCTTACAAGCAAAGTCTACATATAAATTAAAGTCAAAACTAACATACTCTATAACAGTTACATTTATAAAATCAAAGCTAAAAAGGTGAGAAGCTAAAAACTGAGAATTTAAAAGTTAAAAACATCTAAATGTCCAAAGCTTGGTCAAAGCACCTCCATGCAGCAAAAACAGCAATCCAAAAGTAGCAAAAAGCGGATCAGAGCCCGTGTAAGTTAAGCTTAAAGTGCACTGACACACTACAATATAATGTTTCTAAACAGATAGGTAGAGAAGCCGCCGAGGCAGGCTCCACAATCAGAGCAGATCTTTCAGAGAAAAACACTGACACAACCACTTTTTGTAAAGTTTCAGGAAGCCCCTGACGATGGCTTGTGATATTAGCCGAAATGCGTAGGGCTTTTGCTAATAAATTCAGTCTGGAGTATAGCCTTGTTTGTTTTACCTTAGAAGTATGTCTACCCCAGACCTTGGGACGTTCAGAAGTTATATTTTTCTAAACATTATGGAAAATCAAAAATAAATACCTTATAAACACCCTGTACCTCTTTTAATGTATACTGGCCTGAAGTAAGTTTAGTAAAATCCGTATATTTTGTGGCCAAGAATATACTGCTGTTTTATGTATCAATACTTGTGCACCATATATATATATATATATATATATATATATATATATATATATATATATATATATATATATATATATATATATAGTGTATATTGTGGAGAATAGCGGGAAGCGCCATCTCTGAGTTTGGGACTGCTGTTTTATGTATCAATACTTGTGCACCATATATATATATATATATATATATATATATATATATATATATATATATATATATATATATATATATATAAAGTTGAACTGACCCCGGATATGGGTTTCAGGAGGCCTAGTTCAGGCCCATTTATAGAATTTTTTTTCAAAATTTAAAAGTCGCGCTCTCCCTTATTAGCAATTTTTTCTACGTTAATTCGCTAAAATGGCAGACAATGTAAACCACTAGCAAAACAAATATAATTGTGCTAGGTGGGATGAAAGAATGTGGGAAGAAGAAGGCTACATTTGCTGTACATATACTTGGAAAAAAAGGAAGAGGCTGGACAAGAGAAAACTTCAAAGCTTCTGAGAAACTTGGCCCAAATTGATGAAGTGTGGAAGTTACAATAAAAATGAGCTGCTGGAGACAGGATCGTTTATACAAAGTCATCGCATGTAGAATGTGATGATGATGAAAATAAATAATATACCTATGAGGTTACACACTAAAACAATATAGTAAACATATAATATCAGTCTCTATATTATGTGTTCATCTTTTGAACACTTACCAGACTAGACAAATATTAACTTCCCTAAAGCACATAAATTTAATCTTGCAGACTTGTCTAGACGACTGATTCCGGATCACCTAGTTAACAACTATCTCTACCTAGAGAAACTCTGTCGTTAACTTCAAGCATATGCATACTTGACTTAGCAACACTAATTTACCCCCAACTACAAGACTTAATATATTACAGTGTGAAAATAAATAAACGAAGATGGGATAACAATATTAAACTTGTCTGAAGTATCAATTTTAGATCACGACCAAACCAAGAGCCAACTATAAAATATTATTAGTGATGAGCAAAAATTGCGCACTAAAGGTAAGAAAACACTACGTAACGAAAAACTTCACAGAACAATCTTTGTTATTAACGCTTTGGCTATTTTGTCAGAAAATGATTTAAAAATAGGTGGAGTTGCTTAGCGAAGTTCAAGGTTCATAGATTAGATAAGGTGTCTGGTAACACTGAGGGGGTAGAGACGCGAGAGGATAGTAATACGTTATGTGTATGACTAATGCAGGTAGCACCTATTGTTTTAAATTGCATTCTGGTGTTTTAAATAAGATTTTTCAGAAGTTTTTGTAAGTTTGCTCAAAAATTCTCTAATGCGATCAGTTGCGGATTTATTTTAATGTATTTGTACGAAATGGCAGTTAAGTTAAGTGGAAACTGGTGTTGAGGTGTTGTGTTGTAAACATAACTACACACGGAATCAAGTGGTTAAATTTGAACGTTATTTATTTAAGATTATTTTTATATCCAGCAATTAAATCGCTGAATCGTCATAAATGTAGATATGTGTTTAATGAAAAAAAGTAGGTTATTTATACTTAAAACAAGAACTCAATTAATAACTTGCCCTAAATACTGTTAGATGCCTGGTGGAGTTGTTTGTAGTGTCTTAATATGCAAAAATAATTATTAAAAGGCAATGAAAAGTGAAGATAAACTTTCCTTCTTTTCTTTTGCAAAAGGAGTAAAAATAAAAGTATTATTTAAATTTGCAGATATGCTCACGGAGGGTATTTATTTTAAAAAATCAGAAATATGCTTAGTACGCCCCGTGGATTCATGAATAACAAGAAAAGTTTCATGCAAAGAACCCCCAAGTACCAGGGTGTGCCTGGCAAGGAAAAAGATAAAAGTCTGGACGCAGCAAGTGCGTTATGGTAGCGAATTTTCGTTAAAATGTTTTTAAGTGCAAATATGTCTTGTTTTTAAAAGAAGGACATTTGGTTGGCAGTATAACCTATATAGTAGTAACAATGTACCATATTTCATGAAAATAGCTTTGTTGTTTCAAAAAGTACAAACATTTTCCGAAAATAAACTTAAAAGGTTCCAGAAAAAACTGATCCGATTTTCCTGGCTAACGAACTTCTCCAAACTATTTACACACATACCAAGCTATAATTATTTACAAACAGCTTTAGGACCAAAAAAATTAAAAAATAAACTCGCAATGTTTTTTTACAGAAATTGCATTCAGTAATGTTACACTAAATTATATTTATCACAAAAATTCAACAACTTTTTTTTTACAATAACTTACTAAACATGTATTATTAATTACCAACATATCACAAAAATCTTACAAAAAATTATTTCTACGGATACTAAAAACATTTTTGCGAAAACTTCAAATTCAGCCGCTATTGGAGAGTACCTGTATAGGGCAGCTCGATTTTTTCGCGGAGTAATACAAACAAAAAGCTCTCTAAATGCGACATTTCCATGTAACTCCGCTACCTATATTGGTAAAAACGCCGTATCACAGTTTGTGATATGTGTTTGTGATTGTGCCGAAAACGTGAAAAGTTCCAAAAACAATTTAAATTACTCAAAAACGATCAACGATATCAGTTTTTTTCCTTACAAACGTGCATTGTAATTCGATGGGAAATACAAAAATTCAATAATGTATATATATATATATATATATATATATATATATATATATATATATATATATATATATATATATATATATATGAACGAAAAATTTTGTGTTTTCTTTTAGAAAAAAAAAATCATTTCCGAAAATAACAACGTAAGGGTAACCAAATCTGGTGCGCGTTTTTATATTATAAAAAGTGAACGACGTACCAAAATTTAGGTCTGTAAGTTCGAAGACAAAAAAGTTATGAGCATTTAAAGAAAAAACAAATTGGGGTTTTCCTCAAAACGTAAAAGTCGTAATTTGAAACGTCAACATTTGCAACATTTAGGCAAATAACCTGAAATAAATACGGATTATGTAAGAAAAGTGTCGTAAGAAGAGTGTTCTGCAATCCATTAAGTTTCAGCTTCAAACGTCATTATCATTCTTTTTATTAAACTATTTCCAGAAATTTAATTTGAAATAGACCCTTTCTCTGATGCTTTGGCGGTAGTTTTATAAGTTTATGGTTTGTTTAACGGTATATAATGTTTAGCTAATTTTCGTAGAAAAAATTCGTTAATGAGGAGACCGCGACTTTTGAATTTTAAACAGATGTCTTCAAATGAGCGCAAACGAGGCCCTAGAATCCATATACGGGTTTAATTTCAGTTTTTATCTGTTTACATATATACAGGGTGACGCATTTGTACGGTAAAGCTCAATATAATTGTTATTATGCAAGATACGAGAAGAAGCTGTATACGTTAATTATAGGGTATCTTAAGCTGCATCGTATAAAATTATTTGGTGGCCCATAAGTCGTTGGTGATACCTACAATTTTTTTTTTCGAACACCCTTATATTATTTCATTTGAATTTTTTTCATCGAAATATGATGCATGTTTGTAAAAAAAAAATCTAGACGCATTAAGTGCGTTTTGGTAGCGAATTTTCATTAAATGCTTCAATTTGTTATTAACCTAACACTTGTTGGCTAGGAAACCAGTTGTATCGGAAACATTTTAAGTTTGTTTTCGGAAAATGTTTGTACATTTTTATACAATAAGTTGTTTTGCTAAACTATGGTACATTGTTTTTACTATATAGGTTATATCGGCAACCAGATTGATGCCTGCTTGCATTAGAGACATTTGCCAGAATTTTTAAATGAAAATTCGCTTCCATAACGCACTTGCTGCGTCCAGACTTTTCTTTCTAAATATGAATTAATAAATATACAGTTTCTATTTCTAACTCTAAAAATAATCTAAGAATTGTGATTCGAATAATAACATAATCGAAATTCCTATTAGAAAATCGCTGCAAATTACGCTCAAATTTATTGCGCTCAAGAAGCTCTAAAAGTGATCACCTAATACCCCTGTGAACAACGTTCAACGATTCATATAGATGCATATTTTATAAATCGAAGGGTTGATAGCATCAGGTAATTTCTTAACCTGCTTGTGTTGGTGTAATGTTCGATCCATTCAGAACGCAGGCCACTTGAAATACGATCGCTTTGCGGTAAACAATACATAGTTTCCTCGAAGGAATCAGAAACGGTTTTATTATACTCTAGCCCAAATGGACTGTAAATATTATTGATACGCAACTAATTTAAAAGACATTACTGTCACAGTATTCAACACCATTAAGTTGGTACGCGTGATATTCGTGGCTTACCACACAAGAACCAGCTCTAAATGAGAAATCAATGATATCCCCTAGAAGGCTGAGCCATCGCTAATGCAAACGCAAAACTTTATTACATTTACTGCGGTTGCATTCGAATGAATATTGATAGACATTATGATATTGCATTTTAACTGTCTTTATATAGACTTTGTTGCAATTCTTGCTGAGAATGTATTGAATAGATCTGTAGATAAACCGGTCACAGAGAAGAAAATTGTGGAGCCAGAGAAGTAGTCTCTACTTCTATAATTATTAGTTCGTTTGAAAGATCTTGAATATTGTGGGGGAGAAAAACCTTATTAGTGAATTTTCTTAAAAACAAAATCACTAATGGGGAGATCGCGACTTTTGAATTTAAAAAAAAAGTTTTCAAATAAGCGCGAACCAGGCCCCCTAGAACACACACACACACACGTGCGCGTGCGCGCGCACGCATGCACCAAGAGAGAGGGAGGTCAGGCAGGCAGGCAGGCAGATAGGCAAACAGGCAGAGACACACACACACACACACACACACACACACACACACACACACACACACACACACACACACACACACACACACACACACACACACACACACACACACACACACACACACACACACACACACACACACACACACACACACACACACACACACACACACACACACACACACACACACACACACACACACACACACACACACACACACACACACACACACACACACACACACACACACACACACACACACACACACACACACACACACACACACACACACACACACACACACACACACACACACACACACACACACACACACACACACACACACACACACACACACACACACACACACACACACACACACACACACACACACACACACACACACACACACACACACACACACACACACACACACACACACACACACACACACACACACACACACACACACACACACACACACACACACACACACACACACACACACACACACACACACACACACACACACACACACACACACACACACACACACACACACACACACACACACACACACACACACACACACACACACACACACACACACACACACACACACACACACACACACACACACACACACACACACACACACACACACACACACACACACACACACACACACACACACACACACACACACACACACACACACACACACACACACACACACACACACACACACACACACACACACACACACACACACACACACACACACACACACACACACACACACACACACACACACACACACACACACACACACACACACACACACACACACACACACACACACACACACACACACACACACACACACACACACACACACACACACACACACACACACACACACACACACACACACACACACACACACACACACACACACACACACACACACACACACACACACACACACACACACACACACACACACACACACACACACACACACACACACACACACACACACACACACACACACACACACACACACACACACACACACACACACACACACACACACACACACACACACACACACACACACACACACACACACACAGAGAGAGAGAGAGAGAGAGAGAGAGAGAGAGAGAGAGAGAGAGAGAGAGAGAGAGAGAGAGAGAGAGAGAGAGAGAGAGAGAGAGAGAGAGAGAGAGAGAGAGAGAGAGAGAGAGAGAGAGAGAGAGAGACAGAGAGAGAGACAGAGACAGAGACAGAGACAGAGACAGAGACAGAGACAGAGACAGAGACAGAGACAGAGACAGAGACAGAGACAGAGACAGAGACAGAGACAGAGACAGAGACAGAGACAGAGACAGAGACAGAGACAGAGACAGAGACAGAGACAGAGACAGAGACAGAGACAGAGACAGAGACAGAGACAGAGACAGAGACAGAGACAGAGACAGAGACAGAGACAGAGACAGAGACAGAGACAGAGACAGAGACAGAGACAGAGACAGAGAGAGAGAGAGAGAGAGAGAGAGAGAGAGAGAGAGAGAGAGAGAGAGAATTTAGATCTGCAAGTTAAAAGACAAAAAAGTTATATGCATTGAAAGAAAAAAATTTCGCGATTTGAAACGTCAAAATTGGTAACATTTAGGCAAAAAACCTGAAACTAATACTGGTTATGTAGAGCAAATGTCGCAAGAAGGTGTTTTAGAAACCCCGAAGTCTCAGCTTCAACAGTAATTGTCCTTCGTTTTACTCAAATATTTCCAGAAAATTCATTGCAAATAGACCCCTTCTCTGATGCTCTGGCGGTAGATTTGGCTATTGAGTTTATCGTTTAATGGTAAATAGTATATAATTTTTAGCGAATTTTCGTCAAAAAAAAAACAAAGTTCAATATATCCGTTATTACACAAGATACAAAAAAAAATTGTATACGTTAATTATAGGGTGTCTTGAACTACATCTTAAAAAATATTTCTGCAATCACATGCTGGCCCATATAATTTTTTTAAAGCGAACACTTTCTGCAATCACATGCTGGCCCATATAATTTTTTTAAAGCGAACACACCATATATTATTGCATTTTTGCATTTGCCATCGAAATATAATGCATGTTTGTAAGAAAAGAAATTCTGGAAGTAGCAAGTGCGTTATCATAACAATTTTCATTAAGCGCTTCAAATTTGAATAGCTGAATTCGTTGGCCGGGAATCCAGTTTTTTTTTTTTTTTTTTTTTTTTTGGGAAAATTCTTAGTTTATATTCGGAACTTTGTACATTTTCAAACAATAAAGTTATTTTGGTGAAATATGGTACATTGTTTCGCCTATACATATTATATTAGTAGGTACATAAGATGCCTCCTTTCTTTAAAAAAAACACATATTTGCTATTGAAAACATTTTTATGAAAATTCACTACCATAGCGCACTTGCTGCGTCCAGACTCCTTTTCTTTTCCTGTTAGTTGCGGGTGAATTGATCCCACTCTCGCTAATTGACTGGTGTCATTAACTAGCGCTGAAGAAGATGTTGAAATGTGGACGGTATGTCGACTGTATTTGAACTTATAGGTACACTCGGTTCCAAGGGACTCCAAAATAATACACTTTGATGATACAGGTGTCCCAACTGAAATTTGTCCTCTCTAAAATATCCGTTTTCGCCCAAGTGTGAGAAAACTGTTAGCATAAACCTTAGACTTTAAGTGGCCAAAAAGAAAACCAAAGGGGTTATGTCGGTCGACCTAGCTGGCAATTCGATAGCACCTCTGCGACCTATCCATCGTCCGGGAAAATGAGCATCTAAGAAACGGCGTACTCGTACATGATAATGAGGAGGCACTCCATCCTGTTAAAAGGAAAGTTGGTTTTCTTGGAGATTTACGTCTTCTTCCATTGCTTGGGTGATTAAAGGGTCAATAAGGTCCTCTAACAACTTCAAATAACTTTTACCAGTCAACTTGCCTTCAACAAAAAGTGTCACGTCTCTATTTATTTAACACTTTGTGTTATTTGGAGCTGGCGTGACAACATACTACTTGGTTCCGCAACTAGGTGGCGGCACGTCCACCACTCACTTAGTATTGAAAAGCTACCATCCGTGGTTCAGTGGTAGAATGCTCGCATGGCACAACTACTGACCAATCAGTCTTCTCAACACTCTTGGTAAAATAGTGGAAAAAGTCATCCTAACAAGACTTGAAACCATTGAACGAAAGTCATCACTATCGACCAACAATTTGGATTCAGAAATAAACACAGTACCGTTTTACAAGTGGCCAGAATTGTTAATGACATTACCATAAATTTTAATAATACCCTACTGGATATCAAAAAAGCTTTTGATACTGTATGGATCAATGGGCGCATCTAAAAACTTACCAAGCTCAGAATACCCAATGTGCTAATTAAGATAATCTATTCTTATCTCAAAAACAGAAGCATGACAGTAAAGGTAGAAAAAAACCATATCAGGAACCAAGAACATAAACGCCGGCGTCCCACAAGGCTTAATCCTCGAACCCAAACTTTTCAGCCTCTACATAAACGACATTCCACAATTTCCGAAAACAAACTTGGCACTCTTTGCTGACGACACAGAAATCTACAGCCATTCATTCTAGGCACCGGTGGCTAACACCCAAAACCAAATTCACGTAAAAATGTTATAAAAATATTATAACACCTAGAAAACAACCTTAAATGCAGACAAAACTGAAACTATCATTTATTTGAGAGAATCCACAAACAAAATATTTAAGAAATTAAAGGTGGAAAATGCCTAAATAGGCCCTAATAGAGATAACGTAACTAATCAAAAAAGGACATGCTGCCCTAAAAACAGTCTATCTCCCTACTAAAAAGTGCAGCACTGATCACTACAAACTACTCATTTACAAGATGATTATTAGACACATCATCACATATGGCGCCCCTGTTTGGTGCGGCATATCAAATACCAAATACAGACAACTTAGCGTTTAAGACTAATCACCGGGGGCAACAGATACGCAAACATCTCTGATATCATTAGAACAACGAACATCACACCAATCAAGGAATATGTACTGTCTTTATCAGAAAACTTTTACGAGAGACGAAAAAAAAACAGTCAACTAACCAGAAGCATTCTTACAACCAGAACAGACAATCCCCACATAAAATTTAAGCATAAACTCTCATTTTCAAGAACAAAATTCGAAACTTAAACAACCCCAACAATCAACAGGCGGTACCGTAGATATTAGGCAGCACAACCAAACTTAGGTATATAAGACATAGTATAAATGTAAATAATGTAAATATGTATGTAGTGTAAATAATTATAAGATAATTTGGTCATTTTAAAATCAATAACAAAATATTGTTAAGGCAGGTTTTCACTAATTTTCCTGCTAATTAAAATTAACAAACTTAAGAACACATTAGGAACAACATAAAAACCATAGAGAGCATTTTTCTTAAGAATATTATTATATTTAAATTATGTAAACATAAATCATGGATAAATCTTAAGATATGAGCCATGTTTATACTAAGCAAATTGTAAAATAATATATATAGATGTCTAGTTTTTTCTGTATATAGACTAAAGCTTCATACCTAACATATTGTAATATTTTGTACTTATGAATTATGAATAAATATTTTGAAATTGAAAATTGCTTCCGTGACACGCGTGCAGCCTGGGTTCGACTCCCGCCCGATGCATGTAAGGTTTTGTTTTGTAGAAAAAAATAGTGTCCAGATTTCATAAGTTTGGTCAAAGGTCTCGTTTTTCTTTAAAGCGCCTAGATAACTTTTTGGGTCAAAACTATAATTTTCAGCAGATATTTTTGTTTGTTGATATTAGTATATTTTATTTCATAAAATTCACTAATAGATAATTTGTGTTTAAAAACTTTTTTTCTTGTTGAAAAAACCGGTTCGAGTAGGTTGAATAATGCCACGTTTATAATTTGCACATACTTTCATTTTCTAAATATGAATAAAGTTTTCTTCTGGAAGGATTTTGTAACTTTAATGAAATTTGTAATAAAGGTTTCTTTTAAGGAGACTTATACGCAGATGTACTAAATTTAAATTTTTCAGCTTCATAGAAAATTGAGTTTTGGGCATTTAACATTTTTCTCTCAAAAGAAGCTAGAAGACTCGATTAAAATATTTATCATGATAATAGAGAAATCGATGGTAACACTTTCGAAAAAGTCTTCAAATGAGGGCGTATTAGAACTTCTAGAAGTTTGGACGCAGCAAGTGCGTTATGGAAGTGAATTTTCATAAAAATGTTTTTATTAGCAAATATGTCTCTTTGTTGCAAGGAGGCATCAATTTCGTCACCGGTATAGCCTATATAGTAGAAACAATGTACCATATTTTATCACAATAACTTACTTGAAAATGTACAAAAATTTTCAGAAAATAAACTTAAAATCTTTCCGAGAAAACTCGTTTCCAAATCTCAGGTTAATAGCAAATTGGGTTATTGAATTTTAAAGCATTTAATTAAAATTCGCCACCAAAACGCACTTACTGCGTCTAGATTATTTTTTTTTACCAACATGCATATTATTTCTATGAAAAATGCAAAAATGCAATAAGGAATGTTCAAAAAAAATTGTAGGTATCACCAACGACTTATGGGCCACCTGTGATTGTCAAAATAATTTTATAAGATGCAGCTCAAGACACCCTATAAGTAACGCATACCCTTTTTTCTCGTATCTTGCATAGTAACAATTATATTGAGGTTGCCTGTAGAAATGCGTCACCTGTATTTATGTAAACAGAAAGTAAACCGGATATGGATTCTAGGGAGCCTAGTTTGCGCTCATTTGGAGAAATCTTTTTAGAAATCAAAAGCCGCGGACTCCTCATTAACGAATTTTTTCTACGAAAATTAGCTACAAATTATAGACCGTTAAACCATAAACGTAACTAAAACTACTGCCAAAGCATTAGAGAAAGTGTCTTATTTGAAATGAATTTTCCGGAAATATTTTATTAAAGTGAAGGGTAATGATTGTTGAAGCTGAAACTTAAGGGTTTGCAGAACACTCTTTACATAATCCAAATTTCTTTCAGGTTCTTTACCTAAAAGTTGCCAATTTTGACGTTTCAAATCGCGACTTTTTATGTTTTGAGGAAAACACCTTTTTTTTTCTTTGAATGCCTACCTTTTTTGTCTTTAAACTCACAGACCTAAATTTTAATAAATGGTTTACCCTATATATATATATATATATATATATATATATATATATATATATATATATATATATATATATATATATATATATATAATTGGAACTGACCCTGGATATGGGGTTCTAGGGGCCCTAGTTGGTGCTCATTTAAAGACATTTTTTCTAAATTTAAAAGTCGGGATCTCATCCTTAGTGATTTTTTTAAAAAGAAAATTCACTAAAACAGGCACTTGTGAAGCCACGGGAACAGTCTACGACTGTATTAAATATGGAACAGTTTCAGTAAGTTAGGGCAAGAACAAACAACCAGATATGCTATTCAAATTGAATTAAGTCTTAAAACTTTCATCTCCTCTTTATCAGATTATTTTTGATGCAAAATCGCTAAAAAATTCATCAGAATAACAACAATCTGATTAGATAACGGCAAAGTGAAATAAGATTTTTTTTAAATTGATAAAAAGTAAAGTCACTAACTAGGATTAGAACTCGCCATGTCGGAGTGGACTATCCGATGTACACGGCTTACTCAACTGAGCTACACCGAATATATATATATATATATATATATATATATATATATATATATATATATATATATATATATATATATATATATATATATATATATATGTACAAGCAGCTAGCAGGTATATCTCGTAATACATGTTAAGCGTCTAAGGTTACTATTTACATAAAACAATTTTGATTTACAATGGATTTTTTGCTCATATTTTAACGAAATAAACACATATCTAGAAGCTTGTTAGTCATTTCTTGTCGTATTTTTCACTCATATTCGTTCTCGTACCATAATTCTCAATTTTCACGTTTTAACTTTTTTGAATCAGATTTAATTATTTAAAAAATATTTTACCTCTAACTTTTTTGTCTTTTAACATAGAAATCTAAATTTTGGTACATAGAAATACCCTTTATGGCAGAAACGAGAATACCAAATTTAGTTGCCCTTAGTTTTATTATTTCCAGAGATATATATTTTTTTCCAAAGAAAACACAACATTTTCCGGGAAAACCTGGGCCGATTTTCCTGACTAACGAACTTATCCAAGCCACTTGGAAAAGGAAGGTATGTGCCAAATTTGACCAAAATCGGCCCATTATTCTTTGAGTTATCGCTATGATACATATATATATATATATATATATATATATATATATATATATATATATATATATATATATATATATATATATATATATATATATATATATATATATATATATATATACAGGGTCGCTGATAAGTCTGGAAACGGTCGATTATCCGGGAAAATATACAAGGTGTCGAAAAAAGTTTTATACAAAAGTTTTTGGGTTCTTCAATGTCTACTAGGCGGTGATAATTTCATTTATACAGGGTTGGTCATACAGGCGTGGCACACCAATATTAATTTTTTTTTAATGGAACACCCTATATATTATTCGATATTTCAATCCTTCTCTTAATTTTGAGCAACATTTATCAGAAGCATGATGTACATAAACTCAATCGTTTCCGGGTAAAAAAATAAATAAAAATAAACGCTAATGTTTTTAAAATCTATTGGATGAAGAACAAAAATAAATGAAAAGTAGAATATCTCTTGAAAACAATCTGTGAGTGTGAAAAGAACCGGTTGCGATGTTTTTAACATTGTTTGAAATCCTATTTTATAAGATGTTCAAAGTGTTCTCCATTGACCTCCTGACAATAATGAATTCGCTTAACAAAACATTGCACTGCATTTACAAGAGCGTTTTGAGGAATGTTATTAATTTCATGCACAATCCTTGCTTGCAACTCTTCAATATTCTGCGGTCTATTTTGGTAAATTAAATTTTTTACATGACCCTACAAAAAAAAGTCAAGCGGCGTCATGTCGGGAGACCTAGCTGGCCATTCAATAGTTCCCCTGCGCCCTATCCATCTGCCAGGAAAGGTTTGATTCAGATATTCCCGTACCTCAATTCCAAAATGAGGGGGTGCCCCATCCTGCTGAAACCATATTTCTTCCGCTGGTAGATTTGGGTCGTTATTGTTCGGAAATAATCGACTAACGTCTGGAACAATTGATTCTTGCAAAAGTGTCAAATATCGAGCAGAGTTCAAATTACCGTGTATAAAATAAGGTCCTATGATATGTCCACCAATAATAGCACACCAAACATTTACTTTTTGCGGTCTTTGGGTGTGAATTTGTTCCATCCAATGTGGGTTTTCGTCTGACCAGTACCTACAGTTGTGTCGGTTGACTTGTCCATTCAAACAAAATGTAGATTCGTCGGAAAACAAAATGTGGTTGGCAAAGTTAAAATTTTGGCGTAACTTCTCCATAATAAGTTCACAGAACTCGATTCTGCGATCAAAATCGTCTTCACTCAGTTCTTGCAATAAATGAATTTTATATGGACGGAACTTTTCCCGCTTCGTAATCTTTTGAATTGAATATCGACTCATATTGTGATTTAAAGCCAATTGCTGTGCCGAAGTTTTCGGATTTTCCACCACATCCAATATTACATTCAAAGAATTTTCTTCATTTGTAACGGTTACTGGCCTTCCAGTTCTAGGTTTATCCTTGATACCGCCAGTTTCGTGAAAACGATGCAAAGTTTTCGAAACTGTGAATTTGGAGATCGATTCCCGCTCAGGATGCAACTCATTGAACATAATCACCACTTGAGCAAAACTTCGTGTTCTATCACCGTACCCTATCATCATTAAAATTTCGATACGTTCGGTTTCACTTAAACTTGCCATTTTGCACAAAAACTGTTGACACTAAATTACTAATGTTTCAAAACTGTTGACACTGAATGAATGTTTGACATTCGTTGTCCTGGAAACATTTTAAAACAAAAGAATAATACTGCGTTTCTTATGGGCATCTTATCTTATCTTGGGATTCCAAACAATGTTAAAAACATCGCAACCGGTTCTTTTCACACTCACAGATTGTTTTCAAGAGATATTCTACTTTTCATTTATTTTTGTTCTTCATCCAATAGATTTTAAAAACATTAGCGTTTATTTTTATTTATTTTTTTACCCGGAAACGATTGAGTTTAGGTACATTATGCTTCTCATAAATGTTGCTCAAAATTAAGAGAAGGATTGAAATATCGAATAATATATAGGGTGTTCTATTAAAAAAAAATTAATATTGGTGTGCCACGCCTGTATGACCAACCCTGTATAAATAAAATTATCACCGCCTAGTAGACATTGAAGAACCCAAAAACTTTTGTATAAAACTTTTTTCGACACCTTGTATATTTTCCCGGATAATCGACCGTTTCCAGACTTATCAGCGACCCTGTATATATATATATATATATATATATATATATATATATATATATATATATATATATATATATATATATATATATATATAATTGAAACTTACCCTGGATATGGGTTCTAGGGGGCGGGCCTAGTTCGCGCTCACTTAAGAAATTTTGAAAGAAGTTGGGATATCATTAGTGGATTTTTTTTAAGAAAATTCACTAAAACCGATCTTGAAGGTCTATTTAAATTTAAAGGATTAATTTTAGTAATATGGCGTACTAATAGTGTACAATTCTTATAAAAATTTACTACTATAACGCACTTGCCGCGTCCCGAATTTTTAGCAATACCAATTTTACCGCGTATCAAATGGTGCTTCAAGAAACGTATCTTCAGCATGATTCCTGTTTGCACAACAACATCCAACTTACTAAAATAACATAGTATCTGAGGTAAGGGTGGCAAATGTCTTATCGCATTTCGCAGAAGCTACTCACTGCCGCACGAACTCCATACACAGTATTATTTTCCCCCGTGTTTTACTTATTTATTCCACCATTTGCGTTTGCTATTGAGCCCATTACACTTTGACTATCTCCCTGCGACTTCCATACCAACATTTTAACAATAACGCTCGGTTTATATTTTATAACATTTATCTCCCTAGACCTGGGCGCCTCAATTTTCAGCCTTATCTTATTAGGAATTTAAAAACTCTGGACGCAGCAAGTGCGTTATGGTAGTGAATTTTCATAAAAATGTTTTTTTAAATAGCAGGCACAAAATTTGGTTACCAGTATAATCTATATATTAGAAACAATGTGCCATGTTTCATCCAAATAACTTTATTGTTTGAAAATGTATAAAAATTTCCGAAAGTAAACTTAAATTGTTCCCGAAAAAACTGGTTTTATGGTCAACCTTATAGGTTAATAGCAAATTGATTCAAAATTTGAAGCATTTAATGAAAATTCGCTACCATAACGCACTTGCTGCGTCCCGAATTTCTTTTCTTACAAACATGCATTATATATCGAGGGAAAATACAAAAATGCAATAACATAGGGCGTGTTCGATTAAAAAAATCACAAAAAAAAATTTGAATCACCAACGACCTATGGGCCACCCTGTAATTGTGGAAATATTTTTTAAGATGTAGCTTAAGACACCCTACAATTAATGTATACAACTTTTTTTTGTAACTTGCATAATAACGGATATATTGCGCTTTAATGATTTTTTACGAAAATTCGACAAAAATGATATACCATTAAACGATAAACTCTATAGCTAACACTACTGCTAAAACATCAGAGAAAGGGTCTATTTGAAATGAATTTTCTGGGAATATTTTAGTAAAATGAAGGACAATGACGATTGAAACTAAAAGTTCAGGCTTTGTAAAACATTATTCTTGAGACATTTTCCTTCCATAGATCATATTAATTTCAGGTTCATTGCCTAAATATTAACAATTTTGACGTCTAAAATCGCGACTTTGACGTTTTGAGGAAAACCCAAATTTATTTTTCTTTAAATGCCTGTAACTTTTTTGTCCTTTAACCTACAGCGCTAAATTTTGGTAGGCAGTTTACCTATAATAACCTATATAAACCCGTGTACCAAATTTCGTTGCCCTTACTTTGTTAATTCCGGAGATATAAATTTTTTTCGATTTTTTTCGAAGGAAAACACAAAATTTTCCGGGAAAACCTCGGCGGATTTTCCTGGCTAACGAACTTATCCAAGCCACTCGCGAAAGGAAGGTACTCACCTAATTTTATCAAAATCGGTCCATTATTTTTTTAGTTATAGGTGTGACACATAAATATATAAACATATATATATATATATATATATATATATATATATATATATATATATATATATATATATATATATATATATATATATATATATATATATATATATATATATATATATATATATATATATATATATAAACATATAAAGTCTGAAACCGACCCCCGATTTGGGTTCCAGGGGTCCTAAATAGCGCTCATTTGAAGAAATTTTTTCAAAATTCAAAAGTCGAGATCTCCTCATTAGTGAATTTTTTTTAAGAAAATTCACTAAAAACATACAGGCGAATTGAAAACCTCGTCCTTGTTTGAAGTCGGTTAAAAAAAAGCAAATAAAAGGTATTTGGGTTTGTCCGGGATTTGAACCTGGGAGCTCCCGCACTCTAAGCGGAACTCATACCTCTAGACCAACGAGTCAGTTGTTAGAGCTTTGTTTTAATGTCGTATTCCAGCGGGCGTTTTAATTATTTTAGTCATAATTAATGTTTAATCATTTATGCATTATATTTCGATGGAAAATGCAAAAATGCAATAACATAATAACAGATATATTGAGCTGTATTGATTTTTTTTTACGAAAATTCTACAAAAATTATATACTATTAACGATAAACTATATAGCTAAGGCTACTGTCAAGCATCAGAGAAAGGGTCTATTTGAAATGAATTTTCTGGAAACATTTTATTAAAATGAAGGACAATGACGGTTGACACTAAGACTTCAGGGTTTGTAAAACATTCTTCTTGAGACATTTTATTTCCATAGCCCGTATTAGATTCAAGTTCTTTTCCTAAATGTTGCCAATTTTGACGTTTAAATCGCAACTTTGACGTTTTGTGAAAAACCTCAATTTATTTTTGTTTAAATGCCTATAACTTTTTTGTTCTTTGACCTACAGAGCTAAATTTTAGCATGTAACTTGCCTATAATGATATAAACCCGCGTATAAAATTTGGTTGCCCTTACTTTGTTAATTTTTGAGATATAAATTTTTTTCGAAAGAAAACACAAAATTTTCCGGGAAAACCTCGTCGGATTTTCCTGGATAACGAACTTATCCAAGCCACTTGCAAAAGGAAGGTACTCACCAATTTTGACGTTCAAAATCGCGATTTTGACGTTTTGAGGAGAACCCAAATTTATTTTTCTTTGAATGTCTGTAACTTTTTTGTCCTTTAACCTACGGAGCTAAATTTTGGTAGGTAACTTGCTTCTAGTTATATAAACCCACGTATGAAATTTGGTTGCCTTTACTTTGTTAATTTTGGAGATATAAATTTTTTTCGATTTTTTTCAAAAGAAAACACAAAATTTTCCGGGAAAACCTCGGCGGATTTTCCTGGCTAACGAACTTATCCAAGCCACTTGCGAAAGGAAGGTATGTGCCAAATTTTATCAAAATCGGTCCATTATTTTTTAAGTTATAGGTGTGACACATAAATATATATATATATATATATATATATATATATATATATATATATATATATATATATATATATATATATATATATATATATATATATATATATATATATATATATATATATATAAACATATAAAGTCTGAAACTGACCTCGGATTTGGGTTCCGGGGGTCCTAAATAGCGCTCATTTGAAGAAATTTTTTCAAAATTCGAAAGTCGGGATCTCCTCATTAGTGAATTTTTTTTAAGAAAATTCACTAATAAACAGGGAATGCTTAAATGATACACCGGTAATGTAATGAACAGGTCCCTACCCGGTTACGCTTAATGTAATCCAATATTTGTTCGACAAAACGCACTTTTGCACATTTCAGTTATGCGGTCGTTTACCTTCATTGAATAGGGGCTTCAAGTTTCAAGAAAATGTATTTTAATTAAAATCTTAAATATCACACGATAAAAGAAAATTCAGACATTTTTCTTCCAGAATTGTCTCTTATTTATACTGAAAATCAAGAAAATGTCTCGAGGCAACTGTAATGTTGCAGATGGAATTAAATAGAACTTGAGATATTTCTCGAAGGACCAGAATTTAACAAGATTTTAATAAAGCAATTTTGAGGCAAAACGTCGACAAACCCTTTTCTTTTGAGTGAATTTTCGTAGAAAAAAAATCACTCTTGAGGAGATCTCGAGTTTTGAATTTTGAAAAAATTCTTCAAATAAGCGCGAACTAAGCCCTCTAGAACCCACATTTAGAGTTAATTAAAATTTATATATATATATATATATATATATATATATATATATATATATATATATATATATATATATATATATATATATATATATATCCCAATCTCTAATAATAACGGAGATACAATACATGTATGTCCCAAACTCGATGGAAATGTATTGCTATCTTCGTTATTATTAGAGATTGGGAGACGGTTAAATTAGCAATGTTTTGTAGAATTTCATGCTCATTCCAAATATGACTTGTATTTTGCCCTGCCTCTTCGTTTTGGAGTTATTTTTAAAAAAAATTGGGACACACTATATATCGCACCGACAATTAGAGAATAATGGGCTGATTTTGAAATTTGACAGGTACCTTCCCTTTGTAAATGGCTTGGATAAGTTCGTTTGCCAGGAAAATCGGTCCAGCTTTTGTTTGAAAATTTTCTCTTTTCTTTTGAAAAGTGTTTGTATCTTCCTAAATAACAAAGCTATGGCAACCAACAGGTTTACATTGTAAGAAGCAAACAACACACTAAAATTTGGATCTCTAAGTCAAAAGAAAAGATATATAAATATGCGAAGAAAAAAAATTGGGTGCCACTAGTGAAAGAAACGCTCAAAATAAAAATATTGCGTGTTACGCAAGACCTGTTGAATTATTTTTTTTGCTCAAAAAGGTCAAGAAGTACCATGAAAATTACTTGGAAAATTTTATAGTTTTTCTTCTGAAAATGTCAATATGAAATAAAATGTATTTAGCAATGTCATAGATTTATGTTTCAAGTTTCAATCTTCTTGATTTAATCAAAAGATTCCAAATACTCTGGACGCAGCAAGTCGTTATGGAATCGAATTTTCGTAAAAATGTTTTTAATGTCAAATATGTCTTGTTTTCAAAAGTAGGACATTTGGTTGGCAGTATAACCTATATAGCACTAACAATGTACCATATTTCATTAAAATAGCTTTGTTGTTTCAAACAGTACAAACATTTTCTGAAAATAAACTTTAAAAGTTCCAGAAAAAAACTGGTCCGATTTTCCTGGCCAACGAACCTCTTTAAGCTATTTACATACCTGCCAAGATATAATTATTCACAAACAGCTTTAGGACCAAAAATGAAAAAGAAAATATGAAAATTTGCCAAAATTTATTTTACAAAAAATCACCATTTTTTTTTCCACAGAAATTGCTTTCGGTAATGTTACACTAAATTATATATTTCACAAAAATTCGCCAACTTTTTTTTTATAATAACTTATTAAACATTTATTATTAATTACGAACATATCACAAAAATCTTACAAAAAAATAATTTCTACGGAAACACTCAAAACATTTCTGCGAAAACTTTTGATAAAAACGCCGTATCACAATTTGCGATATGTGTTTGAAATATGTGTCAAAAACGTGAAAAGATGCAAAACAATTGAAATAACTCAAAAACGATGGACGATATCGGTTTGTTTTCTTACAAACGTGCATTATAATTCGTTGTAAAACACAAAAATGCAATAATATAAGGAGGTGATCTATTAAAAAAAGAAAGTGTGTATCAACAACAACTTATGGGCCACCCTGTGATTGTCAAGATTGGTTTATAAGATGCAGCTCGAGATACCCTATAATTAACGTATATACTTTTTTATCATATCTTCTATAATAACGGATATATTTTTATTTTTATTTATATTTTATTTATCGTAGAAATTCGTCAGCCTGTATATGTGTAAACAGACATAATCTGAAAGTGAAAGGAGAACCCTGGGATCGAACCCAGTACCCTTTGGCTCAGAGCCAAGTTCTAAAAGTGTAGATCATTCCTATGAAATTTCACCACCATAACGCCCTTGCTGTGTACAGACTTTTGTCTATCACAAGCCCGTGGTACGATTGGGCGTTATTATAGGTAATAGTTTCCTGAGACACCTGTCGAATGGGTGCAAAACTTGTGCAAGGAAAATACGTGAAGATTAGAACCTTTGATGAGTACTGATAAGTACACTTGGAGAACCCAAATCACCACAGCATATCTTTCAAAGACCTGACGGTCGTTTCACTAACAAAATTGTGGTCATCAGAGGATGAAAAAATTCTAAACTACTTTTACTCACATTTATACTACGTCTTAGGTAAAGACCGATACAGAGAGGAACGAACCCCAGTCAAATTTTTCTGTGTATTGTAATTTAATTGCCGGACGTCGTTTTTGAACCCCCGTTATAACTTTAGCTGCAGAGTTTCTAAATATCTTCTATATCGAAGAGAGGGTGCAAACAACGAGCGATGAATCAATGGTGATGCTCGGTTTAAGCAACATTTTTACTTCCACATCGTCAGTACGTGTGGAAGTATGGCATCGGCGACAGAAATTTGAAAACAAATTTATGCTTAAACGTTGTAAAAAGTGTCAAAACATATAGAAAACATTATTTGGGAACGAATGTTTTTTGTGTCTGTCAGTCCTGTATGCCTGTCTGTAGCCACGATAACTTTAAAACAAATCGAGATATCGTGTTCAAATTTGGTGTATAGTTAACACCCCACAAACGAACGGTTCGGACTGTTTTTGGGTAAAATCGCTTCAGGGGGGGTAGGGACTGAATGGGGAATGATTTGGTGAAAATTGAAATTTTGCCGTTAAAACTCGAGTAATATAACGTTTTAGGGTTTGTTTATTAGAAAACTTTCAATTTCATCAAACATCTGGTATAGTGTGCTGGAATTAAATAAGGAGTTGAATGTGTGAGGGTGGTATATCGGTGACAGACATTTCGAAAAAATGTTTATGCTAAAACAACGTAGAAGTCTCAAAACATATAGAAAACTTGATTCTGAAACGAACTTTTTTTGTCTGTCGGTCGGTCAATCTGTCGGCCTATGCATATATCTGTTAGTAGGCGCAATAACTTTAGAACGAATTGAGATATCATCTTCAGGTTTGGTATCCAGTTAGCACCAGACAAAGAAACGCCTTGAATTGTTTTTGAGTATGATCGTTTCAGGGGGTAGAGGATAAATGAGCGGTGATTTGGTGACAATTGACAAACTTTACAACGAATTTAGATATCATCTTCAGATTTGGTATGCAGTTAGCACCCGACAAAGGAACGCTTCGAATTATTTTTGGATATGATCCTTTCAGAGGGTAGAGGATAAATGAGAGGTGATTTGGTGAAAATTCACAAACTTTACTACGAATTTAGATATCATCTTCAGATTTAGTATGCAGTTAGCACCGGATAAAGGAACGCTTCGAATTATTTTTGGGTATGATCATTTCAGGGGGTAGAGGATAGATGAGGGGTGATTTGGTGAAAATTGACAAACTTTACAACGAATTTAGATATCATCTTCAGATTTGGTATGCGGTTAGCACCCGACAAAGGAACGCTTCGAATTATTTTTGGGTATGATCATTTCAGGGGGTAGATGATAAATGAGGGGTGATTTGGTGAAAATTGACAAACTTTACAACGAATTTAGATATCATCTTCAGATTTCGTATCCAGTTAGCATCCGACAAAGGAACGTCTTGAATTGTTTTTGGGTATGATCGTTTCAGGGGGTAGAGGATAAATGAGCGGTGATTTGATGAAAATTGACAAACTTTACAACGAATTTAGATATCATCTTCATATTTGGTATGCAGTTAGCACCCGACAAAGGAACGCTTCGAATTATTTTTGGGTATGATCGTTTCAGGGGGTAGAGGATAAATGAGGGGTGATTTGGTGAAAATTGACAAACCTTGCAACGAATTTAGAAATCATCTTCAGATTTCGTATCCAGTTAGCATCCGACAAAGGAACGTCTTGAATTGTTTTTGGGTATGATCGTTTCAGGGGGTAGAGGATAAATGAGCGGTGATTTGGTGAAAATTGACAAACTTTACAACGAATTTAGATATCATCTTCAGATTTGGTATGCAGTTAGCACCCAACAAAGGAACGCTTCGAATTATTTTTGGGTATGATCGTTTCAGGGGGTAGAGGATAAATGAGGGGTGATTTGGTGAAAATTGACAAACTTTACAACGAATTTAGATACCATCTTCAGATTTCGTATCCACTTAGCACCCGACAAAGGAACGCCTTGAATTGTTTTTGGGTATGATCGTTTCAAGGGGTAGAGGATAAATGAGGGGTGATTTGGTGAAAATTGACAAACTTTACAACGAATTGAGATATCATATTCAGGTTTGGTAGCCAGTTAGCACCCGACAAAGGAACGCTTCTAATTGTGTTTGGCTAGGATCGTTTCAGGGGTAAGGGATAAATGAGGGGTTATTTGGTGAAAATTGACATTTTTTGGTTAAAACCCGACTGATATAACGTTTCAGAAATTTATGGGTACAGGAATACGGATATATTCTTTGTAGTCAAGTCATGGACACTAAATTCATTTCATGAGAATGTCTTTCCGAGAAGAGTAGATTATCACAGCTATGTGCAAGTTATGATTCAATTTGCAGAACTATTTTTATTGCCTTCGAGATCTAAATACTTTCGTACCCAAGTTGTTATCCCCGTAAGCAAATTTTTCTTTCTGAAAATTCGCCAATGAAAGGATTGCTAAAGTAGTATCATTCTTCTTCCTTTTTAAGATAACCCCACGTAAGTTATGGAATAATAAAATCTTGAGTGTCAGATATAAGTGCTAACTATTTAATTGATATTTTATGTAAGCACGATGATACGCTCCCGAATTCCCGAAATCAAAATCAACTCGAGCAGAAGAGACTCATCCCTATATACGTGATTTGAGTTGAGTTCTAGGCGGCTCCCCCTGTTGGATAATTGTCTGTATGTATAATCTAAATATTCAGTTGAATTCAAGATAAATGCGAATCTGAATAAACGCACTGAATTGAAAAGAGATAGACTGGCGTGAGAGTTATGTTTGTCAGATCAACAAACTCCTCAGATTAATATTTCAGCAATGTCAACAGTAGTTTACACATCAGAGCATTTGCATTCTAAATGTGACAGCTGTCTGAATTTGAAAACCATTCCGTGCTGTAGTTTTGTTTCTGAATGACGTTGATGTTTATGCACATATGTAATATGTGCATAGTCCGGTGCAATTAGCTTTTTGCGGTGGAACCCGTCTATATTCAATGAATTTTCATGCGATTTGTTGAAAACACTTTAAATATTAGAGTTTATAAACTTTTTCATGAAGACAGAATATACGCGTCCAACTTTTACAATAACAGTAATACTAATCGACTTTATTACTATTATTATTATTATTATTATTATTATTATATAAGCGTTACACTTTCTCAGTATTACTACTGGAAACCTTTTGACCGACCAGCCGAGCGCGACGTTGGGGCTCGGCTCGGTGGATGGGGATGAAATTCATCATATCCCAGTATGCCGATATTATCAGTAGAGTTTGACTTCCGGTGCTGCAACACAATAGACGTGTTCGAGGTCGCCACTTAACTGAGGAATTTTCGGACTATGTGGCATGTTTGCAGCAGAACCACCCTCTGCCCCACGTTGACGATGTTATTTGGTAGTCCGAGTTCCTTTAGATTTCCCATGAAATTTTTGGTGACTATTCCTTCCGCCGACATTACGAAGGGACATATAGCCACTTTCCATACGTTTTTTATTTCATATGCCAAGTTTTCATACTTGGTGGTCTTTTCAATTTCAGTTTTCTGAATGTTATGGGACAGCGGTACAGAAATATCTATGATCACAGCAAGCCTCATCTGCTTGTTTATCAGGACAACGTCTGGCCTATTGAAGTCCACAGTGCGGTCCGTTATCATGGGTCGGTCCGAGTACAGGAGAAAGTCCGCCGACTCTAGCCCCGCCTCCGGAGAATACTTGTAATAGGCTGGTGTTGTTGACGGGTTCAGGAGGCTGTATTTCGAAGCAATTTGTTGGTGGATGATCTTGGCGAGCTGGTTATGCCTTCCTAAGTAAGCTGAGTCTGAGAGGGCAGGACATGCTGCCATGACGTGTTCAATGGTCCCTCCAACAGCTGTGCATTTTCGACATTTATCCACCACTTCTAACTTTAGGCAATGTTTCTCGTAGTTCTTAGTTTTATAACCCTATCCCGAATGGCCATCACAAAACCCTCCGTCTCCGGGTAGAGTTGCCCCCCAACCAACCACATAAGCGACGAGGTTTTATCAACATTATTTGCCTGCAGGTGTTTGGTGTACCTTCCATGCATAGCCTGGCCACTCCACTGGACTATACTGTCCTGGTCAACTGGGACGTCCAACTCATAGTTGCGCTGACCCAGCCCAAGTGGAGTATAATCTTTATCCTCGCACACCACCAACTTCATCAGTTCATCATGCGATGCAAGAAAACTTTGTCGCATGTTTCTTTCCTGCTTAAAGCAGAGGTTCTTTATATGGATTAATCCTCTGCCACCTTCTTTCCGAGGTGTGTAAAGTCTTCTAACAGATGAGTTGGTGTGAAGGCACCGGAATTTCGAAAGAAGTATTCTCGTGAGTCTGTCCAGTTCATCCAAGTCGGTGTTAGACCATTTGACAACTCCAAAAGAGTATGTCAATACTGGTACCGCCCAAGAGTTGATAGCAGCACAGAGGTTACCTCCGGAAAGCTTAGTATTTATGAGCTTCGTGACTCGCTTATTATTATTATTATTATTATTATTATTATTATTATTATTATTATTATTATTATTATTATTTTCTTGTTGTTGTTGTTGTTGTTGTTGTTGTTGTTGTTGTTATCAAAACAGACATAATACAGAGGCCTGGGGCTTTTATACTGTACATATACAAGAACTAAAATTATGCTGCAGACTGCGTATTTATTATTTTAAATT
This sequence comes from Tillus elongatus, assembly GCA_964006375.1. Lineage (NCBI taxonomy): Eukaryota > Metazoa > Arthropoda > Insecta > Coleoptera > Cleridae > Tillus > Tillus elongatus. Next base: position 66,181,654 of record OZ023262.1, on the reverse strand, counting down.
ATTAGGTATTAGATTACGAAGAAAAACTCTGAACTCAGCATTAGAGTATTGAATTTTCATAAAAATGCTTTTAATAACAAATATGTCTGTTTTAATGAAAGCAGGCATCAAATTTGATTACCAGTAGAAACAAAGTACCATATTTCATCTATATACCTTTATTGTGTGAAATTTACACAAAATTACAAAAGTACATTTTATTAGAAAATGAACTTAAAATGTTCCCGGAGAGACTGGTCTAAGTTGCCTGGTCAACGAACATCTTCAAGCTATTTACCCACCTACCAAGATATAATTACTCACAAGAAGCTTTTCGACGGAACATACAAAAATAATTTGTATGAAAATTTGCAAACAATTTTTTTCACGAAAATCCCAAACCTTTTTTTTTACAATAACTTATCAAACATTTATTATTCATTAGAAACATTTCACAAACATCTTACAAACAATAATGTCGACAGAAACAAAAAAAATTCAGCGAAAGCTGCCAATTTTTAACATAAAAAAATTTGTTGAAAGAATACATACATTTAAATTATATACCGAATTTATAAGTAAGATTGAAAAAAATGTATTACGGCCGTTTGATTTTTTTTTCCAAATTTGGCCACTATTTCAGAGCGCCTATATATGGCATCTAGATTTTTAGATGAATAATATAAACGAAAACCTCTCTGAATGCATCACGTTAATGGGACTCTGCTATCTAACGTTCAACAAGTCGTATCAAAACATGTGCCAAAATTTTGAAAAGTTGCAAAACAATTGAAATAACTCGAAAACCATGAACGCTCTTAAATGTATTTTCCCTCGAAATATGCATTGTAATTGGATGAAAAATATAAAAATACAACAACATGAAGGCAGGTTAAAAAAAGAAAATTTGTATCACCAACGACTTACGAACCAGCCTGTGATTGTCGAAATAATTTTATATGATGCAGCTTAAGACACCCTATAATTAACGTGCACAATTTTACCTCATATATATATATATATATATATATATATATATATATATATATATATATATATATATACATATATAATATTGAAAAAACTAACCACTGATGTGTATTCTAGGGGACATAGTTTGCACTCATTTGAAGAAATCTTTTCAAAATTCAAAAGACGCGGTCTTCTCATTAGCGAGTTTTTGCTACAAAAATTAACTAAAAATTCTAGAATATTAAACCATAAACTAAAAGTACTGCCAAAGCATCAAAGAAAGAATCTATTTGAAATGAATTTTCTGGAAACATTTTAGTCAAATAAAGGACAATGACAGTTGAAGCTGAAACTTAAGGGTTTGTGAAACACTCTTCTTACGATCTTTTCTCTACATAACTCGTATTTGTTTCAGGTTCTTTGCATAAATATTACAAATTTTGACGTTTCAAATCTCAACTTTGACGTTTTGAGGAAAACCCCAAAATTGTTGTCTGTAAATTAAAATTTAAAAGTCGACATATCCTCATTTGTAATTTTTTTAAAAGAAAATTGACTAAAAACAAACCGTGAAATAAAATAAATATGTGAACAATTTTTTTATGGTTTCATTTGAAAAAGTATAACGACCATTTTCAAATTCGCAGCACTGACCACATCCTTTTTAGTTAGCGAAGAAATTCTGAGGATGAGATGTTCTAAATTCTTCTTTACTGAACTTAAGGCTGTGGCCCCGGAGTCTGGAAATTCTGTCCGAAGTCACAAATGATGCCGCATCGGATGGAAACAGGTCATGTGTGTGATATGAAACATCTGTATCAGCTTTTCTTCGTCTATATTCGAGGGGCTGAATATTCATCAGTTTTTTTTTAACCGTCGGCCTATTTCCGCTACTATGGCCAATCACCGACGCCAGGGAGCCTTTTCACCTCACTATCCTGGAAATTTTGCCGAACCCCTGCCTTTCTGTAAGGAGGGTAGGGATCTTTAACATGCCCAACATCGCATGGACACGGGACCGACGGCTTTACGCCCCCTCCGAAGGGCGGAACGTGCAGACATTCAACTTGCTCAAATACAATGCCAGAACCTCGGTTGATGGTAATGTTACAGTTTGTACTGAAAAAGTTAAAGGAGTGCCCTGGGATCGCACCCAGTACTAGAGGTTCAGAGGCACACGTTCTTACCCCTGAACCACCGAGGTTCTATTCATCAGGTGAAGGCGTTGCTCATAAGGCAAAGCGCTGAATTCACTAGGCCATCGTGAAGCGTTATGTTTGACTCTGTTGGGTGATTCCATATCTCCAGTGAGTATCGGTGCCCATACCGGAACTCCTAATTCCAAATGGAATCTCATATTCGTTGAATAGAGCTTGGTTGAGGACCAGGATGCGGGAACACTTTTCTCAATAGGTACAGCACGCTATTGGCTTTTATGAAGGCTTGTTCTGCTTGAGGAGTCCACAACAAATTAGGCGAGATGATGATGATGCCAAGATCAGACTGAGTGGAAACTATGTTGACTTGCTGACTGCCGACATAATCGGAGCATTTGGGGTATCCCGTCCCCATGTGAAGCACACCACACTTTTCCAAACTCAGAGCAATTTTCCATACGGCACTCCATTCATTGACAAAATCCAAATCTTCCTGCAGAGTGTCGCCATCGATAACTGGATCGCCATATATATTTGTATCGTCGGTATATATTGTGCTACTGGCCTGCAAGAATCTGAGTAATTCTGAAGTATAAATTAAGAATAGAATCTGTCCGAGGTTTGAAGTTATTTTGATGAAATATGGTACATTGTTTCTCCTATATAGGTTATACTGGTAGCCAAATTTGATGCAAACATAAAAAATATATTTCCCATTGAAAACATTTTTATGAAAATTCACTCCCATAACGCTTGCTGCCTCGAGACTGTTTTCTTTGTACTCTTGCCACTTTAGGACGTAGATAGTTACAACGATCTTTTTAAAAATATTCTATATTTAACAAGATAATAAATATCAAGGAACGAATGTAATCTGCGTAAAGAATCCTTAAATATTTGATATTGCAGGCTATAAAATTAATAATCAAAAAGAAATAAATAATCGCGACATAAGAAACTGAAAGGGACAATGAATAACTGAATTATTTTATTCTGATATTTTCATTTAATTAATTTAAATTTGCATTGACATGTGATTCATAAATAATAACTATTATCTTTGTCAACAGTCGAACCTGACACATCTGAGTCGCACTGCCTATGTGCCTGGTATAGGAATGGGAATAGCAAAGTGTCCTTACGATCCAGCTGACAATTCCACGGCCGTATGGGTGGAGAGGGGCAATCCCGGAGATCTTCCCGGACTATACTCCGGAACCAATGCCGAGTTCACTAAAGCGGACACGGTTATTTTCAGGACGGACCTCTACAACATCAGCTCTGGCAGGAAGGAATACAGCTTCAAGAGGACCCTCAAATACGACTCGAAATGGCTCGACAGTAAGTATTCTATATACGTCGAAAATATTATTCTGTTGAATGTGTATCAAATATTTTGCTAAATGTTTGCGTGTCATTTATCAGAAAAACGTCTCAATAAAAAATAATTTAGTGACTTTTTTCCGGAAGCAACTACGTATAATATATTTATTGTCCTTTTGAGACTTCACTGGAAAGTGGAAGACTTACTGCTTTGGCTGTTGATAAAAGGGCTAAGAGATGTTCTTATTTTCATTATATACAGGTGTTTCATAAGTACGTTAAAAAATCAGGGGCATATTTAGATAATTTTAAGAAAAAATGTTCATATAAATATGTGCCCTAAGTTGCGTAATTTACGAGATAGAGGGTGTTGAAATTAAACAAATATAGTCTTTTAATCATAACTCTTTTCCAGCTGCAGCTATTTTCACCAAACTTGTTACCAAGCTGTTACCTGTAATAAGTAGTTTTAAAACCCAATATTATCAGGCTGTCCAGACAACCAGTGGCGTAGATATAGGTAATCACCTCAAGATTTTGAACAAAAATCAATAGTATGTACTTTTCAAGTTGTCAAGTTTCTTTGTGGATTAATAAATTTGACATAAACATTGGTTATTTATATTATAAACAAAAGCACAGCCTACTCGGTGTAATCCAATCGGTTTGCATAGTGTGCGAGTGCAGTGATTTAAATTTTAAAAATCAAATTTGCATGAAATGTTGACAGATAGGGAAAAATGTCAAAAGTTGATTTTTGCTTAGCATTAAATTATCTACCTAAAAAATGTAACTTGGTTTTCTTTAACAGGTACATACTATTATTTTTCTCTTCAAAATCTTGAACTGATTGTCCATATCTACGCCACTGGTTGTATAAACAGCTGGATGATATTAGGTTTTAAAACTACTTTTTACAGATATCTTATGTACCAAGTTTGGTGAAAACAGCTATAGTTGCAAAAGAGTTACCACAAAAAGACGATGTATTTTTTTAAATTTTCAACACCCTGTATCTCGTAAATTAGGCAGCTTGGGACACATGTTTACGTAAACATGTTTTCTCAAAATTATCTATATATTATGCCCCTGAAATTTTTTAACGTACTTATGAAACACTCTGTATAATAATATTTATGAACGCTCTTGGCATTTTTTTACATAATATATAGAAAGATGTAGAAATAGTATTAAATATTTGTTTCTAAAATTGGAAAATGTTTAAGTGAAATTATCTGAAAAACCTCACTGATTTAACCATTTTCTAATCGATACTAAGGTTAGTACTAGCGAATTTTCACTAAGAAAATTCACTAATAGTATCGCTGGTGAGACTTTCAGAAAATTTCGTCAAATGAGCGCGAATTAGGGCCTCTGGAACCCATTTCCATGGTCAGTTAAAATGTTTATATATATATATATATATATATATATATATATATATATATATATATATAAATGAGCGCGAATTAGGGCCTCTGGAACCCATTTCCATGGTCAGTTAAAATGTTTATATATATATATATATATATATATATATATATATATATATATATATATATATATATATATATATATATATATATATATATAGTGAGTCCATGGATTGAGTGTGGGTAAGGTATAAGTGACAAAAAATTTTTGAATTAGATTATGATATTCTGGGAATCGCTCCTGCTTTGTCTTAAACTAAGATGTTGAGGAAGTGAACAAACTCAATTAATATACAGGGTGGTTTAGAACTGATTTAATTAAATGTGTTAAGAGTAAACTACCTTCGTTTATAAAGATACCGCAAAAAGTTATTCACAAAACTTGTTTATAATTAAAATTTATGACAGGCTCTCAGTTTTCAGCCAGATCAGCCTACTTTAAATTTTCAAGTAAATTATTAACATTTTTTCCCTATCAACATGGAGCTTTTTACCTGTGGTTTTCTGCACGCAGGTGCGCAAAGTAAGTAACCATGCAATCTTAAATAATAATTTATTAGAAAAATACAAAACGCTTATTGCTAACAAATATCAAAACGAACAACGAAAAATAAAGAAATTATTCAAATGTGCTGCCACGAACCGATACACAGAACTTAGCCCGTTTAGTAAATGCTTTGTAGGCATTTTGAATATGTTGAATTGGAATACCGTCAATTGCCTCTCTCAACCTCAGTTTCAACAAATCAAGATCGTTGTTTAATGGAGCCGCGTTGACTTTCTGTTTGAGATAGCCCCATAAATAAAAGTCCATTAAGGTAAGATCGGGACTTCTGAGAGGCCAAGAGATTGGCCCATATCGACCAATCCACCGTCCAGGAAATTCGCGATCTAACCATTCTCGAACGATTCCTGTTGCATGTGCTGGGTGGCCGTCATGCTAAAAGTATGCTGTTTGTCTATCTTCTAGTGACATGTTATGCAAATGGTCTTGAAGAATATTTTCCAGCATTTCCAGATAACTGTACTGGTTCATATTCCGCTCAAAAAAGATGGCCCAATTATCCCAGTTTAAGAAACAGCACACCACACATTTACTTTTTTATGGCATTGTCTTCTGCAATTAACTCTATAATTTGGATTCTCCATAGACCAATGCCGTGCATTTTGGGAATTTACCACCCCATTAGTGGTGAAAGTGGATTCGTCCGAAAAAATAATACTTCTGCCAAAATTGTGATTTTGTAGATATTGCTCGCCGTACCATAAACAAAAATCTAATCGTTTTGACTCGTCATTTTCTTCCAAAGTGTGTATAAGTTTTGCTTTGAAAGGTTTCACCTTGTTGGTACGATAAATTTGTTGCAAATGCGATTTGCTAATATTGCAAATTTCTAATGCCCTTCTTCTTAATTATAATTTCGGAAAACGCCTAACAGAATCCATAGCTAATGCATCTGCAGCATTGTCTTCTTCATTTCGGCCGGATTTTGTCTTCTTAACATTTAAAACACTCAGTACGCATAAATTTTGTAGCAACTTTTTTTACACCAGTAGCGGAAACCGAATAATTTGGCCAGCGTTCAAGGAATTTTCCTATCACTCCCTGATAAGAATGTTCTTCACCCAAACCATAGCACTGCACAATAAACACTTTTTGTTCTGTTGTTAACATTTTTAAACACAGAAGCTTGCCGTTCGTGACAAATAAAATTGACGTTTTAATTTTCCAAATAAGTAGTATCCCGGGAAACGAACAACAAGGCAGAGCTCAAGTAGCCAGGAAACTCGCCAATTATTGCTTCGAATGTCCAATTGTGCGTTTACTTTACTTTCTTTATTGGTTGAGATGAAAGTAAACCTACCCCAAGTTTGATTATAGTAAAGACTTTTTTTAAAACAGTTTCAAGTATTTTTTAAAGTACACCTAATCACAGAAGCCGTCGACGTTATTTAAATAAAGTCGCAGCTAAAAAAATTCATAGTAGGCTGATCTGTTTGAAAATTGAGAGCCTGTCATTAATTTTAATTCTAAACAATTTTTAATTCAAAATAATTCAAAAATTCTTTGTCACTGATACCTTACCCACACGTGGACACACTGTACTATATATATATATATATATATATATATATATATATATATATATATATATATATATATATATATATATATATATATATATATATATATGTATGTATGTATGTATGTATGTATCCAACCGATAACTCAAAAAATACTTCACTGATTTGGACCAAATTTGGGAATTACCCTTATTTTGCTAATGGCTTGAATGAGTTCGTTCATCAAATCTTAACGGTCAATTTTTCTTAATAAAAAAAATATATATTTTAAACACACAGCATTCCATTCCTGCTCTTATAATAATAAATCAAAACATTTGTTACTGAAAATGTCACTGATGCAATTCAGAGTCAGAGTCGTTGCATTCGCCCATCCGCCATAGTTCCACGTCATAAGCTACACTCCACACAATGAAATATGGGTTCATTTTGCAGGTGACAGCAATCCGGTAATTTAGTTAAACGACCAGAGATCCCCCATATCCCTGATATTCCTGGTCAGTTAGTTTAACGATAGATGGAGACACACTCACGGTCTTATAGACGTCGAATGACTTTATTATATAAGAAGTTAGAGAGATGTTATATGAAGGGGGAGTAATGTTATGAAATTCCTACTCTTCATACCGTATAGCCCTCTCTCCGAATTACTTGGAAAACTCTGCTGTTCTGCTGGTAATGGCTTGGAAAAAGTTTAGTAGGAAAGGAATACGGAATACTAAATTGAGTCGGCAACTAGTTAACTAAACAGATTGCACGGCCGCTAGACGAATTTCTTCACTGTATGCAAGAAGTGAATTGGAGGAAACTTCTGGACTGGAAAATTATGTGTGCAAATTTCGTTTCTTCCCAAAGTTCGACATGTGCTATATTTTAAGTTTGAAATGTATTAAAAGAATTATCAGTTTGGAGAATCATGCGAATCATGTCTGTTCAGTATGTTGAACTTTTGGAACGATTTTCTTGTGCTAAAAACCGATTCCTAGAAGTGAGTAAATTTTTGTCCGCATTGAAAATTAGTCAGTATAGTGTTGCGTTTTAGAACGCTTTTAGTGGATAAAAACATACTCAACTAATTTGAACAAAAGTTGGCACATATCTTCAATTTGTTAATATCTTGGAAGAGTTCGTAAATTAGCTATGACAGAACATTTTTTCCCCAAAAACATACAAAAATATTTCTAAATACGCTTTATTTATAAATATTTAGAGTAACTGGACTCGAACTAGAATGACACTTTACATATAGATAGTTAAAAATTGTGTACATATACTTATGTTGTAAATTTTAAGTAATTTGGTTCACTAAATTTGGAATCTTCTCCAAATTAAAAATAAAATTCTGAAAGACGTGAATTAAAACGACTTAAGTGGTTAAAGTCTAATGACTGACAAATACAGAGTAGTCAGCTGCCATGCGTAGATTGACACATACTGTAAGCATAAATCATAATTCAACGATAATCCAACAATAAAAATAACACGCCTAAAGCATACTACTCATAACTAACGATCGAAAAATATCGGCCACTAAAGTCCCGAAAACCGATTAAATGGTTTGTAAGTAATTACGACGTTAAAATAGCAGATGACATGAAATTAAACAAGCCTTTATTTGCGATAGCAGTATACATAATGTTACAAAAAAAGGATTCCTAATGCTACAAAATAATTTTTTTACTACACTATATTTGAAGCCTGATGAACGGCGCCAATTGCAGTTTTAGACTGAAAATATGGTATACAGTGACAGGATCAAGGTTAAGGGAAGGCAATATTTTTTTAAGGAACTATCACTTATATAAAGAAAATAATATGACGTTATTGCCAAACCATGATTTAACAAGTTTTTGTCACAGAATTTGTTCAAAAACCCTCTTCGCCTAGAATAGATATCGAAGAATAAGTTTTCTAAATTTCAGCCCTTTTCTAAATAAAAACATAATTCAAACTGAAACGTAATATATGCCATTTCTTAATTATTTCATCAAAATGGCTGCTGAAAATAGCGACTTTCGCAGTGATTTGTTAATCAGCACTAAAAATTTAATTTTTGCATAACGACGCAAGTCACAATTCAACTAATTCTGTAATTAGCTCTGTTAACTTACATTTACTTTTAGGATACAATATAAAATTTCCTGGCGCAGCAAGTTGCCGTTTCTATAGCTACCACGTAAACAAACAATTTATTAGCTAGCGTCGCATGGTTCAGTGGTAGAATGCTTGCATGGCACGCTGGCGACTCAAGTTCGATTCCCGCCCGATGGCCGTTTCGTTTCACTAACTTTAATATTTGATAGAAACAGTAGTGTCTAGATTTCATACGTTTTGACCAATATGTCATTTTTTATAAAACGTTGGATTACGTTGTCACCGTTGAGTCTGAAATTATAACTTTCAGCAGTGTTTTGTGTTGTTGATATTAGTGAATTTCAATTAAGAAAATTCACTTATAGAGGATTTGCCTTTAAAAAACTTTTTTTGTTGGAACAACCGGTTCAATTTGGTTGACTAAAATGAAATAGGCGATTAATATGGAAAAATACCTGCCACGTTTAGAATTTGTGAGACACATTCCTTTTCTAAAATTTATTTTCGTTAAGTTTTCTTCTGGAATGTTTTTGAAATTTTAATGAAATTCGTGATTTTTAAAGAACTTGCAGTAATTTTTAAAGAAACTAACAGTCAGTTTTAAAGAGACTTGCAGTAATAAGTACACTTGGAGAAACCCATATCATCACAACAGATGTTTTTAAAGACCTAACGATCGTTTCGCTAACAACGTTATCTTTATCAGAAAATGAAAGATTCTAAACTGGCTTAGAATTACATTAATTCATCCTTTGATGAAGCTAACGTTATTAGCGAAACGAACGTTAGGTCTTTAAAAAGATGTGTTGTGTTGATATGGGTTTCTCCAAGTGTACTTATCAGTGCTCATCACTGGTTCCAATCTTTGCTCAGAGACTTGCAGTATTTCTTCAAGACACTTACAGTAATTTTTAAAGAGACACACAGTACCTAAATATGCGACATTTTAATTTTCTAGCTTTGTATAACCTTGAGTTTGCACATTTGAAGTTTTTTCCTGTAAAAGTTAAGTTTTTCTTTCAAAACTGATATATTTTGTTATTACATACTTATTTTTTACACAAGTTGCTTTTGTAAATGTTACAAAATGTATCAAAGTGTAACTTTCTAAATTAAAAGAAAATCGAGTTACTGTCATTTTAAAAGGCAAACGTTTTGGTCTCACTGTTGGTCAACGGAGGAAAAGGGGGAAGAGGAGGAAGCTTTCCGTGTCAAAAAGTAGCACAAAATTAAAGTAAATAATTAAATGATTGAGTAATATGTCAAGCACGTGAAAGTCACATATATATATATATATATATATATATATATATATATATATATATATATATATATATATATATATATAATAGCACAGATCTGCTCATTAGTGATTTTTTTAAAGAAAATTCACTAAAATCAATTTTACTATTTTCGGTTATACAAAATTTTTCATTACGAAAATTTGAGTTTTGTCCTGTTAAACTGTTCCGATTCTATAAGTACAATTTGGAGAACCCAATTCACAACAATACAGTTTTTTTTTGACCCGACAATCGTTTCGCTAACAAAGTGGGATGAATAAACTTAGTTTATTCATCCCCTTGATGACGTTAACTTTGTTAGCGAAACGATCGTCAGTTCTAAAATATGTATTGTGATGAATTAGGTTATCCAAATTGTACTTATCAGTGCTCATCACCTGTTCCAATCTTCACTCATTGTTCCGATTAGGCTGAACAACGAATTCGTCCAAGTTATTACCAAAATTAAGATATATCGTAAATTGCATTTAAATCCGTCAATTACTTTTTTCGATTATAGCACCGGCACACACGTGCACATGTGCCCGCATACACTTACACACACGAACACCCGCACTCACTCACGTACACAAATAACAGTGTTAAATTTTGTCTCTCGTAGTGTATTTGCTGTCGGCCATTTACCTAGAAAGCACGGTATAAATACTGTTGTCATCACTAAATCTTGGCGTGACGCTCTTTCCAACCACGGAAAGCTTTTCCCCCATTTACTGGAAGCAGTGGCTTCGTTTGTAACAAACGTAGTGATAAAATGTGGAGGCAGGCTATAAGCAGGTGATGTATCAAGTGTGTAGCGAGTCACTCTTAACTCTGTGCTTACTGCTCTGTGATGATCAAAGAAAGGTGGCAAAAACACTCTCGGTAAACAGTAGCATGAGAGGGACATTAGCACTGTGGCGGACAGTAACGTATCTCGCTATTTTCTAACTTTAAACTGACAAGCTAAATGATAAAAGTAGTCAACCAGCAATAACGGTAGTAATAGCAATATTTATTGAGTTGTAATTTCTGAACGTAACAACGTCTGGGTAAGACATATTTCCAAGGTAAAAAAGAACAGAACACGGCTGTACTCCAGACTGAATTTATTTAGTAAAATCCCTACGCGTTTCGGCCCATATCTCAGGCCATCTTCAGGGGCTTCCTGAAACATTACAAAAGTGGCTGTGTCAGAAACAAAGTTCCTGGTAGGTCGGCAAGTATCACACGAAACAAGCAGTTACAAAATTCTAAACAGTCTTCCAAGCAAAGTCTAAGTATAAACTAAAGTCAACGCTAACATGCTCTACAATAGTTACATTTATAAAATCAAAGCTAGAAGTTAAAATTGAGAAGTTAAAAACATCAAAATGTCCAAAGCTTGGTCGAGGCACCTCCAATCAGCAAAAACAACAATGCAAAAGCAATAAAAACAGCAAAAAAAAACGGGTGGAAACCCGAGTGAGTTAAGTTGAAAAGTGCACTAACATACTACAATCTAAGGTCTTTAAACAAACAGATGGAGAAGCTGCCAAGGCAGGCTGCACAATCAGAGCAGAACTTTTAGAGAAAACACTGAGTTCAACCTATGATACCTATAAAGAATAAAACCAAAATGGCTAAACATACTTACGTTCTGTTTTTTATAACAGGAACTGAACTTTACAAGAATTATCTCATAGGGGCTGCTTTCATCGACTGTCGCTCTTGTTGCCCTGCACTATATGGGTGAAGGCAGAATTAGAAGCATCAAAATCTCAAATCACAGCAATGGACACACGGCAATACAAATAAAAATTTGGCATTTGAAATGGAGGACAGTTAAAAGCCGAATATCAGAAGTGAACGGGAAGGGGCAATCAAACGAACTACGACTTTTAGCTAAAAGTGACAAGTGCCAGACAAGTGACGTTGACATTTACCCGGCCGTGCCGAGCAGCACAGAACGAGAAACATTTCCGGGCTCCTTGACTCCACAGAATACTTAGGTTTTTCATTGTAGATGGCACTAATTCAGTATATTTCTATAAATTGGCGGAAAGTTAATCTCACTGGTATTAGAAGCATTTAGAACGGTGTTGTTGGAGTTGTAGGTGTATCTGTAGATTTTCATCTCCTCGAGGACGAACTGCTCAGTTCCAAAAGTGGATGGGTGAAGGATTTTAACATTGTTTTCTCTATCAAAGACATGACCAGTTTCTCTGAGGTGGCAACCAAAAGTGACGTTATCAGCATTGTTTCTGCTCCTGAGATGTTCGGAAATTCTTGTGTTTAGAGCTTTAAAGTTCAGTTCATGTTCTAAAAAACAGAACGTAAGTATGTTTAGCCATTTTGGTTTTATTCTTTATAGGTATCATAGGTTGAACTCAGTGTTTTCTCTTAAAGTTCTGCTCTGATTGTGCAGCCTGCCTTGGCAGATTCTCTATCTGTTTGTTTAAAGACCTTAGATTGTAGTGTCTTAGTGCACTTTTAAACTTAACCTACTCGGGTTTCTACCCGTTTTTTGCTGTTTTTATTGCTTTTGCATTGTTGTTTTTGCTGCTTGGAGGTGCCTCGACCAAGCTTTGGACATTTTCATGTTTTTAACTTCTCAACTTTAACTTTTAGCTTTGATTTTATTAATGTAACTGTTGTAGAGTATGTTAGCGTTGACTTTAGTTTCTATTTAGACTTTGCTTGTAAGACTGTTTAGAATTTTGTAACTGCTTGTGTCGTGTGATACTTGCCGACCTACCAAGAACTTTGTTTCTGGCACAGCCACTTTTGTAATGTTTTAGGAAGCCCCTGAAGATGGCCTGAGATATGGGCCGAAACGCGTAGGGCTTTTACTAAATAAATTCAGTCTGGAGTACAGCCTTGTTCTGTTCTTTTTTATCTTGGAAATATTTATTGAGATGGACTATACATTGTAACATTTGACAAATGAGTTGACAATTTGTGCTTGTCCAAGTCACATTTTTGGTAGGTTTATCCAAATAGAGTAATCAAAACTTGTAAAGATGGCATTGATTACTAAAATTTTGACATACCAAATAGTTCATTTTGTTTCCTTAATAAATCTGTTCATCGTCAACCCCATTCTGTGCATTTAGATCCCAAGGCTCAAAACCCATTTAGTAACACTTTCTTCATTGAATCATTCTTTTTTGTTCTTGTTATTTAAGAAAATCTAAATGCCAATTTAGAGAACATTTTAAAACAGAGACGTACACAGAAAAGTAAAGAGAAGTCGAATATTTTTTTCTAAATGCAATTTTTTAATTTTCTGTACAAGCGGCAGCTTTTTGTTTACATTGATTGCAGTATTTAGGTGCAAATTATTTAGTTTTTAGTTATTTATAGTTGATCATTTTGACGCATGAAACTCATATGAAACATCATCTCTAATATATGTTCTTACCAGACTGAATTATTTTATTACCCTTATTATACAGTGTGTAAAAGCCAAATGGAATAAATTCATTATTTCGGTTACTGTAAATTCTTATAAAAAATCTCGAAATACGTCAAATTTAAATTATAAATTGATATTTTTGAACGTGAAAATGCGATCCCTACCTTCAACTCCCTTCATATGACAGGTACAACCCCCAATTTTTTTAAGGGAAAGTATAGGCTTGTGATATGTCGTTTGAAAGCTCTGTTCATTCTCTATTCAAAAATGTTATCGTTTTCAAGTTTAATGCAACAATTAAGATAGAATAAAATAAAATCATCTGGTTACCGAAATTCGCTACAATACAATAAAAAACTAAAATGTAATGCAAAATGTAATAAAATGTAAAACACTAAAAAGAACAATGAATGTCAATGAAGTAGATGTTCAAAATGTTCACCGCGAACTTCTTGGCAACACCCTGATCTTAAATAAAACTGTCTTCTAACATTATTTAACATATCAGGCGTGATCGACCTAATCGCAAGCGTTATTCGTTCTTTTAAGTCATTTAAATCAAAAGGTTTAGTTTTGTACACAAAGCTCTCCACATATCCCCATAAAAAGAAATGTAATAAGGTAAGATCAGGTGATCGCGCTGGCCATTCTATCGATCCTCGCCTCCCTATCCACCGATTGGGAAATATTGCATCGAGGTACTGCCGGACATTGAGTTGGTAATGTGGTGGTGCTCCATCCTGTTGAAACCATATCGTATTCACTGTAACTTGAGGGTTTCCCGGATCAGGATCTAAATTTGCCAAAGTTGGAATGACATAATTTTGAAGTAGTGCCAAATAAGTATTGCCATTCAAATTACCCTCAATGTCCAGCGACAACATTATCACAGGACGCGGCGCTAGGAAACGTGATAGAATGCAATCAATTCTAATACATTTGTTTCCTGTAAAACGATTGATTTTACGAAGAAACTCCAATAGGACTTTTCACTCGCATATTGACCGCAGATTATGAATTTTTGTTTAATGAGTCATTGGCGGGCGTTCTTTTATTCCAAAAGGGGAAATCACACCCTCGTGGTTAAGTCACTGCTTAAAGTAGAGAAATGAAAATAATGATTTAACATGTGACTTATTAAGACACAAGCTTTCACAAGATGTCAATAAAATATTTCATTTAGTTCAGGGAATATTGAATTTATAAAAAGAAAAATATGAAACATCAACAGCCTGTATTTCAGAAACGGTTGAGATTTCGATACAAGTTTACCGAGAAGACTCAAATTATTGTCACATTTTATATTGATTCTCAAGTTATCTAAGGTAACATCTGAACCACCTGTAGATATATAGATATAAACACATAAAGTCTAAAACTGAACGCGGATATGGATTCTAGGGGCTTTAATTTGCCTTTATTTAAAAGAAATTCGAAAATAGAAAAGTCGTTTCTTTATGAAAATTCTCTAAAAATTAAGTTGTCTAAACCAGGGTAACGAAACAGACTTAGTCAGTAAGGCATTTGCCCTAAATATTATCAGTATTATTAAAGATTATAAGTTGGTTGCTCTTGTTTCTGTCTGAAATTCCAAATCCCCATAATTTCTACAATTCAGGTCGATGAACCCTTTTCCCTTATATTTCTTGTATACCTCAAAGAAGTCCGTGCCTGGATGTAGAGCGAAAGACTCCCCGTTTTAATTATCTCCGGTTGCACATGCTTTTGTTTGATGACGCCATTTCTGTACGGTGTGGCATTGGGAATTACTATCTCTAGACAAGTGAATTCGGTGAATTCCGCGCTTTCCCTCAATACTAATAAAGATCGACTTGGGCAATCTATCCGAATTAAAGGATACCACTATAGAAGATCGCTGCTCGTTTTCTATCGAATTGCGGACCCGATACCTCCATCACATGTCAGATATTGTTAAATCCAAGAAATAATTAATATCGTTTGTAGGGAGTCTTACTTACAAGTGGAAATAAATCTTTTGGGCAGGACGTTCAGATTTTGATGGAGTTATAAGTGTGAATCTTTAAACATTCTCAGGGAACTTGTTCACTTTTACCTGCAGGTCCTGAATTATTAAAGTCCCATCTTCCCAGAGAGTTGAGTGACACTTGACGTGTCTAGACAGCTTTCACTCTTGCTTAAGAACGGGGATTCAAAAGGAAAATTCAGTACAATGATACATTTTCAATGCAATTTTATATAAAATAATCTTTATGTTTTGGACCAATTCATAGTAATGAGGAGGTACTAAGTGAAGGGTAGAACCTCTAATGAGCAAAGATAAGTACACTTGGAGAACCCAAATCACAACACATTTTAAAAACCTAACAATCGTTTCAGTTACCAAGTTAGCGTCATCAGAGCATGAGAATTTCTAAACGTTTGACGACTACAACTGTGTTTATTAGTGAATTTTCGTAGAAAAAATTCACTAATGGGGAGATCCCGACTTTTGAATTTTGAACAAATTTTTGCAAATGGGCGCGAAATAGGACCCCTAGAACCCATATCCGGGGTCAGTTTCAATTTTTATATGTTTATATATATATATATATATATATATATATATATATATATATATATATATATATATATATATATATATATATACATATATATATATATATATATATATATATATATATATATATATATATATATATATATATATATATATATATATATATATATATATATATATATCACACCAAGAACTCAAAAAATAATGGGCCGATTTGAATAAAATCTGGCATGTACCTTCCTTTTGTAAATGGCTTTGACAAGTTTGTTAGTCAGGAAAATCGGACGAGGTTTTCCGGAAAAAAAATTGAATTTTTATTCGAAAAAAATTTTTAGCTCAAAGAATATTGATCCGATTTTGATAAAATTTGGCACGCACCTTCCCCTTGTAAATGGCTTTGACAAGTTCGTTAACAGAAAAAATCGGACGAGGTTTTCCGGATAAATTTTGAGTTTTCATTTGAAAAAAATGTTTATCTTAAAAAATAAAAAATCTGTGATAACCAAATTTGGTAGGTAGGTTTACGATATAAAAAGTAAACTATACACCAAAATTTAGATTTCTATGTTACAAGAAAAAAAAGTTATAATAAAATATTTTGTGCCAGATCATTTCTATGAAAATTCACTACCATAACGCACTTGCTGCGTCCAGGCTTTATTAACTATCTGCAGGCACTTGTCCTAGACGAATTAAGGTCGTTCAAACAAGCAAACTTTCTCTGCATATTTATCGAAAATTTCCCCTACCCGAATTCCGCTTTCATCATCTCCACGCTCTGTTTGTCGGCATATCTCGTAAAGCGCTCAATCACTAAAGTGCACATAGGCGGCTGTGCCGAATCCATACAACTTTTATTATATATATATATATATATATATATATATATATATATATATATATATATATATATATATATATATATATATATATATATATATATAGACACACTTTCAAAAGAGTTTAGCTGTCCTGGTTTTTTCCTACCAATTTCCTTAGTAGGTTAATCAAAAGCGAATAAAAATATAATACAGTCTATGTTTAGCTTCAGAGTTTGTTTTAAAGACTTAAATAGAATTTAAAATTACTTGCCGGTATTACCTTCTCTGCTGTTGCATATTTCTAAATTTTGAATTTAACCAAAATGTAGATACGTTTTGTAATGTAAATAAAATGCAATAAATTATTTCTATTGTTTTGATTAAACAGGAAGTTTATAATATGGAGGAAAAGACGTTTAGGAAGTTAGGAGGATGTATTCTATTTTCCGGCTTTATGATCAACACATAAAACCGCACTTTCAATTTCCCGAAACACTCTCTGAACAAGCAGAGGAAGGCTGCTATATTTTAAGAAACCATTATTTATTAAGACGTGTATTAAGTGGTTTAGTAAGCAAAGGCGTTTACTTAAAACTTTATACATTGTAAGAGAGCATAAAGTAACATTTAACAACGTGCCTGAACATGAATTTAGACAAAAGCTCTTGGAAAACCTATTTTTCCTGCATAATTTATGTACAGTCGCCCAGCCTGTTTTGCTTTCGATGGCGTAAAAAATTAAAACTCCTGAAGCTTGTTTCCAAACTGTTCTAAAGCCGATGTTGCTTAAAAGTAAACAGCCTAATGAAAATTCTTCTTAATAAATTTAATACATATTGTCTAGACTGCCTCTCTCGTTTCTGGGTGACACATGATTGGATTAGAAAGTAAGTTAAATGTGTTAAAATGCTTTTAGGGCGAAGCAGATTTGTCTATCGACTTGATGGTTGCTCTAATAAAATTGTAATAAAGTGATAGCTTGTAGAAACTTTGGGAATAGATTTTTGACCAAGATTTTTTAAGTACCACGTTAAGTATAAAATGCTTTTACCCAATATGTCCTTCACAGTTTTATTGTTGGACATTTTAACAGGTTAAGTACAGATTTTTTAGCAAATTTATAAGAAATAATTTGCTTTTACAGATTTAACCACTTTCGAGTGAGTTAAGATTGGAACCTGTGATGAACACTGATAAGTACAATTTGGAGAACCCAATTCACCACAATGCAGTTTTTAGACCTGACGATCGTTTCGCTAACAAACGTAGCGTCATCAAAGGAACATACGACTTTCAGAAAAGATAAACCACACAACACCGTTTCTGTTTACCACTTGAAGCGCGAATTACGAGAGGTTTCAATAGTTCAATACGTTACGGATATAGATAAAACCACAGGAGTGTCAGGAATCTATGAAATATGTTGTAGGGATTGTGAACTTAAATATGTTAGGCACATTAAAACAACCATTGAAACTAGATTTAAAGAACATTTAGCGCTGAGATATTGCCCTGTTGACAAATATTGTATTGCTCAGCATATTTGGGATAATCATTATCATGTAGATAAAGAAAATCTCAAGTTAATCAAAAATGACGGACAGTCGCGTCAGATAGATGCTTACGAAAGTATATATATATATATATATATATATATATATATATATATATATATATATATATATATATATATATATATATATATATATATATATCGTTAGAAATTGGAACAAAAATATTTCGATGAATAGAGTAGGTCCGGTTCTATGTAGTCCATTATATAATAATATAATAATAATAATATTTATTTGCTCACTCCTCCGTACAAAATAGTAAAGATATCACAAAACAACTTTTTAGACTAAGCATACATCAGAAAATGGACAAATAAATAAATTACAAAACGGTGCCAAGTCTGTGACTTGTGCACACATTAAACAAAGAACACATTAAAACAAAACAAAAAGTACGCGTGATGCGTATATATATATATATATATATATATATATATATATATATATATATATATATATATATATATATATATATGCCATATATACACACACACATATAAAACCAGACGCATAATCCTGGCATGTAGTATCCATTGTTTGAACTGTTATCTTAATAACCAGCGTGTCCTTCTTAGAGGAATATTTGATAACGGCGCACAATATAACAAAGGCAGGTATGCAGTTTTAATTACAGGGCCTTAAGACTCAACAGTGGGGGTATGTCCTTCTTACAGGACGCTGTAATATATATATATATATATATATATATATATATATATATATATATATATATATCGTTAGAAATTGGAACAAAAATATTTCGATGAATAGAGTAGGTCCGGTTCTATGTAGTCCATTGTTTGAACTGTTATCTTAATAACCAGCGTGTCCTTCTTATAAGGACTATTTGATAACGACACACAATATAACAAAGGCAGGTATGCAGTTTTAATTACAGGGAGTTAAGACTCAACAGTGGGAGTCTGTCCTGCTTACAGGACGCTTTAATATATATATATATATATATATATATATATATATATATATATATATATATATATATATATATATATATATATATATATATATATATATATATATATATATATATATATATATATATTACAGCGTCCTGTATAGAAGGACATACCCCCACTGTTGAGTCTTAAGGCCCTGTAATATATATATATATATATATATATATATATATATATATATATATATATATATATATATATATATACAGTGTGACACACCTAAGATGACGACACGCCTGTATTTTCTTTATTTTTAGAAGTATCGATTTCATTTTCTGTACAGATGTAAAACGTCATTAGGCTGTTTGAATGACCTACCTGCTTCAAATGTCAGATGTCAACCCAGCCTACTATGATTTCAGGAATAGGGCCGGTTCTCTATATTTCGCGATGCGTTAGAGATATCAAAAAAATTACTTTAAAAAGTTATTCAGAATTCAATTTTAACTACAGATAAGGAGTTTTAAGTCAAAATTCCAATTGTTACTTTTTTGAAAATTTTTAGTCTAAATTTTCCATCAGATTTTAACAGGTAGATTGCCATGGAAACAAATTATCACCTTGTAAAATATTGCGATAAATGTCAAATTGACAGTCTGGCAGCAAAATGGCTGTTGAACGTCTCAGAGTAAGAGAAAAAATTGAATTAATAAGATTGTTTGGTGATGGTGTTCGAAATAGCAGAGAAGTTGCTGATGAATTCAATCAGAGACATCTACAGAGGAATCCAATTAGGCGCGGAACTGCTGCAGCTCTGAATACACGATTTTCTCAAACGGGAAGTGTGGTGAACAATATCTCGGCTGTTAGAAATCGAAGAAGTAGTGATGATAGCATAATCTTGGCTTCAACTCAAGCCATTCCCCAGATGAGTTTACGTCAAAGGGCCGTTGCATTGAATGTAAGTAGAGAAAAAATCAGAAGATGCCTTGTGCGTCATAAAATAAAGCCTTTCAAGCCAAAGTTTCTACACTCGTTGAAAGAAGGTGATGAGCTGAAACGATTAGATTATTGGCTTTGGGCCCAAGGTAACTTTCTGAATGATAGAAAATTTTTAAGTAAAATTTTATTTACGGACGAGGCATCTGCCCAAAATTCCAGATATTAGTCTGCTGAAAACCCGCACTGGGTTATCAGTTGTAAAGCACAGTATTCAAAACAGTAAATACGTGGTGTGGAATTTTAGGGGATAAAATAATTGGTCCTTTTTCTTTTGACAACACCTTGAAGGCAGATCGATTGCTTCATTTTTTAAATAATGAATTATGGGACTGTATTAAAGGTATGCCTATCAACGTGCGACAAGATATCTATTTTCAATTAGACGGTGCATCCATTCACAACTCTCAGTTAGTCAGAAATTGGCTAAATCTACATTTTCCATCAAGATGGATTGGCAGGAATAGTTCTTTTGAACAGTGGCCTCCTCGGTCTCCTGACATTACGCCACTAGACTTCTATTTCTGATGTTCTGTTAAGAATAAGGTGTATAACGAGAGGCCCCAATGTCGCGAGGAACTTTGCGAGAAAATAAGGCAGGCTTGCCGTGAAATAAAATAGCAGAACTAAGAAAAGTTGCCAACAATAATCGTAAACGGATCCACAAATGTATCAGGCTTGAAGGTGGGCTATTTGAAGTAGACTACATTTAATATTTTTATATTCAATTTAATTGTACTTTTGTTAGTTTATGTTTAAGTTGAGTTGAATAAATTACGTACCATTGTTTTCTTTTGATATTGACGATATTTGTTTTTTCCATCGCCATCTACCTGTTAAAATCTAATGAAAATTTTGACTTGAAACTCGGTATCTGCAGTTAAAATTGAATTCTGAATAACTTTTTAAAGTAACTTTTTTTTGACATATCTAACCCATCGCGTAATATAGAGAACCGGCCCTATTCCTGAAATCATAGTAGGCTAAGTTGACATCTGACATTTGAAGTGGGTAGACTATTCAAACAGCCTCATGACGTTATACATCTGTACAAACAATGAAACCGGTATCTCTAAAAATAAAGAAAATACAGGCGTGTCTTCATCTTAAGTGTGTCACACTGTATATAGATAGTCGATTTTGATGGAGTTTGGTAAAGAGAGTTTTTTTTTCTTATAGCGAATATTCGAAAAGAATATTTCACTTACAAAGGGGGAACAGGGTCCGGCTTTGGAATCTTTAGAATTTATATCAATCATCAATTCATTTTAATATTCATCAATTTATAAACACCAAATTTACAAACACAAAAAAAACTGCCTTCTAATGATAAGATACAAAATAAAGAAACAGAGCACCTAAGTTTTATAGCTTGCATGTGCTCTGAAAGATTTAAATTATTAAAATATCACAACAAAAAATTAAATAGGTCCCTAAATATGTTCTGCTGCCTTATCTTACCCCATTTTCTCTTATACACCCCCACCCCCACAGTTTACAAGCTAACCACATCATATCTACCTCTGAGCCCTCCTTTCCATCTAGCTCACAACACAAGAATCTATCCTCACCTTTCTCCCTTTCCTATGTATTTATATATATTTATATATTTTATTTCCGCAATATGCACATGTAGAACACAAATGCACGCTTCCACATTTATACTGCCTTATACACTAATACTGCCACACCCACGCACACACAACCGACCGGTATATATTACACATTCATATATATATATATATATATATATATATATATATATATATATATATATATATATATATATATATATATATATATATATATATATATATATACACACACACACATGAGATTCACATGGTTCTCGGGTCCGCGCCCAGAATATATGTAAGGCTAACTGGTCTGCGGTTATAATTATGATGATAATACATCTAGCCTTACATACACTGCGCCCATATTAGGGAAGAAATGGGGCAGGGGTGACAATTTACAAAATTGTTAGTTGGTTGTACACAGTCTCTATTTTATAACATTGTGTAGTGTTTGGAGCTGTCGTGACAACATACTATCTGGTTCCGCACCGAGATGGCGACCCTGTCGTACATCTTACAATGTTCCAGGAGGCTGGCTTCCATAGCCGTTTTACTTTATAGGTGTGTTCCCATTCTAATTGAAGCTCGTCAGTATGGTGTACTAACCTTACGTGACCCTGTCGTACATCTGACAATGCGTGTGTTCCTTTGTCTCTGTCTTTGTATGTTGTATTATAGAAGGCGTGTTTTCGTCTTTTCAGTGTCGTGTTTATGAACCAAAAATTGATAAAACTACAAAGACAGTCAGATCTCATGTTTCCAACTTTGACAGCAACACACAGATGACGCTGGAAACAATTACCGAGAACCAAAAGACAGTCACACGCATGACGGTTTCCACAGGACAGCAAATAATACAAAATGTCTTCTCTAATGAAAACAACGGAATTACATGCTGGATTTCCAATAAGTTTTTTTATATATTTTTTTTATATTTCAACAACACACCACGAGGGCTCACAGCCCGAATACTATCATACCGTGGGCGTCGACAAGGAGGAAAGAGGCAACTTGTGAATTGTGGACTTGAAGGTTTGGAGGTTCGGAGGAGAAGGAAAAACATGTGCCGGCAAGGAATTCCACAACTTGGAAGTCCTCGGGACAAAAGAGCGGGCATAACAAGATGTTCTATGTCTGGTGACCTGGACAGTAAAAGTGTGTATTTGCTCTGTTCCCCTGGTAGATCTGTTGGGGGCAGCAGGTGGAGGAACTATGGAAGAAAGCTCCTCTGAGCAGTGCCCGTGCAGATATCTATGAGAGAGAGAGAGAGAGAGAGAGATAGAGAGAGAGAGAGAGAGAGAGAGAGAGAGAGAGAGAGAGAAGAGAGAGAGAGAGAGAGAGAGAGAGAGAGAGAGAGAGAGAGAGAGAGAGAGAGAGAGAGAGAGAGAGAGAGAGAGAGAGAGAGAGAGAGAGAGAGAGAGAGAGAGAGAGAGAAGAGAGAGAGAGAGAGAGAGAGAGAGAGAGGTCACCAACGGCACGTCGGTGGGCAAGTGATGGCAGCCTTTGGGTGAGGGTAGGGTCACCGATGAGATTTATATCTCTCTTCTCAATAGAGTCCAGGATAGCCAGTGTAGAAGCGGAAGCGGACCTCAGATGTGGGAGCAGTATTCGAGGTTTTGGCCTTATTTGTGAAGTATATAGGGTATAGAGATTAGCTGGTGAAAAGTATTTGCGAGCCCGGAAGAGAAAACCTAATTTCATATCAGCCGCTTCTGCAATTGATGTGACATGTTTGGTGCCAATTGAGACTTCGATCCACCGAAATGCCAACAAGTGAAAAGGACTCATTACTTTGAATAACTTGGTTGTTCATTGTGATGGGTCTAGGGCTGGTGTATCTATTATGAGAAAGAAAGCAACACTGAGACAGAATCATCCATGAGTCTGCGATCCTCATCTGATTGGGCTCAAGAGACAGGCTTAGAATATTGTATATTTGGGTGGATGGTGCTGTCGTCCGCGTAACTTTGAACTGGGTTGGATGTGCTAGAGAGGAGGTCATTGATGTGAAGAAGAAACAAAGTAGGGGTTAAAGCTGAACCAGGAACTCCTGCATTAATTGGATACAGTTAGAGGAATGGCCATCCACGACAACAGAAATGTTCCGGTTGGAGAGGAAATTTGCTGTCTAGGTACAGAATTTTGGTGGTAGGCCATAAGCCGGAAGTTATAGATTATCATAATATATTTTCTGACGAATATAGTTTGTTGATCGTGTGATGCACACAGATAGGACATGAATCTAAGTTGGTCAAATATCTTACAATGATTTATATGAAGACCCAATTCTAAAAATGGCTTTTTCAATTTTTACAACTCCCAACATCAATGTAGAATATACTGTTTTTTCACTCTGTTTTTAATAGAAAAAAACTTGTGGAAGCAGCGCATAGGGCGGCGAAACGTCGTTTACTCAAATCCAAAACTGTTGTTTCAATTTTTTTGTTGTAAATGAAAATGTTTCTACGAAACCAAACCCAATAAAGTATAGCACAACTCTACACGAAAATAAGCGGACTACGAGTATATATATATATATATATATATATATATATATATATATATATATATATATATATATATATATATATATATAGCAGACTACAGAAAAAGTATGAACTTTTGGGGCAACTATCATGAAAATATAGTCATACACAAAAGATCCATTGGGGTCGCAGCGCTGGGAGGCAAAAGGCCCATACAATTCACTAAGTAATCTACAATCTACTGTGTGACCTTATATCAACCTGATACCTAGAATTTATAGTTTGTATTTTGTAAGAGATATTTGTGAGGTCCGTTGCAGTATTTTTATGATCGGTCCTCGTAAATCAGTTGGCGCGCAAAATCACCAGGTAAGAAACTTCTCAGACACCCAGAAGCTATAATTATTGTTAGCAAACCACTAATTAGACGTATATGCAGATATAAGGTTGTCGTAAAAATCATGGACCGACACTTGGCTGTAAAATTACATGAAGTATACCTTGATGTGGCTTTCAACGACTTCATTTAGTGCCAATTTACATTTTTATAAGTCGCCCTCCGCCAACAATTTACATATAAGAAATACATCCTTGAAGTTTAAATAGCGACACAGGTTCATTCTGTGTCATAAAAATTTCTGACTGGGGAATAATATACATGTAAATGTACCGTAAAATGAATAGAAATTAGAAAATTATGAAAGAAGTACGAGTCTTTAGTGTAATAAGC
Organism: Tillus elongatus; assembly: GCA_964006375.1. Taxonomy (NCBI): domain Eukaryota; kingdom Metazoa; phylum Arthropoda; class Insecta; order Coleoptera; family Cleridae; genus Tillus; species Tillus elongatus. Next base: position 66,156,291 of record OZ023262.1, on the reverse strand, counting down.
GTCGTCCCCAATGGAGGTGTCACCTGTTCGAGCCAATTAAAATACAAATTTCTTTAGAAGTGGAAGAAAGGCGTCCCGGATTCCTTACTCATTACAGATGCTAAATTGACGTCTCCGATGTCACAGGAAGGGCTTAATTGACCCAGTTGTCCTTGTAATTTGCACTCAGGTATTTTCAGTGCACATTTTTGTGATGTATCCTACAACTACTACTACCCGCCACGACAGTTTCATAAAGTTGTAGACACCCCACAAAGCCTATGCTATTTCACTATGTGAAGACTGGAATCTCTCATGAGCACTGATAAGTACACTTGGAGAAATCCAAATCACCACAACACATCTTTTAAAAGACCTAATGATCGTTTCTCTAACGACGTTAGCTTCATCAGAAGATGAATATTCTAACTACATTCTACAACGGAACAAGTATTTATATTGATTTCTTATGTAAACGAAATGAAACCGAAGAAGGATTTTAAGACGCAAGCGCATTGTTGTGCTTTGTATCAGACCGGAAGAGGCTGTTGAACCTACTTTATTATTCTACCTGACAGATTTAGGAGTGTTTATCTGATCAAACGCAAAGTGAAAATAATGGGCTTGAAATCAAAGGTGCCGGAAGTGTATGCGTATGCGCCAAGCATGGTTTGCTGTCTAACATTTTTCATAAGTTTCAAATTTTCCTGATCAATGTGGTGATTATTATCCCATGTATGTTGTGCCACACAAGACTTGTCTACCGTACCATATCGTAAATGTGCGAGGTGTTCACGAAATCTGGTAGCTATGTTTGTTTTGGTCTGCCCCACGTTGTAACTGTCTACTTCCACAGGGTGGAGTGCGGGTCAGTGTTTTGATCGAAAAAAGGGGGTTGTCTCAAACGCCACCACTTTACTTTGAGGTTTTCACAAGGTTGGGGTAAAGGGGAAGCCCCGAAGTCACTAGTGTCCAGGTAACGGACCACCCTAAGGGAGTATGGTGCTCAGGTAGACTCTAGTGGAGTTATTTTATTTCCAGGGGTCAAACTTTACAAAGACTTAACAGTGAACAAGAATTATTTGAAAGCAAATAATGTTTTTATTATTGAACAAATATATACAAAGTGATATTTGAAAATATTTACAATGAGGAGTTACGTAAGATATGGTTTTTACCAGTGCTGACTGGTATGTGTAATGTGTGAATAAGGCACACACAAAAAAACGTAATGCCGAATCTTTATTTTAATTTGACCAGGCAAGTGATTCTCCGGAAAATCAGGACGCGGAATTTCTCTGATCTCTAGCTGGCTTGATTCCCAAATGCTAAGGGAAGTTTTTACTTAAAGGACGGCAATAAGGAGACGATAATTTACACTGTTTTAGCGCTCGGGCCACACATGGGGACACCAGTGAGTGCTAACACAGTGGAAACTATGTATAGTCCTCCAAACTCCCAAGTTATTTTATGAGGTGGGAGTCACAACGGTACACAATATTCCTGACTCACTAAAGTGTATATCAAAACAGCTAGAAATGGGAGGAAATTATAGCGTTATTACAACCCTCAGTTATTTGTTGCGTGCGTAAACAAAACAAAATAAAAATACATAGGGAGCCGAAAGCACTATGTCAATCCTGTTTTAAGTGAAAATGGGGTATTTAGGGACACCTGTATATTGAAACTCGGGAAAAATAAATAAAGAATTAGTTCTGAGTTTGGGGGTCAGCTATTAATGATTTAAATTAATTCAGAAAATATAAATATCAAAAATTAAATAAATTATATGTTTCTTACCAAGAAAATACAATAACGGAGAAAATGAATGGGAGAGGTCTGGCGGTTTTCCAACTGGAGACTCGAAAATACTGGGGAGGAATACTTGGCGGAACTACTTTACTCTATTTAAAACTCTTGCTGGACGGAGCTTAACACAACTCATTTTATTTGGCCAGTGGGCCTGCTTTTATATGGTAAAAATTCAGCGTCATTGTTTCATTCTATAAGTTTTATTCTCTTTATTTAACATAGGCAACGTGATAATTCAAAAAAAAAGCATGGACGCAGCAAGTGCCTTATGGTAGTGAATTTTCATAGAAATGATCTGGCACAAAATATTTTATTATAACTTTTTTTTCTTGTAACATAGAAATCTAAATTTTTGTGTATAGTTGACTTTTTATATCCTAAATATATATATATATATATATATATATATATATATATATATATATATATATATATATATATATATATATATATATAATTTCAAAAACGCACCACAAGGGCTTACAGCCTAAATACTATCGTACCGTGGTTGTCGACAAGGAGGAAAGAGGCAACTTGTTAAATATGGACTTGAAGGTTTGGAGGTTCGGGGGAGAAGGAAAAACATGTGCCGGCAAGGAATTCCACAACTTGGAAGTCGTCGGGACAAAATAGCGGGCCTAACAACATGTTCTATGTCTGGTGACCTGGACAGTAAAAGGGTGCATTCGCTCTGTTCCCCTGGCAGATCTGTTGGGGGCAGCAGGTGGAGGAATTATGGAAGAAAGCTCCTCTATGCAGTTCCCGTGCAGATATCTATAAAAGAGAGAGAGGTCACCAACGTCACGTTGGTGGGCAAGTGATGGCAGCCTTTGGGGCTAAAGCTGAACCTTGAGGGACTCCTGCATTTATTGGATACAGTTTAGAAGAATAGCCATCCACGACAACAGAAATGCTCCGGTTGGAGAGGAAATTTGCTGTCCAGGTACAGAGTTTTGGTGGTAGGCCATAGGCCGGAAATTTATTAAGCAGCGCTGCGTGCCAGACCTGGTCGAATGCTTTGGATATGTCTAGAGCGACAATCTGGGATTCATCGTGTAGTTCCATAGACTTGTTCCAAGAATGGGTGACAAAGGAAAGGAGGTCGGCAGTTGATCTGCGCTGACGGGATCCATACTGCCTATCGTGGATTAGACTGTGTTTTTCAAGAAATTTTAGTAATTTGGTGTTTATATACTTTTCCATCACTTTAGAGATGACTGAAAGGAGAGAAATAGGCCTGTAGTTGCTAGGAAGCGCTTTGGATCCTTTCTTGGGGACGGGTTGTACTCGAGTAGTTTTCCAGTTACTAGGGAATATGCCTCTATTGTAAGATGTCTGAAACAGACGAGTCAGGACAGGAGCAAGTACTGATGCGCATTTTTTGAGAACAATTGCTGGGATCTCGTCAAGGACAGAGGCTTTCCTGGTATTAAGAGAAGAGAGCATCTTTCGTACCGTTTTAGTTTTGAAAATGATATTATGAAATTATTCCCAATAGATTTAGCAAGAATCCAGAAGGGTTTGCTGCCGTTGGAGCTTGAGAGGACTTTGTTTTTGATGTGGTTATTAAACGAGTTTTTTGCCTCAGAAAGAATGCGGACAGCGGTTTCTTGCGTCGTTAAATGCTTGACGGTTCTTTTTATAATGGCTTGGATGAGATCGCTAACCATGAAAATCGGACAAATTTTTCCGGGAAAATTTTGAGTTTTCTTTCGAAAAAAAATTTGTCCTCCGAAAATTACCAAGTTATGTTAATGAATTTTGGTGAATATATTACCTTAAGAAATACCTTACTACGTACCAAAATTCAACTTTCTAAGTTTATAGAAAATTTAGTTTTTCAAATTTTGAGTTTTCTTTCGAAAAAAAATTGGGAAAGGCCTTACTACATACCAAAATTCAACTTTCTAAGTTTATCGAAAAGTGAATTATCCAAGTTTGAAGCATTTAATAAAAATTCACTACCATAACGCACATGCTGCGTCCCGAACTTTTTTTAATGAATTCAAGTGAATTTGCATCGAGCAACTTTTTTGTTTAACAGGCATGTTTTTAAACTCATTTGACAACCACTTTTCTAGATTGTATGTCGGAGAATCTATAGCCGAAATAATAGATTTCATTGATTTTCCCGGCTTATTAATTTTTGGGAGACAATATTTTTTGGGGACTTTATGATTAGCAACTTGTAACCGTCTTCCTAAGTCCTTTGTCATAATATTTGTACACTGCTTTAAACTAGTTTTTACTTAGTTAATCATTTTTGATAGCGAATTTTTATTTAGTTTTCTCTACGGTGCCGTCTCTATTGCATTACTAACTCTATCCTTATAATCATCTTTGTACAATATCACCACTTTATTGCCTTTATCAGCTTTGACGTAAAAACAATTTGTCTCACGCAATTGTTTATTTTCATTTGGCTGGAATTTTTTTTGTGGACTTATTTTCTTTCATATTTTTTGAGATTTTCTTTTTACATGGTTCCGGAATAAAGTTTTTTGATGATTCGGGTAATTTTTTAATTCCCGTCTCAATACTAGCAATGACATCTAAAAGTTCGTCTTTTTGTGAATCCAAACCAAATTGTAACCCCTTGTTTAAGAGGTCAATCTCATTTTTGTTAAACGACTGCGCCGTAAGAGTTTCTACAAGATCAGTCTTCCGAGGAACTGGTTTTTTGAGTTTTAATCTGATCGTTTAAAAGTTTTTTAATTTTTGATTCTGAATATTGACTGTCTTAATTAACTTTGTGTTCATGACTACAAACCTGTTCCTCTGATAATTGCAACATTCTTTGTACTCTAAATTACCTAACTTAAAGTTAGCTTTTTAAACAAACTATATGCCTCTATTTCGAAACTACTACGTTTTGAGATAATATCTGTACTCAAAACTTAATGGTAGTCAGACAAACTGTTTGTCTACTTTTTCTTTCCCGGATGCCTTGAATTCCGCAAAGGCGAAGCTTCTACCTCGCCTAGAACACACTGGAAAATTATTTCCGGAGGCTAGGTTCGTTGGTCAGTTCTGAAAGTCAAGTTTTAGAATGAAAAATTGCAAATTTTCTTTTAAAATACTATAGCTTTGAAACGTCTCAAATTATATATACGAAATTTAACGAAACGCCTCAAATTATATATACGAAATTTAACTCTTATATTGCGATCAAGCTACAGATGCAGTGTTCCATAATTCAGTTGTGCTTAATAACTGCACCCCCACTTTTTCTGGGATTAAATTCAAGATAATTAGGAAGGTATCGCAAACTACAATCCTTGTTGTTGAAAAAGAAAATTACTTAGCGATATACTGTTAAATAGAATAAACAAAGATGGATATATTAAATAGTTTCGTTCAGTAAGGTTTCTAACAAACACGATGTCACACGATTTGACATTTCATATTGAATTGATGGAAAAAAAATTATGCTTTGGAGTAAATTGTTTATAAAAGGCAGGTATTTAAATAAGTGAAGATTTGAACCTACGATGAGCACTTCTCCAAGTGTACTTAGCTATTTAAATGTAATGCCACAGGTCTAGGATATACTCAGGAGACAGTCAGTTGCATTATGTATAGTATAGTTTATTTTGAATATAGATAGTACAATGTATTCTACAAATAATATTTCGCTTGCGTATATAAGAGACACAATTTAGTTACAGATGTAATGCCTAATTAAATAGATGTATCAGACTTTCTGGATATGTCACTATCACTTTTGTTAAAATTGCAGCTTCTTCAGGATCCTACTTAACTAATACTTCTACTGACTCTCGTTTGTACAGTTTCCATTTCTGCATACTTCTTTTCACTTACGGTTTGTTATTACAAAACTTATGAAAATTCGCTACTATAACGCACTTGCTGCGTCCCGCCTTTTGATAATAAATTATTGTAAATTGGAAGCAACATATTTAAGAAGGCGGTTTAAATATTGGAAGTGAAATGGAAGTTATAGCCAGTGGATGTTTACAGGGCAAGATTTGGCAGTTCTGTTTAGGCAAGTCAAAAATCAAAATTCTGTTTATTGCAGTCACAAGCATTAGGCTTATTTGTCAAACACATTGTAAAACTATGTACTAATAAATATACTATACCGTGGAGATGGGTTTTACAGTTAGTTTGCGTTCATTTAATGAAATAGTAGTCTCGTAAGCGAATTCTGAATTATGTCTATGAAAATTCCGTGAAAAAATCGCAATAATGTTGAACATTTATGAAAAAACAGTTGGCTTGAAATCGGTTAGAAAAGTAAAGTAACAGGGAAAATACAGCAGACTTGTATGTAGGTAATCTTTTGCAAAACAGGTTTTTGATCATAGACATTTCAGTGTAGGTAAGGGAGTTATTGATGAGCAGACTTCCAGAAGTTCAGACTGTCAAACTGTAATCATGCACTGGGTAATCGGGTTAGGTCGTCAAGGCCCAGTGAGCGGAAACACCTTTGAGTATCCCGTTACCCTTTACTGATAGAGTGAGACAGAAATGTTACGTTTAGTTTCACATCTGGTACGGCTCTGTCTATTATACCAGTGGCGGCTCGTTGATTCATACACGACGACGATAATAACATAATTATTAGTGAGAAAACTTTACGTGAACTTTAGCCCCAGACCCTCGGTGGTTCAGTGTTAAGGAGGAGTGCCCCTGAAACGAAGAGTACTGTGTTCGATCTCAGGGTTCTCCTTTCACTGTCTCAGCACATACTGTAACATTAACATCAATCGAGGTGGCATTGTATTGGAGCAAGTTGAATGTCTGCAGTTCCGCCCTTCGGAGGAGGCGTAAAGCCGTCGGTCCGTGCCCATGCGATGTTGGGCATGTTAAAGATTCCTACCCTCCTTACAGAAAGGCAGGGGTTCGGCAAAATTTCCAGGATAGTGAGGTGAAACTGATCCCTGACGTCAGCGATTGTCCGTAGTCGCGGAAATAAATCGACGTTAAAGAAACAAAAACACACCGCCTCCTACACATATTGTCGTTTGTTTACCATATATATATATATATATATATATATATATATATATATATATATATATATATATATATATATATATATATATATATATATATATATATATATATATATATATATATATATATAGGGTGGCGCGTTGAAAACGAAACAGACCGATTTGCGTCCAGAGAAATTTTTTTAAGAAACGCTGAAACACGTCAGAAAAGAAAGACCTTTCAAATGATGTAACACTCGACTCATGTTCCCCATTTAAAATATAAGGGTTGTTATCACCACCCTTAAGGGGTTGATGCAATAAAGTTGAGTTTTATGTCAAAACATGTCCCCCTCAATATAAAAATTGACGTCACCCTATATATATATATATATATATATATATATATATATATATATATATATATATATATATATATATATATATATATATATATATATATATATATATATATATATATATATATATATATATAGGGTGACGCATTGATAACGAAACAGACCGATTTGCGCCCAGAGAATTTTTTTAAGAAACGCTGAAACACGTCGATTTTAATATTGAGGGGGACATGTTTTGACATAAAACTCAACATCAACCCCTTAAGGGTGGTGATAACAACCCATATATTTTAAATGGGGAACATGGGTCGAGTGTTACTTCATTTTAAAGCTCTTTCTTTTCTGAGTTCAGCACACTAATTTTTTTGGAATTATCAACTCGTTTAAAAATTATTCACAGTTGAAGATGCAAAAACGCTATTCACTCATTCCGATAAGAAATGTGCTGATAGTCAATGTTTTGTTGGTTTGTAAACAAAAAATTGACTATCAGAACATTTCTTATCGGAATGGGAGAAATGCGGTTTATTATTTCAGTTTATCGGTCGGTTTGATACTTGATAGTACTACCGAAAATTAATTTCACAATGGTGTATTCTGTGCCAACCGTACCGCAAATTTGTTTAATGAACGACATCCGAACAGACATGTTAACAGAAAATACATTTTGGAATTAGTTGCAAAGTTTCGACAAAGTGGTTCAGTAGCCAACAAAAAACGGGATCCTGAACCTGAATTTCCGGTTAGAAATGAGACTACTGAGATTGAAGTTTTAGGACAAATTGCTGCAGACCTAACTTTTGGCACGAGAAAATTGGCCACTGTTTCAAACATCAAAAGAAGAACTATTCAGTGAATATTGAAGCATCATAAATTTCACCCGTATAAAATTCATCTTGTACAACAACTGAATGAAGATGATTTTGATCGGCGGCTGGAGTTTTGTGAAGTTATGACTGCACGAATAGCTGATAACGGGAACTTTCTGTTCAATATCTCTTTTTCAGACGAGTGTACGTTTTTATTAAACTCTACAGTGAATCGTCATAATTTTCGTTATTGGGCAGATAATAGATCAAGAAATTTTCACGAAGTGCACGCTCAAACTCCACAGAAATTGAATGTCTGGACTGGCATTTTCGGACCAATTTTTCTTGATGGCAATTTGAGTGGCGAAACGTATTTGGAGTGACTAGAAGATATCGTTTACCCTATACTAATTGACATTGTTGAAAATGATGATCGCTATCAAGAAAATCAATTCGTGTTTCAACAAGATGGAGCTCCTCCGCATTTTTCACAACGTGTTGGGAGTTTTTGAACAGGGAGTTTCCAAAGCAATGGATTGGGCGTAGAGGTGCTATTGAGTGGCCCCCTAGATCACCGGGTTTATCTCCTTTAGACTTCTTTCTATGGGGCCATTTCAAGAGTAGAATTTTCTCAACAGAACCGGAGTCTCTGGAAGAATTACGACGACGCATTGTTGAAGAATGCCTTCTAATAACTCCACAAATGCTCCAAAATGTCAGAGCTCGTTTTAAACAAAATTTGTACTTTTGTATGGAAGCTGGTGGTCAACAAATTGAACACTTACTTAACTGAATAAACATTTTTAAACGTTTGGTTTTTTTTAGTTTTTTTTTTTTTTAACGAAAAGTTGCAACTCCAACTGTGAATAACTTTTAAACGAGTTGATAAAACTTCCAAAAAAATTGTGTGCTGAATTCATAAATGAAAGAGCTTTCAAATGATGTAACACTCGACCCATGTTCCCTATTTAACATATAAGGGTTGTTATCACCACCCTTAAGGGGTTGATGTGACAAAGTTGAGTTTTATGTCAAAACATGTCCCCCTGAATATTAAAATTGACGTGTTTCAGCGTTTCTTAAAAAAAAATCTCTGGACGCAAATCGGTCTGTTTCGTTTTCAATCCGCCAGCCTATATATATATATATATATATATATATATATATATATATATATATATATATATTATATATATATATATATATATATATGTATGGATGTATGTATGTATATAATCGAAACAGACCGCGAAAATGGGTTCTAGGCACTCCAATAAATAGCAAAAGCATGTGGCTGATGGAACAACTGTTCCAAAGTCATTCATGTCTGCACCGCCAGGCACTTCAATTGGCGTTCGTTTGAAAATAAGCTTCGAAAATTGGAAATCTCGATAAGAGAATTTTTTTGTGAGAATTCGCTAAAAGGTGCTAGCAATGATGATCATTATCTCCATATTTTGTCCAATTTATTTACAGAAAATACAATAATTATGCTAAAAGGATAAAAATAAAACTACAACGGTGTGACTGCATGTGGGCCAGTATGACGGAAACTAAAGTAATTAAGATAAGTAAATATATGACCGCGAAAATGAATATAAAGTTAAACGGCCAACAGCCTGCACAAGTGGAGATATTCACATAACTTGAAAGTATTATTACGGATGATGAAAAATGTAGCAAACATCTAAGGAAGAAAATCGCGATGGCAAAGCATTCATTCGGTAGACAAAATACTCTTCTAACAAATATTTTAACTTGGACATGTAAGATTAAGCAAGTCAGGCGTATGGAGTGTTATATAATCTATGGGGCGGAAAGCTGGACTTTGGTTAGTAGGTCATGGTAAGAATAGAAGCTCTTGACATGTGGGCATGAACACAAATAACAAGGTACAGCGGTATAAAGAGGAATAAAAGTGTGGTAGTAGAGGTGAGACAAGAAACATATTTGCTGAAGTAAATTAAGAGGATGAAGATAAAATATATTGGACATATTTTGACACATAACAACTATCTGACGATATCATTTGAAGGACACGTACTTTGAAATGGAAAGGGGTAAATCAAGAGAAAAACTTCTGGAAAGCCTGGTCCAATTGATGACATGGTAAAGCTACAATGAAAAGAGCTGATGGGGACATAAAATGTCATGGTGGCGACGACAAGGCAACGTCGCCAGTAGACCATGATGATGATAACGCACTTTCCGCGTACGGATTTTTAGTAATGTAAACTGTAACTCGCTCGTGCCTGTGCCTACTGCACTGGAATAGCTGCCACTGCTTGTAATCCAGCTCCTTTCCCAATCTATCATCTTCATCATCTGCACAGGTTCCCATGGACACGCGAAGGGTAACCTACACATATAGGAGATGCCAGGGTTGCCCTTTACCTACTCTATGATTTAATTATCGACTGTGCACCGCTTACCGTCATAATACAGATTACCGGTAATTGGATTGACGAATTTACGTTTTACAAGCGCGTCTACCGGATATAAAATGACTCAAAATTTGCCTGTGATTTTGCTTTCCTCGTAAAACTGAAATATAACGTTGGGGGTGAATTAATTTTACGTAAAAGCACATAATTCTTATGCTGTGGTTAAAGTCTATTCTGCAGACATTAATTATTTATAGAATTTTTTACTTTACGCCAGTGGCGATTTCTCCTAGTGAGCTAGGTGTGCGCCGCACACCCTAAAATATAATTAAAATGTGCACAGTTAAATATGTTTTATTTCTTTTTCCCTTAGTCTTAATACACTACATATGTTATGACAATCGATTTAATTTACTTATTTGATTTCATAAATAGTCGGTTAATAGTGACTTGGAATGAAGTCGGCACCACGTCTTCATTCAGAAAATATGAGTAGGTCAATAGCAACTGGGAATGAATTCGGGTTAGGTGTGCGTTATTTCCGAACAACTTCACTCGACAGAGCTGTATTGGTATACAATACAGTCCCCCACCCATGTGTTTAAAATAGTAAGGAAATACCATTCGTTTTAACACTGCAGTGAGCGGTAAAAATACCGCTCAAGACAAATGAATGGAACGCCGGTTTAACAAACGTTGTGATAGCATTATTTACAAACATTACAACTGCGCTTGCCTGGACCACAGTATTCTAGAATCAAAGACTATAATACATTTTAGTAAATTTTCGTAGAAAAGATTCACTAATGGGGAGATCTCGACTTTTGAATTTCGAAAAATTGTTTGCACATGAGCGCGAACTAAGACCCCTAGAACCCATATCCGGGGTCAGTTTCAATTTTTATATATAAGAATTTAATTTGAGTCAAGTTTTAAAATATAGAAATTTTTGATTAAAATGAAGAAACTGATTTCAAGTACCATCCATATTTCTAGAAATTGTAATGGTACATAATGAGGTGAGGTAATTTTGGAGATTAGAAATCAGATGACAGAACTTTAGAACAATTGACATTTAGATTAAAATTTAGTCAAAATTGCATCATTTGCAGTCACAAGTTTAGACTTATTTGTAAGATGCTTTGTACTATTTATATAACAATAAACTATAAACTATAAACTATATATATATATATATATATATATATATATATATATATATATATATATATATATATATATATATATATATATATATGTATACATAGGTATCACACCGATAACTCAAAATATAATCCGCCGATTTTGATAAAATTTGGCATGTACCTTCCTTCTGTAAATGTATTGGATAATTTCGTTAGTCAGGAAAATCGGACGAGGTTTTCCGGAAAAATTTTGAGTTTTTATTCGAAAAAAATTTGTATCTCAAAAAATAAAAAAGATAAGATAACCAAATTTGGTAGGTAGGTTTACGATATAAAAATTAAACTATACACCAAAATTTAGATTTCTATGTTGCAAGATAAAAAAGTTATAATAAAATATTTTGTGCCAATCATTTCTATGAAAATTCACTACCATAACGCACTTGCTGCATCCAGGATTTTTACACATTTTAGTGAATTTTCGTAGAAAAAATTCACTAATGGGGAGATCCCGACTTTCGAATTTTGAAAAAAATTTTGCAAATGAGCGCGATCTAGGACCCCTAGAACCCATATCCGGGGTCAGTTTTAATTTTTATATGTTTATATATATATATATATATATATATATATATATATATATATATATATATATATATATATATATATATATATATATATATATATATATATATATATATATATATATATATATATATATATATATATATATATATATATATATATATATATATATATCACACCGATAACTCAAAAAATAATAGGCCGATTTTGATAAAATTTGGCATGTACCTTTCTTTTGTAAATGGCTTGGATAAGTTCGTTAGTCAGGAAAATCGGATGAGGTTTTCCTGGAAAATTTTGAGTTTTCATTCGAAAAAAATTCTTATCTCAAAAAGTAATAAGCCGATTTTAATAAAATTTGGCATGTACCTTCCTTTTGTAAATGGCTTTGACAAGTCCGTTAGTCAGGAAAATCGGATAAGGTTTTCCGGGAAAATTTTGAGTTTTTATTCGAAAAAAATTCTTATCTCAAAAACTAATAAGCCGATTTTAATAAAATTTGGCATGTACCTTCCTTTTGTAAATGGCTTTGACAAATTTGTTAGTCAGGAAAATCGGACGAGGTTTTCCGGAAAAATTTTGAGTTTTCATTCGAAAAAAATTTTTATCTGAAAGAATAATGGGCAGATTTTGATATAATTTGGCATGTACCTTCTTTTTGTAAATGGCTTTGATAAGTTTGTTAATCATAAAAATCGGACGAAGTTTTCCGGAAAAATTTTCAGTTTTCATTTGAAAAAAAATTTTATCTTAAAAAATAAAAAATCTATGATAACCAAATTTGGTAGGTAGGTTTACGATATAAAAAGTAAACTATACACCAAAATTTAGATTTCTATGTTACAAGAAAAAAAAGTTATAATAAAATATTTTGTGCCAGATCATTTCTATGAAAATTCACTACCATAACGCACTTGCTGCGTCCAGGCTTTTATTATTTAGTACCATATTAACATTGAACTACTTTTAATGTTTACAGTTTTCACCCCGTTCCGGACAGTGCTAACGCTAACACAAATTTGTGTGAAGAGAAGAGCTTGATAATAATTCCATGTTCTTTTCGTGTTTTAAAGTTTTAAGTGACTTTTTAATTTGTTAGTGTTGCAGTGGGAAATTAATTTATTTATCTACGTCTCATTCCCATATAGGTCGAATATATATATATATATATATATATATATATATATATATATATATATATATATATATATATATATATATATATATATATATATGTGTGTGTACATTTAGTGTTAATAATTTTTAAAACCACCACTAACAGCAACTCGTTACCGCACACCCGAACATTTTGGTCAGGAGACGCCACTGCTTTACGCAGAAAAAGAAGCGAAATACAAAAAAACTAATAGTACAAAGGTGATTCATTTAAAAAGCCCTGTAAGTTTTGTGCTATGAATAAAATTTTGAGAAAGCCCTGAAAGTGCTTAGACAATGAAAAACTCTTGGTGTAGACGAATTAACGGAACAGACTTTGGAAAACGTGGGGTGAAAAAATGAAACTACTATTGAAATTGATTGCAAAATTCTATAAATCGAAGAAGCTGCCCATTGTTTTTATCAAGAGTAAAAATATCAGTATGTCAGAGGGGGCAAACGTGCAAAAATAGGAGGGTATATTTATATCTGGTTAGCCTAGAAGCTCTCCAGTAAGCAAAATTGCATTTGCTGCCTCGGTGGTCCAGGGGTAAAAAGTGTGCCTCTGGACTTAAGGGTCGTCAAATTAAGTACATACTGTAAATTAACATCAACTGAGGTTGTGGCATTGTGCTTGGGAAAGTTGAACATCTGCTCGTTCCGCCCTTCAGATGGGTGTGTGAAGCCTTCGAAGGGCGAAACGTGCAGACATTTAGCTTGCTCAAACACAATGTCCCAACCTCGATTGACGTCAATTTACCGTATGCACTGAAAGATAGTTGACACTTCTGCTGGGAGCCAAACCCAGGAAGTTTGAGTCCAGAGGCACACGTCCTTACCACTGGACCGTCGAAACTGCTCATATTTTAGCGAATTTTTATTTTAAAAACATTCGCTAATAGAGATGTAGCCATGGTGAGACGGTGCAAAAATTTGTTTAAATGGGCTCGAATTTGGGCCCCTAGAACCCGAAACTAAGGTCCGTTTGAATTTATATATATATATATATATATATATATATATATATATATATATATATATATATATATATATATATACGAAAGCTCAAAAAGTTATTAATCGATTTTAATGAAATTAAGCAAGAATCTTTCTTTTGTTAATGGCTTGGATGAGTTCGGTAGCCAGCCCAATCGAAACAGTTATTCTAAATAAAAAAAAATCAGAAGAAAAATTTGTATTTCAAAAAATAAGAAAGTTAATTTGAAGAAATTTGGTTGATATGTTGCAAATACCGTACTACATACCAAAGCTCAACTTTGTAGGTTTATAGGAAATTGAGTTATTGAAATTTGAAGCATTTAATTAAAATTCGGTTACAACCATAACGCACTTGCTGCGTCCCAAAATTTTTTATATTCTATTACTTCCATATCGTCAATATGTGTGGAAGTATGGCACCGGCGACAAAAATTTCAAACATTCTTTTTCGCCTAAACGTCGTAAAAAGTGTCAAAACTTAAAAAACATGATTTGGGAACGAAATTTTTGTTTCTGTCGCGCTGTAGTCTGTATGTCTGTTGTTTGTAGCCACGATAACTTTAGAACGAATTGAGATATCGTCTTCAAATTTGGAATACAGTTAGTAGCCGACAAACGAATGGCTCGTCGGATTGTTTTTGGGTAAAATCGCTTGAGAGGTAGGGGATGAATAGGGGATGATTTTGTGAAAATTGACATTTTTTCGTTAAAACTCGAGTAATATAACGTTTTAGGGTTTGTTTATTAGAAAGCTTTCAACTTCATCAAACATTTGGTATTCTGTGCTGAAAATAAATCAGAAGTTGAATGTGTGGGGGTGGAATATCGATGACAGAAATTTCGAAAAAATGTTACCGTAAAACGGAGTAAAAATCTCAAAACAGAAAACTTGATTCTAGAACCATTTTTTTTGTCTGTCAGTCTGTCCGCCTGTCTGTTAATAGGCGCAATTTAAACGAATTGAAATATTGTCTTCAAATTTGGTATACAGTCAGCACCCGATAAACGAACGGTTCGGATTGTTTTTGGGTAGCGAATTTTTATTAAATGCTTCAAATTTGAATAACTCAATTTGGTATAAACCTGAATTTTGGTACATAGTAAGGTATTTACCGGTGAAATATACCCACCAAATTTCGTGGAAATACCTTTGTTATTTATTGAGATACAATTTTTTTTCATAGAAGTCAAAGTTTTTTTTATAAAAACCGGTCCTATCGGGCCGGCTAACGTCCGCAGTCTTTACAAAATGAAGATGTGTGCCAAGTTTTGTTCAAATTAGTTTAGTATTTTTTGTGGCATTGAATTACACTCCCACGGAAAAAATATAAGGAAAACTTTGTATGGCAATGTCCTATAAAAATGAAAGTAAACCGGAAAATACAGTGTAGAGACCTGGCTTTACAAGTGAAGAAACTATTTATTCATCCTTCTGATGATGCTAATGTTGTTATCCAAATAATCGTTGAGTCGGAAAACTGTATTATGGTGAATTGGGTTCTCCAAATTGTACTTAAAGAACAATCTAAATTTTATAGGATATAGGTTGAAACTTTTTGTAAAAATTAGCCTGTCATTTCTTTATAGTCTTTCCCTGTAAAGGCCGGTTTTCTCGATGATAATTGACAGTAACTCTCACGCATTTTTCCTCGTGTAAACTGGTTGATAGTCACTTTCGCGCTATCCCGATAAAACTATCACATTATCACGTTTGACGAGATAGTTGAGAGTAGCTACCGTGAGTGCAACAACAACTCTCACTGGGAAAACATGCTGTGATAGTAAACAAAATTCTCACACTGTCCAATATTATTTATTAGTGATCATACGTGTACGTGTATATTTTTAAAAACTGGACGGAGCAAGTGCGTTATGGAAGTGAATTTTCTTAAAATGTGTTTAATAGAAAATATGTCTCTTTAATGCAAGCAGGAATCAATTTAGTCACCGGTATAACCTATATAGTAGGAACAATGTACCATATTATACCATCATAACTTGTTTGAAAATGTACAAAAATTTTCCGAAAATAAAATTGCGTTATTGAATTTTGAAGCGTTTAATGAAAATTGGCTACTAAAGCGCACTTACTCCGTCTCGATTTTTTTACAAACCTGCATCATATTTCGATGAAAAATTCAAAAATGCAATAAGGAATGTTCAAAAAAAAATTAGGTATCGTCAACGACTTATGGGCCATCCTGTAGTTGTCAAAATAATTTTATAAGATGCAGCTCAAAACACCCTATAGGTAACGTATACAATTTTTTCTCGTATTTTGCATAATAACAATTATATTGAGCTTTACCATAGAAATGCGTCACACTGTGTTTATGTAAACAGAAAGTAAACCCGGATATGGATTCTAGGCACTAGTTTGCTCTCATTTGAAGAAATCTTTTTAGTATTCAAAAACCGGGGTCTCCTCATTAACGAATTTTTTCGACGAAAATTAGCTAAAAATTATAGACCGTTGAACCATAAATATAACTAAAACTACTTCCAAAGCACCAGAGAAAGTGTCTATTTGAAATGAATTTTCTGGAAATATTTTATTATAATGAAGGCCAATAATGGTTTAAGCTGAAACTTGAGGGATTGTAGAACACTCTTTACAAAATCCGTATTTCTTTCAGGTTCTTTGCCTAAATGTTACCAATTTTGACGTTTCAAATTGAGACTTTTTATGTTTTGAGGAAAACTCCTTTTTTTATTTAAATGCCTCTAACTTTTTTGTCTTTAAACTTACAGACCTAAATTTTGGTAAATTATTCACCCTCTATAAGTGTATACATATATATATATATATATATATATATATATATATATATATATATATATATATATATATATATATATATATATATATACATGAAACTGACCCTGGATATGGGTTCAGGGGAACTGATTCGCGCTCATTTTAAGAATTTTTTTCTAAATTCAAAAGTCGGGATCTCCTCGTTAGTGATTTTTTTAAAGAAAATTCCCGAAAACAAGCACTTGTGAAGCCACAGGAAAAGTCTAAGACTGTATTAAATATGGAACGGTTTCACTAAGTTAGATCAAAAACAAACAACCAGATATGCTATTCAAATTGAATTAAAACTTTCATCTCCTCTTTATCCAATTATTTTTTAAACAAAAACTCGCTAAAAAAATTCATCGGAATAACAACAATCAGATTAGATAACTGTAAAGTGAAATAAGACTAACACCGTACACCTAGCCCACTGAGCTACGCAGTATATTATGAATTTACCAGCACGAATATCGTATTGTTCAAGGTTTTACAATTTACATAAATCCTTTGTGATTTACAATGGATTTTTTGCTTATATTTTAACGAAATCTAGAAAGATAACGACTTAGACACAAATCTAGGAGCTTGTTAGTCATTTCTTGTAGTATTTTTTTTCACATTCTGATCAATAAATTTTTACATTTTTAACTTTCCTGAATCAGATTTAATTAATTAAAAATTAATTTACCTCTAACTTTTTTGTCTTTTAAGATAGAAATCTGAATTTTGGTACATAGGATACTCTTTATGACAGGAACCAGCGTACCAAATTTGATTGCCCCTACTTTCCAGAGATATAATTTTTTTTTTTCGAAAGAAAACACAAAAATTTCCGGGAAAACCTCGGCCGATTTTTCTAACGAACTTGTTCAAGCCACCTGCAAAAGGAAGGTATTTGCGAAATTTGATCAAAATCAGATGATTATTTTTTGAATTATCGGTGTGATACATACATACATACATACATACATATATATATATATATATATATATATATATATATATATATATATATATATATATATATATATATATATATATATACATACATACATACATACATACATACATACATACATACATACATACATACATACATACATACATACATACATACAGAAAATTCACTAATAAAAAATGAACCAATTTGTCAATTTTAATATTATACATTTCCAGGAAGGTTTTTCTTGCTCGTGACAAAAGAGTCGCCCGAATTATTAAAACTCTGGACGCAGAAAGTGCGTTATGGTAGTGAATTTTCATAAAAAAATGTTTTTAATAGCAAATATGTTTTTTTAAGAAAGCAGGCATCAAATTTGGTTACCAGTATAATCTATATATTAGAAACAATGTACCATATTTTATCAAAATAACGTTATTGTTTAAAAATGTACAAAAATTTCCTAAAGTAAACTTAAATTGTTCCCGAAAAAAACTAGTTTTCTGGTCAACCTCATAGACGAACAGCAAATTGATTCAAATTTGAAGCATTTAATAAAAATTCGCTACCATAACGCACTTGCTGTGTCCAGAAGTTCTTTTCTTACAAAGATATATTATATTTCGATGGAAAATGCAAAAATGCAATAACATAGGGCGTGTTCGATTAAAAAAATTCACAAAAAAAAAAAGAAAATTTGAATCACCAACGATTTATGGGTCAGCCTGTAATTGTGGAAATGTTTTTTAAGATGTATCTCAAGACACCTTATAATTAATGTATACAACGTTTTTTCGTAACTTGCATAATAACGGATATATTGATAATGATTTTTTACGAAAATTCGACAAAAATGATATACCATTAAACGATAAACTCTATAGCCAACACTACTGCTAAAGCATCAGAGAAAGGGTCTATTTGAAATGAATTTTCTGGGAATATTTTAGTAAAATGAAGGACAATAACGATTGAAACTAAGAGTTCAGGCTTTGTAAAACATTATTCTTGAGACATTTTCCTTCCATAGATCATATTAGTTTCAGGTTCATTGCCTAAATATTACCAATTTTGACGTTTTAAATTGCGACTTCGACGTTTTGAGGAAACCCCAAATTTATTTTTCTTTAAATGCCTGTAACTTTTTTGTTCTTTAACCTACAGAGCTAAATTAGGTATAATGATATAAACCCGTGTACCAAATTTCGTTGCCCTTACTTTGTTAAATATATATATATATATATATATATATATATATATATATATATATATATATATATATATATATATATATATATATATATATATATATATATATATAAACATATATAAATTGAAACTGACCCCGGATATGGGTTCTAGGGGTCCTATTTCGCGCTCATTTGCAAAAAATTTTTCAAAATTCAAAACTCGGGATCTCCCCTGTAGTGAAATTTTTTTACGAAAATTCACTAATAATTAGACAGAAACTATAAAAATGTGTCAGAAGAGTACATACAATTCAAACTATCAACCTAATCTGTAATTAAAATTGGAAAAAAATAAAATGTAATATTTTTTAACTTTCACGGAAATTTAAACGAGTGGAGTAAAGAAAAAATATTTTATTATAACTTTTTTTTCTTGTAACATAGAAATCTAAATTTTGGTGTATAGTTTACGTTTTATATCGTAAACCTACCTACCAAATTTGGTTATAATAGATTTTTTATTTTTTAAGAAAAAAAATTTCAAATGAAAACTCAAAATCTTCCCGGAAAACCTCGTCCGATTTTCTTATTAACGAACTTGTCAAAGCCATTTACAAAAGGAAGGTACATGCCAAATTTTATCAAAATAGGCCAATTATTCTCTGAGATAACAATTTTTTTCGAATGAAAACTCAAAATTTTCCCGGAAAACCTCGTCCGATTTTCCTGACTAACAAACTTGTCAAAGCCATTTACAAAAGGAAGGTACATGCCAAATTTTATTAAAATCGGCCCATTATTTTTGAGATAAGAATTTTTTTTGAATGAAAACTCAAAATTTTCCCGGAAAACCTCGTCCGATTTTCCCGACTAACGAACTTATCCAAGCCATTTACAAAAGAAAGGTACATGCCAAATTTTATAAAAATCGGCCCATTACTTTTTGAGTTATCGGTGTGATACATATACATATATATATATATATATATATATATATATATATATATATATATATATATATATATATATATATATATATATATATATATATATATATATATATATATATATATATATAACATATAAAAATTGAAACTGACCCCGGATATGGGTTCTAGGGGTCCTAGTTCGCGCTAATTTGCAAAAATTTTGTCAAAATTCAAAAGTCGGGATCTCCCCGTTAGTGAATTTTTTCTACGAAAATTCACTAAAACCGTGGAAAGCGAGATGCAGCTGAAGAACAACCGCGGCCTGTTTCTAGACAGAAAAGTGTAAAGGAGCTTCAACAAAAAATTTGAAACATTCGAAATTGGATCTTCTACAGCAAGTCCCCTTATTAGTCTTTGGGAAGCGCCTAATGCATTTCTCCTTTCGATCCACTTTCTCACCCATATTGTCTTATTTTTTTTTGCTTCTTGTCCTTTTGATTTCCATAATTTTACCAATGACAGCAACTACGGCTACAATTAGCTCATTACTATCACGACTGTGACAGTGCCTCATCAGCGTGTAGACATCACACTTTCATAACTCAAATATCGAGGCGAATATCAAGAGAGTACTGTCGCGAGAGTAGTATCATCGTCAAAACGAGCCTTAACATTAGCTCGTTATATAAGTGAGGAGATTATATGCTATATTTACTAAATTCAAGAAGTGGATATTGTAGAAAGTTACTTTTAAAATATGAATATTAGATTTTATACTTTATAGATACATTTTATAGGGCATTACTTCTTACCTTCACTTTAATTAAACACTCAAAATAATTGGGAATTCGAAAGCATATTTTGTGTTTTGTATTTTTAGTAATAATTATTTATTTTTATTACTTACGATAAACTGGATCATCCAAACCTGTTGGCCTAAAAATGTCCATGTCCATGTATTCCGTTGAAGCATACACTCTATAGGTTCTGTATTATTATTAACACAGTCTATTGTTTAAAATTATATAGAAAAAATATTGATTTTAAGATTTCTCAGTGATTACCGCACACAAAACCACATAAAACACGTTAACATAAAGAATCTAGAAAAATCAACAAATATATCCACCTTAACTTGAACCGCTATCGTAATTAACCTTCAAAAAACAATCCCAATGAAAAGCGCATACGTTCCCGTTACCCACTTGACCACTAATTGAATTATCTAAGATAAAACACCAATTAATAATTTGTAAACGGTAGGTACTGAATCAAAACGTGTTCGCGATTAAAAGATAACAGTAAAATGGCCACCCGGAAGTAAAGAGTTGCATCTCTGAGATGAACAAGCAAACGCAAAGGTAATGTGATTGTTTTAAGGTGTTTATCTAGTGATTGTCGGAAGATGTCAACGATATCGTCGCAATAATATATCTCATTGTTTTAGGGGTGCTGTGAATGGCTCGCGGTCATTGAACTGTTCTGCCAATGCAGAACTGTTTGTTTAAAGTTTACACGCATTGTTTTAATATAAAATTACATATGAAATAAATTTTAATATGAAATTAGGTTTGAAGTTAACAATGTTCTATTAAGTGTGATTAAATTTACTAATGGAGTTACATTTAATTGAAAAACATTTTAAAATACTACTAGAAAAATGAATTTAAAACAGCTTAAAATGTTTTACCTTTATAAATTATACAAATTATACAAACTTACTTGGCGGTCTAAAGCTATCGACACAGAAGAAACTCCAAACCCATCTCCAGCTCAAGTTGTCTTTAAGGAACCAATCACTATTTTAAATACACAACCTGCCTAACCACGAAAAAATACGACACCTTATCGTGTTCCAATCACAAAAATGTAACGTTTAGTGTAAGAAAAAAACATTCTCTTTAGTATAGGTATAAAATTTTAGCACTCCCGACATACTGGTGTACCGCAAATTAAATGTTGTAAACGGTTAAAAAATTTCTGTGTGTTCGCCACTCAAGTCACCTTGATAATGATCATTCGGAAATTAATGTTAGCGTCCCTTGAAGTTGCAGAAACAAATGGTGGAGATAAGGCGATTGTTGTGCTGAAATCTGATTGATGCATTTCGATTTCACTTTTTTGCTAGCGTGTTATCGTGTAAACTTTCGAGGTTCTGGATGACGCTTCGGAATGTTGAAGGTCATTGTCCCGTAGTGGAAATTAGTTTTACAAATAGTCACGAGCCCTTTGAAAATTAGTAGGTGTGAAAAATAGTGTTGACAGGTATAAAACTTTAATCGGTCTGTTTATGAAATATCAATAAATAAAAATAACGCATGTAATATTTGCTATAAGTTATGGTTTACCAAGTCAAATAAATTACGGAACGCAGCAAGTGCGTTATGGTAGCGAATGTTCATTAAAGGTTTCAAATTTGTATAACTCAATTTTCTACAAACCTAGAAAGTTGAATTTTGGTATGTAATAAGGTATTTACGAGGGAAGCATATCAACCATATGTCATCAAAATAACTTTATATAAATACCATATATTTTTTAAGATACCAGTTTTGTTTTCAGAAAAACTGGTCCGACAAGGCTGGCTAATAAACTCTCTCTCTCTCTCTCTCTCTCTCTCTATATATATATATATATATATATATATATATATATATATATATATATATATATATATATATATATATATATATATATATATATATATATATGAGAACATATAAAAATTCTAACGGACTTTGGTTTCAGGTTCTAGGGGCCGAAGTTCGCGCTTATTTGAATAAATGTTTGTAAAGTCTTCCCATCGATACCTCTCTAATATAGATTTTTTTAAAATAAAAATTCGCTAAAAATATGTGAGTGCCTATAAAGTTTAGTATCTACCTACTTAAGAGGCTGTTACCATGAGCGAGGATTTTTTAAATCAGGTAACATTTTTTTAGCGAGATTCGTAAAAAATAATGGGTAAATGAAAAAAAAAACTTATGGGTAGTTTTCGTAAAAAATATTTGATCGAATGTTTTACGAATAAGTTTTTCAGTCAATTTTTGCAGTAATAGTTTTAGCGACTTTTTGTGAAAAAAACTTCTTGAATCATTGTAAACAATTTCTAGCGCATTTTTGTGGACTTTTTTTCGAATTTTCGTGGAAAAACCTTTTCCTAGCGAATTTGCGTATAAAACATCCGCCTATGACAAGCTCAAGACCTTTAGACTTTTTCTGTAGTTGGGCGTAACCTAAGACCCTTGGAACCCATATTCGAGGTCAGTTTTTCACTTTGTGTATATATATATATATATATATATATATATATATATATATATATATATATATATATATATATATATATATATATGTATGTATGTATAGCAAGAGAGACAGACCGGTTTTGTTGTCTTTTTGCTGGACTCTTCAATATGTCATACCGGCGCTCCAACAAGCCGGCTTTAAGGCAGGCACTGAGCGTCATCTTTGCTTTCGTAACGGTCCTAGGTTTCACAGCTGCTTCCATGTACACATACTGCAACGAAAAAGGGTGCTGTGGAAAGAAAACTAGCGAGCAAAAACAACGACTCCCCTGGCTAATGTCACATTGTATTACATTACTCGCCAGTCACCGTCACTTCAGTCCATTTTGCACTTATAAAGACATGGGATGTCTTGAACTGACAGTGCTTCTAGAAATTCGTTTAATACCCTCTGTGAGGGTGTAAAATCCACAGATTTCAAAGATGGTTTTCTAAATTTTTATATGGCACTATTGTATAATATAATTTTTGTATTCCTATACTAAAACCCAAAATTTTTTGCCAATAGTTTTCTGTACCTAAACTCAATACTTTTGAAGATATTTCAAATTTTCATCTAATCTGTTGGTTGGATGTTTGGTTTGGATGTTAGATCTTAAAAAAAGTGTGGAATCTTATTTCAGGTATTAAATTATTGCACTAAAACATTTTTTACTCTTTCTGACAGCGCTGACAGATATATATATATATATATATATATATATATATATATATATATATATATATATATATATATATATATATATATATATCTGTGTGTATCCAACCGATATCTTGGAATATAATTAAATGATTTTAATTAAACTTGGCACGTATCTTTCGTTTGTCAAATGTTTGAATAACTTCGTTGGAGAAGTTTGAAATTTTGGGACGCAGCAAGTGCGTTATGGTGGTGAATTTTTATTAAATGCTTCAAACTTGAATATCTCAATTTTCTATAAACTTGGAAAGTTTAATTTTGGTATGTAGTAAGGTCTTTCCTAAGGCAAGATATCCACCAAAGTTCATTAAAATAAGTTTGTAATATTCGGAGAAAAAAATGTTTTTCGAAAGAAAATTTAAAATTTGAGTAACTCAATTTTCTATCAACTTCGAAAGTTGAATTTTGGTACGTAGTAAGGTCTCTCACAGGGCTATATATATAATAAATTTCATTAGACAAATTTTTTTTAAATAAAAATTCACTAAAAACATTATTTCTTTGAAAGTTTTAAAGTTATTTTGACGATGTTTCGGACCTTTAACTTTTATTAGCGGTTAATTAGCCATTTCAAGAGAAGCATGTTTATAAATATTCTCCACCATTACGTACTTGCTGCGTCAAGACTTTTATAATATGTTTGAGACTTTTTTTAGCTATATCTACAAGTAGACGTAAAAAAGCTACCTCAAAGAAATTTTTTAGAATAACATTTAAGTTGAATTTTTTTTAGTCAAATACTTATATCAAAATATAAATATAAGACGTAGTATTTTATATAGATTTATTTCTTGTTTCTGTTCCCAAAAGGAATAATAAGTTTGTAAAAGAACTACAAATGTTGTTTTTTCTTTTTTTTTCAGAGCCGAATTTCGTCGGTTCATTTGATATCGGCGAGTACGTTTTATTCTTCTTCAGGGAGACGGCGGTTGAATACATCAACTGTGGTAAAAGCGTTTACTCGCGAGTGGCGAGAGTTTGCAAAAAGGACACGGGCGGAAAGAATATACTCTCACAGAACTGGGCCACTTATCTCAAAGCCAGACTGAACTGTTCCATTCCAGGAGAGTTTCCTTTCTATTTCAATGAAATTCGTGAGTATCTTTTTTATATTTGTTGTTTGCAGCTGCCGGCTTTATTTCCTGCTAACTACGTACGTGCTGCTTCCTACCTTTTACATTTTTTTCACAAATGTGTTTTTGTTGTGCTTACTTTTTATCGGTGGACACATCGATTTGTTAACTTCATTTTAACTATTAACATGTTTAAACATTTCAATGTATTTTCCTTGCAATGAAAAAAGAGCATGTGTGTTATAAACGACAAAATTTTAAATACATGAAAAACGCCCAATAGTTTGCGAAGTTGCTATGAAAAAGCCCCATCTATCCGTTATTGTGGAAGATATAATATATATATATATATATATATATATATATATATATATATATATATATATATATATATATATATATATATATATATATATATATATATATAATCCATGTTTTGAAATTATTTTTTATCTATACAGAATATTCACTATTTTCAAAGAATAACGAGCATACTTTTCTCAATAGAAAACACCTCACATGCTTGAATGAAGATCAGTTCAGATTTAGAACTGGCCAAGGAACTAGAGAATCAGTGCTAGTGTTTAGTAGTTTGTTTAAACAGGAGCCAGGAGGCGCCGGAAAAATAAAATGATTGCTTTTATGGTACCTGGAAAAAGCATTAGATAAGGTGGATTAGAAAATATTGTCTCCCAGATAGGTAGAGAATTTATTGAGCCATGACACAAAACAAATTGTATAAGTCAAATCAAAAAAACAAAATGTAACACACGCACGCACGTACGCACTCACACGCACACCCACACAAATATATATATATATATATATATATATATATATATATATATATATATATATATATATATATATAAAAGCACAAATTTTAGATAAAATACAAGACAACACAACAATGATCAACACAAAAAGACAACAGTGAAACCTACATCATAAATAACAAACGCAAAAATAGATCCAGCATCACCTCAATGACGACTATTGGGGTTGAAGTCATGGCCCCTGTGATGCCCAGGCAAGCCATCCTTTGGATCTTGCCTAGTTTTTGTTTGGCACTGGATTGTGTCACCTTAGGCCACCAGACCAGTGCCGCATATGTTAACGATGGTCTGACCACCCTTGTGTACAGCCAGTGGGCCATAATAGGTCTTAGTCCCCACGTTTTTCCATATAGCCGCCTAGTGACGGCCAGGGTCATAACTGCCTTACGCAGTATTTTTTTAACGTAACCATTCCAGGTTAGCTCAGAGTCCAATACGACCCCAAGATATTTTCCCTCCCTGGCCATTGGGATGTTTCTACTGTATAGAGTGAGAGTTCTGTGGCTCTCCCACGTCCTCGTAAACGGTATGACGGTTGCTTTCTCGAGGCACACCCTGAGCCCACCGTCCACCTTTCCACCACTTTCAGTGCTGTCTGCATGCGCTCCCACACTGACTGTGTACCTTTCATCGGACTATAATGACAATATCGTCCGCATAGCTCTGTACCAGGTACCCCCCTCCCGATAGCCTCCCTAGCAGGCCGTCCACGTCTAGGCACCAGACCAGGGGAGACAGAACGCTCCCCTGTGGAAACCCCTGCGGAAATCCCGGGGATTTGAATGGCTTGAAGCTGTTAATGGCCCATCTGAGTTTCAAGTAACCACCGCTTTAGCGACTGTCCAGTCTACTCTAGATGCCTGCCCGTACTGCACCTCTATTTATGAGTGTTCCCAGTCCGGAGGTGATTGTTTTATTATGTTGCAGCCGGGGAAGTGCGTCTGTAGTAAAACTTCAATAGTTTCCTCCCTTGAGCTCGTAAAGCCTCCCATCGATTTTCTAAGGGAGCATATGTTGGCCCGAGTGCCCTTCGACAGGATCTTGTGTAAGCACTCTCGGGTGTGTTCTCCACTTCCTTGCAGTGCCTCCTCCACGACTCCTTCCTGGCCTCCCCCAGCCTTTTGTTATAGCTCGTTAGGTAATGTCCATATGCATCCCATGCTCCCGACCTTTTGGCCGCGTTGAACAGCTTACGAACCTGCGTCCTCCTTTGCCTAAGGTCCTCGTTCCACCACGGGACATTTCGGGTGGACGCCCTCATTTTCAGGGGGCAGTTGGCGTTACAGGCCGAGGTGATTGCTTCTCGCACTTGGGCTACCGCAATCTCGAGGTCTATTGAATTGTCTATGGTACTCTTAACCCCCCGAAGTTCCACTGCTATGTCTGCCCTGTAGGCTTTCCAGTCCGCTTTGCGAGGGTCCCAGGACTCTACCGCTTGTATTTTGACTTTGGCGATTTCAACCCGGATGTATCTGTGGTCTGAGCTACTCACTTCCCCAGACACAGCCCAGTTCTTAACAAAGTCACCCAGAAACTGGGTGGAAAGTGTTAGATGTAAAACTTCATCACGTCGTGTTGTGACGAAGGTCAGTTTATTACCTCTATTCAATATGTCTGAATTAAATTTCATAAAGAATTATAAAAGTGACTCACCTCTAGAGTTTGTGTCTGAGCTTCGCCACAAGTCATGGTGCGCGTTCGCATCCATGTCGATGATGGTATGCCATCCACCTGCTCTGCTACCCACCATCAGCTGCTCCAATTCCTTGGGTGAAGGAGGGTCCGTGCTGTCTCCTGGTAGATAGGCCGATCCGACAGTAATGTCCCTCGGCCCATCCGCTCCTCCACGTCGGATTTTGATCGTTGCCAGGGCCCTGGAACAGAAATTCATTAAAGGCAGAAACTATATCCCTTCCCTGACAAAAATGCAGGCCCTCGGGTTTTCGCTGGATCTGCTGTAGATGAGCTTTCCAGCAGCTCCGCGAAGTCCCTTGATATATCCTTTATATGAGTACGGTTCCTGGAATAGGGCCACATTCGTGTTCCTCAGAGCCATCGGTAGTCCCCCATATCTACGTCGGTCGTGAGACCTCCAGAGTCCGCGGACGCTGGCTCGTCTTCGTTTCCGGAATAGACTCAAGGCACGAGTTTATAGCTGGAGCCACTCCTCGAGCCTCATTGGTTTTGGTTTTGTTTATGTTTCTCTTCTTCATGTTGTTCCCATGAGAATGGGGGAAATAGTGTCCACACCATCAGAACCCCATGTAGTGCAAGACAGCTTACTCTGGAGGGTTGCCCGGTACTTCAGAGGTTCCGTTCACGACACCATCACCCTGGTGTCATCCATCCCTAGGCAATGGTCACGTGACACCGTGGATTGGGGGAGTTTTCTCGACCTCCAAGAGCTGGACAAAGTTGTTGTCAGAAGTGACCGGTAAATGCCTCAGATGAATTTAGTTGCAGCCCTGAGAGAGAGTTTCATCCAAAGTATGTTTTTTTCTTCCAGCCTCTAAAATGGGGAGTCTGGTGCAGGGTAGATTGCTACGGACGTATTAAGTACTTTTCCCTTTACTATGTGAAAACTGGAACCTGTGATGAGCACTGATACATATACTTGGAGAACCCAAATCACCACAGCATATTTTTAAAGACCTTATGATCGTTTCACTAACCACGTTAGCATCATCAGAGGACTGAATTCTGAATTTTTGATCGTCTAATGATGCTAACGTGCTTAGTGAAACGGTCGTTAGGTCTTCAAAAAATGTGTTGTGGCGATTTGGGTTCTCCAAGTGTACTTACTTTTCCCTTGTCAATGAAGTCAGGGAGATCATTGATATACAAAAGAAAAATAAGTGGGCCCAGTACACTACCCTGGGGAGTACCCATGGTTGTAGAACAAGCCTCTGATTTTTCAACATTAAGCCTTCTGTTAGTCAAAGAATATCTTATCCATCGATTTACACATCCACGAATACCCAGATGTTCAAGTTTGGTACAGAGAAAATCTATGTTAAGCGAATCAAATGCCTTACGCTAATCAAAAAATAAGCCTATAGAATATTTCTTTAAGTCCATATTATGGGCAATGTATTAAACAAGATCGATCGCAGCATCTTTTGTGGTGGATCGGAAACCATATTGTGAATGACTAATGAGGTCATGTTGTTTTAAAAAATCAACAATATGATTGTACATAATTTTTTCAAATATTTTACCCACTTAGATTCATGACCACCCCGTAGTTGTCAATTAACAATTTATCTCCACGTTTATGGATAGGTACACCTTTACCCAATTTTAAACATTCTGGAAAATCACCTGTATCACTGACCTGTTCATAATATCTGCAAGAGTTCCGACTGTTACTTCGCCAATGCCCTTTAAAAAACTGGACACAGGACAAAGCCAGCGCATCTTTTCGAAGGCATAGTAGTTAGGATGTTGAACATTTCGCACAACGAAACCGGAACAAAAAAATATGGAAACATGCCCGCTAAGTTTTGTTGATACAGTGCAATGCTCAGATGGATTATTAAAATACGATGTAATATTTCTTTCAATGCCATGTGAAAGATGATAACTGAATGCATTGGCAACATCATTCACATTATAGATGTGCTTATCTTCATTCATTAAATGTATATTTGTCTTTATTTTTTAATCTATTCTGTACCTGTCTAACGATGTTCCAGAAAGTCTTTGTTTTGTTTTTAGAGGAATTTATCTTATCAGCAAAATGTCTTGATATTTCTTCTTTTATTAACGAGTTAACTTCCTTTTTAACTAAATTTAATTTTTCACGTGGACAATCAGAGTTGATAAATTTCTTCAATACCGACAAAATTTCCAGTTCATTTAATTCATCTTTAACCTTTTCAGTGTACATAAAATTTTTACTCTTACCACAGCACAAACAAAATACTCTAAGAGATGCACCTTATAGATTCTTTTTGTCTACAACAGTTCCGGTTTTCGTTAAAAAAACAAGAAACTGCAAAGGCTCCAAATTTTTATGTGCATCACACCTTGTAGGTTGCAAAATCGAAAAGAAATAATTTTGCTAGAAATTTTCTTATTCGACAGTAAATATTTTTTTATTAAATGTAAAATTAATCTGAATCATCAAGAAAATATTTGTCATTAAACATTATTTTGAATTTTTTTATTTTCTAGTTTTCTTAAGGTAGCATTGTGTTCCATTTACTGGCAGTTGAAAAAATGTAATCAATTTAGTAATTGTTTTGCTAATACCAGCACGAAATTTGATCTTATAGAAAGCATCTATAGAGTCCCAGGCGACAACACCAAATTCTACGGTACCTTCACAACATCAACGAATGGTCTCATGGGTTCAGCAATTTGTTCATTCTCCATTGGCGACATCCAAGCTGCCTTCAACGGAAAGTTCAAAGAACAGGCCACCTCTTCATCAGCATGGCTTCCAGTCCTTTCCAGCAGGGTACCAGAACCAAGACCCGGTACATGTGTCAACGATACTGAAACTCTCCCTGACAGCGTCCTTAATTTCATCAGGTCACACCCGTTGATGGACTCTGCGGTCATGCACGATTACGAAAAACCAGTCTTCTTTAAAAGGGATGTATTCTTCACCAAGCTAGTGGTTGACAAGATCAAAGTTGATATAGGAGGTGCAGTTCTGGATTATACTGTATATTATGCTGGAACAAGTATGTTGTTTTTATTATTTATACTGTCTATTTCTATATATTTTTTTAATATGTCTTGATTGCAAGACATTGACATATACAGAATGGCCCTGTGTAGAGTAACTGGGAAATAAGTCTGGTATTTATTTGTGTATAAAAATTGTGGAGAGTTATGTGCTACACAACTTTGTAAAACTGTTATAAATAGGGAAGAATTGTGCGAAAAAAAATTGTAGAGAATTATGTGCTACATAACTTGATGCTGTTATAAATACAGGATATCTCATATTAGGGTGACCTATCAAATTTATATTTTTTCTTATGGGTCATTATGTATACTATCACTTTTTTTATACTTTATATAGGTGGCCCAGTGTAGCATAACTTGGAATTAACAGTCATTTATAGAAATGAAAAAATTATCTGAACAAAAATTGTAGTGCTGTATAACTTTGTAATGCCATTATAAATACAGGTGTGTCCCATATTAGGGTCACATATTTTGAAAGTTATATTTTAGTAAATTTTCTTTAAAAAAATTCACTAATGAGGAGATCCCGACTTTTGAATTTTGAAAAAGTTTCTTCAAATGAACGGTAATTAGGCTCCCCAGAACACATATCCGGGGTCAGTTTCAATTTATGTATGTATCACACCGATAACTAAAAAAATAAAGGGCCGATATCGATTAAATTTGGTGAATACCTTCCTTTGCAAATGGTTGGATAAGTTTGTTAGCCAGGAAAATCGGCCCAGGTTTTCCCAAAATTTTTGTGTTTTCTTTCGAAAAAAAATATATATCTCCGGAACTAACAAAGTAAGGGCAACCAAATTTGGTACGCGGGCTTACATCATTATAGGTTTGTTACTTACCAACATTTAGCTCTGTTGGTCAAAAGACAAAAAGGTTATAGGCATTTAAAGAAAAATAAATTGGGGTTTTCCTCAAAACGTCTTTTAAACGTCAAAATTGGCACCATTTAGGCAAAGAACTTAAATCTAATACGGGCTATGGAAATAAAATGTCTCAAGAAGAACGTTTTACAAACCCTGAAGTCTTAGTTTCAACCGTCATTGTCCTTCATTTTAAAAAATATTTCCAGAAAATTCATTTCAAATAGACCCTTTCTCTGATGCTTGACGGTAGCCTTAGCTATAGAGTTAGCACCTCCGTGGTCGTGCGGGAAAGTCGATTCAGGCGTTCCAATACGGACTTGGGGGGCCGACGGTTCGAGACTCACCGGCAGCGGATGATTTTTCAAAAATCACTGTCGTCGTTGAGATCGAGCTCAAGGTGGGGGGTAGGTTAGTTTAGATGAGCAAAAAGGGTCAGCAATGGCCTAATTGCCAGTAAGCATCTTACCTTTACCTTTACCTTTAGCTATAGAGTTTATCATTTAATGGTATATAATTTTTGCAGAATTTTCGTAAAAAATCAATAAAGCTCAATATATCCGTTATTATACAAGATATGGAAAAAATGTATATATTAATTATATGCTGTCTTGAGCTACATCTTAAAAAATTATTTCTGCAATCACAGGCTGGCCCATAAGTCGTTGGTGATACAAATTTTCTTTTTTGTTAATCAAGCACGCCTTATGTTATCGCATTTTTGCATTTTCCATCAAAATATAATGCATGTTTGTAAGAAAAGAAATTCTGGATGCATCAAATGCGTTATGGTAGCGAATTTTGATCAAATGCTTCATATTTGAATAGCTCAATTTGCTATTAACCTATAAGGTTGAACAAGAAACGAGTTTTTTCGGGAACACTTTAAGTTTACTTTCGGAAATTTTTGTACATTTTCAAACAATAAAGTTATTTTGATGAAACATGGCACATTGTTTTTACTATATAGGTTATACTGGTAACAAAATTTGATGCCTGCTTTCTTAAAAAAAAACACACATATTTGCTATTAAAAACATTTTTATATCTTGGGAAATAACAAGTAAGAAGTAATGGCAACCAAATTTGGTCCGCGTGTTGGTATTATAAAAACTACACCATTGAACAAAACTTAGGTCTGTCAGTTAAAAGACAAAAATTCGGGACGCAGCAAGTGCGTTATGGTAGCGAATTTTCATTAAATGCTTTAAATTTGAATAGCTTAATTTGCTATTAACCTATAAGGTTGAGCAAGAAATCAGTTTTTTTCGGGAACACTTTAAGTTTACTTTCGGAAATGTTTGTACCTTTTCAAACAATAAGGTTATTTTGATGAAACATGGTACATTGCTTTTACTATATAGGTTATACTGGTAACCAAATTTGATGCCTGCTTTTAAAATAAAACACCCATATTTGCTATTAAAAAATATTTTAATGAAAATTCACTACCATAACGCACTTGCTGCGTTTTTTTCTTATAGAACATGTTGTATATTGTTACAAAAATTAATAGAACTTGTCGACATAAACAAAAAATTTATAAGGTTTTATTGAAAGTGTAAATAAACGAGTTATTTGTAGAGATAAAGCAACATCCTAGGAATTTAAACCTTTAATTATTATGAGCCAACAGTATAACGGTTGTAATGCGCAGCAAGCATTTGACCCCAATCAAAAAAATAATTATACCAAAGAATAGAGAAAGTAAGAAGATTAAAGTAATTTAAATTAAATCGATCTTAAGAATACAAAGAATGTCAACATGGTTTCATGGAAAAGAGGTCTACTCTCTCCAATATATCTTGCACCACACATCTTACTGCTAATACTCTTGTTAGGCAAGGTGGTTAGATCGACGTATTTTTTATCGACTTTGCCAAGGCATTTGGTCGCATTGATCATATGGTGTTATTTGATGAACTTAAATCTGCGAGTTTCTTAGCATCTCTCTGGCTCTTTTCAGATCCTCTTTGAATAGCAGGCTAAATTTTGTCTCCTATGGTGGTTTTAACTCCATTTGGTATTACACAACTTCAGGTGTCTCTAAGGGATCCAACTTCGGGCCTTTACTATTCTTACTTTTCATTAAACGACCTCAGCTATGTTTTTTCGGCCAATCACCTTCTTATTCCTGACGATCTTAAAATGTATTCTTCTATAAGTAGAGTTAATGATTAGGTAGAGCTTCAATGTGACATAAATAGAGTGATGAGTGGTGTGTTGATAATAAACTGTATCTGAATTTGTCAACGTGCAGGGTGGTCTCATATTCAAAGAGAATACTTGCACCGACTTCGTTACAATATCGATGCCACATGAATCACTAGATGTGGCAGTTATAGGCATTATTTTGACAACAAATTATCTTTCAAGTTACACACAGAGGAAGTGGTAAATTCAGCCTTTCATATGCAAGGTTGCATATGAAAAACTGTAGTAGACCCCGTAATAAAATCGGGCTTGAAACTCTTTTATTTTTCACTTGGCTCGAAGGTGGAGCAGTAATTTTTTCTCCATATTATACTTCTCAAAAATGTTACCTAGAGTTAGTCCAGACGAGGTTCATGAAATTTTAAAAATTTAAAGTTGTAAGGCGGTAACTTCCAGGTGAATTTGATCATTTGGTACTAATTCATGTCTTCAGTCTCGTAGAAAAGTTGCTTCCATAAGCTTTTAAATAATATGCTAGATTGCTCAGAACTACTTGGACAGATTAAAATTCTTGTACCTAGAATAAATATGGTGATACTTTCTACCTTCCAACTAGCTACAAATCTAAACAATGTAAGTTATTATTGCAAGATATCAGAATGTCAGAATGTAAAGCATTATGAGATGCACGACAGGGACGCCATCTCGGTGCGGAACCAGCTAGTTTGTCGTCAGGACAGCTCTAGTTAACACAAAATGTTATAGATAGAGACTGTGTACAACCAACTAACATATTTGTAAATTGTCAGCTCTGTCAAACCTGCTTACAAAATGAGAACGGTACTGATAGATAAGTTACTAGATCCATCATTTTTATTATCGATGATTTCGCAGGTTAGTTGGTCAATATTTTTTTAATAAATAGCACTTTGTAGCGTATTTACAGTCTCCCGCATAAAATTAGACATACCTACGTTTGTTAACCGTCCAAGCCTATCTAGCTTAATTTACAAGCTGCTTGCTTGCAGTCGACCGGATTTCAGTGTAGTCTTGGGCAAAAGCTAGGTTCATACACTCGAGAAACGTATTCTTATTGGTTTATTTAAAATAATATCGTAAAACTGTTGTTTAGATTTTATAAATGCATTTTACTAATTTTTTGTGCATAAATAAAAAGACTTTATAGGCGACGAAGTGGAATGGTAATTTCGGTAAATTGACAGCTTACTGCACGGACAGTTTTTGATTTTTGTTCCCCCTTGAGTGCACAAGCCACAAGGAAAATTTGCTGCAAACAAACGACAAGAAAGATAAGAGGCAAAGAATGAATAGAGGTGCTGATCGGGGAGGAAATATGAACGGAAAATGCTTAAAAAAATCATTTAGTCGGACTTTGAAAAAATGCGTTTTTTACATTTTGCAGCAATAGCTCCTTTAAACCCTGTCTACCCCGCACCAAACCCATATTCGCCCAGGTCCAGTAACTTTCTTGGGGGTTGCTCCCAAGACATTTTTCTTGTGCTTTATGCTTTGAAGGGAGTTGTGTGCATGCACAACGGGAAGAAGAACCCTCCATGCTTTTTGGGTTAGGGGGCAGAAACCCTCTTCGTCCTGGGGGTTCTTCTTCCGCTTCGGCATGCATACAATCACCCTCAATGCATGAACCACAGGAATTATTTTTATGTTCAGCTTTCTAGTGTATTTTTTGTTGGGTATATTTGAGTTTTTTATCTAAATTACTGTGTAAATATTTATGTTAGAGATCATGTTTTTGCTTACCCTTCTTTACCCTATTTTTTACTGTGCCTAATTAAATAAAGTAATGTTTTATAACTTTTAATATAAAGCTAAATCACTATAACATATTATTCTTATGAAAATTCACTACCATAACGCACTTGTTAAACTTTTTATTAAACGTAAGAGTCTATCTTTGTCTGTAAGAATGTCTGTTAACGTATCTTAGTATTGTTAATCACTGTTAGATAAAAGTTGAAAATTTGTCAATTTATCAGAAAATATTGAAAGAGTTTTTGTCTAAAGTGGACGATACTGTATATAATTCAATACCGATGATTGATTTTACCTAGTTTATATAGTCTATATTTGTTTATTTTTCAGATGATGGAAGAGTACACAAAATCGTTGAATGGCAGAGAGATGCTAATGAAGGTACTTCATCAATTCTCCTGGACATATTTGATGTTACTCCGGGGGAGCCCATCCAGACAATGGCAATATCTAAAGAACACAAAGCCTTATATGTTGCTTCTGATTACAGAGTGAAACAAGTTGACCTTGTTATGTGTAATCGAAGATATGATAATTGTTTAAGATGTGTTCATGATCCTTATTGTGGCTGGGATAAAGATTCTAATGTATGCAAACCATACTCGCCTGGGTAAGTAATAATATAAATATCTGTATTAGATAATAGTATGAGAAGAGCCATATTGTTTAAAGTGTTAAAGAACAGTTAAGATATCCCGAAAACCTGGTTTAATCTCATATTGGGCCATAGATAACAACATTTGTACACTGTATTGGCATCATCATTTTAAATTTCTAAATTTTTATCAAAAGCTCCTTAAAAACCTAACACATTATGTTAATTTTCAGCTAAACTGGGCTATAAATGACCAAATTCGTCCCTCAAATTGTAGCCACCATCTTGATTTCTTCTAAGTCTCTTTATGGTATCACTGAAACCTTAATCTTTTCAATTCATGGTGTACCTTCATCTAGAACTTATATTAGGTCCATAAGTTAAGCTTCAATTAAAAAGACTGTGTGGTGTCTTTCAACCTTCAAACTTTCATTCAAGAAGTAATGGCCTGAAATAGGTGTAACATTTTGAGAATCACCAACCACAGCCATTTTTGAGAACGTCTTTCTTTCATAAACTGTGCCAACATTTTAAGCAATCTGAACAAGGAGGAGCAGTGGGACAGTACTGTTAAGATTTAAAAAGTCAACTAATTTATACTTACTCTCAAATCCTACTAGACAGAATACCCTTCAGATTTTTTCCAGTACTTTGCATAAGTACCATTCACACTACCACAGAAAAGACAAAACGTTTTCCAAGATTTCTAGATAAAGGTATCTCGTTAAAGGTATATCGATATAGAGATGGCACTAGCTGTAAAAATGTATAATTTATTGTTTTACAAAATGCAAAATGTAATCTGCACTTTAATTTTTCAAGGTGTTGATTAATAATTTTTTATCCTAAAAGAATCAATTTTGAGAAGGATTAAATTAAAGTGCACATTTTAATCATAACAAAACAATTTTAATCATCCCTTTTTGATGTTAATTAATGCGTTTACATACAAGAATGATTTACTTCTAAAACTATTTACATGCCAACGAAAGAATTTCTCGACATTCGGAGATGATAAAATTTTAAACATATAATGTACATAAACTGATTAAAAAACAGTCTTGTTACTGTCAAAGCTATTTTATGAAAATTTGTGAATTGTGATTCTCGAAGTTTGTGTGTAATTACGTCTAAATAAAGTTCTCTGACTATTTATTACTTAGTTGGTATAAGTATTTCAACTTAGGAAACAAACGACATTAAAGTGATACGTGTGCAAGCTCTTTTTTTTTTGTAAAGAACGAAATTTAAAATATTTCCTATTTACAATAAAAAAATTGTAAGTTTTGGATAAATTTAAATTAAACGGAACTACACGGATCCTAAATTTATTACTCAGGTCTGATTAAACTGTCTTTAACTTGAATACATTGGCCACTTTTCATATAAGGGGACCAAATTGCCATTAGTCTCTCTCAGCTCCGACAGGTAGACCCTTTCCAGATAGTAACAGGTATTGTCTATGGGCAGTGGACAACAGCTCTTGGTAGGTAGCGCGAACATGATAAATTCAATCTTTGATTTAAGTCATAAGCCAATTTTAAATATCAAATAACTAAGATCCAAAACCAAAATAAAAAATTCGGAACTAACACCCAAAATTCTGAACAAAATTGAGAACTCAGAATAATATCCAAGACCAGAACCCTATTTAAATTAAACAATTCTTTTGTGATGATTGCGAGATAAAAACTAGCTTTAAGTACTCACCCAAAAAGGTGATTCAAAAAAATCTCAGGGGTATAGTATAACCAAAATGAAAAATTCGGAACTAACACTCAAAATTCTGAACAAAATTGAGAACTCAGAATAATATCCAAGACCAGGACCCTATTTAAATGCAACAATTCTTTTGTGATGATTGCGAGATAAAAACTAGCTTTAAGTACTCACCCTTTTGAATCTGAGGGGTATAGCTTTATTCGTGGACAATCGACAAGGCTCTTGGCACAGAGATAAATAATTTACTTCAGTTACTTGAAGTTTAACGGTAGAGAGAACTTTTCTAATTGCTGATGCACTAAGCCAGGTATCAGTAACTACATCAGTATAAAGCAAAGGTAGAGAGAAACCTTTCTGTAACATGGTGTTCTTTGAGAGGTCACGAGAAAAGTGGCTTCGAGCATTTGTAGTTCGACAGCTTGCTCTGCATGCTCTGTTGATGACTATTGGTATTGGTTATTACAGATCATGTGACAAGCATTTCGCTTCGCATTGGTGAAAATTTGTTGGATTAGTTACCACAGGTCTTCAACATGTGCTGGAAGGTTAATCGTATGCTTTTTTTGTCCAGAAAAATGTTATATCACCCACCCCTCTACACTACCTAGATCAACCCAACTTTACTGGTTTAATGGCATTCGCTGAAAGACGAGAGCATGGTGATCTCATAATTACCTATTGCAGCTTACATGACTTTTTGGGTGTCGATTTCAAGCTTCGAAGGGAGATATTCAACATTCAGTGTAACCAAGACTTTCTTATCAAATATGTCTGGAACAGTTTGCTCCTGTTTGTGATTAGTACAACATCATTTAACTCATTTAAGGATAGATATCCCTTCAACAATTTTTTTTTAATATTAGGTCCATATTAATTGCCTGTTTGATAATTTTGTTGCTTTGCAATAAATATAAGCTCAACACATGGCTTTTTCTGGCTTGTTCTGTGTCCATATTTCTGTATGATAATAATCACAAATTTCTGTAATGTATACTGCGAAATATTTTGTTACAGTAAGAAACTTGAGTAAATTAAGATTTTTCACTTAGCTGAAAATTGCCTTCATTCATCTTGTATGCTAGATAATGTATTTATACAATGTTCTTTTTTATTTTAGACTACTCCAAGATGTTTCTAATAGTACAATAGACGTCTGTGATAGCAGTGTTGTAAAAAAGAAGATGGTAGTAACATGGGGACAAAGCTTACACCTAGGGTGCTTCTTAAAGATGCCTGCAGTTTTGACCACACAGTCCATCACATGGTATCATTATTCCAAAGAAAAAGGACGTTACAAGATTCAATACAGGTATGTTCTTTAAACACTTTAACTGTAGATATGCTTAGAATAATAAAATCTGAATAACCTTTAGTTGAAATTTCATTCTCACTCAACGTGAATTAGAATTATTTTTTTTTAAATTTGTTTAAGTACAAGTAACCCAAATCACCACAACACTTATTTCAGAGACCTTACGATCATTTCGTTGACAATGTCAACATCTTCAGAGGAAGACAAATTCATGGAGAATTTTTCTTCCTCTGAAGATGTTGACATTGTCAACGAAACGATCGTAAGGTCTCTGAAATAACGCACTTGCTGTGTCCAGACTATTTTTTCTATTTTATTTGTATATTCTTTTCATGGTCTTTTTAAACAATATATTAATAAATTAATCATTTTTACAGGCCTGATAAATATATAGAAACATCAGAGCATGGGTTAGTTATTATAGCTGTCACAGAAGGAGATGCTGGTCGATATGATTGTTGGATGGGAGCTTCTTTGTTATGTTCATACAATGTAACTGTTGACGCACACCGATGTTCGCCACCAGCAAAAAGCAACGATTACCAGAAGATATATTCAGACTGGTGTCACGAGTTTGAGAAGTATAAGTCTGCCATGAAGACATGGGAAAGAAAACAAGCTGTATGTATTTTGTTATGATTTTTATTTGTGAAATGCCTCTTAAATGAGGGTAATAGATACCTATATATGTGCTTTTAAAACAAACAAAAAGTTTTTAACATAAGCAGCGCTTTCGATTTTTTTTATTTTTTTTGTCACAGCTATCACCAGTGGCTTTAAAGGTGGTGGAAAACAGAGATGTTTCGTTTAGCGAGTTTTTTTCTTCAAATTTTTTACAATGTAATTCTCTCGTCTATCATACTAAACTTTAACAAAAAATTTCATGATTTCTAATAGGAAGGTGATTTTTAAAGAAGTTTTCTCAGTCTCATCCTGCTAAAATAGCCTTGGCTATTGCTAAGTGTGTCACACCTGTAACATAAGACATGAAACAAATGTTCCGTGGAGTGTGTACGTAATATTAGATTTCAAATAAACGTTTTGTGCAGCGTGCCCATATCTGCAGAGGTAAATTATTTGTTACAGGCAAGGATGTCGAATTATTTAAACAAAGATACACAAACACTTAAATCCCAAATTCAAAAATAGCTCGATATGCAAAAGTTTTTTTAAAAATAAATTTGAATCATCGTGGTGGCCATCTACCATGAAATACGTGGGGGGAATGGGCAGTGCTGGTTAACAAATAGTAAATATATGGGCTAGTCGTTTCTCGTCTTTTTATCGGGTAGGTACCAGCTCTTTCGACTGGCCAAACCCAGCACCTGGGGACAGAGACATCAATCACCCTTGCTACGTGAACATTGAAGTAGCTTATGTAGAGGGGCATACGGCCAAACTTGATACAAGAATGTGGCCTGGCCCTTATGGGGTTCCTCCAAATGTCGTAGTTCCCAATTTTCTAAGGAGGAGATGCTGCAGATAAACCATCCTGGATAAACTCTGTGTGCAGCATCAGGTTGGCAGTGAGAGATCGTCCTCTACAGAACCCATGCTGCCCATGAGTGATAACCTGCCTGTATGTTTCCGTAATCCTATCACAGACCATACCCTCAAACAGTTTTGGAAGGGCAACGTGTATGATTATGAAGCGACAATTTCCGCATAATCATACAGGTTGCCCTTCCAAAACTGTTTAAGGATAGGATGTGTGATAGGATTACGGAAACATACAGGCAGGTTATCACTCATGGGCAGCATGGGTTCTGTAGAGGACGATATCTCACTACCAACCTGATGCTGCACACACAGTTTATCCAGCATGGTTTGAAGAGGGGTACACAGGTAGACGCAGTGTACACAGACAGATCCAAAGCTTTGATTCTGTGAATCATTCAATTCTATGCTCCAAGCTGTCCAGTTTCGGCGTGCATTTGTCGTTACACGCTTGGCTGTCTGATTATCTGAGGGATCGAACACAGGTGGTAAAGTACAGGCATTATCACTCAGCTGAAATAAAAGTCCCTTCGGGTTTACCACAAGGTAGCCACCTTCGTCCCCTTCTCTTCACGATCTTTACCAATAATGTGCCAGAAATACTTAGAAGCTCTTAGTGACTCATATTTGCCGATGACGTCAAGATTTTCAGAGAGATAGCATCTCCTGTGGACGTACCGTTGCTTCAACGGGATCTGGAGCATATTAGCACATGGTATGATTCCAATATTCTTGTGCTCAATATATGTGAATGTAAAATGATATCCTTTACCAGAAAAACTTGACAAACTACTTTTGGCTATAGCCTCTCCAACAATCTACTAGACCATGTCAAAATTGGTAGTGATTTAGGTGTACTGTTTGACAGATGCCACGTTTCACAAACATTGTAAATCGATCTCTGAAAATGCTGGGCTTCATAAGAAGAAACACTAGGGACTCTGATGATGTCTTTTGGATCATAACTATTTTCAACTCACTCTGTTGGGCTGTGCTGGAGTACGCGTTTCCTGTATGGTCGCGCGCATATAGTGTTCATTTTGACCATATAGAAAGTGTCCAGAGTAACTTACTGCAATATATAGCCTATAAGCAAGGTGTGTTACAAATTAATCATTCATGTAGTGAGATGGTCAGGACATGTTACAAGAGGCAAGGAAGACCTGTTCAACATAAAGTTCCACCAATTGGTAGAAGCTCCCCAGTTACAAGGCTAGCCTTGTTGGGAAATAGTGTTGGTGTAGACTTTTTGCTTTACCTGTCACGACCTTCAGACATCAGCTTAGGTTAAGTTTGAGCTTAGCATAAAATGTTATGTATATCTGTGCACAATATCTGTACTATGTTTTCTATTTTCTTTTTCTTTCTTTTTTCTTGGTTCTAATGGTTGGCTACATTTTATTTTCTTTATTTGTATACAAATAGATTATCTGTAAATAAATAAATAAATATTTTTTTGAAAAACAACCTTTCATTGGGTGCCTATCTAAATCTACATGTTCATTTATATGAAATTCCCGTTTCACCCGAAAAACGCATGGTTGGCCTAATTAAAAAGCTAGAAGGGAAACCACATCACAATGCACCCCCACTGAAGTTCAAGGGACGGAGAAACTACCTCTAACCAGCCACCTTGCTCGCTCCGGGGAACTAACCACAAAGTAAAAATAGTCTTTTGTATTAACATGCGTGTAAGGTGGTGAGTTTTATCTGTTGGCAGATGGTTTACTTATCTAAAACTGACTGTGTGTTTTAAATCTTTCCTCTTCTTTTGTCTCTGTTTCGTGTAAGAGCACATCCACCATCTTCTCAGTTGTAACTTGCAATCTTTGCGATTAACTTTAGACAGATAGTATCTTTCTGGTAACCTAGAAAGACCAGTACACTAATGTGTTGGTTTAGCAGCATACTTCGATGGATATCTGAAAAAATGCATTAAGGAAAAAACAAAAATCAAATAGTAGGAAATACCTTTGAAGGGGCTGACGAATAACTTCAAGATGGAATTCTGGAAATGAGGCAATCTTCATGTTCTGAGTCATGTTCAAGGCATGCGCATTTAGCATACACATATCGAGTGTATGAAAAAACAATTTTTTGTACCACTTTATGGTCTTCCGAGTGCAATCCACAGTAGTAATCATCATGTCAGACCTGTCTATGGCTACTATTTGCTCATTATAAGAAAGCACACATAAGAGTTTCACCTTGTTTTTCTTTGTTACTTTGTCGACGGTAGGAAGGATAATCATTTCATTTTTATGGCAGGTAGTAAGCATTAGAACGTCGCGACAGTCTCTCCGCTTCAGGGCTAGCATTTTCTCACTGCTTCTCCTGCTATTTCTCCTTTCTTCAGCTTTTTTTCAAAAACTGGCAAGTTTTTCTGTTGGCACATACAATTCTACAAGTATTTGTTTTGTGATCAAAAAGATAGTTTGCCAGAGATGGGCTGGTATAATAATTATCAGAATAAAAGGAATGACC
The DNA here is from genome assembly GCA_964006375.1 of Tillus elongatus. Classification (NCBI taxonomy): domain Eukaryota; kingdom Metazoa; phylum Arthropoda; class Insecta; order Coleoptera; family Cleridae; genus Tillus; species Tillus elongatus. The sequence goes on along the minus strand of OZ023262.1, from coordinate 66,113,211 downwards.
TTTGTTCAGGTAGGGTTCCCGAAGTTTTACCACTACATCACCTGATAACCCTAGACCACGATCAACCACGATCATTATTTATATTTTTGTTGTCATTCTTGCCAGCATATAATTGGAAGTTCAAAATGTACCCCGTTTTGCAGTCGCACAGAACAAATAGTTTTATTCCAAATCAATATCTTTTGGTTTTATACATTCTTTAAAAATCAGTCGACCCTTGAACAAAACCATGCTTTCATCGATGACAATATTCTCAAGAGGATAAAACTGATTTTTAAATTTGTTTTATACAATATCCAGAATGTGTTCTTTTTTATACAAGTGGTTACTTTTCACTGCCTGTTTATTATTGCAGAAATGCAAGTACCTCAATATTTGAATATAACGATCACAGGGAATTGTTTTGCGGAAAGAAGGCCCGAGAAATGTGTGTGCATTTGCTCGGATAGCCAGGCGGTCCTCCGGGCAGTCTGCGCGGCCAGAATCAGGTCACCCCTGGTTCAGGAGTGCGCTGACGCCCTCAGAGGGCTAGCCAGGACGAAGGAGGTGCAACTGGTGTGGGTTCCGGGACACTGTGGCGTGGCGGGGAATGAGGTGGCGAATAATCTCGCAAAACTCGGTTCCCGGCGGCCGTTCTGTGGCCCGGAGCCTGCGATAGGCATAAGTAGGAAGATAGTCTCTGTCGTCTTAGACAGGTGGACCGAGGAAGCAATGGAGAGGCACTGGGGGTCGGTTGGTGGCTGCAGGCAGGCACGGAACTTCGTGGAGGGGCCGGACAGAGATAAAGCTGTCTGGCTACTCGGAAGGAGTCGACCTACGCTTCGCCGCATCCTCGGGGTGCTGACAGGCCACTGCGCCCTTAGAAGACACCTCACATTGATAGGCGTAGAGAGGGATCCCATTTGCCAGGAATGTGGCGAGGATGAAGAAACGTCCTACCACTACCTGTGTGAATGCGAGGCTTTTGGGAGTCTTCGAGCAGAATTGTTCGGATCAAGGACTCTGCAGAGGAATCAGGTAAGTACCGTCCAATTGAAGACCGTCATGGCCTTCATCTCGAGGTCGAGGCGGTTTGGCGACGGAACCGAGGAAGAGCATGGTTGCTGGGTTGCTGGGGTTGGCAAAAAGGGCCTATTGTGGCCTACTTGCTTGGCGTTGGCCTCCCCACCACTGCTACTGCTACTGCGGAAAGAAGGTGTTCCAATCAAATCATCTGTCGACCAGTACTGTATTAGATCAGAGTTCTTTACATGAGACATTAGCATCGTAAGCGCTATAAAAACGTAAAGAACTTGTATATCGATATTTTTCCAATTTTTTGCGTTTTGTTGTTGAGTAAAAAGGTTAGTTTACTCAACAATCATGTTGGCTATTTCTTCTAAAAACATGTTTAAAAACTACTCTATCTTTCGGGTTTCATTTATTAAGTTTTCATTCTGTATCCCACTGTTACTGTTGTCAAACTGGTGGACTATAGGGACGAAGTCTTGTGAACCCCACTCTTGCATAATTTGGGAATGGTCATCAGATTCGTTCAAATTTGTATCGATTGTATGTTCTTCGGTGACTAAATTATTTTCTAAAATTTCTTCATCTTGTCCAGAGCTCAAATTTGCCTCATTTTAACTTTCAGAGTCTGGAGTGTATTCACTTCCACTGTCTATAAATGGTTATTCCTCACTAACATACAATTCACTACTATCCAATACATTTAAAATGCTGTTCATTACATATTAATCTAACCCACAGTAATTACGTCTTCCGTTTTTCATGTTTTAGCCCTTTCAGAGCTTCACGAAAGGCCACTGTGCTCTTGAGACGACATTTTAACGCAGACTAGCGCCAAATCGGCTAAAACGCACGTGGCAGATGTTCTAATCACCTGAGTTTGCCACGTTTCCGGCTGTCGTAAATATTCGTCAGTATCGTTAGTGTTGGCAATCTGCCTGTCTAACACAGAAACGAACGAAACGGTTCGTCGGTTGTCTGTGAGCTAAATCAAACATTTATAAGTGCCCGACTCGAAAAGGCAGATGTCCAGAATACAAACTAGCATCTGATGAATATATTCGGCATCTGTCTATCTGTCAAAAATCTTAAGGACGGATATATTAGTCAGCTGTACTGAAAGGGTTAATAAACGGGTATTTTGCTTGTAAACTACCATTGAACATACACTTGACGAGGAACCGAAAAAAAGGGACGGTCCCGTTCAAAACGGGACATATGGTCACGTTAGGTATCACCTTATGACGGGTAAGGCGGACAGTGAAAACTACAGATACTGCACTGAAGCAGGAGAAACAACAAAACACTTTCTATGCAAATGCATGGCTCAGTTCTGCACAAAGCTCAAATACCTTGAAGGGGTGACTTTAACACGCCAGAAAATAAGTAAAATAGCTCCCAAAGATATAGCAGACTACATGAGAAGTCTGAAAATTTTCGGCAACTATTAGAACCAAGAGTCATGCACAAAAGACCCATTGGGGTCGCAGCGCTCAGAGGCCAAAGGCCTATATGACTAAACAATCTACAATCTACGTGCACAGTGCATGTTGTAAAGGCCACTGCCTTCTAAAATTTCATCAGAAATGCTTCAACTAAAAACTTTCTTCAGAATTTCTTTACGGAGGGAATTTTTTATAAAATCAGCTACTTAAATTCAGTATGTGTGTTTGTGCAGAGAAATGATGTCATTGGGAGGTTATGTATCACCCAAAGACAAAATTTAACATAAATAAGTTGAAACAGGTCGAATCATATGCTTAACAGATAAATTAAGTTACGTTATCTAGTACGAAACTTATGAAAATTGGCTACTGTAACGCAATCGTCTGTGAGACGTTTATATTTGTGAATTTTCTTAAAAAAAAATTCACCAATGACGATATCCGTTTTCTATATATATATATATATATATATATATATATATATATATATATATATATATATATATATATATATATATATATATATATATATATATATATAATGATGGACCGATCTTAATCAAATTTGGTGAGTACCTTCCTTTTGCAAGTGGCTTGGAGAAGTTCGTTAGCCAGGAAAATCGGACCAGGTTTCCCCGGAAAATTTTGTGTTTTGTTTCTAAAAAAAATTTATATCTCCGGAAATAACGAAGTAAGGGCAACCAGATTTGGTACGCCTGTTTGTATTATAAAGAGTGACCCCTGTCCCAAAATTTAGGTATCTAGGTTTAAAGACAAACAAGTTATGGGCAGTTAAAAAATATTTTTTTTTGTGTTTTCCTCAAAACGTCAAATTCGCGATTTGAAACGTCAAAATTGGCAATGTTTAGGCAAAGAACGTGAAACAAATACGGATTGTTAAAAGAAAATGTTGCAATAAGAGTGTTCTGTGAACCCTTAAGTTTAAACTTCTGTCATTGCCCTTCATTTTACTAAAATATTTACAGAAAATTCATTTCAAATAGACCCTTTCTCTGATGCTTTGGCTGTCGGTTTAATCAAGTTGATGCTTTCGCTGTAGGTTTAATTAGGTTTATGGTTTAACGGTCTATAATTTTTAGCTAATTTTCGTAGATCAATTTGGTTAATGCATCTTTGCATTTTATATCGAAATATGATGCATGTTTGTAAGAAAAAAATATGGACGCAGTAAGTGCGTTTTGGTAGCAAATTTTCATTAAATCTTTCAAATTTCAATAACTCAATTTGCTATTAACGTAAGGTTTGTTGGCTAGGAAACCAAAATTTAAGTTTATTTTCGGAAAATTGTTGTAAATTTTCAAACAATAAGTAATTTTGATAAAATATAGTACATTGTTTCTACTACATAGGCCATGCCGGTAATCAGATCGATGCCTGCTCGCATTTGCTATAAAAAACATTTTAACGAAAATTCACTTCCATAATGTACTGGCTGCATCCAGACTTTTTGTTTTCTTCTAAAGAATTTTTTGATCAAAACACCATAACATAGCAACGAGTTTTTATGTATAGTCATGATTAAGTATAAGTAAATTTAAATTTCACCTGTCTAAAGCTAAAGCGGTTACAGAGAAAGAAACAAACACTTGTGAAGTCTGGGTAGTCTCTAATTTAATATGGAATGCTTTCACCAAGCCAGGGTAACAACAATTAATGGATCTAAATTACTGCTTGCAGCTCACATTTTCTTCCATTCTCCACACGCAAATTAACATATTGCTTTATAGTGTTGTATGTGACCTATCAAAGGCCATTTTTTTTAGATGATTTTGTCGCACGAACTCCATCTTTAGGTTAGGCCACAAACTTTATGAACTATATCCTTTGCAATGTTGTGCTGAAAGAAGCAGTTTTTGTTGTTCAAATAACTAATAATATTTTTTTAATTTTTGCAGCAATGTGCTTCCAGACAGAATGATAGCAACCAAAACAGCCATCCAAATGAGATATACAGGCCTCTGGTCTGATAGCTGATAGAGCACGGTCCCCTCGCACTTACGTTCTTAGGCATACCGTTATATTGGACTCTTGTACTGTTCATGTAAATATTGAACAACTTTAGACTAACTATATTATGTTTTATCAACGATCAATCAGTGAAAGTGCCCTGTTAATGTGATGGTAATTTTGAATGTTAAAAAATTTAATTGAACTTTGAAATGAGTGCTAAAACAATGTGCTTTCAACTTATTCAGAGTAAACATTATTTTAAAGTAACGTGCATGACACTGTTTGAGTTTTGATAGATTGATTTGCAGTATTCTTCAATAAATTAAGGCTTCATATGTTTATACTCTTCTATTGGTTGATTCGTAAAAAGTATCTAAATATTGTAGATCTGTGATATATGTGTATTTTGTGAGGTTCGTTTAATTTCCTTGATTTATCTTTGAATATATGCAAAACAATCAGCTTTCAAGAAACTGATATTTTCGGACCAAAGTGAACGGACATAACTCCTGATCTATGGTAACTTAAACTAAGGTTTAGTGCGTATTCAAAGCAATACTTTTTCGCTTGCCGAGTGTTGGATCTTTAAAAGATATATATTGTAAATAAATTTCATTGACATAAGTGTATTGTTTTCTTTCAGATTTATGTTTCTGTTAAGAGATATAAAGATTAATTATGAGATATGCATTTATCATTTTAATTCACATTTAAAGACAATCACTTAACAGGATTCTGGTAGTTCTCTTGAATTTGTTCTATACTTTATGTAATGAAATTGAGAGATTTGATATTTTATACTCAGATAGCAGAGTAAAAACTTTCTAAAAATTATGTATAGTGTGTAAATTGATTAAAGTGAAACAGTTTCTGCCCACTAGTAACTCTCTTACCCAAAACATTACAAGACCAGGAGTTTCTATAAAACTTTTGAGTGATGTTAAAGCTTGTATTTTAACATATGATTGAACTACGTGGATTCGTGATATGATGGCGTATTTTATACTGTGTCCCTAAAATGTTTGTGTACTGCTACTGAATTATGATGTAAAAATCTTAACCTATCATACTTATAACAAAAAACACCCTCTTTGAGATACAGCCACTTAAAAAAGGCTACCCTGAAATAGTTTTTTACTGACATTTTACGATGGTTGCCTTTACATTTATTGCTGATGCATTTAGGTCAGCATCTTTTAATTTAGGAGCAGCCCTATCAGTTTCCCCAATAAATTGCATTACAAGAACATTTGAACGTAATATCTGTGGCTCTGGAATGTTAATACCATTTGTATGCATGCAGGTTAGGTTTCTCATTTCTTTTTCAGCCAAAATACGGACAAAGTCAAACATGCCAGAGCTACTACTGAACAGGTGTTGGATGACCGAACCAGAATGATTCTTCTTAAACTCTTAAATGGAAAAAAATATCGAAATCAATGGATGCATATCAACAGGAAAAGAAGCTAACATATACCATGCAACAAATGATAACAATGAGTTTGCTGTAAAAATCTATGGAACTTCAATCTTGCGTTGCAAGGATAGAGACAAATGTGTAACAGGTAATCGTAGGTTCTAGCAGGGTTATTGTAAAGACAACCATCATAAAATGGTCCATATTTGGACTGAAAAAGAAATGAGAAATCTAACTCGCATGCATGCAAATGGTGTTAATGTTCCAGACGCACAAATATTACGTTCAAATGTTCTTGTAATGCAATTTATTGGGGAAATTGGTAGGGCTGCTCCTAAATTAAAAGATGCATTACAAAAAAATTTGAACGTAATTATTATTATTATCTTTATTAACCATTTGAGGTACAGTAATCCGTTCATATGGTAAGCCATTTACAAAAGTTCCACACAATACGTACAATATAATACCACATACATATAAAAATCAAAACACTCAAAATTTTAAAAAAACACAACACTGCAAAAGACATGGATGAGCATATGACAGCCCGTGGAGCACCCAAAGTCTGTATCACAACTCCAATTCAGCAGCACAGAGGCAAGCATGCTACACTCTTTCATCTCGAAGCATCCACACACATGCACACACAGACACGCCAGCACACATACCCACGCCAACACACTAGCAAGCTAAGTAAATTCCCCAATGCTGTATAAACACTTATCGACCAATATATCTCTTAATCATTTATTAAATTGTTTACTATCCCGCTCTGTTTTCAGATCCCCAGGCAAGCTGTTGTAAATTAACTTTCCAGTGTACAATGGCGACTTTTTTACATACACGAATTATAATTCTGACAAATGCAATTATAATATAATATTTGTGGCTCTGAAACATTAACACCATTTGCATGCATACGAGTTAGATTTCTCATTTCTTTTTCAGCCCAAGTACGGACCATTTTATGATGGTTGCCTTTACATTTATTGCTGATACATTTAGGTCAGCATCTTTTAATTTTGGAGCAGCCCTATCAGTTTCCCCAATAAATTTCATTACAAGAACATTTGAATGTAATCTTTGTGCCTCTGGAACATTAATACCATTTGTATGCATGCAAGTTAGATTTCTCATTTCTTTTTCAGCCCAAGTACGGACGATTTTACGATGGTTGCCTTGACAGTAACCCTGCCAGAACCTACAATCTCCTGTTACATATTTGTCTCTATCCTTGCAATGCAAAATTGAGGTTTTATAGATTTTTACAGCAAACTCATCATTGTTATCATTTGTTGCATGGTATACGTCAGCTTCTTTTCCTGGACAGATGCATCCATTGATTTCAGTATTTTTTTCCATTTACCAGTTTAAGAAGAATCATTCTGGTTCGGTCATCCAACACCTGTTCAGTAGTAGCTCTGTCCTGTTTGGTTTTGTTCTTTAGGCGACCATTATCATGTTTTGACAAAGTGATAACATCAAGTTTGCCTAGATTTATTTTTGAGGCATACCTATTAGGCATGGTTCCTTGTGGCTGACAACTACTAATTTTACTTAAGCATGTCTGTGGATTACTATGTTGATCATTTCTTCTTATCACATTGTTCTTCTGATAAGAGTTATCAGAATGAATAATTCTGAAAAACAGAATTATTTATCCTCTGCTGATGCTAACTTGGTTAGTGAAACGGTCTTCAAGCTTTTTTTAAGCATTGTGGTGATTGGGGTTCTCCAAGTGATCTTGTCTCTACTTTGTGCTTCTAAAATATTTATCATATTTTTACCAAGATACTTTTGTAGCATAAAGTCAAACTGTACAAGTATACATAAAATAGCTCGTTGTGTGGAAATGTGTATTCTAATTTCTTAGATATGTTTCTTATTTTTACAATCATATTCTGGTAGCAAAATTCAAACATAATAAAATTTCATAAAAAATGATTGTTCAGCAGAAACTCAGAAATATGTTTTCTGCCACTCTCAATAATTTGTTGCCAAGTTTTTTCGGTTTACTAATATTCTTCGTAATAATAGATATAACTGACCAGAGGAAAGACCTTTAATTTAATTAATTTCTTGAAATTCATTGAAACTGTTTATGTATGGCAGTATAGGCAGTATGTTGTTTTCATTACATATTATTCAAGAATTTCTTTCGGTCGAAAGTAATGACAAATTTTAAACTCAATTTTTTAGTGTTGCAATGAGACAACAATAGGTTTATCTTAACTTGTATTCTCTGCAACATCTTCAGTTGTAATGATTTTTTTTCAATCATGCCAGCCCACATTAAACAAGCAAGCAGTGGTTCGTACCAATCCACTAGCATTGCATCTTATTGATTGCAATTAACCAATTAACATTTGTTGGTGATAATGGAGCTCTTTATAAGTTCGGTAGTTAAACCTAATTTTAAAAACGGCTTATCTTTGTACTTGATTCAGTGATGCTTGTAAACATTCAATTCAGTAGAATAGAGTACTTTGACTTCTATTTGCAATTATTTATTAAGTCATTTATTGCAACAGCTTTGTCATGCAGCTCAACGGCCTCCATAAATATATTAAATTTGGTAATCATATTTGATTATAGTATGCTTACTATTGAGACCACAAAATTGTCAATTTATTTAACACCCAGTAGTGATAGTAATAATAATAATATTTCTTTATTTCTTATTATGTTTGCATATAGAACAAAGAAGAGATGACATCACCAATAAATATAACTAGGAAAATACGTAATTCAAATACTTATCTAAATGATACGGTTCAAATTTAAATAACAATTTTCTTACAGTTCTAACAATAATTTAGTGGAGATATTTTTAAAACTTAATGTTGTACTGCATTAACGATTTAAAATATAAGTTGCAATTATTTGGCATATGGCACTTCTTTATTTACTGAGATGTGAAGGCTTGTTCTACCATTTTGAACAATCCACTTACTGTAGATGCTGCCTACAGTCTATAAAAAGCAAATTTGATCCCCGTCTAAAAACTGCTGTAAACTTGGCCTGGTACAAAATTTTCAGTACCTAAATGTACTGTTTCCAAATTTTATGAAACCAAAAGAACACACCTGTTACAACGAAACCATGTTTTAGTAAAGTGAGAGTAAAACTTGAAGAAACAAAAGTAACTAGCATAACAGTTGTGATGTAAGAGTCATTAAATATACTTGTTCTGATAGCAATTAAGTGTATTTAACCTATTATGGGGCAGAATAAGGTTATTTGAGGGACAAACTTCAGTACATTAAATTAAACCCTAAAATCACATCATGCAACCTATAATCCACTACAGACTATTGCCAAACATTATGTCACTAGTTATTTCCCTAAAACAGTTTATGTTGTAATAAACGAGAAAATGTCAGATGAGAGAATCAATCCAGAGGCACTTTATTTAGTTCACAATGTTCGGATAATCCTGATAATGAATTTCGAATCATGATGCTCATATTCCGGTTCGAATATCAGAACTATCTTCTTCAAAATGGAACACACAGAAGATGACATATGTCAAAGTCACATAATACATATGTTTTAAATAATGTAGGGTTATGTTTCAATGCTTCCAAATTGAATTTGAATTGAAATGACTGTGAAAAAACCATTTACTCATGATGGAACTGTCAATCTGACAAGGTATAATGTGATAAGATGATGTTAACTGTCACTTGAAGTGATATATTTAAACTGAAAATGGAAATTTCTTGATTCAATGGCAATAGAGAATAACATTGCGATAATGTAGTTTGTTGTGTTGGTGAAAAGAAAACTACACATTTCGATTGGATAAGTTACACATTTTGAAGTCAAAAGAAAGCATTCTAGACTAGACTCAGCACAAGATTGGCAAAAATGTTTGATTAAATAAAATAAAATGTTGAGAGAAAAATGAACTCATTGTACAAAAACCTGTTATTCATTATGTAACTAAAATTTACTTGTATAGTCTGTCTTAAATCGTAAAATAAACTGTGATTAAGGAATTATGAAATATGGTTAAAGTCGGGGTGATTATAAACACACTGACAAACGACATGCTTGTGAACAAGCATGACTTTAATGCTAAACAACATGTTTATGAAAACACAATACTATATTGAATGCTAATAATCATCCTAATAGTAACAGTCTTCATACTCTCTCCCTAAGGTTGACTCTAATTATACATGTAAATAAATAAATGCAATTGCTCTTGGCATATTGCTTAGTTGCTAAAACATCAATCTTATACTATTTATGTCCTTGACTCTTGCAAATCTATTTAATATTAAGCAGATAAACAATGCAACCGTTTGTGAACCTTACATAGTCGGTACATTCCTAACAAGACAACATCATCGGAACTGCATAGTCAACGACCTTGTCTTTTAATTATTAGTTATTTCTAGATCGTTTTGTACACATAATTCCATGATGTTTGAATTGTTATTGAGATGGCCTTTTACACAAACTATTGTTCCTGAACAAACTGAATCACCCTAGGTGTATAAGTTTAACCAGCCGAAATCTTGCCACTAAAAGTAACTAAATTATAATGTTGTAGCATTATATTTGTGAAATGGCCTTTGCAAAACTGAGTGTTCTTTTGCTTATTCAAACATCTAATAAATATTCAGGTTGTGTTGACGTTTGCGAAATATATATCATACCCCTTTGATTGACGTCTCAATATATAATTAAAGATAATTGAGTTACAAGACGACACAAGGAAAGTTACTACTATGATTGTTGCTTAATAACTTCATAGTAATACACCAATGTGTTAAAAAAATGGAATTCATATTTTAAATCTTAATAAATTATCTTTCTGTCAGCTAATACTTACCCTTATTCTATTGATTGATATATTAATAAATACTGTCTTGATAAATGCACAAAACCGACAAAACTAAATCAATGGGCGAGTTCACCGGGCACCAGCAGCTGCATTATTATGTCAAAATGTTGACAAACGTCAAAATCTTGTCAACATTTTTTGACATAACAATGCAGCTGCTGGTGGCTAGTGAATTCCATAACCAATCAGGTTACAGCACAGCATGAAAATCAAGATATCTGGATTATGTCAAAAACATAAATACGTTTAGCAAACTGAAAGATTATCACAAAGAAGCTCTTGCCAACTTAAATCGCATTTTTCATGGCCTACTGAGATATCATTTATTTTTAAACAACCAATAATCGTAAATACTTCTTATTCGTATTCTAGTAATTGAGCAGGTTAGTTCTGCTTCTGTTTAACCAAAATCTTTCACCAGATGTCAGTTAATTCTGTCAGTGTCGCAATTTGAAAAATTGAGTTGATGAAGCAAACAAATACGTAACATATTTACAAATGTAGACAGTGTGATGAGTTTTGTGGACACAGACAGTCGTTGATGACCGCTATATAGGGAAACTACTCATACAGTCTAAAAAACTGTTCGTGTGAGTATTGCTATTGTTTTAATTTAAAAGGAATAGAATGGATTTTCATTAAGTATAGGCAGATTCAATAATATTTCAAAAAACCGCATATGTAGAAAAAGTATAATTTAAAACTTTTAAAGTTTGTAAAGGGAATTCAGTCTATAAGTGTTTTTTCATGTTCTGCTGCCAAGAAAGTTTTTCAACTTGTCTGAGTGTATTATAACAGACCTTTTTTTAAAAATATCCAACACAAATATATTGTTAACATATTTTAAAAAACTCAATATTAATTTGAAATATTATAACCTTGTAAATACCTATGTATAGTTATTTATAACATCTAACATGTAATTTATACTAAGTTGTAGAAATTACAATAAGAAATTTCCTAGCTATGCTTGAATTTCTACAATAATAACTGACAAGACTTGGCTATTATATTTTTGTAGGTTATTTTAGAATATATTTATCATTTAATTTTAGTTTATTTTTTAACTTGTACCTTTGTTCACTAGAAATACTTACATATCTTTAATATTGCAATAAACACTTTTTTTATAATATTAATGTGTTATAGTTTGACTGTACAATATATGCTTAATGCAGATATTTTGTCCAAATTGTAGATAAGTATTCTTGTTACGAATTTAAAAATGTAGAGATAATTTCTGATACTAGTAAAACCTTCATTCGCTTCTGTGAAGTGAATAAAAAAAAAACGACGGTACATTTAATTTTAAACTTAATTATTAGTTATAAATCGAGTTAATAAGTTTTTTATTTCATGTAAACATGCAAGTCCATTTCACTTGTTTCTTTTTGCCTTACACTTAAATTTTAATTTTTTCTAACGAGTATTTTTACATAGTGAATCGGACTCGCATGTAACAAAATGGATAGTTAATATAGTTATAATATTGTTTAGGTTAATTTTTAATGACCGACTACTTATTTGTGTTTGTACTTATGATTGGTATTTTTCACAATTACATCCTTTGACTGATTTTGTGTAAATACCATTATCTATTAATATATTAGTTTGCTATAGCAGAAAAGACGTCCCAATGTAAATTGTAAGGGAGAAGTCGCTATTGCCCTCTGAAAATATTATCAATAAAATTATATAATAAAACCAGCTGAAGTTGTTTATCTTTCCTTTTGTAAGCAGGATGCTTACTGGTTTAAGTATCTGGTTAACGAAATTTCTCCATACATCAATGTTCAGAAAAGATGTAAATAAATTACTGGATTTCATCTCAGAAAAGTTTATGAAAAATTCGCTACAACAAATACTTCAAGCGATCATAAATATAATCGAAATATGCATAATTATCTAGGCTGGGCATGTTGAAATTATAAACAATCAACTGCTCAAGTTGCGAGTTCAACCGGGTCACTTGAAACATAGTGGATAGAGAAATGCTGGATTTGCAAGGCTTACGGCCTACAACGAGATCAGTTTCAACAGATATAAAAAAAATGCAAACTAGGAAATTTGATACAGATACGGTGGAAAAATACGTGTCTAGAGAGTTAGTGACCAGCCGGGCCTCGGGGCTGGAAAGTACGGTAGCGACTAAAATGTCAGGGGTTTCTTTTTTTTTAGAAAATCAGAATATTTAGAAGTTTGGGTGAAAATTTCAGAGGGTGAATTAGAGTGTTTTAAAAAGGGCGATTCTCGCCACGCGCGAAGGTGACCGGCCCATGGAGGGGTTGGTATAGCAGAGCTGGTGTATTGTCTCAGATTTCTGGGTGAGTCCGTTCCAGTTTAAATATTTTGTTAAATGTTCCCTTTTTATTAAAAATGGGCCAGCTGTCTCGAGTACCGAATTAAATTTTCATAATGAATTTGTATAGCTATTTAAAGATAGAATTAGAGTGAATTGAATACTGTTAAAATTTAGATGTTGCTTAGCAGGGGTTTTGTAGTTAGGGAATTTTTTGTGTAAATTTTATAAGACGAAGCACGAGATAAGGCTTGGGGCCTTAAGGGTTTAGTTGGAAGCTATAAGGGATGTTAGCTAAGATATAGAACTATAATTAGACTGAGAAAGAGTCAATTACTAGACTAGAAAAATTATACCGGGGGCAAGAACAATGTAGTTTTCTCCGGTATCAACTTTATATAACATTTAATCCATTCTTAGGTTTGGAAAAACCTCTTACACCCTTCTGTTTAAATAACCTTTAGGTTTTATATTATTAGAATTTCGAGTTTTTAATATAATTTTACCCGGCTTAAAACCTTTTGAATTAAGGAATTTTATTGAAAAATTATTGAAAGTTTTCTTTTGTTTAATTTTAATCATATGGAAACCTTTGTAGATCAAAGGGTGTATTAGCGAATTAAAAAAAAAATTCGCTTATGGAATATCTCCGGAAATAACAAAGTAAGGGCAACCAAAATTTAGGTCTCTAGCTTTAAAGACAAAGAAGTTACGGGCAGTTAAAGCAACAAATTTTGTAGTTTTCCTCAAAACGTCAAACTCGCAATTTTAAACGTCAAAATTGGCAATGTTTAGGCAAAGAATGTGAAACAAATACTGTTTGTAAAAAGAAAATGTTGCAAGAAGAGTGTTCTGCAAACCCTTAAGTTTCAGATTCAACCGTCATTGCCCTTGATTTTACTAAAATATTTACAGAATATCCATTTCAAATAGACCCTTTCTCTGATGCTTTGGCTGTCAGTTTAGTTAAGTTTGGTGGCTTTTAGTGAATTTTCTTAGAAAAAATTCACTAATGAGGAGATCTCGACTTTTGAATTTTGAAAAAATTTCTTCAAATGAGCGCGATCTAGGACCCCTAGAACCCATATCCGGGGTCAGTTTCAATTTTTATATGTTTATATATATATATATATATATATATATATATATATATATATATATATATATATATATATATATATATATATATATATATATATATATATATATATATATATATATATATGTATATATATATATATATATATGTGTATCACACCGATAACTCAAAAAATAATGGGCCGATTTTGATAAAATTTGGCATGTACTTTTCTTTTGTAAATAGCTTGGATAAGTTCGTTAGTCAGGAAAATCGGACGAGGTTTTCCGGGAAAATTTTGAGTTTTCATTCGAAAAAAATTATTATCCTAAAAAGTAATTAGCCGATTTTAATAAAATTTGGCACGTACCTTTCTTTTGTAAATAGCTTTGACAAGTTTGTTAGTCAGGAAAATCGGACAAGGTTTTCCGGGAAAATTTTGAGTTTTCATTCGAAAAAAATTTTTATCTCAAAGAATAATACGCCGATTTTGATAAAATTTGGCACGTACCTTCCTTTTGTAAAAGGCTTTGACAAGTTCGTTAATCAAAAAAATCGGACGAGGTTTTCCGGGAAAATTTTAAGTTTTCATTTGAAAAAAAATTTTATCTTAAAAAATAAAAAATCTATGATAACCAAATTTGGTAGGTAGGTTTACGATATAAAAAGCAAACTATATACCAAAATTTAGATTTCTATGTTACAAGAAAAAAAAGTTCTAAAATATTTTGTGCCAGATCATTTCTACGAAAATTCACTACCATAACGCACTTGCTGCGTCCAGGCTTATTTGGATATTTATTCGTAGGTTTAGTGAAGTTTATGGTTTAACGGTCTATAATTTTTTTAGCTAATTATCTTTGTTAATGCATTTTTGCATTTTTTATCGAAATATGGTGTGTTTATAAGAAAAAAATCTGGACGCAGTAAGTGCGTTTCGGTAGCGAATTTTCGGTAAATTTGCAGATTAGCTCCCGAACGCTTTTCAAAAAACTGTTTTCAATAACCTGCCTAGGGTCCCCTTGGATCCACAAAACCCAAGAAAAATTCCTTGTTCACACCCCCCCAAGGAAGTGACGGGACCAGGAGTGAATAGGAGTGCTGGGCGGGGTGGGTAGTAAAAAGGAAATATGAGCAGAAAATGCGAATAAAACGGGCTTGAAAGTTGTCTTTTTCACATCTTGAAGCCATATCCCCCTTAAACCCTGCCTACCCCGCACAGCACCTCTATTCCCCCAAAACATTTCTTGTTTACACTCCCCAAGGAAGTTACGGGACCAGGAGTGAGTAGGGGTGTATAATTTTTTTTTTTAGCTAATTTTCGTAGAACAAATTCGTTAATGCATTTTTGAATTTTTTATCGAAATATGATGCGTTTTTAAGAAAAGATCTAGACGCAGTAAATTGGGCTATTCAAATATGAAGCATTTGTTAAAAATTCGCTATGGAAAATGCAATAACATAAGGCGTGTTTGATTAAAAAAAAAAAGAAAATTTGTAACACCAACGACTTATGGGCAACCCAGTGATTGTAGAAATATTTTTTTAAGATGTAGCTCAAGACACCCTATAATTAATATATACAATTTTTTTCATATCTTGTATAATAACGGATATTTTGAGCTTTATTGATTTTTTTACGAAAATTCGACAAAAATTATATACCATTAGACGATAAACTCTATAGCTAAGACTACTGCCAAGCATCAGAGAAAGGGTCTATTTGAAATGAATTTTCTGAAAACATTTTAGTAAAATGAAGGAGGACGGCGGTTGAAACTAAGACTTCAGGGTTTGTAAAACATTCTTCTTGAGACATTTGATTTCCATAGCCCGTATTAGATTCAAGTTATTTGCCTAAATGTTGCCGATTTTGACATTTTAAATCGCAACTTTAACGTTTTGATGAAAACCCCAATTTATTTTTCTTTAAATACCTATCACTTTTTTGTCTTTTGACCTATATAGCTAAATTTTGGTAGGTAACTTGCCAATAAGGATATAAACCCGCGTACCAAATTTGGTTGCCCTTACTTTGTTAATTCCGGAGATATAATTTTTTTTCGAAATAAAATACAAAATTTTCCGGGAAAACCTGGGCAGATTTTCCTGGCTAACGAACTTATCCAAGCCATTTGCAAAAGGAATTTATTCACCAAATTTAATCAAAATCGGCCCATTATTTTTTGAGTTATCTGTGTGATACATACATATATATATATATATATATATATATATATATATATATATATATATATATATATATATATATATATATATATATATATATATATATATATATATATATATATATATATATATATATATATATATATATATATATATATATATATATATATATATATATATATATATAAACATATAAAAATTGAAACTGACCCCGGATATGTGTTCTGGGGGGCCTAACTAGCGCTCATTTGAAGAAATTTTTTCAAAATTCAAAAGTCGGGATCTCCTCATTAGTGATTTTTTTAAAGAAAATTCACTAAAAGATATGAAAGATGCTCTCTTCTCTTAATACCAGGAAAGCCTCTGGCCTTGACGAGATCCCAGCAATTGTTCTCAAAAAATGTGCACCAGAAATTGCTCCTGTCCTGACTCGTCTGTTTCAGACATCTTACAGTAGAGGCATATTCCCTAGTAACTGGAAAACTGCTCGAGTACAACCCGTCCCCAAGAAAGGATCCAAAGCGCTTTCTAGTAACTACAGGCCTATTTCTCCCCTTTCAGTCGTCTCTAAAGTGATGGAAAAGTATATTAACATCGAATTACTAAAATTTCTAGAAAAACACAGTCTTATCCACGACAGGCAGTATGGATTCTGTCAGCGCAGATCAACTGCCGACCTCCTTTCTTTGTCACCCATTCTTGGAACAAGTCTCTGGAACTACACGGTGAATCCCAGATTGTCGCTCTAGACACATCCAAAGCATTCGACCAGGTCTGGCACGCAGCGCTGCTTAATAAACTTCCGGCCTATGGCCTACCACCAAAACTCTGTACCTGGACAGCAAATTTCCTCTCCAACCAGAGCATTTCTGTTGTCGTGGATGGCCATTCCTCTAAAATGTATCCAATTAATACAGGAGTTCCTCAAGGTTCAGCTTTTGCCCCTACTTTGTTTCTTCTCCACAGCAATGACCTCCTCTCTAGAACATCAAACCCAGTTCACAGTTATGTGGACGACAGCACCCTCCACTCAAATATACAAAATTCTTAACCTGTCTCTTTAGCCCAATTAGATGAGGATCGCAGACTCATGGAGGGTTTTGTCTTCGTGGATCTCCAAAAAATATTAGACTGGGGAAGTAGAAATCTTGTACAATTCAACCCCACCAAATCTCAGTCTTGCTCTCTTTCTCATAAGAGACACACCAGCCCTAGACCCATCACAATGAACAACCAAGTTATTCAAAGTAATGAGTCCTTTTCACTTGTTGGCATTTCTGTGGATCGAAATCTCAATTGGCACCATCATGTCACATCAATTGCAGAAGCGACTGCTAAGAAATTATGTTTTTTCTTCCGGGTTCGCAAATACTTTTCACCAGTTAATCTCTATACCTTATATACTTTACAAATAAGGCCAAACCTCGAATACTGCTCCCACATCTGGGGTGCCCCTGCCGCTTTTACACTCGCTATCCTGGACTCCATTCAGAAGAGAGATATACGTCTCATTGGTGACCCTACCCTCACAGAAAGGCTGCCATCCCTTGCCCACTGACGCCCACCTCTCTCTCTTATAGATATTTGCACGGGCACTGCTCAGAGGAGCTTTCTTCCATAGTTCCTCCACCTGCTGCCCCCAACAGATCCACCAGGGGAACAGAGCGAATGCACCTTTTTACTGTCCAGGAGGACTTCCAAGTGGAATTCCTTGCCGGCAGATGTTTTTCCTTCTCCTCCGAACCTCCAAACCTTCAAGTCCAGAATTAACACGTTGCCTCTTTCCTCCTTGTCGACACCCACAGTACGATAGTATTTAGGCTGTAAGCCGTCGTGGTGTGTTGTTGAAATAAAAATAAATAAAAAAATTCAGGCTTAACTCTTTAGCTGTCGATTTTGCCATATAGCTTTTTGAGTAACAAATCAATTCTAGAAATAAATATTACCGTTAGTTTTTCTAAGGAGGGAAACTTCCCAAGTTTGTGTAATAAAATTTTGAAACTGACAACTCTGGCTGTTTCAATGTATTAGGCACATTTTGCAGCTTTTCAAGATTCAAGACATCTGTCATGTCAACCTCTCTCACACACATTACACAATCCCTTAATAAATTTTTAGGAGTGTCTCGTAGCTTTTAAATTTCTTTTATTCAGGATAACTTAAATTTGTGTTAGAGAAACGCCTCAAAATTCATATATGAGAAGATGTTTGAATGCTCTATATATGTGAAAAATTCCAATCCCTCACTTTAATAATTTAAAAAATATAGTGTTTTCAAAAAGTTTTCCCCGATTTTCCACCAGAAAAACTTGAGCATAAAGGCTGATTAACCAACTCGACCTCGGTTTTCGTCCAAACCAGATTTTTGGCAAGTTTGATTGAAATCAGTTTAGTAATTTTTGAGTTATCGCTCGGACACACACACAAATATATATATATATATATATATATATATATATATATATATATATATATATATATATATATATATATATAGATAAACATATACAAATTTTAACAGTTGTTGGTTTTGTGTTCTAGGGACCTAAATTCGCGCTCATCTGAAGAAATTTTTTCGAAAGCTTTTCATCGTGACCTCTCTATTAGCAAATTTTTCTTAATGAAAATTCGGTAAAATGAATTTATGTGTGAAGACAGAGAAGACTAAATTTATAGTGTTTGATAAAGAGGTTGGAACAAGTAAATCTGGTAAGAGAAAGTAATTTAGATATTTGAGAAGACTGTTTTCAAGTGACGGAAGAGAAGAAAGGTGCTGGGAGCTATGATCACCATAGCTAAGAGTGAATGCATATCTTAAGAGGCCGAAGTGGCTTTATACAACAACATACCGGTACCGACTATGGGTGTGCGAAGCTTTGAAATTTCAAACTGAACCTTCGGTTCGAAAAATTGTTCACGCTAGCTGTTGTTAAAGTAATTGGAAGTTCTAAATACGTAATTCTCCAAAATAGTTAGAAATAAAACTTTACAGGCATTCAATGCTGGCAACAGTAGCGAAGTTGTAACTCGGTAGCAGCCTGATTAACTCGATAGCGGTGTGTTAAATTCGGTAGCAGCCCTTTCAACTCTATTGGTCCCATTTAGTTGGTAGCGCAATTTCAGGAGATTACACTCGTGCATATTTTTGACAGTTTGTGGGATACATTGAGACATGACAGAACCATTTAACAAACACAAAATTATTATTTTTTATATATCCCAATGCTACTTCATTTAGAGCATTATGACGGCAGTGTGCAGAAGCGGTCGGTAATGTAAATGTTCAGAATTTATCACGATAATTGCAAATTGCCTTTTGGAAACATTAATATGCTTTATTTTACGATGACCCAAATCAGTTAAATATTCACAATCAGAAGACAGTGAACATTTAAAGTGAATATTGTGAACTATCATGTTCACTCTTAAGCCCCACAATCTAACTGTATCCTAAAGCTGCCTAGTGAAATAGCGAATACTGAATATTTTCTAATGAGTCAAGCATGATTCTAATGAATCAAGCATCAACTATGCTTGATTCATTAGAAAGTATTTTTATATCAAGGTCGATTAAGAACAAAACTTCATTGAATCGTGCGGCACCTTTAATTTCAAGCACTTTATTTTCACTTTGCATTTGACCACTCCTAATTTGTCTGGTAGAATATATTTGTATGTAGTATTTTAGTTGAATTATTGATCCTTTGTTAGAGTTAACAATGTGAGCCAAACACCCAGGTTTAGTTTTTAAAAAAAAGATGAACGGAGGTTATTTTGTTTATCTTGCCAGATGTGGTGTCGGCTTTCTCTAATATCCACATAGTAAATTTCTAGATCGAAAGGGAATGTGCAGATTCCTTAAATAACTCGGTACCGTTCCTTTTAAGCCTATTATATATTAGATAAGGGCTGATAAATTTGTCGACCAGAAGATTAAAGCAGATCTTCGACCTCTTAGTTTCACTACACAATAAACAAAGCGATATAAATACACGGTAGCTAGTAGTGTATTTTTAGAATTCTTCTTCCTCTGAAGATGTTGACATGGTCAACGAAACGATCATAATGTCTCTGAAATATGTGTTGTGGTGATTTGGGTTCTCCAAGTGTACTGTTTTGGCTAATTGTGAAATAAAGCATACTTAACCTAGTGTTTCCGAGAGGCAATCTGCAATTATCATCATATATTATGTCAAATGTACGTACGAGTAAAATGTCCTGAAATTACGCTACCGACTTGATGGGACTGATACTAAGTTTAAAGCGCCGCTACCGAGTTTTCGAGGCCGCTACGGAGTTACAATTTTGTTACATTTGGCAGCATTGAATGACTGTAACGTTCAATATCGATTTATTATTGAGCAACCTACTTCGAACTATTTTGGAGAATTACGTATTTCGAACTAGCTTAAATGAAGGTTTGGTTAGAGTTCGGGTTCGGTTCGAAGCTTCGCACACCTCTAGTACCGACTGTTCTATATGAGTCTGAAACTTGGGTGTGTCAGGTAGAGCATGTAAGAAAATTAAATGCCGTTGGAAGGACGAGCTGGGACGAGTGATAGGTAAATCAAGGAAAGGCAGAGTTAGAAATGAATGCATTTTTTGCGAATATAATGTAGAAGAGTGTATTGAAAATAAGTATGAGAGCGGGGCTAATGTAGATGGTTTGTACACCGAACGAATGAATAATGATAGATTGTAAATGGTAAGAGAGGCCTTGGAAGGCCCAGGAAAGCTAGCACAGATGTTGTGGGCTATATATTAAAGAAGAAAGATTACAGAAGTTTACGTAATAGGAGAGTGTGTATGCTGAGATGTGTCAATGTAGAGGAAGCAAACATAGCTTGTCAGAACAGAACTGCATGGATAAATATTGTGAATAAATATAGCATAGAGTTTGTGGTGTGCCAACCCGTTTAATATCGGAATGACGTGACTGTAGGAAATAACGAAGATTTGTAAAGAAATGCTTCAATAAGTCGGTAATTTAACACTAAATACGTGTGCTTTTTAACTAAGCCAAGTTTGTCAATAGAAGAACAAGCAAATTTCTAAAGAACAATGTTAATGGTCAATAGAAGATACATTAATTGATTATATGGCCGTTCTATAAGAATAATAATAACAATAATAATAGTAACAAGGTTTATTGATTCTGTACAAAACTATATATCAAGGTAATCTTTTACAAACAACTCAGCACACAATAAACACATTTGCCCACAGAAGTTATTTAAATTTTGTGTGTGGGTTCCAAACTATTCACCGCGTGAGGACATACTCTACAAAGTGTACAGTTAAAAAATAAAAAAGTAGTGAATTTTCATAACAATTGTACACTATTAGTAAGATATATTATTAAAACTAATTCTTTAAATTTAAATGGATCTTGGAGATTGTTTCTACAGTTAGCGATTATTTGAAAAAAATATATATATTTTATATGGAGCTAAAAAATTAAAAATTGGTCTTAGACATAATATGTACTGCAAGTGTCTTTAAAAAAAAATGTGTTACAAATTTGATTAAAGTTACAAAATATTTTCAGAAACAAAAATTATTTACAAAAGGAATGTACCTGTCAAATTATAAATATGGCAGGTATTTTTCCTTATTAATTGCTTGGATGGTTTGTTATAGTCAACGCATCCGGTTTTTGCAAACAATAAACAACAAAAAAGGTTTTTTAAAACAAATTTGTAGTTATCCGTGAAGCTCTCATTATGTTATTTTTCTTTAATTTAGTACCCACGGTGCGTTTACATAGATGTTACTATGGTTCAAGATTGAAGATTCCAGCTTAATGGGAAATTTATTGAGCTATCGGATTTGAAATATTTTTACGAAAAGTTTCTAACATAAGATTCTTGCTGCACCCAGACCCTTTCCAACACTTATTTACGGTTGCTGTATCCATACTTTTGGAAAATGATAAAATATTACAGCTTACTTTGTAAGACTGACAAACAAGGCAACCTCAAAGTCATTTTTGGAAAAATAATTTAAGAAATTAAATGAGATAACAATTCAAACAAATTAAAAATCTTGGTTGGCTGCTTCGTCGTGGGGGTTCTCCTTCCCCTTCTGCATGCCTACAATCACCCTCAATGCATAAACAAAAACAATGTAAACAACAAAAATTCCTTTGGAGCAACCCCTAACAAAGTTACGGGACCTGTGGTGAATATAGAGGTTCTGCGTGGGGTATACAGGGTTTTAAGGAGGTATGACCGAAAAATGGGATAAAGGCAGCTTAATGAGGTCAAACTAGGCTGTTTCTTTCGCACTTTCCGCTCACATTTCCATTTTATATTCTTCTCTGCCCAGCACCCCTATTCACCCTTGGTCCCATAACTTTCTTGTGAGCTATGTGCAAGAAATTCTTCTTTTGGTTTTAATTTTAATATCCTCTGTTTATATAACTTTAACTATGTATGTACTTTGTAGTACCTACCTAGATATTATGAGTACTTACTGTATTAGTTTGAGGTAGGTATATTTCTTGTAATACCTACCAATAAATTCTGTATAGACCTTACTAGGTAATACATACCATATCTACAATTTACATGCAGTTTACCTATCACTTTCATATTTGTTTGATTGGATGTTACAATCATAATATACTACTACAGTCAATTTGTTCAAGTTAGAATTAATAGTTGGGTTATTCTTTACCCATTATTTATATTAACCTTAGCATATAGGTAACTAGTTGTTTTATATTATAAGATCCTAATAAGGTATTAGCATTAGCAGTTGGTGTTGGTACCAGCTGAGTCGATTTCCAGGTTTTGCGATGCGCAGAGCGTGCACGCTTATCTGTGACAAATAGCTACGTGTGGGTCAGATTAAACTAGGAGAGAGAGAGAGAGAGAGAGAGAGAGAGAGAGAGAGAGAGAGAGAGAGAGAGAGAGAGAGAGGAGAGAGAGGGAGAGATGGCTTTTAGTTTTAAATACCGGAAAAGTGAAGAATGGGAAGCTTAATATTTATACATAATAAATAGTCGTTCTAGATTGCTTTCAAACAAATTGAATTACTGTCATTAAATGTTTTATTTATTGGCATATATTCGCATGTTAATTATTAGCGCTTTTGGGTGCAGATTTTTTCCTGGTATTAGGAAATAATTGGTCCAAGTTTGACAATTTACAAAATTGTTAGCTCTATCTATAAAATTTTGTGTAAACTAGAGTTCTGACAACATAATACCTGGTCCTGCACCGAGATGGCGTCCCTGTTGTATCTCTCAATATCTGACCTTTTGCAATAACTTTCATTGTTTAGATTTTTACCTACGATTTATTTAAATAGCATAACAGTACAGATAACGCCATATGTCTTTGTCCAACATTGTAGATATTGCATTACAGAATCTGAAGTGATATCGAGGATTATTTTATTAATAATTTCCAATAACTTTATTTTCTTTGATCAACCGACTTGAAAATTGGTACACAACCACGTCTGCCTATGTTTTTTAAGTTGCAAATTTTTGTTTCAATCACTTATAAAATTTAAACTTTTTAACTGACTTTGGAAATGGGTTCCAGTTCGCGCACATTTGAAGAAATTTTCCGATAGTCTCACTATCGGTACCTCTCTATTACTAAATTTTCTTAATTTGCCTTTCATTAGCTATTTATCATTAAAAAAATTCGGGATACAGCAAGTGCGTTATAGTAGCGAATTTTCATAATAATTGTACACTATTATTATACGGCATATTAGTAAAGTTAATACTTTAAACTTAGTCCTAGTACGCGCACATTTGAAGAATTATTTCGAAAGTGTTACCATCGATATCTCTATATTATCTATATGCGTTCTAACTCCTTTTGAGAAAAATTCCCAAAACTCAATTTTCTATGAAGTTAAGGAACTAAGTTTTGTTATATCTGTAGATAGTGTAAGTCTCTTTAAAATAAACTTGTATTACCAATTTTATTAAAGTTATACAGAAGATTTCCAGAAGGAAACTTAATTCATATTTAGAAAAGTAAAGTATCTGCCAAATTATTTTTCCTTATTAATCGCCAGTATGATTTCGTTTTAGTCAACCTAATCAAACTGGTTTTTTCAACATCAACAATAACAATTATAATTTCAGACTCAAAGGTGACAAACGTATTTAGGCGTTTTAAACAAAAATGAGATATTGTTCAAAACGTATGAAATCTGTGCACTATTGTTTCTCCAAACGTCAAAATAAAACATAAAGAAACATACATTCATCGAACCTGATTCGATCGTCTAACCTTCTGCTTATGAGGCAAGTGCCGAGCCTCTGAGCCATCTAGGTATACGTCAAAAAACATTTTGTTTACGTGATACATTAGATAGGTTTCATGCCCGGGATATTATATTCAAAGTACACTTAACAATTAGTAGAATTACCATTGAAACACGTCCCAAGACTGTTTCGGTCTTATATGACGTCTTATGTTTAAGTCTAAAAATAAAATAAACTATTTTAGAATCATTTTTATATAGACTTGGCTTGATTTTGTTTACATTCGTACTATATTATGCGACAGCATAATATATCTATGCCGCGCTAAAACTGTATTTGAGGCCGTTTATAAAGCTACAAATATAGTGTCTTTTAATAATTGACTGAATCCCCAGTTAAATAACAAATTCTTGGCAAAATTTTAATTTCATGTCGTCTGACATTTTCCATAATTGCGGCCGAGATTTCACGATTGTTGGTTCGGGTAGTATGTGTTATGCCTGATATATATTTAGTTTGGTTACCGTTGATGTATGGTTTATACTTGTTGTATCAATCAATCTACGCTTGGCAGTTAACTATTCTGTCTGCCAGGCATTGGACTTCAACCACTAAGTGGTCTCAACGCATGTCTGTGGGATTTTATTTTTAATTTGGAAGAAACTTTAAATATTGTGTACAAAATTACTTAAAACGGTTTATTTGGATTTTCCACAGGAAAAGTAGAGCCTAAAGGCTGATTAACGCACTCGACCTAGGTTTTCGCCCAAACAAGATTTGTGCCAAGTTTAATTGAAATCAGTTTAGTATTTTTTGAGTTATCGCTCCGATACATAGATACATACATATATATATATATATATATATATATATATATATATATATATATATATATATATATATATA
Source organism: Tillus elongatus (assembly GCA_964006375.1). NCBI lineage: Eukaryota > Metazoa > Arthropoda > Insecta > Coleoptera > Cleridae > Tillus > Tillus elongatus. The sequence goes on along the minus strand of OZ023262.1, from coordinate 66,087,806 downwards.
TATATATATATATATAATACATAAATAATATATAAAAATTTTTACAGACCTTGGTTTGGGTTCCAGGGACCCAAATTCACGCTCATCTGAAGAACTTTTTTCAAAAGATTTTCATCGTGACCTCTCTATTAGCGAATTTCTCTTGATAAACATTCGCTAAAAACTGAAAAAAAAAGTCATGTATGTGGCTGATTTACACATTGCACATTCGAGTGTACACTCTTTAAAGGTGAAATAAAGGTAAATAGTGATCTTTAAGCGTTAAGATGAGACTTAAAAGATTGTATATGATATTGATATATTATATTGGGACCTAAGCACCCTTCATATATAGGTTAGTTACATGATGCAAAGATAAAGAAGAAGCTAACCTTAGCCTAAAAGTTTATTTTACAATTTTGACTTTTGACGTTGTTAACCTAAAAATTTTTTGTGATTCATTATTATTTGAAAATTTTATTTTAAAAAATTCAAATTTCAAAACATGACTCGTGCATGGAAACAATATTTGTTATGGTTTGCCAATGAACATTTGGATTTTAGGTCTGCAGTAAGTGATTTCTGGTGAATTAAACAATAAAAGTATATTAGGAATATATTCTTTTTTCTAGGAGATTAATGCCCTGCGGTCTCTATTTAAAGTTGAGATGAATTTAGTTGAACAACCAACAATTTCAGTAAGTTTCTGTAGGTATATGTATGTATATTTGCTTGAATTATACACTTCCTTGCACATTTTTAAACACAGGCCACTTAGTTTTATTTTTACACAATGAAGAACATAAAAGTTGAAAAATCCATTCTAAGAACTGTATTTAGATTGTTATGTAAACGGGTCCCGTCATTTCGTGCATTGCGAGTGCGGCATTGCCGAACAGTGCTTATTGCTCTAGGGTCCTGCCTCACCTGACCTTCCCGATCCAACTTGACTGTTTTGTGATGTCAGGGCGGGTCAGGAAAGTCAGGTCAGGCGGGACCCTAGAGTAATAAGCACCGTCTGGCAATACCGTTTTCGCGATTCATGGACGGGACCCATCTACTTAATCTTCGCCATTTAGGTCTTTGTGCAAAGCATTCAATCAGCAGTGAACTTACTATTTTATAAAATTAGAGAGAAATGTGAGTACCTATTTTATAACATAACTTAGACAACGAAAAACTTCTGATGTAAATGAATTAGTAGCTGACTCCTTGAGGCCTGCATCTACTTTCTTATCTGGCAAAAAAACAAAAGGGCATATTTTTCTTAACGATAGTGAAATCTGATAAATTTGGACAGTTACCTAATGAGTTTTTATGAAGAGTTAAAGTATTACTATTACAAAAACAGTAAATGTGTAAAAATGCAACCAATACTGAAGAATAAGTGTAGCATTACACAATGTAGCCAAGATTCTGTTAATCATAATAAAAAGTAGAATAAGAGGCAAAATTGAGAGTTACCTGGATGAATCGCTATTGCAAAACAAGCATTTGATACATCATCGTCACAATCTAATGGGGAGCTTGCCCTGTTGTTGCAACCATGATTCTCTGTCTCGAGCAGCTCTCTTCATTTCCTTGGAACTTTCACAATTCATCAGTTGTGCCAGGTTTTCCAGAAGTTCTCCCCTTGTCCTACCTCCTTCCTTTTATCTAAGTATGTGTGTTTCAAATAATGTTTTCAGAACCTTGTTAAGTCTCAGAATATTTCCAGTAAATTTTGCATTGTTCTTAAGTTCTTTCAGTAACTAAAAATATTCATGTGCCTTGGAAGTATCATATCATTATGGATGACGGCAAAGCATAAAGCAAGCATTTATTAGATAAAGTACACTCACTAATAATGTAACTTGGACCCGAGCAAGAGGTTCATCAAGTCATGTGTATGGAGTGTGTATAGGGCTGAAAGCAGAACTTTGAATAAGCAGAATATGAACAGAACAGAAAAGCTTTTGAACTATGTACACGGAGAAAAATGACAAAGACACAGTACACCTATCAAAAGATGGATAAAAGTGTGCTTGAAAAGCTAAGGGAAGAAAGATGCTTCTGCAAGACATTGCAATGAGGAAGAAAACATGTCTCGAACATATTGGCTGTGTTTAAAAATGGTGCCAATTTGCTTGAGCAAATTGTGCAGAGATTTTTCCTCGAGTACTTGCTCGAACACTATTAATTTTTAAACGTCAAAGCTGGGATCGGAAAATCTGAACAACGTTTCGATTGTCAGCTTCAATTTTCGTAAACTCTTAATTCAGTAAGATAGAAAGTTAGCGAGTTAAGTTTATAATTATAATAATCATGTGTTCTGAACTGAAAAGGGGAATATTGCTAAGCTTCATTTCAGTGGACACTCTCTTAGTGGTGCCACTCTTTTCGTTCACAGACTTTTTCTCATCTGATAGGTTATTTGTTAGGTGTCTCTGCTGAAACAAAGTTTTTACCTGGTAGATGTCATTCAATAATGATGGAAACCAAATAAAAAAATATTTTAAGTTTGTACTGTAGCACAGAAGCAAGCATATTTTAATATTCAATTTGACAACATAATAGATCATGTATATAAATACTTCTAAATACCAGACTTTCTATGGATGCCTAAGTAAACATGACTTGTTTGTATCCTTTAAAATTAATTCTATATCATGTCCCAATAGTTTCCGATGTTGCAATTTATGGCGATGCAGTAGTTACATCTACCGCATCATAATATATTCTGTGCTATGCATCTAGACAGCCAATCATATTATGTTTTATAGTTTAAAATAATTAAATTTAAAAATTGACGCTAGCCTTTTAACTTTGTTAGGTTAGGAATTAAAACCGTTCTAATGCATCAACTCTCAACCGGGAGCTTCAAAAAGCTGTTCAAGCAATTAGAAGAGTTATTAAATGGAAGACGTACAAACAGTTTTTAAACGTTCAATTCTGCATTTGAGTACACAAATCGTTGTTCAGGTCAATTATTAAACACGCCCATTTTTTTCCCCCTCAGGGCTCGTCCGCGGCCTTGCCGCCCCGATAGCACTGCAACCTTTGGTTGATTGTGCATACCCTTAGTCTTACTCCACCCATTCCAAAATCACTGTGCCTTGAACTAGTCTGCACAGCGATTGGTAGGGTGAAGTTTTATATTGCTCTGTCTCTGGTCTAGACTGACTGTAGATCAGTTGTCTTTTGCGGTCCAGAGCTTTACACTCGCACAAGATGTGCTGGGCTGATTCCTCCCCCTCGCTGCAGAGTCTGCATGCGAGGTCCCCTTCGTACCACCCCATTTTATGCAGGGCCATGTGTCCCGTCAAGAGACCTGTTGTGTTTCTCAGCTGTAGTCTGCTAAGATTTAGCAGCTCCACAGCTCTCTTTGAACTGGGTCCGTCAATTATTGACTTCCCATGTCTGAGCCCTGGACAGTCCGCCCAGTACACCTTGTGTTGGTTTCTGACCCAGGACTTAATGGCTCCCCTGGCAGTGTTCTTTGTCACGCCCAGAGCCGGTTCTGGTCCCATAAATGGTTCTGCTGACCCTCTCTTCGCGAGACTGTCAGCTTCTTCATTGCCTTTGACCACGGAGTGACCCGGCACCCAGATGAGGGTCACCTCATTCTGCCTAACCACGTCGCTCATCTCGTCTCGGCACTTACTCACCAGCCAGGAATTTACCCGTGGGCTACTTAGTGCCTTAAAGGCTGTCTGGCTATGAGGATCCACTTGTTGGTGTAGTCCCTCCTCTTGTTCTCCCGCACACAGTGCAGGATGGCGTACATTTCGGCCTGAAACACTGTTGCATGGGCTCCGAGGGACATACTGTGACTTACCCTCGGTCCTTCCGAGTAAACACCTGCCCCCGTCGCACGCTCCCCGCCGGATGCGTTCGTGAATCAGACGAGCGCGTCCCGTGGTATGCCCGGCGTCTCCTCCCGCCATGCCTCGCGGTCGGGGATTTCCACTGTAAAGTTGTTTTCCCTGCATGCCTCGCGAAGTCTGACCTTATTTCATGCATGGGCTCCTTCACGATCTCCTGAATTTTGCAGTGGCCCCTGAAGCCTGGGTTGATCTTCAGTCTACTATTGCAGGCTAGTCTGTATAATCCTAGTGTGGCCTCCCCCATAATAACTAAGTGTAGGGGGGGGAGATCCAGCAACATCTCCATGGCGGCTGTTGGGGTTGAAGATATGGCCCAAACGCATCCATTCTGGGACACTCTCTGACTAGAATATTTGAACGACACACACTTGAAAAGAAAAAGGAAGAGAAAGACCAATAGGAAAACTCTGGACCCCCTTGCACAAATGAGGAAGTGCGGAAGTTACAATGAATTGAAGAGAACTGTTGGAGTTTGGTTGTGACGACAGGATGACATTGCCTTTAGGCAGTGATGAATATATTCATACACTGATTCACCATCTCGATATAATTTAGATAGAAAACAGATCAAAAATATATTGCTTTATACTATATCCTATCCGGCATTTATTTAAATTTATCCTCAAAGTTTGGCATGTGAAGTGAAATGTGTTGATTTGATTATATGATATTGTCGCTTTGAAAGGATTTCTTCAAAACACAATGTATTCCAAATAAAATATTCTAACAGTATATACGAGGTAAACGCCAACATTTGTAAGAAGACACAAGAATATGGCCGGAAGGACGGTTTAAGTTGTGACAGAGAAAAAGATTGCCTTGTTGAGGAACTGGTATCAAGCAAACGACGCTTGAAACTGGAAGAATTATCAAAAATGTTCGGGCTTTCAGATATAAGCGTTCGCCGAATTCTCCACAAACATATAGGCATGTATAAAGTTAGTGCAGTGGGTCCCCAAACATCTTTCAGCAGTTCAGTGCCAGCATCGTGTTAAATGTGCCCAATCCCTTTGGACCTCTGTGGAGAAAACCCTGTGGACGTATTGAAGACAATTGTCACCGGGGATGAAACTATGGTTTTCTACTAGGACCCTTTGTGCAAAAGGGAGTTGATGGAATGGAGGCATAAAGGAGAAGCACCGCCAAGAAAGTTCAAGGTCTGTCAGTCGACAAAAAAGTGACAGCTGTCTATGATTTTTTGGGATTGTGAGGATATTCTTCTCATAGACTTTAAATAACGCAACACTACAGTCAACTGGACATATTATACAACACTCCGGCATAAATTATGAGAAAATATTGGGGAGAAAAGACATGGGAAACTAATCAGAGGCGTGTGTTTGCTACATGACAATGGACACATGCACAAGCTATAATTCGTGACTGTTGTTTTGAACAAATTGATCACGCTCCGTGTAGTTCAGAGTAACTACTACCTATTTGAAAATTTGAAAAAGGATGTTCGCGAGCGCCAGAACGAAGATTTTTTTAGTGGTGTCGAATTCTTGCTGAAACGATGTCATAAGTGCATTGATGTTATATTGACCAAAAAATTATGTAATTGTGAGTCTTTTTTGCACTTACCTTGTATATATAGTAATCTAATGATTAAACCCTCCGGCGGGCGCACAGCGGCATTTTGTGTGTTTTTCATATTCATATATCCCTTCGTATAATATTTATGGCAGTTGTCTTATAGGAATGCTTCATTGGCTGTTACAGAAAGTGCATGATGTGATTCTTGTGGCATTTCAAATGTGGCATCAGTTGCATTTAAGATTTAAGCTGAGAAAAGCTTGGCCACAGTTCTCCATGCCGCACCGCGACTGGGCATGTAAGTAATTTTGGTAGTCAGCATATTTATACTTTAGACATTTATTCACCTGGATTTGATTCGATTATCTGAGTAATCTTAGTGAAGCTCAATAAAAATTTTAGAAACAGCACACAAAGCTTATGTTTCAATATCTACTTAGTTATTGAAAGGAAATAACAGTGAAAGTAAGATTTGTTCAATTTTAAGACTACAAAAAATGGACAAGAAAGTATTCCACACCTCAAGAATTACAACACTATGTTGATAATATGTCAGATATTTGAGTACCTGTTGACTTTAGCGATGAAAGTGAAGAAGAGGATGAAATTACCGAAGTAAATAATTATGATAGTGATTCTGAGCAGCCAGAAGGGGATAATTTTGTAACACAAGAACATGTGCAAGGATAAGAGACAGATTACCGGTTTTACATTGGCAAACATGAGCAAGCTATTTGGAAAAATACTTCAGTAGCTCTTGAGAGTATAACCAAAGCTACCAATATAATCAAGTTACTACCTGGGTCGAAAAGTCAACCGAGAAATGTATGAACTGAACTGAAGTCACTGCTGACATTTATAATTAATGAGATGAGAGATAATATCGTTACATGCACAAATAAATACATTGAAAATAAGAGACCAACAGTGCAATACCAAAGAGAAAGAGATTGTAAACAAACCACTAGTGTTGAAATAAAAGCTTTGTTTGAGGTGCTGCTTATAATTTAGGTCAAGAAAGGAAACCATGTGAATGTTCAGGAGCTGTGGTGCAAAGATTGGACTGGCATGTTGTTATTGAGGGCTGTTTTCAGTTATAAAAGGTTCTTCTTTTTCCTTCGTGCTCTTCGTTTTGACAACAGAAACACTATGAGTGATCATGAAAAGACTGACAAATTAGCTGCTATCAGTGATTTTTACAACAACTTTGTGAATAGCCGTATAAATAGTTTCAGTTTGGGAGAGTTTGTTACGATAGACGGGAGGCTGCATCCATTTCGAGGTCGATGTGGATTTGTAAAATACATGCCACAAAAATCGGCAAAATATGGGATCAAAATGTATGCTCTTTGTGACAGTAGAACATGTTATACATGAACTTGGAGATTTATTGCGGAGCACAACAGGATGGACCTTACAAGGTACCCAACAAGCCATTTGACATAGTAGAGAGATTAATAAGCCTCATAAGGAATTTATGCAGAAACTTTACTATGGATAACTATTATACAAGTTATCCATTAGCAGAATATTTCCTTAAAAATGAGATTACACCGCACGCCGAAAAAGAATAAAAGAGAATTCCCACCTGAATCCACCCCATTAAATCTCGCAATACTTTATTTGGATTTCAAGACGAAGTGTCTTAGTCTCATATGTGACCAAAAAGAATAAGGCTGTGATTTTACGTTCAACCATGCATGATACAGGGGAGGTAGATAAGCATCAAATAAACCGCATATGATTTTGGATTACAAGAGAACAATAGGTGGTGTCGATACCGTCGACCAAAAATGTGCTTCCTATACAACACACAGGATTACTAGACGCTGGCCTCGTGAAATTTTCTTTAGAATGATTGATATCGCAGTCATCAACTCCGAAATTATTTTCAACAATGCAAGGCCTTTAGAGGATCAGCACAGAAGACGAAAGTTTCTCACCAAATTAGGTTTTGATCTCATCAACGACCACCTGAAGGAACGAGCTCAAATACTTACCTTTCCCAAAGATGTAAAAGACTTCCTTTTAAAATATTGACCAGTGATTGAGGAATTAGTTAATCAACGATGCACAGGTAGATGCCACATATGCAGTGTTCAGAAAAATACCTAAACAACCATTACATGTGATCCCTGTCAACATATTTTTTGTAAAGGACATAGTGAAAAAACAGTGCGCTGCAATATTCACTTGTATCCTCCAATATAAGAAGACTGAGTTGCTATCCAAGATTGTACTGTCTATTTTGCGAGAATTCTGTAGCTTTTATATTATGTATGCTCTTCATTTTTTATAAACTATCTCTAACCATTTAATGTATGTACCTCTATTTTCACCTTGTAGGTGTAGCTTTTATTCTAAGCTTATCATTATATTATTTTAAAAGAAATTAGCCTTTCCTTTATATTTGCTTTCAATAATGCAATAAAGGTTATATTTGAAACTGAATTTGCGCGTTTTTATATACGCAGCGTAAAGTGCCGGAGCGCGCCTACTTATGAGATTTGAAATAGTGCGTCCGCCGGAGGATTAACTAAAAAATAATGTAGTACTGACGAACGCAATTTACATGGTGTTATACAACTAAAAATTTTGTTTTATTTTCAAGATAGTGACTAAAATACCCAACTAGCTATTTGATGTTTTATTGTAGTCATAAGCACGTTTATAAAACAGTTTTTATAAAACATGACTGTTCCTATAAACGTTTTGGTAACATTTATACAACGCTTATAAACACAAAATGTGCGCAGGTTTATACAACACTTTAGTTCTTTAGTTTATGTTATAAGGGATGTGTAAGGTGTTATAGAATAGTTTTAGAAATGTTTACCGAGCTGTAAAAGAATATGATATACGATATCTATATATAACCACATCAAAAACAAAGTCCTCTCAAGCTCCAACGGCGGCAAACCCTTCTGGACTCTTGCTAAGTCTATTGGGAATAATTTCTGCAAGAGCACGTTCCCACCTCTTGTCTCAGGGGATGAAATTGTTTCTACCGCCCTGGGCAAGGCTGAACTTTTTGCTTCGTTGTTCGCCGGAAATTCTACTCTCAACCCACCTCCAAATGTTCAACCACCAACAGTCCCCAATGTCGCGAATAAAATGACTGATATCATTTTCAAAACTAAAAAGGTACGAAAGATGCTCTCTTCTCTTAATACCAGGAAAGCCTCTGGCCTTGACGAGATCCCAGCAATTGTTCTCAAAAAATGCGCACCAGAACTTGCTCCTGTCCTGACTCGTCTGTTTCAGATATCTTACAATAAAGGCATATTCCCTAGTAACTGGAAAACTGCTCGAGTACAACCCATCCCCAAGAAAGGATCTAAAGCGCTTCCTAGCAACTACAGGCCTATTTCTCTCCTTCCAGTCATCTCTAAAGTGATGGAAAAGTATATAAACACCGAACTACTAAAATTCCTTGAAAAACACAGTCTAATCCACGACAGGCAGTATGGATTCCGTCAGCGCAGATCGACTGCCGACCTCCTTTCCTTTGTCACCCATTCTTGGAACAAGTCTATGGAACAACACGGTGAATCCCAGATTGTTGCTCTAGACATATCCAAAGCATTCGACCAGGTCTGGCACGCAGCGCTGCTTAATAACCTTCCGTCCTATGGCCTACCACCAAAACTTTGTACCTGGACAGCAAATTTCCTCTCCAACAGGAGCATATCTGTTGTTGTGGATGGCCATTCCTCTAAACTGTATCCAATTAATGCAGGAGTTCCTCAAGGTTCAGCTTTAGCCCCTACTTTGTTTCTTCTCCACATCAATGACCTCCTCTCTAGCACTTCCAACCCAGTTCACAGTTACGCGGACGACAGCACCCTCCACTCAAATATACAATATTCTAAGCCTGTCTCTTTAGCCCAATTAGATGAGGATCGCAGACTCATGGAGGGTTCTGTCTCCGTGGACCTCCAAAAAATATTAGACTGGGGAAGTAGAAATCTTGTACAATTCAACCCCACCAAAACTAAGTCTTGCTTTCTTTCTCACAAGAGATACAGCAGCCCTAGACCCATCACAATGAACAACCAAGTTATTCAAAGTAATGAGTCCTTTTCTTTTGTTGGCATTTCTGTGGATCGAAATCTTAATTGGCACCAACATGTTACATCAATTGCAGAAGCGGCTGCTAAGAAATTGGGTTTCCTCTTCCGGGCTCGCAAATACTTTTCACCAACTAATCTCTATACCTTATACACTTCACAAATAAGGCCAAACCTCGAATACTGCTCCCACCTCTGGGGTGCAGCTGCCGCTTCTACACTCGCTATCCTGGACTCCATTCAAAAGAGAGCTATACGTCTCATCGGTGACCCTACCCTCACCCAAAGACTTCCATCCCTTGCCCACCGACGTGCCGTTGGTGACCTCTCTCTCTTTTATAGATATCTGCACGGGCACTGCTCAGAGGAGCTTTCCTCCATAATTCCCCCACCTGCTGCCCCCAGCAGATCTACCAGGGGAACAGAGCGAATGCACCCTTTTAATGTCCAGGTCACCAGACATAGAACATCTTGTTACGCCCGCTCTTTTGTCCCGAGGACTTCCAAGTTGTGGAATTCCTTGCCGGCACATGTTTTTCCTTCTCCCCCGAACCTCCAAACCTTCAAGTCCAGAATTAACAAGTTGCCTCTTTCCTGCTTGTCGACACCCACGGTACGATAGTATTTAGGCTGTAAGCCCTCGTGGTGTGTTGTTGACATAAAAAAAAAAAAAAAAAAAAAAAAAAAAAAAAAAAAAAAAAAAAAAAAAAACTTATAAAACAGTTTCATAAGGAACAATAATAAAACTAAAAATCATTCACCATGGTGCCAGTTATAGAGCCTTAATAGAGTTACTATAAAATATGTTTTATTAGGATTTCTTTATAGTTAACTTTGCAACTTTTTGTTGCATACTGCAGTAACTATAAGATTGATATGTTTTTTAAATGTTTTTGTTAGAACTACTTTATCGTAAAATTGTTCTCTAATATTATGAAAGTAATATAAGCACTAAAATATGATGGCGTAAGAAATAATGTTAGTACGGTGTGAAAATGAAACTCAAAAAGTCTCCTTTTGGCTACCAGCAAGATGGATTTCACCTGTGAAGAACAATTTTCTGTGTAAAATATGCTACATATACGATAAATTTTGAAGGGCCCTCGAAATAATGAATATTTCTTTAATTTGTAAAAATCAACTCGAAATTAAATTTGTCGTTTTTTTCCTTTTATTGGCCTAAACCCATTCTGTTACACATTTCGCATGTTTTATATTCATAATATATTGTAAAAGTTGTAAGATCACAAATATTTCTATATTTATTAATTGATTTTTTTTCCCGTTCAAGATGACTACCAAACAAATACAGGAATTGCATAAAAACATGGCGCCTGCTTTATAAATCACTTTTATCACGACTGCAAAAATTACAGAACTATGTTATCTATTAAGACACTGCTACAAAACAGACGATATATTAAAACCTATAATATGAACAGAGACGTATTTAAACAAAAATAAAGTAGGCTTGGCATTGACTTTTATTGTCAATTTTAAAGTTTGGCTTTTACACTAAAAGTAGACTAGCGCCACCGATATTTGCCACGTCTCTATGTATGCTTTACATTATTACTACATTTTTTCTCCCCATTCCTACAAGGGATCAAAAAGTTTTAGGATTTTAATATTTTCATTTTACTATAATCCCCTGCAGTTAATAATAACAAAGCCAGTTTCTTCACTTTAATTAATTTTAAGTCAGAAAATAATTTCGGATCTTAATGCGTGCACGTGCGTGTGTGAGGATGTGTATGTAATATGTAATGTGATGTATATGTAATATGTCTACTTGTTGTATCATGATCATGGGTAACTAACCATTAACAACTATTTATGGCTAAGTACGGTCGTGTGCCCTAATATTTGGCCAAACTAACGATCATATTGACAGTGTGGCTTCAGATGGCGCAGTAAGCAAATTGTTACACAATCAGCGCTTATAGAGCTTTAAAATAATATGTTTCCCATTACTTCACTGAGAAAGACCTGCACGTAGCTCTATAACACATATGGTGTATTTAGTTGTTCTATAAAAGCATTTTCGGCAACACCTACATATCAGTATAGTGCTAAACTCGCGTTAGCTGCGATATTTATGCAACATAAATGTAGTAGAAATGTGACTTAACCTCAAACCCAAATTGTTGTTTGTTGTGCTGCTTACTATGTAAAACACTATCAACATGTTTATTAACAAATTTGCTACTTTCTAAAATATTTATATATTTATTGACTTTCTTTCGAAAAGCACCGCTTCTTTTTACCTGTTTCCATTTATTTATTGATTGCAAATTGGACATGTTTAGAAATTACACGTTACAGAATACACAACTTGCCACGAAATAAAAAGTATATAACAGTGCTTCTTACAAAAGCTATAATATGTTTTATAAAGATCACAGCAAACACACTTTTATGCAAAGGAATAATTTTGTACTATAATTGTTTTCTAAGTGTTCTATTACAGTCGCGTTCCATCCAACAATAAAATAGTTTTTTAACACCTGTGTTCAAGTTGACTATTCTATTTGCAGCTATATTATATCGTAGAAAATGTTAACAAAACTGTTTTATAATTGCTCACATAATCACTTCAAAAAAAAGCTTTATAAATGTTTTTAAGTTGACAGATATGTTTGGAAGATCGTTGTTATAAAGCCATTACAGAACAATTTTGTTCTGTAAGCTAATATATTCTATAACGATTGTTGTATAGACGTTTACAAAACAACGAAAAACAAAATCTCTAAAATGTTTTATAATTCTGCTCTAAGAACATTCTAACAATAAATTTAAAGAAGCATTTTGCTGCGAGAAGCTAAATACTCACCTTGGCAGTCTTAATAGAATAAAACTGCTTTCGAAGAGCAGTAATATAACAGTAACACAAAAAATTTGCACTATTATTTAAAAATTATAGAACATTTTTGTTAGTTGGGTATTAGTTTTAAAACACTTAATAAAAATTTGGGATGGGAGCCTGCTCATTAATCATTGTAGGTTAAGCGTGCTTACACCAAACGATATTATGTAGTAATTTAATAAACTTTAAAGACTTTTAATTATTCCACAGCAACCATATTGGATAGTAGAATCACCTTCTGATGATGAAATAAAACGTTTAGCAAGTAGATCAGTTTCATTAAGGTCATGCATTGAGTTATGGGCATTATGAGCTTTAAAATAATATGTTTCCCATTACTTCACTGAGAAAGACCTGCACGTAGCTCTATAACACATATGGTGTATTTAGTTGTTCTATAAAAGCATTTTCGGCAACACCTACATATCAGTATAGTGCTAAACTCGCGTTAGCTGCGATATTTATGCAACATAAATGTAGTAGAAATGTGACTTAACCTCAAACCCAAATTGTTGTTTGTTGTGCTGCTTACTATGTAAAACACTATCAACATGTTTATTAACAAATTTGCTACTTTCTAAAATATTTATATATTTATTGACTTTCTTTCGAAAAGCACCGCTTCTTTTTACCTGTTTCCATTTATTTATTGATTGCAAATTGGACATGTTTAGAAATTACACGTTACAGAATACACAACTTGCCACGAAATAAAAAGTATATAACAGTGCTTCTTACAAAAGCTATAATATGTTTTATAAAGATCACAGCAAACACACTTTTATGCAAAGGAATAATTTTGTACTATAATTGTTTTCTAAGTGTTCTATTACAGTCGCGTTCCATCCAACAATAAAATAGTTTTTTAACACCTGTGTTCAAGTTGACTATTCTATTTGCAGCTATATTATATCGTAGAAAATGTTAACAAAACTGTTTTATAATTGCTCACATAATCACTTCAAAAAAAAGCTTTATAAATGTTTTTAAGTTGACAGATATGTTTGGAAGATCGTTGTTATAAAGCCATTACAGAACAATTTTGTTCTGTAAGCTAATATATTCTATAACGATTGTTGTATAGACGTTTACAAAACAACGAAAAACGAAATCTCTAAAATGTTTTATAATTCTGCTCTAAGAACATTCTAACAATAAATTTAAAGAAGCATTTTGCTGCGAGAAGCTAAATACTCACCTTGGCAGTCTTAATAGAATAAAACTGCTTTCGAAGAGCAGTAATATAACAGTAACACAAAAAATTTGCACTATTATTTAAAAATTATAGAACATTTTTGTTAGTTGGGTATTAGTTTTAAAACACTTAATAAAAATTTGGGATGGGAGCCTGCTCATTAATCATTGTAGGTTAAGCGTGCTTACACCAAACGATATTATGTAGTAATTTAATAAACTTTAAAGACTTTTAATTATTCCACAGCAACCATATTGGATAGTAGAATCACCTTCTGATGATGAAATAAAACGTTTAGCAAGTAGATCAGTTTCATTAAGGTCATGCATTGAGTTATGGGCATATGCGAATGATGTTGGGTCTCTTCACAATAAAATGAAGTCTCTGCCTACACAGCTACTGGAAGAACACTTTAAAAAAGACAAGTCCTTCAAAATTGAAGTTGAAACTTATTGCAAGCATTTTAGTCAGAAGGAGAAAGTACAAAAACTGGAAGTAAGTATCTTGGTAGTAAATTCTAACAATAAGTGTGTTTTCACACGGGGCAATTTATTGCTGGCAATAAATAGCCGCGATATTGCTTGATCAAAAATGCATACATTTAACTCAGTATTTTTTACATGTACGCTACACAATAAATGCTATGGTAGCAACAGCACTACATCGCAAGAACTGAAATAGCGCGTTTCCTGTCGCCATTATCAAGACCATGTCAATATAACAAATTAAAACATATAGATCATCAAAAGCAATAAACTCAAACATATTATATAGCACATGTATTTACATTTCAGAATAATTAAAGTGAAACTATAAACACAAATGCAAAACTTAAATATCAGAAGTGCATGAAATATAAAACTAAATCACAGAACAACAAATTAAAAAAGTATGCCCAAGTCAGCCTTGAAAATATGGCTTCCATGTATTTTGAAACTGAATAGAAGACTCGCTTACACACGAGGGCCTTGACAAATTTCTTGAATTGCCACTGGCTCATATCTTTTACTTCACTTGGCAGTTTATTGTTTGTACAGTTTGATCCCCAGATAGTTGATACCATGTTGGACCCTCTTTACACAGTGATAGGGTATTTATAAATCACCTCCTCTTCTTGGATTATGCTCATGTACTCTGACACCTGTCAAATATTTGTAATTATCAGTGTGAGTATACATCAAGCATCACAAAATGAATGCTGATGGTAGCGGCTGTATCTTTGTAGTTTTGAAATGGTTTTTGCAGCTCACGCAACTACCAGAACCTCTCAGTATTCTAATAGATTTCTTCTGGATTCTGAAGATACATTCCGACCCAGACCCACTACCTCATCTAATAATCATATAAGTAACGACGTTATGAAAGTTCGAATAGTAGACCATCCTAGCTATATCAAAACTTGCAATGAAAACCGCTTATCTCAGAAGGTAAAGGATAACCCTTGCACATGTGCCCCCTCTTGAAATCTTGCTGGAACATGAATTCTAGAAATTTGCCACTGATGTACTTGAGGAATACCTTATTGACAAGACCAGCATACATGTCTTGGCCTCATTCATTTTCAATTTATTGTAATCAAACCATTGTTTTGCCTCTCCTAAAAAAACCTCTATTTTTCCTGACACTTCAACAGAATCCCCGCCAATATTCAGGAATGTTGTATTATCACCAATCAGCAAACAAACAGATATTATCTGCTGAAACTACATCTGGCAAATCATTAATATAAATTAGGAACAAGATCGGACCAAATAGGAAGCTCTGAGGCACACGATACCTGCATACCTATGTCTGGCTCTCTCCTATGGTTGGTGATATATGATGCCTGTTATACATCTACATGTTTGTAAATTAGATGATTATGAATCTCTACATGGAAACACATGTAGCGACTACTTCTCTGGCTTTACAAGTGTTTTGTTTTCGTCTTCATAGATATCCGCTAGATATCTATGCATGTTGTTTTCAGAATATATATAATATCCACTAGACATCTTATTAAATGTATGTGTATGCTATTAACATACGATGACGGATCCTTATGTTGTGCCAATAATATATTTATGTATTAATTAATTAATTAATTACTTTACTTATTTAGGCTTACACTCAATTAAAGGACAAATAAATTTACAAATGTTATGCATTAGTACAGTCATCAATTAGCAGTTATTTTAAAAACTCAAAGGACTGTGAAAAAAAACTAGTATACGCGACCCTAATGACCTCATTTATAGTTAAGTAATTAATGTCACATATGTTACTTAGTGAGTTATAATTATTGCTAACAGTGGTATGAATAGGCGATCTTATAAGCAGATTTGTTCTGCTAGTTGTAAAGTAGAAAGTATTACAACTTCTAGCATTTATTTTAGTTACAAGAAATTTAACCTGTCCAAGCAGTCCTGAGCAATCTCGATAATTATTTAAAAGCTTATACAGGAACCTTATAGACGCAACTTTTCTACGAGACTCAAGACTATCAAACCACACACCTGAAGTGGTATCAAATGATCAAATCCACGAGGAGGATATTTCCCTACAACTTAGTAAGCAAGTATAATATGGAGAAAGAATTGGTGCTGCATATTCGAGCCTGGTACGCACAAGTTTTAAGCGCCATTATATTACGGAGCCTACAGTTTCTAATTATGAAGCCCAGCATATAAAGGGCTGAACTTACCACTTCCTCTGTGTAAGTTGAAAGATAATTTGTTGTCTAAGGTAATACCTAGATCTTTTGTCCTGCTACATCTAGGGATTAATGAGGCACCGCTATTGTAATGATATTCGGTGCAAGATATTTTCTACATTTTGACAAATTCAGGTACAGTCTATTATCAACTCTATCGCACATTGAAGCTCTACATAATCGTCAACTCCACTTATAGGAGAATAAACTTTAAGATTGTCAGCAAAAAGAAGGTGATTGGTCCTCAAAACAAGTTGAGGTCGTTAATGAAAAGTAGGAAGAGTAAAGGCCTGAAGTTGGATCCCTGAGTGACACCTGAAGTTGGATTCCTGAGTGACACCTGAAGTTGTGTAATAACAAATCTAATGAAAACTACCATACGAGACAACATTTCGCCTGCTATTCAAATGGAATCTGAAAAAGAGGCAGTTTATCTAGTAACCCCATATGATTAATGCGATCAGATGCCTTGGCCAAGTCCATATAAATGACATCAACCTGACCATCCTGCATATCAAGAGTGTAATCAATAAACTGTGTGATGCAAGATATATTGAAGACAGCAGACCTCTTTGCCATGTTGACATGGTAAAATCATGGTTTTGACAGATGGGTAAATGCGATTATAAATGGTGATTTAATTTAATACGTTAGCAAAATTGCATAGAAGAGCAATTGGTCTGTAGTTGGAACTCAAGGACCTCTCACTATATTTCAAGATGGGAATAACCTTCGCTATCTTGCAAACATTTATTGCTAAGTTAAATATGAAACTTTGAGGTTAAGGCACTAGTGCAATCTGTAAATAAGAAGGATGGAATTAGGTCAGGGCCAGTTGTAAGTTTGTTTTAGTGAATTTTCTTTAAAAAAATTCACTAATGAGGAGATCCCGACTTTTGAATTTTGAAAAAATTTCTTCAAATGACCGCGAACTAGGCCCCCTAGAACACATATCCGGGGTCAGTTTCAATTTTTATATGTTTATATATATATATTTATATATATATATATATATATATATATATATATATATATATATATATATATATATATATATATATATATATATTATATATATATATATATATATATATATATATATATATATATATATATATATATATATATATATATATATATATATATATATATATATATGTATCACACCGATAACTCAAAAAATAATAGGCCGATTTTGACTAAATTTGATGGAAAAATTCCATTTGCAAATGGCTTGGATAAGTTCGTTAGCCAGGAAAATCTGCCCAGGTTTTCCCGGAAAATTTTGTATTTTCTTTCGAAAAAAATTTATATCTCCGGAATTAACAAAGTAAGGGCAACCAAATTTGGTACGCTAGTTAATATCCTTATAGGTAAGCTACCTACCAGAATTTAGCTATGTAGGTCAAAAGACAAAAAAGTTATAGGCATTTAAAGAAAAATAAATTGGGGTTTTCCTCAAAACGTCAAAGTTGCGATTTAAAACGTCAAAATCGGCAACATTTAGGCAAAGAACTTGAATCTAATACGGGATATGGAAATCAAATGTCTCAAGAAGGATGTTTTACAAACTCTGAAGTCTTAGTTTCAACCGTCATTGTCCTTCATTTTACTAAAATGTTTCCAGAAAATTCATTTCAAATAGACCCTTTCTCTGATGCTTGGCAGTAGCGTTAGCTTTAGAGTTTATCGTTTAATGGTATATAATTTTTGTCGAATTTTCGTAAAAAATCAATAAAGCTCAATATATCCGTTATTATACAAGATATGAAGAAAATTTGTATATATTAATTATAGGGTGTCTTGAGATACATCTTAAAAAAATATTTCTACAATCACAGGATGGCCCATAAGTCGTTGGTGATACAAATTTTCTTCTTTTTTTTTAATCAAACACGCCTTATGTTATTGCATTTTTGAATTTTTCAGCGATGCATGTTTGTAAGAAAAGAAATTCAGGACGCAGCAAGTGCGTTATGGTAGCGAATTTTTATTAAATGCTTCAAATTTGAATAGCTCAATTTGCTATTAACCTATAAGGTTGACCAAGAAACGAGTTTTTCCGGGAACACTTTAAGTTTACTTTTGGAAATTTTTGTACATTTTCACACAATAAAGTTATTTTTATGAAACATGGCACATTGTTTTTACTATATAGGTTATACTGGTAACCAAAATTGATGCCTGCTTTCTTAAAAAGGAAACATACATATTTGCAATTAAAAACATTTTTATGAAAATTCACTACCATAACGCACTTGCTGCGTCCAGAGTTTTTTTAATTTGAGACATGACTTCTCAACTTAATCAGCAGGGAAATCGGGCAAAAAAAACTGTATTGTGGCCAGATTTCCAAGAGCTGGGAGCACTATTAAAAGGTGGAAGTTATACACTCTGAAAATACGCTGCAATTGCATCAACTATATATTCTGGTGTATCAAAAAACCAACCATCATCACCCTTCATCAAACTAGGAAGTCTTAAAGGTCACCTTTTATTTCGGATATATGACCAGAATGATTTAACTTGATAACTGACCTCAAGTGTTTAAATTCTTAAAGATGATATCCAGATCCACTATTTTTGTAATGTGCAAAATCGCGAGCCTCTTGTTTGATATTCCTAATAAACGGAAGCATCAACCCATGCTGGGCACTTACACTCTTAGGTTTGAATAAGGGAACATGTTTGTCAAAACAAGTGTACAGTTGGTGATAAAAGATGGAGCATGCCTGATTTGTGTCAATGGATCCTTTAAAACAGTCCTAAGAAGAGTTATAGAGTGCTTCAAAGTCAGCTTTCCTGAAGTTATATGTTTTACGGGATCTGTCAGGAGCAAAGGGTGATATATTTATACATACTTTACAGTTATCATATTTTGACATCTCGATGTACATATTGACATTTCTGTCGAGGTATGACACTTTTAAGTCAGATAGTACTCAATCTGCACAAGTTTAAGGGAAGTGATTACATGTTGTCAGTTGGAAATTGATAGAGTTGAGCAGGGAGCAGTGGCTAGGTACCTCCAAAAAAAGTTTATGAATCCAACTCATATTCACAAAGGTTTGCTGCAAACAGTGGGTGAAACTGCTGTATCTTATGATGTAGTAAAACATTGGCATCTGTAATTCAGATGTGCTACGACAGTATACAGCATCCTATCAGAAGAAGTTGATATGAAAGAATTGTCTGCAAATTGGGTCCACATACGTTAACAAACGAAAAGCTACCCCACATCCCAAATTTCTCAATTAACACAAAGCCTCTAAGGCAGCTGTTCAAAAAGGATGTAAAATTTCACTGAGATACGCCATAAATAGAAGCTTTCGAACAACTTAAAAAAAGCTCACAAAGAGTCCTAAACTGAAGCACAGTGACAAATAAAGATACTGTAATTTTTCTAAACAGTTCTCATAGTGATCTTGGAGCACTACTCATATAGGACAACTTACCATGTACATATGCTTCCAAATCACTAAATGACGTTCAAAAAAGGTATCCACAAATCAAAAAGGAAGCATTAGCTATATGTTTCGGGTTGGAAAGATTACACACCTACATTTTACCTAGTTTTCTCGATTATCTGCCAGTGAATCGGATGATTGTTTGGTATCAGGGATCAGTTTCACCTCGCTATCCTGGATATTTTGCCGCACCCCTGGCTCTGTAAGGAGGGTAGGGATCTTTAACGTACCCAACATAGCATAGATATGGGACCAATATTTTACACCCTCTCTGAAGGGCAGAGTGTGCAGACATTCAATTTGCTCAAATACAATGCCACAAACTCGGTTGGTGTTAATTTTGCAGTATGTACTGAAAATGTGAAAGGGGAACCGTGTGAATTGAACACAGTACCTTTCGGTTCAGAGGCACACGTTCTTACCCCTTGACCACTGGTGGTCTTTTCTTTTATTAGAGTTACTTTATCAGTTTTTGGATGATATATGTTGCACTGCATCCCATCTACAATAAGTAACTGGTTATTCCTATCAAACATGGCTGGTGACAGTATGGTTGATCATATATGTGGTGATGGTAAATTTCAGTTAAAAGCACATTACAGAAAACATCAACTTTTAATGCTCAAACTCGCGATGTCATTATGTTATTGTTTTAAATTTGAAAATTTGCAAATTTTTGTTATAGACCTTCAATTATTTGCCAGTGAAAGGTCCAGTAAGATTGCAGGATCCAGATGTTACTTTCCATTATATAGAATACTATGGTACAAGTGCTAATGATCCCCCAGAACAGCCTTATTCTGTATTTTTTGGACGGTGGGTAAGTTCATATTATTTGAGTTTTTAAACCGTATAATTTTTTTCTTACACATACCCTTCAAGTACTTTTTTCAAAGAATGATTTGTTTTTTTCCTTACATTCTATACTGTATTTAATACCTAGTTTCAAGCACATTGATGCTTATGATTCCGCAAAAATAAAAGATTATGTGATCTTACAAAAATGGATGTCTTTTTCTGTGGGTATTGCACATGATGCAGTCTATATGAAATGGAGGTATCAACAAAACAAAAACACATGAATACTTTTCATAGCACTGAAAAAATTATTTTAAGGGGGGGAAAGTTTGTAAGGCCACAGGAATGTAACTTTGGACTAAGGTGTGTTTGGTTCAATTGTTCTATTTTAGCATCTAGAGTCACCAGTATTACTTATGTTACTTTATTTAAATACACCCTATATTATATGACATTTAGAGAAAGATATGCAGTCATGCATTAAAACTAAAATAAAAACTTTTTCAGATAGCAAGTGGACTTAGACAGCTTATAAGAAGCCTTTCATTGAAAACTAGGAAGTTTATTGGTAACACGAGTATGGATCCACAGTTATCATTGCTAATGGCCAACCAAGCAAAGGTTAAAGATGGTGATATCATACTCGATCCGTTTGTGGGTTCAGGATCACTATTAGTGGCTGCTGCACATTTTGGTGGTTATGTAGTAGGAACAGACATTGATTATTTAATGCTGCATGCCAAAACAAGACCCACGAGGATAAGACAGAAAGTAAGTGATCATTTGTACTTGTGATTCAAATTCTCTTTAGATAATTTAAGAAGCAAATATGTAAGTTCTTGACAATAAAAGCTTTCTATTCCGTTGAAGCATATATGGCTACAGAACATACTCTTATTCTGAACAACTGGCATTTAAAAATTTCTGCGATATAACACCTTAGGTATATTATTGGCGGAGGAAACTAACGTCGTTTTAAACGATTTTACAGGAAACTTGAATGGATTGTACATTTTAGAGATTGTTTAATGAGTTGTATAGGCCTTTGGTGTCTCAAAACTGCGACCCCAATGGGTCTTTTGTGGATGACTTTTTTCTCTAATAGTTGCCCAAACAGTTCCGATGTTTTATGTGGTCTTTTTGGGAGCTGTTTTACCTAGTTCCTGGGGTGTTAAGGTCAGCCCTCCAAGGTATTTGAGCCTTTTGCAGAACTGAGCCATGCTGTCATATAGCAAGTGTTCTGTCGTTTCTGCTGCTTCAGTGCAGTATCTACAGTTTTTACTTGCCGCCTTACAAATCTTCATAAGGTGATACCTTACTGGGGAGTGTCCCGTGGAAAGTCCTATAATTATTATCAAGTCGTTCTTGTTCAATTTAATAACCAGTTCAGGAATCTCTTTTGGTATGGTGATGAACCGTTTTTCCTGCCTTAAGCCTGGCGTTTTCCTCCAGTATGACAGCATTTGGTTCCTTTACCAAGTATCGAGTTCATTTCTTACATGGCTTTTTGTTAATCTGCAATAGGGCTCTGGACCAGGGAATGGTGTTGCTGCTACCCTTTTTATAAGGCTTCCTCATTTCCTTCAATGCCTTGATGCCCTGGTACCCACATAAAAGTTACTTTGTTGTTCGTAGCCAGTTGCTTCGAGGATTTTGTGCAGTCCCAAGCCAGTTTAGACTTGGCTTTGAAGGATGTCAGGGTCTTAATGCCACCTGACTGTCTGAGAGGATGTAGATCTCTCTATCTCTGAGTCTTCTTTGTATGCACTTCTGTACACAGAGATTGATAGTAAGCATTTCTGCTTGGAAGATGGTGAAGGTTTTCCTAGGGAGTTAGCGAGTCTGAAGTTAGGACCTAATATTCCTAGTCCTGCTATCTTCATTTGTTTAGACTTGTCTGTATACCATACAGATGTGTTTTTGTCAGCCTCTCACTGTCTTTGTCCCATGCTTGGCAGTCACTTTGACCACGTCAAATGGGGAACTATGGTGTCCAGTTTAGCTGGCATTTGATCTGTTGGTTTGGTGAGTGACCCCAATAGAATAATTTCCAGGATCTTCAAATGGCCAACCAAGTCTCCTGATTTGAATTTGTCTCCTTGAAATAGCCTTGAGGCACTTAATGCTGCTTCCCTCTTCACACATATCTGCAGTGGAGTGAGACTCAGCATTACCTCTATTGCAGCTGTAGGGCATGATGCCATAGCTCCAGTTATTTCAGGACACATAACCCTCTGCAATTTTTAGTGAATTTTCTTTAAAAAAATTCACAAATGAGGAGATCTTGACTTTTTCGAACCCATATCCAGGGTCAGTTTGAATTTCTATATGTTTATATAAATAAATATATATATATATATATATATATATATATATATATATATATATATATATATATATATATATATATATATTTATTTATTTATTTATTTATTTATTTATTTACTTATTTATTTACTGGTACAAATGTGTACAATTTCAATTTCAATTCGCAGTGGATAGGACTATTCTAAAAAAATCTAACTCTAAAAACACTATCACTATCATAATGACAATTAGAACCACAACACAACAACAACACATCGCACAATATTTTATTAACAAATTGTAATGATAAAGGTGTGGCATAGCAAAACTATACAGCCTATGTTATCTCCATAATTACCCACATATTACATTTCAACAAGTTAATCATTTTAGACAGTCAGGCATCATGACCTCTGGAAATAACTGACAAACTTACTAGATATATTAGCTAAATTAGATGGTTAAATAATTAAAAATACTGCAAGATATCATCAGAACACATACCTACCACTCATATATATATATATATATATATATATATATATATATATATATATATATATATATATATATATATATTGGAATATTGCACTACACTGTAATCACTTTTAAATATACACTTTATTTGTTTGCTGTACGTTTGTGATTTCTTACTGGTTTGCGTCGACTGCAGTTTCAAACCGTCCCGGTTCATCATCAGCACGCTACTGACTGTTATCGCTCCTGTGTGGTCTATGTCTGAGATTGTACGTGGCGCCTGCGCCGTGAGCTTCTATTGGTCGGTTTACTGTTCTCTGATTGGTTGTGCCTTCGGACTGTGTCGTGTGTATCGGTCTCCTGTCTTGATCACTGTGGTTTGATAATTTGTCTATTTGAGTGAAAACAAACAAATCAACAAAGCCGAAAACAAAACACCAGAAACAAACACAAAATACACAACATTCACTTATAACCACCACATCAAAAAAATAACACAAACACTCAAACAATATGACTTAAAAATGAGCTACAAAACCAATAACAAAATAATAAACAAAATAAATAAAAAACAAGAACACAACCCACATGAATTAAACGGAATATATCAAACAGAATGTAACACATGCAATAAAAAATATATAGGAATGACAAAAAAATCAATAGAAACAAGATTCAAGGAACATATAACAGCATTAGATAAAATCCACATACCTAGTTACAAATCAAACGTAGCTACACACATTCACAACAGAAAACACCAAAAACCAGACATCACCCAATTACAACTAATGAAACAAGTTAAAGACCATAAAAAATGGAAATCTGAGAACAATACTACATTCAACAAACAAACAATAAAAAACAATTAATGCCATAACAAATCCAAGTACAAACATTTAAACAAAACTTCATAAAGGCCATACAAATAGACAAATTATCAAACCACAGTGATCAAGACAGGAGACCGATACACACGACACAGTCCGAAGGCGCAACCAATCAGAGAACAGTAAACCGACCAATAAAAGCTCACGGCGCAGGCGCCACGTACAATCTCAGACGTAGGCCACACAGGATAACAGTCAGTAACGTGCTGATGATGAACCGGGACGGTTCGAAACTGCAGTCCACGCAAACCAGTAAGAAATCACAAACGTACAGCAAACAAATAAAGTGTGTGTGTGTGTGTATATATATATATATATATATATATATATATATATATATATATATATATATATATATATATATATATATATATATATATATGTATGTATGTATGTATCACACCGATAATTCAAAAAATAATGGGTTTGGAGGGTACCTTTCTTTTGCAAATGCCTTGGAGAGGTTCGTTATCCAGAAAAATCGACCGAGTTTTTCCTGGAAAATTTTGTGTTTTCTTTAGGAAAATTTTAATATTTTTAGAAATAACAAAGTAAGGCAACCAAATTGGGTACATGGGTTAATGTCACAAAAAGTAAATTATGTACTACTAGATCTATAGGGTGAAAGAAGAAAAGGTTATATGCATTTAACGAAAAAAAAAAAATTGGGTGCCACTAATGACCAGATAATCGCACAAAAGCAAAATATTTTGTGTGGATAACAAAATCTATTGTATGTTACAAAGACTAAGTTTTTTGGCCAAAAAAGGTCAAGAAATTCCAGAAAAATGGCTTTGAAAATATGATAATGGTTTAATTCTCTATAATTTTTAGCAAATTTTCGTAGAAGAAATTCGCTAATGAGGAGACCGTGACTTTCGATTTTTAACAAGATTTTTTCAAGTGAGCGTGAACTAGGTCCCATAGGACCCGGGGTTAGTTTTGGTTTCTATCTGTATACATATATACAGGCTGACGCATTTCTAAGGTAAAGGTCAATATTACTGTTATTATACAAGATACGAGAAACAATTATATATGTTAATTATAGGGTATTTGTAGCTGAACCCTATAAGAAATTGTTTCGACAATCACAGGTGGCCCATAAGTCGTTGGCGATACAAATTTCCCTTTTTAAATCGAACACCCCTTATATTGTTGTATTGTTGCATTTTCCATCAATTTGTAACGCATGTTTGCTTTCAAGTTATCTAAATGGTTTTGCAACTTTTCACATTTTTGGCACATATAAAAAATTGTGATACAGCGTTTTTACCTTTAAAAGTCGAAGTCTAATGCAAATGACACATTCAGAGAGGTTTTTGCTTATACTATTCCATGAAAAAATCGAGATGCCGTATACAGTGACTGAAAAAAAATAAAAAAATAAAAATCAAACTGTCGTAACACAATGGTTTTAAATAGAACAGTCTGTCGTGTGTTGTGTTTCAGAAGTGAAGGGCATAATAATAAATGTTAAATAAGTTATTAAAAAAAAGTGTTTTCGTATTTTCCTGAAAAAATGTTTGTAAATTTCCATGCAAAAAACTTTTTTACAAGTTTTGTCAAAAGCTTATTTGATGAAATATGGTACATTGTTTTCACTATATAGGATATACTGGTAACGAAATTTGATGCCTGCTTGTATGAAAAAGAGACATATGCGTACAGATTTTTGCAATTTGCTTTGTGTGAGAACATACATTCATAAGAGCTTTTTTCTTAAAATGACTCCAGCTATCATCTGAATTTTATCGCATCATTTTAGGAACACCTGTAATTGGAAATATATTCGGTTGGGCTAAAAAAAAAACATTTGCATAATGTTATTTTGCAGTTCCACATGGGCAGCATTATAATGTTTTTTCAGTTGCCAACATTTTTATATAAAATATTATTTTTCAGGAAAGAGAAGAGGATGAAAGTATAATTGCTAATTTGAGACAATACAATTTACAGCATAAATACTTAGAGGTATTAGTACATGATTTTGCAACACCACTTTGGAGAGATGACTTCCAATTTGATGCAATAATTACAGACCGTAAGTGTATTATTCTGATTTCAGCTGTTACTCTTTATTTGGTTTTACACATGCAGTAAAATATAGCTGTCCTTATATTACTGTCGTATAATGCGATATCAGAAATTATTTTGGTAAAATAATCTAGCGATTAATATGGAAAAATACTTACCTGCCACCTATAATTTCATAGATGCATTCCGTTTGTAAATAAAAATTAAATTTTCATATTACCACATGGGGGGGTGTTTAGAAAAACCTTTCCATAAATATGCTTAGAACCCCTTCTGGATGCCCAAACCACAAGAATAATTTTTTGCAAACAGCCCACAAGAAAGTTACGGGACCAAGAGTGATTAGGGGTGCTGGGCGGAGAAGAATATAAAAAGGAAATGTGAGCGGAAAGTGCGAAAGAAACAGTTTAGTTGCACCTCTTTAAGCTGCCTTTATCCTATTTTGCAGCTATACCTCCTTAAAATCCTGTTTACCACGTGCTGACCCTCTATATTCACTGCAGGTCCCATAACGTTCTTAGCGGTTGTTCCAAAGGAATTTTTCTTGTTTACATTGTTCTTGTTTATGCATTGAGGGTGATTGTAGGCATGCAGAAGGGGAAGGAGAACCCCCGCGACTATTTTGGTAAAATAATCAAGCGATTAATATATGGAAAAATACTTACCTGCCACCTATAATTTCATAGATGCATTCCGTTTGTAAATTCAAATTAAATTTTCGGTAAATTTGCAGATTAGCACATGGGGGGTGTTTAGAAAAATCTTTTCAGAAATATGCTTAGAACCCCTTCTGGATGCCCAAACCACAAGAAGAATTTTTTGCAAACAGCCCACAAGAAAGTTATGGGTCCAAGAGTGAAGGGGTGCTGGGCGGAGAAGAATATGAAAAGGAAATGTGAGTGGAAAGTGCAAAAGAAACAGCCTAGTTGGACCTCTTGAAGCTGCCTTTATTCCATTTTGCAGCTATACCTCCTTAAAATCCTGTTTACCACATGCAGAATTTCTATATTCACTGCAGGTCCCGTAACGTTCTTAGGGGTTGCTCCGAAAGAATTTTTCTTGTTTACATTGTTCTTGTTTATGCATCGAGGGTGATTGTAGGCATGGAGAAGGGGAAGGAGAACCCCCGCGACTATTTTGGTAAAATAATCAAGCGATTAATATGGAAAAATACTTACCTGCCACCTATAATTTCATAGATGCATTCTGTTTGTAAATAAAAATTAAATTTTCGATAAATTTGCAGATTAGCACATGGGGGGTGTTTAGAAAAATCTTTCCAGAAATATGCTTAGAACCCCTTCTGGATGCCCAAACCACAAGAAGAATTTTTTGCAAACAGCCCACAAGAAAGTTACGGGACCAAGAGTGAATAGGCAGGGGAGCCATTAAGTGCTGGGTCAGAAACCAACACAAGGTGTACTGGGCAGACTGTCCAGGGCTGAGACATGGGAAGTCAATAATTAACGAACCCAGTTCAAAGAGGGCTGTGGAGCTGCTAAATCTTAGCAGAGGACAGATCAGAAACATAACAGGTCTCTTGACGGGATACATGGCCGTCAAGAAACACCTGCATAAAATGGGGCGGTTCGAGGGGAACCGCGCATGCAGACTCTGCGGCGAGGGGGAGGAATCAGCCCAGCACATCTTGTGCGAGTGTAAAGTTCTGGACCGCAAAAGACAACTGCCCTACAGTCAGTCTAGACTGGAGACAAAGCAATATAAAATTTCACCCTACCAATCGCTGTGCATGGGTGGAGTAATACTAAGGGCATGCACAATCACTGAGGGAAAAAACAAAAGACTGAATAGGGGTGCTGGGCGGAGAAGAATATAAAAAGGAGATGTGAGCGGAAAGTGTGAAAAAAACAGCCTTGTTGGACCTCTTTAAGCTGCCTTTATTCCATTTTGCAGCTATACCTCCTTAAAATCCTGCTTACCACGTGCAGAACCTCTATATTCACTGCAGGTCCCGTAACTTCTTCAGGGGTTGCTCCAAAGGAATATTTCTTGTTTACATTGTTCTTGTTTATGCATTGAGGGTGATTGTAGGCATGCAGAAGGGGAAGGAGAACCCCCGCGACGAAGCAGCGAACTAAGATTTTCAATTTATGTTTAAATTGTTCTCATTTCATTTTTTAAATTTTTCCAAAAATGATTTTGAGGATGCCTTATTTGTCTTACATAGTAAACTGCATAATATTTTATTATTTTCAAAAATGTATGGATACAGTAATCGTAAATAAGTGGTGGAAAGGGTCTGGGCGCAGTAAGTATGTTATGGTAGAAAATTTTCATAAAAATATTTCAATTCTGATAGCTCAATAAATTTCCCATTAAGCTAGAATTTTCAATCTTGAACCATAGTAACACCTATGTAAACGCACCATGGGTACTAAATTAAAGAAAAATAACATAATGGGCTTCACGGATAACTACAAATTTGTTTTAAAAAAGCTTTTCTGTTGTTTATTGGATGGGTTCAGTAAAACAACGATCCAAGCAATTAAAAAAAAACCTGTCATATTTATAATTTGATAGGTACATTCCCTTTGTAAATAATTAATTTTTTCTGAAAAACTTTTGTAACTCGTGAAATTTGTAACACAATTTTTTTAAAGACACTTGCAGTACTTACATATTACATATTTTTTAGCTCCATATAAAATATAAATTGTTTCAAATAATCGCTACCTGGGACTCTAAAACCGATCTCCAAGGTCCATTTAAATTTAAAGAATTTGCTTTAATAATATATTTTACTAATAATAATACAATTCTTATGAAAATTCACTATTATAACGCACTTGCTGTGTCCTGAAATTTTTTAGATATTTTGATTTAATTATTGCAGAGTTTCTCATGTTATTTGCCAAAGAGTGCATTCTATTAGTGTAAAATTATCCACTTGTCAAACAGTTTGCTACGGATTATCATTCTTTTCTGTAACCTATAAACCAGGGATATACAGTGGAGTGGATGTAAACCAGAGAGCAAGAGGAGGCATGGGAATTATCATAAAGCAACAGCATCGAAAAGTTTGACGACAGTGGAAATGAGTTTCTGAGAAAATACTGCTGTTTGAACTACAAATCGAAAGAATAGATAAAACAACTGTAATGGTAGTATATGGTCTGGGTGAGGGTGACAAGACAAGGACGAAAAATGAATTTTGGGAAGAAATGAATGCCACAGCTGACAATTTTAATGCAAGAGTAGGAGTAAAAGATCAGATGACAGGAACTGTAATCGGACAATATGGGGGAAAATGTGAGAAATAACAACGGTAACAGGCTAATAGTTTTTTTTTTGTCAAATGAATTACCTGGCTACAACAAACACATTTTTAAGGACGAAAACATGCAGAAGTACACTAGGGAAGTAGTGAGTAGAAGCGAAAGATCCATAATTGATTATGTAATCGTTAATAAGGACTTGAAAAGAGAGATAAAAGATGCAAGAGTTCAGAGAGGGGCGGAACTGTACACAGACTACTGTCTGGTGACGTTTAAGATACAAATTGGAGCAAAAATAGGATATCAGATTGCAGAGATACAAAAACAAATTCCGAAAAGACATTAATACAGAAATACAAACTGAG
The DNA here is from genome assembly GCA_964006375.1 of Tillus elongatus. NCBI lineage: Eukaryota > Metazoa > Arthropoda > Insecta > Coleoptera > Cleridae > Tillus > Tillus elongatus. The sequence goes on along the minus strand of OZ023262.1, from coordinate 66,058,025 downwards.
ACAATTAGAAATTGCTCAAAAATTAACAACAGAATCTAAAAAAGAAATGGCAAAAATTAGAGAAAAGAGCCAAGAATTATGGAAGCTATTTAAAGATACCTTGATAAAAATAACAAAATTTACCTGTGGGGTGACAGTGATACGACCAAACAAACAAGATGGTGGAATGAAGAAATAAAGAGTGAGAGTAAAATAAAGAAACAAGGGTGGAAAATGTATTTAAATAATAAAAGTAATCAAAGCTACGAAGCATACATGCAACAGAGGATCAAAGTAAAAGAGGTTGTGAAAATTGCGAAACTAGAATTTTGGAATGAGTTTGGAGACATGATGGAATGAGATCACCATGGTAACCAAAAGCTTTTCTATCAAATGCTGAAAACACTCCGAAACGGCAAGCAATATACATACAAAGGTATATTATCCAAAGGACAACTACTGGATAGAGACGAAGATATAGTCACACAGTAGAGGGAGTATTTTAAGGACGTACTTAAAACGGAACAAGTTGTACCAGTTGAGATTAATGAAATAAATGACGAACACCAACATAGAGAACCTAAAGAACAAAGTGGGGTGATGAAAATTCAGGTGGATGAGCTTAGAGATGCGGTGAAGATCCTGGTATGACGAAATAACTTCTGAAATGCTCCTGAAATAAGACAGGGGAGCGTGTAAGCCCGACTCTGTTTAACATAGTATTGGATGATGTAATGAAGGAGGTAAAAGGCAAAATAAAGAAACAAATAGTGGGTTACAAAAACATGGACAGAGTGTGCCTTTGTGACCTTGCTATTACATTTGTAAACACTCAACACTTTAGGTTACATATATATATATACAAGGTGGCTAATTAGTGCGAGGAAGTACGATATCTCCTTTAATATTCAGAATTTTAAAAAATGTTTTATACAAAAGTTGTTGGGAATGACCAGGGGCAAATTTTAAAAATATTTGTAACTATACAGGGTGTTACCTAAAAGTAGGGCAACATGTAAGTTTTTTATTTTAAATGACACCATATGTTTTTTTGTTTTTTATCGGATTTGCCATAAAATTCTCTATATGGTACAGTTATTTGTTTTCTAAAAATTTTCGGTGTTGCTAAGTAAATAATTATTTATTGAAAATTTTTACAAAAACATCATAGTAGAAATGCGGCTGCCAATCCCTAATATTGAAAATAATTAAAAGGTTTCCGCCATCGTCAAAGCTGAACCTTTAATAAAGTCACCGAAATTAACAAAACTCATTTAATTTGTACAGGGTGTGTTTAAAAAAAATCGAAATTTCTAAATTTTACTATGAAAAAACTTGATTTTTTTTAAATGAAACACCCTGTATTTTATTAGCCTATTTTGTAGACTACTTCCATACCTTCAAATTTTGTTATGAGGATGATTCTCAAAAAATGCATAGTTTTTGAGATAAATCCATTTTTATGAAAAATGGCTTAACCCCGTCTTGCCTATAGAGGAACAAGAATAATTGGTAGGTAGGGTAGAACATAATAACTCAATCACTCAAATTCAACTACTACTACCTACTTTGTAAATAAAATTAACGTTTTTAAATGGATTGATTTTTAACAGCAAGAGGTTTCCGAGGATGATTCTATTTTTAAAAAAATTTTAATACTCACTTCTATTTTTTATTCAAAGCATTTATAAACTAATAATAATCATTATCAACAATAAATAATACATTAGGTATACTACAGTAAATGCTGACTATGGCCACCAATATTATTTACACAAATTTCAATTCGTCTTTCAAAAGATTGACTCACGTTAGTTAGGACATTGTTATGGATATTTCTGAAAACTTCTCTAATTCGCTGTTTCATGTCATCTTTTGTAGTGGGCGGAATTTGGTAAACCTGATTTTTGACGTATCCCCACACAACAAAAATCCATTTTGGTGATATCGGGTGAACGAGGGGGCATCTCACTGGGCCACCTCTTCCTATCCATCTATCAGGAAAAGCGTTTTGAAGGTGTTCATGGATTGCTGCCGTATGATGCACTGTAGCACCATCGTGTAAATACCACATTCTCTTTCTAATATAGTTTGGTAACTGATGAAACAATCTTGGCAATTCATTTTGGAGAAACTCGAGGTTAACTTGCCCTGTTAAACCCTCTTCAAAAAAGTAAGGCCCAATAACATAATGTCCTATTATACCACTCCATACATTCAATGACCACCTTGTCTGGCTATGTGTTTTTATAAACTGGGGATTAGAAGTCGCATAGTAGTGAAAATTGTGGCGATTTACATTTCCATTTTTGTGGAAAGTGGCTTCATCAACAAATAAAACATATTAAAAAAAGCGTCCGTCTTGCTGAATCTTCTGCTGCACCCACTGACAAAAAATCATTCTGGCTTCATAACCTTGGTTATTTAACTCTTGCTAGAGTTATATGTGATATGGGTGTAGTTTATTACTACGAAGAACCCTTTGAACAGTGCGTCTAGATAAATCAGTTTCATTCGCAATGGCTCTTTGTGAAATATGCGGATTTTCATTAGAACAGATAACTGATTTTCTTCTGAATTGGCGGGCTTGGTTCGCTCACCTTTTTCGTAATTCACTCTTACAGTACGAGAAACGGTCTAATAATTTCTCAAATGCTTCCTTTCTTGGCGGTGGTCTTTGCGGAAAAGTCTGATGATATAATCTAACGGCTAATAAACAATTTTTATCACTAGCCCCTAATGTGAATATCATATCGACAAGTTCTTCTTTGGAAAAATTCTTTTTTTTTAACTTTACAATTTCTTTATCAACTATGCAAATGGAAATTACTTAAAAGTTTGCTTAAAATAAATTAGTATGACAGTTGTTTGAAATTGAAAGTCATAGTTTACTAATAATTATTATTGTTCCGTATAGGAGAGACCATTTTTCATAAAAATGGATTTATCTCAAAAACTATGCATTTTTTGAGAATCATCCTCATAACAAAATTTGAAGGTATGGAAGTAGGCTACAAGATAGGCTAATAAAATACAGGATGTTCTATTTTAAAAAATCAAGTTTTTTCATAGTAAAATTTAGAAATTTCGATTTTTTTTAAACACACCCTGTACAAATTAAATGAGTTTTGTTAAGTTCGGTGACTTTATTAAAGGTTCAGCTTTGACGATGGCGAAAACCTTTTAATTCTTTTCAATATTAGGGGATTGGCAGCCGCATTTCTACTATGATGTTTTTGTTAAAATTTTCAATAAATAATTATTTACTTGGCAACACCGCAAATTTCTGGAAAACAAATAACTATACCATGTAGAGAATTCTATGGCAAATCCGATAAAAAACAAAAAACATATGGTGTCATTTAAAATAAAAAACTTACATGTTGCCCTACTTTTAGGTAACACCTTTTATAGTTACAAATATTTTTAAAATATGCCCCTCGTCATTCCCAACAATTTTTGTATAAAAGATTTTTCAAAATTCTGAATATTAAAGGAGATATCGTACTTCCTCGCACTAATGAGCCACCCTGTATATATATATATATATATATATATATATATATATATATATATATATATATATATATATATATATATATATATATTAGAGGTGTGCGAAGCTTCGAAATTTCGAACCGAACCTTCGGTTCGAAAATATGTTCGCACTAGTGATGTTGAAGTTGTTCGAAGTTCGAAATATGTAATTCTCCAAAATAGTTCGAAGTTCGTTGCTCAAAAATACTTCGAAATTTAACTTTACAGGCATTGAATGCTGCCAAAGATGGCGCAGTTGCGGCCCCGTTAACTCGGTAGCGGCGCTTTAAACTCGTTATCGGTCTCATTGAGTGGATAGCATAATTTTAGGAGATTTCACTCATGCATATTTTAGACAGTTGTTGGGCACATTGAGACATGACGGAGCCATTTAGCAATAACAGAATTATTTTTCTTATATATCCTAGCCTCCCAACACCTTTTTCAGTAACAACATTATGATGGCGGTGTTCGAAAGCGATCGGTAACGTGAATTTTCAGAATTTATGAGGATAATTGCAGATTGACGTTGGAAAACATTGGTTTCAACATGATTTATTTTACCATGAGCCCAAACGATCAGCACCAGAAGGCATTTTGCAAATTTACCGAACTCTTCCTTTTTGTTAAAAGAATGGGAATCTTTCACATATCAAATATTGTATGGTACAATATTCCTAAATTTTGTATTTAAGGAAATGATATATGAACACTGAAGAATTTTGGGTAGTTCGATGTTCGATTTTAAATTTCTAAGAAGTTCGAAATTCGACTGTGAACCTTAGACATACTATTTCAGAGGTTCGAAGTTCGAGGCAACATATTTGCTTGGGTTCGTTCATAGTTCGGTTCGAACAAAACATGGGTTCGCACACCTCTAATATATATATATATATATATATATATATATATATATATATATATATATATATATATATATATCTATATATATATATATATATATATATATCTATATATATATAAACCAGGGGTCGCCAGCCTATCGATCGCACGGCATTTTCATAATAATAACCCTTCCTAACCTCTAGACTGCCGACTAAGATGTCGTGGGTTCGAGCCCATATTCAGAGAGTCGGTTATTTTCACTCGAATGTGGAAAGGCCGGCTTCTGATGAGTTATGATTGCTGTCTGCTTTGTCTATATGTGTCCTCCGCAACAAGTCTAAGACTTCTGGGTGCTGCGTTTATCCACTGCAGTGTTATTATTATTAAAAATATGTCCAACATATCCTACCTCCTCTCAATTTCTTCGAGCAAGCATTCTTCTCTCATATCTACTGCAGTGTTATTATTATTAAAAATATGTCCAATATATCCTTCCTCCTCTCAATTTCTTCGAACAAGCATTCTTCTCTCATCTCTTTTAACACACTTTTATTGGTCTTTTCTTCAGGATACGTTGTGTTTGTCACATTTTTCCATTTCTACATTTTAAAAGCTTCAATTTTTTTATATCCTGTTTAGTCAAAGTCGAGCCTCTTTATATCCTGTCAAAGTCCAGCTTTCCGCACCATACATTATAATATTCCATACCTATAACTTGATGGACCTCTTCCGCAGGTTCAAATTAAAATATTTATTAGTGGGAAGATTACGTTGTCTGTCGAATACTTGCTTTGCCGTCGCAATCTCCTTCTCAGTTGTTTGCTAGATTTACCACTATCTGTAATAATACTCCCAAGGTACGTGAATCTTTCTATTTGTTCAAATTGTTGGCCTCTTAGCTTTATATTAGTTTTCACAGTCTTATCCCTACTTATCTTCATTACTTTTGTTTTTGATATATTGATCTTTTACTTTCAACCTTTTTAACACATTATCCAGCACACTTCACCTCTTTTGTAATTTTTTTCAGATTATTCTATCAGGCTATGTCACCTGTTTACCTTATTGAGTGAAGATTGGAATCATTGAACTGATAAGTACAATTTGGAGAACCCAATTTATCAAATACATTTTTTCAGACCTGATGATCTTTTTGATAACAAAGTTAGCATCATCAGAGAGTAGAATAAACTAAGCGCATAAAAACGAGAACTCTTTATTACATGTTAGTTGACGAGCAAATGCAAACAGCGTCCTCGATGAAGGTATACAGACAATCCCCCACTGTTCAGTTGAAAATCCGTATAATTAAAATTCCATTACCTGCTTTTGTAAAACCATTTGTCGTTATTAAATAATCCTTCTAAGAAAAAGACACTGATTATTAAGATAACAATTCAAACAACAAACTACACAGGATCTGACCTGCTCTATTAATCGAATTTTTTTATTCAAATTGCAAACAAAATATATACTTTCGTATGCGTCTAACTGCCGCAATTGCCAGACACTTCTGAATAAGTTGAGATTTTCTGTATCTACATGGTATTTATTATCCAAAATATGTTGAACAATACATGATTTATTATTAATAGTGCCATATAACAGTAAATGTTCATGAAATTTAGTGTCAATAAATCTAGTTTGCCCAACATATTAAGTTCACAATCCTCACAAACTATTTTATAGATTTCCGACATTTCTGTGGTTTTGCCTTTATCTTTTGGGTTGCCTAAGTTTGTCAGTGAAACGATTGTCAGGTCTGAAAGCAGTATTGTGATGAATTGGGTTCTCCAAATTGTACTTATGTATGTGTACTTTATGCAATAGAACTGTTGTCCATTTATTTTGATTCCTGTTTTCTTTTCCTTCAACCTATTTGTAATATCTTGGATGAATAAATTAACCAAATATGCTGACAATAGGTATCTTTGCCTATAACTTTCCTTAATGTAGATGTAATTTCATGTAAGGCTAGATGTATTCTCACCATAATTAGAAACGTAGGCTGGTTTCGCTCTAATTAGAGATCGTCAGTACGCTATGTTAACTACAGTGAGAACACACCTATAAAGTGATTCGGCTATGGTAGCCAGCCCCTAGAACTTCTGAGACGTATGACAGGGTAGCCATCTTGGTGTGGAACCAGGCGGTATGTTGCCACGACAGTTCCAATTAATACAAAATGTTATAAATAGAGACTGTGTACAACCAACAATTTTGTAAATTGTCAGCCCTGGCCGATTTCTTTCCTAATACAAGACAATATATGTAAGGCTATATGTATTCTCACCTTAATTAGAAACGCAGACTGGGACCTGGCCAGCTGTCGTGACAACATACTACCTGGTTCCGCACCGAGGTGGTGACCCTGTCGTAAATCTCACATGTACAATTTCATAATATATTCTTTTATGATGTAGTTCATGAAAGGCACAGCTTATGTATCACTGAAACATCATGAACTTGATTATTGTGCCACATAACATTAAAAACATTGTGACTCTAAAAAGTGATGGTTTTTAATTGGGAGCTTCAGTACATCTTTAAATTACATTATATTTGTAGCTTGATGAACTACCCCAATTAAAGTTTTAGATTGAAAATGTAGCATGGAAAGATCAAGGTTAAACACGCGAATAATACCGTGTCAATAAGCATCTTTATTGGCCGAGTGGTAACGGTCTTCGACTCATAACTAAACTTGACGGCCGGTGGGTGTTCTATTCCAGCAAGATCCAGATTAACGTCGTGTTTTATTTCATTAACTTTAATATTTGGCAGAAACAATATTGTTTCATACGTTTGGACCAAGATATCATTTTTGTTTAAACGCCTGGATAACTTTGTTACCTTTAAGTCTATAATTAAACATTTTAGCAGACATTTTTTATTAAAAAACAAGAAAATAATTTGTTTTTAAAAAACTTTTTTTATTGTTGGAAAAATACCTGCACATTTTGAATTTGGAAGATACTTTATTTTTCTAAATATTGATTAAGTTGTCTTTTAAAAAGCTTAGATAGGTAGGTATATCAAATCTTAATTTTCTAGCTTGTAACGAGGCCTTGATTTGCAGAGTGAATTACTTAGTAGAACAGGTTAACGGGTTTATTGAAACGATCTCGAGCGTCAGATTTTTGAAAAGGTTTACTTCCTGCGAGGGTATTTGCGACCTCTTTACAAGACTCTGGCCACAGGTGTTGTCAGAGTGCCTGGATAGCTCTGTGGAGAGGGTCCGGTAGCCTTTGGAATGACAGGCTGCTTAGTTACCTCCGAGGTTGCAGGCTTTAATTGCTCCCTCGGCAATATCCTGACCTTCCGGATTTCTGTATAGATGTAGCAGATTTGTTTACGGGGATATCCTAGACTAAGTATTCGTTTTACACTGTTTATTATATAACGATACACTATGAGTCAACAGTATTTACAATATTGGTGACAATTATTATGCTAATTTACCCTCAAAAATATACCCAAGATGACAGGCCAACAAAACAAATTATTCCCTTACGGAGAAAAAGTCTGACGTCAACCCGGCCCTGATTTAACTCTCCTTTCCAGAGAAAACGAACGTGGCTTTGTCCGGAAGATTCGACGAGGAATATTCCACACACAGCGGTTTAAGACTCGTAGATGCAGGTAGCAAGTGGATTCTTTTTTTCCCCTCAGGGCTCGTCCGCGGCCTTGCCGCCCCGATAGCACTGCAACCTTTGGTTGATTGTGCATACCCTTAGTCTTACTCCATCCATTTCAAAATCACTGTGGCTTGAACTAGTCTGCACAGCGATTGGTAGGGTGAAGTTTTATATTGTTGTCTCCGGTCTAGACTGGCCGTAGATCAGTTGTCTTTTGCGGTCCAGAGCTTTACACTCGCACAATATATGCTGGGCTGATTCCTCCCCCTCGCCGCAGAGTCTGCATGCGAGGTCCCCTTCGAACCGCCCCATTTTATGCAGGTCTTTCTTGACGGCCATGTGTCCCGTCAAGAGACCTGTTGTGGTTCTGAGCTGTCCTCTGCTAAGATTTAGCATCTCCATAGCTCTCTTTGAACTGGGTTTGTCAATTATTGACCTCCCATGTCTGAGCCCTGGACAGTCTGCTCAGTATACCTTGTGTTGGTTTCTGACCCAGGACTTAATGGCTCCCCTGGCAGTGCTCTTGGTCACGCCCAGAGTCGGTTCTGGTCCCATAAATGGTTCTGCTGACCCTCTCTTCGCGAGACTTGTCAGCTTCTCCATTGCCATTGACCCCCGAGTGACCCGGCACCCAGATGAGGGTCACCTCCATTCTGCCCAGCCAGGTCGCCGTCTCGTCTCGGCACTCACTCACCAGCCAGGATAGCAAGTGGAATACTCAATGAAAAAAAAAAACTCAAATAGGTGGTATATATCCGGTCGAAATCGGTATCGTGGGGTCGAAGCACCTCGATACCCGGGGTGTCGAGAATAAACTGGAGGGACTAGGGCGACGCCCTGTGAAAAGATGCCGCCGCATACTAACTTGACCTAAGCCTGCTTGTGTAACTACAGCGTCCAAGCCAGGGTCAAACTAGAACGGCAGTGCGTAATCTGTTCTAAAAGTCTGTGTCAAGTACAGCATCACATTCCGAATTATTTACAACACGCTAACATCAATAAGATATGGAACGGAAGGAATCTTGGACCGGACCCACGATCTCGACGTCGCCGGAGAGACACCCTATTCTAAGAAAATATACGAAAATTCGCTATATAAGGTAAGTAACCTAAATATGGGCACCCCTAAGCATTATATCAATTAATAACTTTATCGATTAAGATTAAGCCAAAGAAAAAAAATGGTTTGCTCTTTAGGTCAGAACGAATACAAAATCATACACAGAATTTGAAAAATATGTCTTTATTCTGAAACAGTCACCCATAAAAAAATTAAATCAAGTGCCCATATTAGGAGCATCAAGTTCTAATTATGGGCACCCTAAAAGAAACTTAAGAGAAATTAAATGATCCAGAAAATATAGTTATTAATAATTCTTATTAATCAAAAGAAAAACTTAAACACTTGTACATGAACTTGAACATTGTAAAAAAGCTTAAGTTAGATAACGAGTTAGATAACTTAAACTTCATTCACTCTCTTCGCATGACGGGCACCTAAAAAAGGGTATGACATCTTTGGCCATCAGCCCACAGCACTCTTCATGAACCCAAGTCTGGCAAACAGTACACTGCCTCATGTCTTCTTGTTTATCTTCTTTACAAAGGGGGCAGTACCATGATTCCTTTCGAGGAGTTGCAACGCCACTGCACGTAGCTCTATCTAAATTGGCTGTTTGTTGTTTGGACTGAGGCGCTCTTTTTTTGGCAATTGATGGTTCCTTTTGACTTAACTTCTTCTCCGCAAACAACCATTTAACAACTTTGACAGCTCGATAGTTTATTGCCTTTTTGGGTGGTGCTTTAGACTTGGCAGGTAGTTCTGGTGTTTTCAATATTTCAGTAAACGATCTAGACTTGTTAGCCTCCAACTCTTCGTCCGATGATTCACTGGTTTCAGAAGTCGAAGATTCGGATGGTTGCCATTCATTTTCATCGTCAGAACTGTCGTCATCTGAGACACGTCGAAGCCGTTTTTGTTTTTGACGAGGATTGTTAGTTGAAACCCTTGGAGTAGATGTACTGGGACCATCAACCTCTTGTTTTCTTGTTAATTCTGAAGCCATCGTTTGTTGGACAGGATTAGGACTACTAGGAATTGTAGTTGCAGGGGAATTTGCATTGTTTTGGTTCTCTAGGGGTCTCTCTGACAGTGTTGAAGGTGCAAATGCCGTTTCTGGAATAATCGTCGGGTCAAAAGGGTATATACCAGTTGCTCGAAATCCTGCAGACACGTTTGAAGGGGTTGTTGCCTTTGGCCAAACTTTTGAAAATACATTACCAAAACTAGATTTTGTTAATTTTCTACCAGGATTAAGACTCCAATACCTCTGCAATTCATCGTCCCAGTGGTATTCAAAAGAACGAAATACCGATTTGTCCATTGGCTGCAATTCATGCGTGCAGTTACTCGGAAGGCATAACAATGTGATTTCATGAGTGTCTGCAGCCTCAACAATATTTGCATCGAGATGGGATTTTGCTCCATCAAAAATCAGAAGGACTTTTCCAGGAGGTTTGTATTGTGCAAAATGTGCAATCCATTTAACAAAAGTATCACAAGTCATGCTGCCTTTTGCAGTCATGAATGCTTTGCACCCAGGTGGTAAATTATCTGAAAATTCAGGTTTATTTCTCTGGCCTTTAAACAAAACAACAGGTGGAATTATCTGACCAATAGCATTTCCACAAGACACAACAGTCACATTTTCGGCATGTTCTGGTGCCACAAAGGGTACTCGTTTAATTCCTTTGCGAGTTAAAATTACAGGTTCCTTATGAATTGTTAATTGGCACCCTTTTTCGTCCATATTAAAAATAAGCTGAGGTTTATCCATAACGTCTAACTCGGCCATCACAGTCCTTAATGTCTTGAAATAATCCTCAACAATAAATCTGTTTAGTTTTGCAGCTCGTGCTGGATTAACGTTTTGAGATTTTCGGCGAGCAACCTCAGGATGTCTTCTTAAAAATAATTTAAGCCATTTTCTACCAACCATTGAAGAATTATGTTTTGTAGGTGGAAAGGGGACGTTGTTTTCGCTGCAGAACGTGTAAACACTTCTTCTTAAAATTTTAGATGTAAGGGGCATTCCTATCTCAGCAAGTCTAAATATTCGAGAACACAACTCGGTTTCCTGGGCGTCAGTTAAAAAAGATTTTCGACCCAGCCGTTTAACTGTATTACCACTCCAAGCATGGCGTTGCAAAGTACTTCGTGGAATATTAAAATTAATTGCTGCACGTTTTATCTTCATTCCTCCTTGAATTGCAGCAACTGCTGCTTTGAGGGAGTCAGAACTCCACTGAGCTCGCTTTTGTGGAGACATATTCTGAAAAATAACATCGTGTTAGATAAAACATAACCAAACGTCAGCAAAAGGTATGTCCCAAATATGGGCACAGCATGTGTTCTAAATATGGGCACTGCCCATATTTGGCAGTCACTCTAGTGCCCATATTTGGGACATGCCATTTTCTACAAGTTTTGAAACACATTTTCATAATACGGAAGTAAACCTAAATATCTATTGTAGTCTCAAAGTACAGTTCCTCAGCTTCAATTTTATATATAGTAACAATTAATTTCGCTACATTTTCTTTACAAAATGAAATAAAATCTACTTACCGAAAACTACAACCTCACTTTCCACATTCGACGACTTCTGACTAGAAACACCCGGTGGCGCCCTCTATCGACTAATGGCCGAATTTTGATTATGACTGAAGTTGTACGAGATACCTGTAATGCATATGCTGCCATCTTTTATTAAAATTGGTTACAAACAGTATTTATTCACTAGTGCCCGTATTTGGGGGGGTGCCCATACTTGGTTAAGGTACCTTATAAATACTGTAAATTTAAAAGGTTCTTACCTAGACTGTATTTGAAGAACTTAACGGGGTAAAAATTATTCTATACGGCAACGTGATGGACGGTACGTTATTTCAAGACTTTATTATACTTAAACAACAGGATTTTCTATTTTAACACGGAGCTTGATTTTAACTTCAACCACGCTGCAATAAGCGGAAAACTCTTTCTGCCACCAGCCTTTCTTGTATCTCCAGTCCCCGGCTACACATAAAAATCTTAATCGGTGGTAGATACCTTATCGTTATCTTGTGCAGATATGTTTTTACTACAAAGAGACAATTCGAAATGCGTACCTGGTAAAAATATTAATGATAAATAAATATGTTTACTGCGGAGAATATTCTTAAAAAAATAATTCGTATTAAATCTATTTTCAAACAGTCACTTTTAGCATCTACAGCTGTTCCGTAAATAGCTACTTCATTACAAGCTTCATAGAAGATTCAATTGTGGGCAAAAGAAGCTATAACACAAGATTAAAATGTTTTTTCTTTGATAATAGAGATATACATTGTAATACTTTCGAAAAAATTCCTTAAATGAGGCTGTATTAGGGCCTTTAATCCGATCTTCAAGGTTCGTTTAAATTTAAAGTGTTAATTATAGTAAGATGTCATACTAGCCGTGTACAATTCTTATGAAAATTCACTACGATAATGCTGCGTCTCGAAATTTTACAATTACCGTTACTGGGATTCAGGGATTACTGGGGCCGGGTGCCTTTTGATGTCATATCCGTTAATTATGATACTTTTTTTAATTTTTGTGTGAGAATAATGCACCTATCCCTGCACTAAAATCTAGCTTTCTTCATTATAAGGTACCTTAACCAAGTATGGGCACCCCCCCAAATACGGGCACTAGTGAATAAATACTGTTTGTAACCAATTTTAATAAAAGATGGCAGCATATGCATTACAGGTATCTCGTACAACTTCAGTCATAATCAAAATTCGGCCATTAGTCGATAGAGGGCGCCACCGGGTGTTTCTAGTCAGAAGTCGTCGAATGTGGAAAGTGAGGTTGTAGTTTTCGGTAAGTAGATTTTATTTCATTTTGTAAAGAAAATGTAGCGAAATTAATTGTTACTATATATAAAATTGAAGCTGAGGAACTGTACTTTGAGACTGTACAATAGATATTTAGGTTTACTTCCGTATTATGAAAATGTGTTTCAAAACTTGTAGAAAATGGCATGTCCCAAATATGGGCACTAGAGTGACTGCCAAATATGGGCAGTGCCCATATTTAGAACACATGCTGTGCCCATATTTGGGACATACCTTTTGCTGACGTTTGGTTATGTTTTATCTAACACGATGTTATTTTTCAGAATATGTCTCCACAAAAGCGAGCTCAGTGGAGTTCTGACTCCCTCAAAGCAGCAGTTGCTGCAATTCAAGGAGGAATGAAGATAAAACGTGCAGCAATTAATTTTAATATTCCACGAAGTACTTTGCAACGCCATGCTTGGAGTGGTAATACAGTTAAACGGCTGGGTCGAAAATCTTTTTTAACTGACGCCCAGGAAACCGAGTTGTGTTCTCGAATATTTAGACTTGCTGAGATAGGAATGCCTCTTACATCTAAAATTTTAAGAAGAAGTGTTTACACGTTCTGCAGCGAAAACAACGTCCCCTTTCCACCTACAAAACATAATTCTTCAATGGTTGGTAGAAAATGGCTTAAATTATTTTTAAGAAGACATCCTGAGGTTGCTCGCCGAAAATCTCAAAACGTTAATCCAGCACGAGCTGCAAAACTAAACAGATTTATTGTTGAGGATTATTTCAAGACATTAAGGACTGTGATGGCCGAGTTAGACGTTATGGATAAACCTCAGCTTATTTTTAATATGGACGAAAAAGGGTGCCAATTAACAATTCATAAGGAACCTGTAATTTTAACTCGCAAAGGAATTAAACGGGTACCCTTTGTGGCACCAGAACATGCCGAAAATGTGACTGTTGTGTCTTGTGGAAATGCTATTGGTCAGATAATTCCACCTGTTGTTTTGTTTAAAGGCCAGAGAAATAAACCTGAATTTTCAGATAATTTACCACCTGGGTGCAAAGCATTCATGACTGCAAAAGGCAGCATGACTTGTGATACTTTTGTTAAATGGATTGCACATTTTGCACAATACAAACCTCCTGGAAAAGTCCTTCTGATTTTTGATGGAGCAAAATCCCATCTCGATGCAAATATTGTTGAGGCTGCAGACACTCATGAAATCACATTGTTATGCCTTCCGAGTAACTGCACGCATGAATTGCAGCCAATGGACAAATCGGTATTTCGTTCTTTTGAATACCACTGGGACGATGAATTGCAGAGGTATTGGAGTCTTAATCCTGGTAGAAAATTAACAAAATCTAGTTTTGGTAATGTATTTTCAAAAGTTTGGCCAAAGGCAACAACCCCTTCAAACGTGTCTGCAGGATTTCGAGCAACTGGTATATACCCTTTTGACCCGACGATTATTCCAGAAACGGCATTTGCACCTTCAACACTGTCAGAGAGACCCCTAGAGAACCAAAACAATGCAAATTCCCCTGCAACTACAATTCCTAGTAGTCCTAATCCTGTCCAACAAACGATGGCTTCAGAATTAACAAGAAAACAAGAGGTTGATGGTCCCAGTACATCTACTCCAAGGGTTTCAACTAACAATCCTCGTCAAAAACAAAAACGGCTTCGACGTGTCTCAGATGACGACAGTTCTGACGATGAAAATGAATGGCAACCATCCGAATCTTCGACTTCTGAAACCAGTGAATCATCGGACGAAGAGTTGGAGGCTAACAAGTCTAGATCGTTTACTGAAATATTGAAAACACCAGAACTACCTGCCAAGTCTAAAGCACCACCCAAAAAGGCAATAAACTATCGAGCTGTCAAAGTTGTTAAATGGTTGTTTGCGGAGAAGAAGTTAAGTCAAAAGGAACCATCAATTGCCAAAAAAAGAGCGCCTCAGTCCAAACAACAAACAGCCAATTTAGATAGAGCTACGTGCAGTGGCGTTGCAACTCCTCGAAAGGAATCATGGTACTGCCCCCTTTGTAAAGAAGATAAACAAGAAGACATGAGGCAGTGTACTGTTTGCCAGACTTGGGTTCATGAAGAGTGCTGTGGGCTGATGGCCAAAGATGTCATACCCTTTTTTAGGTGCCCGTCATGCGAAGAGAGTGAATGAAGTTTAAGTTATCTAACTCGTTATCTAACTTAAGCTTTTTTACAATGTTCAAGTTCATGTACAAGTGTTTAAGTTTTTCTTTTGATTAATAAGAATTATTAATAACTATATTTTCTGGATCATTTAATTTCTCTTAAGTTTCTTTTAGGGTGCCCATAATTAGAACTTGATGCTCCTAATATGGGCACTTGATTTAATTTTTTTATGGGTGACTGTTTCAGAATAAAGACATATTTTTCAAATTCTGTGTATGATTTTGTATTCGTTCTGACCTAAAGAGCAAACCATTTTTTTTCTTTGGCTTAATCTTAATCGATAAAGTTATTAATTGATATAATGCTTAGGGGTGCCCATATTTAGGTTACTTACCTTATGTTTATCTCTATTTTTCCTCAAGCCTCCTCTCTCCTATTGTTTTAAGTGCTAGGTCTTAATCTGAATGGATGTTCATCCAAGCAACCTTCAATTTCGCTTCTTAATCCTATTCTTTTTACTGTGATTAGCAGAATCTTCGCTACATGACTGAAAACTAATTGTCCTATGCTGACTGCATTTTAGTTCACCGTTTTTGGAATAGCAATACTTTTACTCCTCATAAACACTGGGCAGTTCTCCTGATTCATAAGACTTTGCAATCAGTTGACAAAGTTGTTTCTATTTTCACCAGAATTTTAAAAAAATTCTCATATATTGTTGCTTAGAGTGTAAATGTAAGTTCATAATGTAATAAAGAAAACTTGATAAGGGTTGTAAGATCTTGTATATTTATAGCTCCATATGGTATAAGGGAAGCAACCGAACGTGTAGGTACTACAAAGGAAAGCTACACCGTCAGTGAAGAGCATTTAGCAACCCACATTCCTGCCAAAATAGTCTATAGTTTATCCAGTATTTTTGCAGATCTACTTAGATTTGCAGCGAAGCATTTAAAAATAGAGGGAAGACTTGTGTGTTGGTTTCCAGTTTTTAGGTAAGAAAGTTGGATTTGTTGATTTCCATAACTGGTATTGTAGGTATAATGAAATAATAGAGCGGACTGTATAATAAAATGAAGATGTATTAACATGTACTATTTACATTTTCTGTTTTATTTAACTAGACAGTGATCGTTTTTTGTTTGATTTACATTTTGACGATTACACTACCCTGTTTGTGGTCTAGCAAGATAGATACTTGCTTGACTGTAATATATCACGAGTAGTTCACTGCATCATTTATGTTGAGATAATTAATGAGCTCCTTTCTCCACCAATTTTGATGAAATACTGATGATGTGTTCTTCCCCATGTAGCTGCAAAGTTGCATTTATGCACCAATATCACCGGCTTCTAGTTATAGGAGGTGTCAGCCATCCATACACACAGACACAAAAAATATAGTTTCTAGTGCTCTGACAAAAGTTTAGAATCAAAAATACATAAATGGGGTTGTGATTTTTCTAGTGTGATATTGTTTGGTTATATGGGTTTCCTCTGTTTTAATAATAACATTTATTGCACTACTAGTACAACAAGACATGTTTAGATAAACTTATTTACATCATTGCCCCTAGGTAAAAATAGTAATAAAATATAAATAAAATAATAAAAATCACAATACAGTAAGTCCCCGCTTATCGTCCTAGTTAGAACCTAAGAATTGCCATGTTATGTTAAGATGGCTGACAGAGAAGATTCACAAGAGAGTGTTAATAGTTGTTTTTACTGTAAGAAAGCTCGTCTTAAATTATCTACTAGGGTAAATTGTGAAAATTGTGGAGCTACATTTCATAACAAATGTTCTCAAAGAAAAAAGTGTTGTGAAACCCGGAAAATTGCCACTTTAAATGAAGGTTTAGATAACAGTGATGAAATTACCAAGGATCCTTATTGAGTCCGTTAGGTGGGAAAAAACTGCTGGTGGAGTTGAACACTGAATTAAAAGAAACAAACAGAAACTTGAAAGAAAGGCTTAGACCAGATTATGAAGAATGTTTTGATAATATGTCTAATAAACGTAAATAAAGAGTTCATAAACAGTATTAAAATCATGATAAAGACATGGATTGATAAGGTTTTAAATGAAAAATTGGACGAACATTTTAGTAAAATTAAAGAATTGAAGATAACAGGTGATAAAGAGGGGTCTGATAATGAAAGTGAAAACAAACTGAGAAAATGTCAACACAATTAGCTAGCTAGGGCTCAAATAGATATAATGGATAGGGTTGTGAATTTGGAAAATTCTTTTAATGATAACACACGCTCAAACTCCGGGGCAAAATCTGATATTTCAGAAGTGTTTGACAGTAATTATCCTGAAAACAATGGGCAAAAAGTCAATGATAGGGTGGCGAAATCAGCGAGAATGGTGAAATGGGGGATACAGAAAAGAAACAGGAAGAATTTATTGAGGTAAGAAACAGATGAAAAGGAAGATTTTTGAATATTGGTGCTGCTGAAGTAGCTGATGTCAATAACCAGTTTATGGGTAGGTTAACAGAAGGGAAGAAAGTGTGGATGTTCATTTGATACCATGTTAGAGACTATCTAAAATAGGTGAAGAAGGTGGGAATATACTTGTTGAGAAAATACAGACATCAACTACAAGAGAGGACAGCAAGTTCTTCAAAGTGGGTATCGACTATAAATTCATAGACAGCATGTACAAGGAGGAGTTCTGGCCGAGAGGTGTCTGCAGAAGTCTGCAGGTGATTTTTTAGAGCCACCCTTAAATCAGAGCGTTAACAAAAAGTGAGTAATAAAAGGGGCATTATTAATATATTGAATCAAAACATTCAGGGCCTGAATAAAAAGGATGTTTTGTTGTTGCGTGCTCTGGAGGATTATTCAATTGATATTGCAATTGTGACCGAACACTGTAAGAAAGTGAGTGCCCTGAGATGAGGTGTTTGAAGTCAGGTATGCATTCATGGCATATCCAATTAATGAGCTTGGTAGATTTTGCAGTGAAAAAAGTTTTGAGTGTACGGGAGTTGAATTACCTAAATATAACCTGATTGTTCTTGGAATATATCGTGCACCGGTTGGAGATATGAAGCACTTTATCAGTGAACCGGAGGAAACACTCCATTTTATAGAAAAACAGTAACCAGAACGAACGGTATGTCTCGCTCGAGATTTTAATATAGTTGTGTTAAAAGAAACAAGGATCAAGAGCAGTTTCATCAATCTATTGAACAGGTTTGGCATTTGTTGCATGTTGTCAGAACCATCTCGCATATCAAGAGACAGTGCGAGTTGTATAGATAATATATGTATATCTTCTTCGGCTGAAGTCTGTAACGTTGGAACTGTTGAGCTTCATTTATCTGATCACTGAGGACAGATCGTGGGTCTTCAGCGCGTACCAAGTACATAAAGATGAGGCATATAAATAGCGCTAACATACAGAGATATATTAGCAGACTGCAAGAGATCGACTGGACCTCGACCGTGGAAATAAGCGATGCTGAAGAATGTTTTGGGCATTTTAATCAGATTTTGCTGGAGGAGTATTACTGTTGTTTTCCTGAAAGTGTTGCCAAGGTTAGTAATCTACAGAAGAGAAAGGTGAAGATTAGTTCTGAAGAGACTAAGAGATTAAAAAATTGCATGGAAGCTTTTCACACTTTGCATATGGTTAGGAAAGACAAAGAATCCAGGAACTGTTATAAGTATGTTAAAAATATATATGTAAATAAATTAGAAGGACTTAGAAAAAAATCTAATGAGGACTTGATTATCAGCTCTGATAATAAAGCAATGTGGAAGACAATCAAACGGCAGACCAATTTAAAGCGGAAAAAGGGTCAACTCAATCCAGATTTCCCAAGGGCAGAGCAGTTCAGCAAGCGTTTCTCTGATTCGGACGGGTCTCTTGTCACTTTGAGTATGTCATCTGGTGGGCATGAACTGGTTAAAAGAGCTAAGTTTTCCAGTACTTCTTTGTTTTTGAGGCCTGTAACAGAGGAGGAAGTTTTGCTGATAGTATCAAAAATGAAAGCCAAGGACTCTCGTGACATATATGGTTTGACCTCAAGACTGTTAAAACAAATTGTATTTAAAATAGTAGAGCCGCTGACCATGATAATCAAATGCCTTGGTGCGGGTATTTTTCCAGACGAGCTCAAGCTGGCTACAGTGATTCCTGTTTTTAAAAAGGGTAATGTTTTTGAGTGCAACAATTATAGACCTATTGCTATTTTGCCTGTGATATCAAAAATCTTTGAAACTGTATTGAAGAACAGAATAGTGGATTTTTTTTGAAACTAATGAGCTGCTTGATGCACACCAGTATGGCTATAGAAAATCAAAGTCTACTATTACTGTATTAGTTCAAGTTGTTGGTGACATACTGGATGGCTTTGAAAAGAGAGATCAAACAGAAGTTGCACTGCTGGATCTGAGTAAGGATTTTGATTCGGTAGATCATGCTTTGTTGCTCAGTAAACTAAATCACTATAGTGTGCGAGGTGTGGCGAATGATATGCTGAAGTCATATCTTGGTAACAGAATGCAGGTAGTGGAGTGGAATAACGTGAGATCTGGCAGAGTCCATCTGAGCTCAGGCATCCCGCAGGGTTCAGTTTTAGGACCAATACTGTTTGTCATATATGTGAATGATATCTTCAAGAATGTTGATGCACACGAAGTTTGCTTATATGCAGATGACACCAGCTTCATTAGTAGAGCGGGGAATGAGTGAGAAGTGCAGAAACTTACTGAAAATAGCTTGAAACAAGCAAAAAACTGGTTCAGTGGTAACATACTAAGGCTAAATGAAGAAAAAACTAAAGTCATGAAGTTCAGGGCTAGAAATGATGGTCGGGAACAGTCTGTAACATTCTTGGGGTTGTTATGGATACTTCATTGAAATGGTCGTCTCATATTGATGGTCTCTGTGCTCGCTTATTGAGTATAATATATGGTGTAAAGAAGCTCATGAAGTGTTCTACGTACCTTACGGCTAGGTTGGCTTATTTTGCCAACTTTCACTCTGTGGCAACCTACGGGATTCTGGCTTGGGGCTCATCACCCGAGCTGCATCAGGTTTTATTAGAACAGAAGAAAGTTGTACGACTACTAAGTAATGTGGGTCCTACAGTGAGCTGTCGTCCACTCTTCAAAGAACATAAAATACTTACAGTTGTTAGTGTATATATACTCTCTTGTGTGCTCCACATAGGGGACAATAAAGAGGGTTTAATAAGGAACAATCAATACCACAGTTACACAGCTCGACATGGAGGTGAGTTATCAATACCACTTCATAGGACTGAAGCATCAAAAAGTGGGATCAACTACATAAGCATAAAACTTTTTAACAGACTTGCACAACATCTGAAGGCTTCAAGAGACAGGAGAAGTTTGCATGCTGGTGTCAAATCTCTATTGCTTTATTCAGTGCGAGAGTACCTTGAATGTTCTTCCTTTAAGGGCTCATGATGACTATTTAGTGTGTGAATTTTTTGCAGTTTGTATCATTCATTCCATTCTTATTAAATATGTGCATAATTTTTTGTTGATTGCTGTGTCTGTTATATGTTGTAGTTTGTAACTTGGTGTTTGTATTTTGCCGTAGAGTCAAGGTGTCTTTATTTCATTGTGTATTTTGTTTTTATTTATACATGACTTATTTTATTTAATTTGACTAACGATGTAAAGTTTTGATGGCAAATATATATACTATACTATACTAATGTTAAGTGAAACGACGTAAAACGAATTATTGGGAATGAATCTAATGTACATACATATTTGTGACTGAAAAAAGATTAGGAAAAAACAGTATTCATTAATATGTACATGCCTACAGTCTACATTACATTATGTATTCCTCTTTTACCTACAGTTTTAGATTTTTTTTAGAGTAACAACGTTATACTGAATCGGTTTCAGCGTTTGCCTACAACAAACTGTGACGCTATAATGAAACGACACTAAATGAGACGACGTTATGTGAGGACTTACTGTAAATCCATTTGGCCATTAGCTCATGTACTGTAATTAAATTAGAATCAGAAACTTGGGGTTGTGTAATTCTATAAATACTACAGTTAAATTGGCAGTCCCCCATGAGGAGAGAGATATGTCCATAACAGCGAGTTTGTGGCCGAGGGGTGTGGTTGTGAACCATTTTTCAATGTACGGCGTTAATAAATGGTGAATTAGAAACAGACAAGCTGCCAAATGTAGTGAGGAGATCTCCAAGCGTTATTCACATTAATGTCATCACTGAGTACGAAAGTTCTACAATCAATTAGAAGCATGCGTTGCTGATGGGAGCACAAATCTTCTGCGCATTTCAGAGCACTGGTCGTTGACAACGGAGATGTATGCTCTGAAAGTGTCTGGGTATGTAACTGCCGGCTTCTCAACAAGGGAAACGACTAGTGGTGCTAGAACGGCCAATTCAATGGAAGAAGACCTTAAAACAACTGACAGGACAAAGTCTGGTGATGATCCAGCCATTGAAGGTTCTTGTGTGAATTTAATTTGTAGATTTTAGCTCTGTATAGAACCCCCTTACAACACGTTGACACTTTTGTGGCGGGAGTGGAGGGCATTCTCAATAAATTTTACCCAAACAAAACATACTAGCAGCTGGACACATCAAATGTCCATTTTCGCATGGATGAACCAAATGTAGTTCAGATGTGCGATTTAATGGAGTTTAGGCATGAGACAAATCAAAATGCTTTTTTTTTGTTCCCTCAGGGCTCGTCTGCGGCCTTGCCGCCCCGATAGCACTGCAACCTTTGGTTGATCGTGTATGCCCTTAGTCTTACTCCACCCATTCCAAAATCACTGTGCCTTGAACTAGTCTGCACAGCGATTGGTAGGGTGAAGTTTTATATTGCTCTGTCTCCGGTCTAGACTGACCGTAGATCAGTTGTCTTTTGCGGTCCAGAGCTTTACACTCGTACAAGATGTGCTGGGCTGATTCCTCCCCCTCACCTCACCCCATTTTATGCAGGTGTTTCTTGAGGGCCATGTGTCCCGTCAAGAGACCTGTTGTGTTTCTGAGCTGTCCTCTGCTAAGACTTAGCAGCTCCACAGCTCTCTTTGAACTGGGTCCGTCAATTATTGACTTCCCATGTCTGAGCCCTGGACAGTCCGCCCAGTACACCTTGTGTTGGTTTCTGACCCAGGACTTAATGGCTCCCCTGGCAGTGCTCTTTGACACGCCCAGAGCCGGTTCGGGTCCCATAAATGGTTCTGCTTACCCTCTCTTCGCGAGACTGTCAGCTTCTTCATTGCCTTTGACCCCCGAGTGACCCGGCACCCAGATGAGGGTCACCTCATTCTGCCCAGCCAGGTCGCTCGTCTCGTCTCGGCACTCACTCACCAGCCAGGAATTTACCCATGGGCTACTTAGTGCCTTAAGGGCTGCCTGGCTGTCTGTGGCTATGAGGATCCGCTTGTTGGTGTAGCCCCTCCTCTTGTTTTCCCGCACACAGTGCAGGATGGCGTACATCTCGGCCTGGAACACCGTTGCATGGGCTCCGAGGGAAATACTATGACTTACCCTCGGTCCTTCCGAGTAAACACCTGCCCCCGTCCCACGCTCCCCGCCGGATCCGTCCGTGAACCAGACGAGCGCGTCCCGTGGAATGCCCGGCGTCTCCTCCCGCCATGCCTCGCGATCGGGGATTTCCACTGTAAAGTTGTTTTCCCTGCACATTCGCGGGCTCGCGAAGTCTGATCTCATTTGAAGCATGGGCTCCTTCACGATCTCCTGAATTTTGCAGTGGCCCCTGAAGCCTGGGTTGATCTTCAGTCTACCATAAACGTTAGTTGCAGGCTAGTCTGTATAGTCCTAGCCTGGCCTCTCCCATAATAACTAAGTGTAGGGGGGGTAGATCCAGCAACACCTCCATGGCGGCTGTTGGGGTTGAAGACATGGCCCCTGTGATGCCTAGGCAAGCCATCCTTTGGATCTTGCCTAGTTTTTGTTTGACACTGGATTGTGTCACCTTAGGCCACCAGACCAGTGCCGCATATGTTAACGATGGTCTGACGACCCTTGTGTACAGCCAGTGGGCCATACTAGGTCTTAGTCCCCACGTTTTTCCATATAGCCGCCTAGTGACGGCTAAGGTCATGACTGCCTTACGCAGTATTTTTCCAATGTGACCATTCCAGGTTAGCTTAGAGTCCAATATGACCCCAAGATATTTTACCTCCCTGACCATTGGAACACTCCTACCGTATAGAGTGAGAGTTCTGTGGCTTTCACACTTCCTCCTCCTCGTAAACGGCACGACGGTTGCTTTCTCGGCGCTCACCCCGAGCCCTTGATCAACCGTCCACCCTTCCCCCACTTTCAGTGCAGTCTGCATACGCTCCCACACTGCCTGTGTGACCTTTCCTCGGACTATGATGACAATGTCGTCCGCATAGCCCTGTACCTCATACCCCCCTCCCGAGCAGGCCGTCCACGACTAGACACCAGAGCAAGGGAGACAGAACGCTCCCCTGCGGACACCCCGCCAGCAGAGTCCCTCCCGCGAGTGAGGTGAACACCGCCCTGTCCCTGAGCATGGAACCGATCCACCTGCAGCAGGTCTCCTCCATTCCACGCTCCCGGGCAGCTGCCAGAACCGATCCGAACGAGGTGTTGCTAAAGGCCCCCTCTATGTCTAGGAAGGCCCCCAGCACCACCTCCTTGTTCTCCAGCGTATTCTCCAATTTCAGCACCAGTTGGTGCAGTGCTGTTTCTGTTGAGAATCCTGCTCTGTATGCATATTGTCCGCAGTGTAGAGGATATGCTTCCAGTACACCGCCGCTAATGTGCCGGTCGAGCAGTTTTTCCACTGTTTTCAGCAAGGACATGAGACTTATTGGCCTCAGGGACTTTGCCTGGTCTGTTGGACGCCCAGGTTTAGGAATAAATACAACCCTGGCCAGTCTCCATGCCCTCGGAATGTACCCCAGAGCCAGGCTGGCCCTCATAATGAGGGTAAGCACCGGCGCCAGTATATCTATCCCCTGTTGGAGCATGATGGGCATTATTCCATCAAATCCCGGCGATTTGTATGGCTTAAAGCTGTTACTGGCCCAATACTGGAAATTGCATACTTTTATTTGAGCTATTCTAAAGTATTTTTTTCTTGTCATTTTATGTGCTTCGTAATTTACTAAAATGTCTAGTAGTATTCCAATGTTTTTTAATTTTTGGGTGGAATTTAAAAAAAAAAGCACTCCAAAAGTAATTTGTGTTCAAGCCATATACTTCAATTAAATGTGGTTTGTTTGCAGGGAAGATTACGATGAAGACGGTTTACCTTCACATCCTTGTTTGAAGTTGGTAGCAAACACCGAACAGGTTCTGGGTAAAGCGACATCAAGAAGGCTACTCACTTTTGAGAAACTATATCATCCAAGTAAAACAGAATTGGATTATGTCAGCAGTATCACAGACTTTAGGGATAAATATTTTGTTGTTAGGGATGAGACAAGGAAAGAAAGGAGAATGCGGGAAGCAAGGATCAGAGAAGAAAATAGATTGAAAAACTTAAAAATTATGAACAGTAATTAGACAGACTATCAAATACATTTATTTATCATACAATAAAATATTTTTAGGATCCTATTTTTTCTTCTTCACTTTTAACTTGCCACCTATGGGCCTGAAATCCCTATTTGAGGAATTTGTTTTGTCTACTTTATTTTTGTCTCTCCTGAATTTACTATTGGCCTTAAATCCAGGCTTTTGACCAAGTTTGCTCGATCTTATGTTTGTTTTAAATCCTGTTTTTTTACTAGGCCGGCTAGATTTTACATCATTATCTTCCTTTTCTAATCTAGGCTTTTTATATTTAAAACCTACATGGAATTTAGGCCTTTTAACTCCCGATGAAGCTGTACCAGTGAAAAGATCTGAAAAAAAAAAAAGATTGACATTAACATTCATACTCTCTTCTGTTTCTTGACGATGGTTGATAATATAAATAATCACATATTACGTGAACAACAATATGATTGAATTTAATATCTGCAATGATAGTAAAATTTAGTAAGCATAGTATTTTATGCAAATAAGCTTTCAGCGCCATAGTATAGGGAGTGTTATATAAAACATGAAGCAGAGGGCATGCCCCTCGCTTCTGAAACACAAAATATAGGCGGTTCCATTTGCAAAAATTGAGTTACGGCAAATTCAGTCATTATTTGAGAGCGCCCTGTATACAACATCTCGTTTTTTCCTTTGGCAAATAATATACACGAAAACCTCATTGGATGCGTCGCCTTATGGGATTCTGCTAATTACATATCTGTAATAAGGTCGTATCAGAATTTTTGGTATGTGCCAAAAATGTGAAAAGTTACAAAACAATTGAAATAACTTAAAAACAGTATGAATTTTTTTTTCCTACAGACGTTCATTATAATTCGATGAAAAATGCAAAAATATAAGGGGTGTTTGAAAAAAGTTGTACAACTTATGCCTGCGATTGTCAAAATAATTTTGTAATATATATATATATATATATATATATATATATATATATATATATATATATATATATATATATATATATATGAGAACAGATAAAAACTGAAACTAACCCCGGATATGGGCTTTAGGAGGCGCTCATTTAAATAAATCTTTTCAAAACTTAAAGGTCATGGTCCCCTAACTACGATTTTTTCTCACGAAAATTCGCTAAACTACAACTAAAAGCGAAGCATCAGGAAAGGATCTATTTGAAATGAATTTTGTGGAAATATTTCAGTAAAATGAAGGACAATGACTGTTGAAGCTGAAACTGAAGGGTTTGTAAAACACTTTTCTTGTGATATTTTCTCTACATAACTCTTATTTGTTTCAATCTTGACGTTTCAAATCGCGACTTTGACGTTTTAAGAGGAAAACACTTAATTTTTTTCTTTAAATGTCTATTTTTTATCTTCTTACATTCAAATCTAAATTGTGATACACAGTTTAAGTTTAATGACATTTTGGTTGTCCTTGCCTTGTTATTTCCGAAGATATAAACATTTTTCGGAAAAAACCGCCGATTTTTCTGGTTAACGAACTTATCCAAGCCACCTGCAAAAGAGGTACTCACAAAATTTGATCAAAATCGACCTATTATTTTTTGAGTTATCGGTGTGATACATACTATATATATATATATATATATATATATATATATATATATATATATATATATATATATATATATATATATATATATATATATATATATATATATATATATATATATATATATATATATATATATATATATATATATATATATATATATATATATATATATATATATATATATATATATATATATATATACATATAAAAATTGAAAAGACACGGTCACCTCATTAGTGAATTTTTAAAAAGAAAATTCAGTAAAAAAGGATGTGGTATTATTTTAACCAATGTTAGATGGATAAGGACATATCGATAGTAAATATCAGAAACACTATTTCTTATTTTCAAAGTTCAAGCCAGCATATTTGGGTTCATTCATAGTTACGTTCGAAATAAAAATAGCCTTAATGCCAGGGGCGGCTTCTCAATAAGTGCGCCCGTGCGCGCGCACTGCCGCCTGCCGTGGAAAAAATAATATTTTTGCTATGCTATATTTTAATAAATTTTTATTTACTTTTTTACCTCCTGCATTCAACAAACAAAATTAGTATATCGAGAATCGCAGTCGGCAGCCATAATACAGAATGAGAATAAGTATAGTGTTAATCGTTGCTGACGTTACATACATCCATATCCATATAAAGCAATCGGGCGGCGGTGTGTATTTTTCGGCGCTCTCAGGAAATGCGACACTTCAGCGGCGAAATCATCGCTGAATCTTGATGATCTTCGTCGAAAACGACCGAATAAGCCATCTATTGTGCGCATAAAATTACACACTTCCAGTTTGTAGTGGACTTTTGTCAAAGTGTGTACCTACACCTCGTAATTTTCGTCTTCGCGTCGGATTGATTTTTAATTAGATCATTTCGTTCTTGTTTACATTGTCTAACAAGACAATTATTATTATTATGATGGCTACTACTTCGGGTTGCTTAATAAGTAAACAAAATAATTGTGATACAGTGATTAATTCAGTGGATATTTTAAATTTAAAGGTTAACTTTTTAAGGGACTTTTTAACTACTATAACGTATAACTAACTAGAGGAAAACTTGGTAAGTAGTTAAAGTTTAGTAAGTAGGTTTCTTTATAATACATTTTCGGGGAAAAAATAGGCGAGCCCTACATTTTTGGTGAATTTTTATTTAAAAAAATTCACTAATAAAGAGGTATCAATGGAGAGACTTTGCAAAAGTTTTTTCAAATGAGCACGAACTAGGACCACTAGAACCCATATCCGGGGTCAGTTTCAATTTATTTATTATATATATATATATATATATATATATATATATATATATATATATATATATATATATATATATATATATATATATATATATATATATATATATATATACGTATCCAACCGATAACTCAAAAATAAGCAATTGATTTCGATGAAAATGAAACTCGGCAAGTGCCTTTCTTTTATTAATGGCTTCGATGAGTTCGTTAGTCAGGAAAATCGGATAACGTTTTCCGGGAAAATTTTGAGTTTTGTTTAAAAAAAATAATCTTTTTCTCCGAAAAATACAAAGGTATTTTAATGAAATTTGGTGGATATGTTGCCTTGTAAAAGACCTTACTACACACTAAAATTTAACTTTCTACATTTTTAGAAAATTGAGTTATTCAAATTTTGAGTTTTCTGTTGGAAAAAAATTTTTTCTCTGAAAATTACAAAGTTATTCTGATGAAATTTGGTGGATACGTTGCCCTGGGTAAGACCCTAATATACACCAAAATTCAACTTTCTAAGTTCGTAGAAACTTGAGTTATTCAAATTTGAAGCATTTAAAAAAAATTACTACCAAAACACACTTGCTGCGTCCCGAACTTTTTTTTTCTTGCGCACCGCCAATGCATTAAGGCACGAGCCGCTACTGCTTAATGCAAACACAGCCTTAATGTAAACAAATACAAAGTTGAGTTGAATAATACCTTTATCTGGTTCTTCACCAAGTTCCTGCCTGTAATATTCTCGATCGTCATCTTCTTGTACAGGAGCATCTCTATTAGCTTCTTGACTAGACTTTTTCAACAGCTGATCAGTTTCAGATTTTCCTTGCATACCTTTTAATGACTTCTCTTTCAAATGTTGTTTCATTTCTTCCTTATTTCTCTTATTTTGTTCCTGTATTTTTTTCCTTTTCTCCTTCAGCTTTCTACAAAATAGTAATAAATGTAAAGAAACAAGCACAGTGTAATAAAAACATTCTTTGTGTTAAAGGATCTTAAAATTAAACAGATTTATTTTTATCATGAAATAATAAATAATATTACAGCCTGCAGTTTGAAACTGTGTTAAATAAAGATATAATCTTTTATCTCCACAGCTCCATTTATCAAACGATTCAAACATTTTTTAACACTTCAAACACAACTTAAATTTTGATATATTCTATAGCTTCAATAATTAAAACAATTCTGTACCATTCTTAATCAGTAAAAACATCAGGTAAACTTTGAATATAGGGTACACACAAACTGTGCATGTCGCAAATGAAGTCATATCTTTACGTTTTTATGCATGTATGTATATATAGATGTGTGTCTACTTTAGAGCTTATTTTTTTTAATCAGAACTTTATATCTACATATAAATTAAAGCGCATTACTTTTATATTTTTCTCTTAGTTGTTGTGTACTAGCATCAGCAAAAACAGAATTAAAATTTTGGACTACATTCATACATACATGTTTCCCCATAAACGGATACTCCTCTTAAGCAGACAGAGTTTGTGTGACTGACATTGTCCGCCTACACATAGAGTACACTGCATATATATATATATATATATATATATATATATATATATATATATATATATATATATATATATATATATATATATATATATGTGTATATAGATATAAAAATTGACTGATTTCCTCAAAACATCAAAGTCGCGATTTAAAATGTTAAAACTGGTAACATTTAGGCAGAGAACCGGAAACCGGTACTGGCTATGGAAAAAAGATGTCTCAAGAAGAATGTTTTACAAACCCTGAAGTCTTAGCCTCAACCGTCACTCGCCTTCATTTTACTAAAATTTTCCAGAAAATTCATTTCAAATAGACCCCTTCTGTGATGCTTTGGCAGTAGTCTTAGCTATAGAGTTTATCATTTAATGGTATATAATTTTTGTCGAATTTTCATAAAAAATCAATAAAGCTCAATATATCCGTTATTATAAAAGATACGAAAAATTGTATACATTCATTATAGGGTGCCTCGAGCTACATCTTAAAAAATATTTCTACAATCACAGGGTGGCCCATAAGTCGTTAGCGATTAGTGATGGGTCGTTATTTAACTGTCAGCTATTTTTAAGCGGTTACCGAGCCCTAACGGTAACCACCAGTTATCGATTTATAAAAATAACGGCTTAAAAAGAACGCTTTTTACACTAACCTAGAATTCGGAGTCGTGTCTGTTTCAGTTCTACTGCAACTAGGTTCGATGATTAAACATCGGATTTCATCGGCAACTGTTATTTAACCATTTAACGGGATGAATAGCCTTGAGATTGGGAATGCTCGCTTTCGCTCACAGCTTTAGGGACGTACGATCTTCGGTACAATAAAACGGTCGGTTTAATTTTAATTTTAACTTTAACCGGCTGTTGATGGGGATACGGCATACGGACACTACTACACAGAGTTATTCTGTTAAACTGAGAAGCTGTTATTTTTTAAACAGTTGAGTTTCCCACTAGTATGTAAAGCCAAATATTTAATAATAAAAAATGTTGGGTGAAAAGATGAATTTCTGTAAAAACGTGTTATTACTTTCACTATAGACAACGCAAAATAGGGTTATTTCACGTGAAATTAAAGTACTTATTTATTTAAATTTATATACATTACCTAAGAAAACAGTTAACACGTCACTTTCATTTGTCTGATAATAGTTATCAAATTGATTAAAAAAATATGATACAACATTTTTTAATATCTATATACATTTCAATATAAAAAATTAAATGATATATATATATATATATTATATATATATATATATATATATATATATATATATATATATATACAGGCTGTTTCCAAATTGATGCGAAAAATTTTACCGGGTGATTCTTTGGCGAAAAATAAGGGGTGTCTTTTTATTAAGTGTTTCTTGAAACCCCTTCTCCTCCAAGTTACAGCCCTTTGAAATTTTTGAAACTAATTTTAATACAACGAATATTAAAATAAGTAAATAAACAATTAATACTATATATCTTCCAATTTTTTTTTAAACTCAAACTCAATTTTTTATACTGTTTCTTTACCGAAATTTTATTAGCTGCGTTATGTTATGGAGTTCTTAGAATCACTCCCTGTGTAGCAATAAAAGTTCTAACGTCTAACGTCCCAAGGCGTGATAAATAATGATATTTATTGACTCTTGCTGTGGCATTGACATTTACGTAAAGACCCTGATAAAATAAATTTGTGAGAAATGACTAGTTTATAATTCCTAAAACATCTAAGTAAATTCCTATAGAAGACTCCTTTCTGATTTCTAAAAGTTTCACTTCAGAGTGGCAAAAGATTTACGACACGCTTATTATAATTTCTTAACCCTTTGTTTCCTTTTCATATCGACAAAATTTGAGATTCATACACTACGTGAAATAACGGGGTAAAAATACAATGCATTTATACTAGTGTGCTCGCTATCGCTCACAGCTTTGGGAATGTAGGATACTATCGATCGACTATCCAGTTTAAAATAACTGAAGCCGTTATTTTCAGCGGTTATTATTAAAAAACGTTAACGGCTTCAGCTGTTAACAGAAAATAACTGTTTTTCCCATCACTATTAGCGATACAAATTTTTTAATCGAACACGCCTTATGTTATTGCATTTTCCATCGAAATATAATGCATGTTTGTAAGAAAAGAAATTCGGGACGCAGCAAGTGCGTTATGGTAGTGAACTTTCATTAAATGCTTCAAATTTGAATAGCTCAATTTGCTATTAACCTATAAGGTTAACCAAGAAACAAGTTTTTTCGGTAATGCTTTAAGTTTACTTTCGGAAATTTTTGTACATTTTCAAACAATAAAGTTATTTTGATGAAACATGGCACATTGTTTCTACTATATATGTTATACTGGTAACCAAATTTGATGAATGCTTTCTTAAAAAAACAAACAACATATTTGCTGTTAAAAACATTTTAATGAAAATTCACTACCATAACGCACTTGCTACGTCGACTTTTTTATCATTGTTCATAGTGAATCGGAACAGATATTAAAACTCTCTAGGTAATATAAAATAAAGATACTGGGCTAGATGAAGTCACGATATGGAAAAAATCAAACTAAAAGAAGGGGACAGCAAGTCTAGTTCAAAAAGAGCCGACAGCTCGGACTCTACATACATAAAATCTTTCAAAGTTGGAAATGGTAAGAAATAGGTATTGGCTTTCTTAACTAATTTCCACATAATGCATTATTATTGTAGTGTCCGAAGTAGAACATCTGTTTTTTATTACATGCTGTCCCAATATGGAATCCCTAGAAAGAAAGTGTAAATATTAATTGCCTTTGAGATTTATGAAGGTTGTGTTTGGCGTTTTGTAGTATCAACTTCTGACAACATACATTCATTTTTTCACCATTGACTTATAGAGATGCTTTGTACAATAAATAATGGTTTGAGTACCCAAATTTTCTTCGATTTACAGTAGAGGTGTGGGAACCCATGTTTTGTTCGAACCGAACTATAAACGAACCCAAGCAAATATGTTGCCTCGAACTTCTTAGAAATTCAAAATCAAACATCGAACTACCCAAAATTCTTCAGTGTTCATATATCATTTCCTTAAATACAAAATTTTGGAATATTGTAACATACAATATTTGATATGTAAAAGATTCCCACTCTTTTTACAAAAAGGAAGGATTGAACAAATTTGCAGGTTGATTGGGTGAAAATGCCTTCCGGTTCTGATCGTTGTGGAGATGGGTCAACGTTAAATCAAAAACACAAAATATTTGAAACTTTTTAGATCTCTAGATAAGCTCAATTATAAATATGTTGTTGTTTGGTGTTGGCTAGGCAGTTTTAGCAAACAGATTGGGAGGGTTCAAAGTGAGCATGATAGGTATAAAATAACCACTTACAAGTTTGAACTGTCTCCTGATTGTGAATATTTAACTGTTTTAGCTCACTGTGTAATAAAGCATGTTAAAACCAGTGTTCTCAAAAGGCAATCTGTAATTATCCTCAAATTCTGAACATTTACGTTACCGATCGCCTTTGAACACCGCCATCATAATGTTGTTATTGAAATAGGTGTTAGGAGGCTAGGATATACAAGAAAAATAATTCTATGATTGCTTAATGGCTCCGTCGTGTCTCAATGTGTCCCATCTACTGTCAAAAATATGCATGAGTGAAATCTCCTGAAACTACGCTATCGACTCAATGAGTTTAAAGCGCCGCTACCGAGTTAAAGGGGCCGCAACTTCACTACTTTTGGCAACATTCAATGCCTGTAAAGTTAAATTTCGAAGTATTTTTGAGCAACGAACTTCGAACTATTTTGAAGAATTACAATTTTCGAAATTGGAACTATTTCAACATCGCTAGTGCGAACATATTTTCGAACCCAAGGTTCGGTTCAAGTTCGGGTTCGGTTCGGAATTTCGAAGCTTCGCACACCTCTAATTTACAGAAATATTCGAGATATAGAATATTCGACTTACAGATTAAATAGCACTAAAATCTGTTCAAAATTCAATGTTCTTAGTAAAAAAATTCAAGTAATAAAATAATTCGACTTGGAGAACTCCGAGTTATAGAAGCTCCATTGTATTAGTTTGTTAAATTGCATTTCAAATAAATTTTTATCATAAAATGAGAAATAAATGATTGCATGATAATTTTCAAGTGTTTGTCATCAAAAAAATAGATTACGTAACAAAAATCGGTTTTGAATGCAAAAAACAACCAATAACTGATAAATTCCATTTGAATAAAACAAATCAATTAAAAACTCTAGACGCAGCAAGTGCGTTATGGAAGTGAATTTTCATAAAAATAAATTTGGTTACCGGTATAACCTATATAGTAGGAACAATGTACCATATTTTATCAAAATAATTATTTGAAAATGTACAAAAATATTCCGAAAATAAACTTTAAATGTTTCTGAGAAAACTGGTCTCCTAGACAATGAACCTTAGGTTAATAGCAAATTGAGTTATTGAAATTTGAAACATTTAATGAAAATTCGCTACCAAAACGCCCTTGCCGCGTTTATACAAAAATTTTCCGAAAATAAAGTAAAATGTTGGTTTCCTAACCAACAAAACTTACGTTAATAGCAAATTGAGTTATTGAAATTTGAACAATTTAATGAAAATTCGCTACCAAAACGCGCTTGCCGCGTTTATACAAAAAATTTCCGAAAATAAATTTAAATGTTGGTTTCCTAACCAACAAAACTTACGTTAATAGCAAATTGAGTTATTGAAATTTGAACAATTTAATGAAAATTCGCTACCAAAACGCACTTACTGCGTCCAGATTTATTTCTTACAAACATGCATTATATTTCGATAAAAAATGTTCAAATGCAGTAACGAATTTGTTCTAAAAAAATTAGCTAAAAATTATAAACCGTTAAACCATAAACTTACTAAACCTACAGCGAAAGCATAAACTTAACTAAACCGACAGCCAAAGCACCAGAGAAAGGGTCTATTTGAAATGAATTTTCTGGGAATATTTTAGTAAAACGAAGGACAATGACGATTGAAACTAAGACTTTAGGCTTTGTAAAACATTCTTCTTGAGACATTTTCCTTCCATAGCTCATATTAGTTTCAGGTTCATTGCCTAAATATTACCAATTTTGACGTTTACAATCTTTAAATGCCTGTAACTGTTTTGTCCTTTAACCTACAGAGCTAAATTTTGGTAGATAACTTACCTATAATGATATAAACCCGCGTATGTAATTTGGTTGCCGTTACTTTGTTAATTTTGGAGATATAATTTTTTTTCGATTTTTTTCGAAAGAAAACACAAAACACGGATTTTCCTGGCTAACGAACTTATCCAAGCCACTTGCGAAAGGAAGGTACTCACCAAGTTTTATCAAAATCGGTCCATTATTTTTTAAGTTATAGGTGTGACACATAAATATATATATATATATATATATATATATATATATATATATATATATATATATATATATATATATATATATATATATATATATATATATATATATATATATATATACAGGGTCGCTGATAAGTCTGGAAACGGTCGATTATCCGGGAAAATATACAAGGTGTCGAAAAAAGTTTTATACAAAAGTTTTTGGGTTCTTCAATGTCTACTAGGCGGTGATAATTTTATTTATACAGGGTTGGTCATACAGGCGTGGCACACCAATATTAATTTTTTTTTAATGGAACACCCTATATATTATTCGATATTTCAATCCTTCTCTTAATTTTGAGCAACATTTATGAGAAGCATAATGTACCTAAACTCAATCGTTTCCGGGTAAAAAAATAAATAAAAATAAACGCTACTGTTTTTAAAATCTATTGGATGAAGAACAAAAATAAATGAAAAGTAGAATATCTCTTGAAAACAATCTGTGAGTGTGAAAAGAACCGGTTGCGATGTTTTTAACATTGTTTGGAATCCCAAGATAAGATAAGATGCCCATAAGAAACGCAGTATTATTCTTTTGTTTTAAAATGTTTCCAGGACAACGAATGTTAAACATTCATTCAGTGTCAACAGTTTTGAAACATTAGTAATTTAGTGTCAACAGTTTTTGTGCAAAATGGCAAGTTTAAGTGAAACCGAACGTATCGAAATTTTAATGATGATAGGGTACGGTGATAGAACACGAAGTTTTGCTCAAGTGGTGATTATGTTCAATGAATTGCATCCTGAGCGGGAATCGATCTCCAAATCCACAGTTTCGAAAACTTTGCATCGTTTTCACGAAACTGGCGGTATCAAGGATAAACCTAGAACTGGAAGGCCAGTAACCGTTACAAATGAAGAAAATTCTTTGAATGTAATATTGGATGTGGTGGAAAATCCGAAAACTTCGGCACAGCAATTGGCTTTAAATCACAATATGAGTCGATATTCAATTCAAAAGATTACGAAGCGGGAAAAGTTCCGTCCATATAAAATTCATTTATTGCAAGAACTGAGTGAAGACGATTTTGATCGCAGAATCGAGTTCTGTGAACTTATTATGGAGAAGTTACGCCAAAATTTTAACTTTGCCAACCACATTTTGTTTTCCGACGAATCTACATTTTGTTTGAATGGACAAGTCAACCGACACAACTGTAGGTACTGGTCAGACGAAAACCCACATTGGATGGAACAAATTCACACCCAAAGACCGCAAAAAGTAAATGTTTGGTGTGCTATTATTGGTGGACATATCATAGGATCTTATTTTATACACGGTAATTTGAACTCTGCTCGATATTTGACACTTTTGCAAGAATCAATTGTTCCAGACGTTAGTCAATTATTTCCGAACAATAACGACCCAAATCTACCAGCGGAAGAAATATGGTTTCAGCAGGATGGGGCACCCCCTCATTTTGGAATTGAGGTACGGGAATATCTGAATCAAACCTTTCCTGGCAGATGGATAGGGCACAGGGGAACTATTGAATGGCCAGCTAGGTCTCCCGACATGACGCCGCTTGACTTTTTTTTGTGGGGTCATGTAAAAAATTTAATTTACCAAAATAGACCGCAGAATATTGAAGAGTTGCAAGCAAGGATTGTGCATGAAATTAATAACATTCCTCAAAACGCTCTTGTAAATGCAGTGCAATGTTTTGTTAAGCGAATTCATTATTGTCAGGAGGTCAATGGAGAACACTTTGAACATCTTATAAAATAGGATTTCAAACAATGTTAAAAACATCGCAACCGGTTCTTTTCACACTCACAGATTGTTTTCAAGAGATATTCTACTTTTCATTTATTTTTGTTCTTCATCCAATAGATTTTAAAAACAATAGCGTTTATTTTTATTTATTTTTTTACCCGGAAACGATTGAGTTTAGGTACATCATGCTTCTGATAAATGTTGCTCAAAATTAGGAGAATGATTGAAATATCGAATAATATATAGGGTGTTCCATTAAAAAAAAATTAATATTGGTGTGCCACGCCTGTATGACCAACCCTGTATAAATGAAATTATCACCGCCTAGTAGACATTGAAGAACCCAAAAACTTTTGTATAAAACTTTTTTCGACACCTTGTATATTTTCCCGGATAATCGACCGTTTCCAGACTTATCAGCGACCCTGTATATATATATATATATATATATATATATATATATATATATATATATATATATATATATATATATATATACATATAAAGTCTGAAACCGACCTCGGATTTGGGTTCCAGGGGTCCTAAATAGCGCTCATTTGAAGAAATTTTTTCGAAATTCTAAAGTCGGGATGCCCTCATTAGTAAATTTTTTTAAAGAAAATTCACTAAAAATAGTACTGCAAATTGAATCACAATTTCTACATAGCTGTCATAATCTAATCTTCTCAGAAAGGCTTTCTCATGAAACGAATTTAGGATCCATGACTTGACCGCAAAGAAAATATTCATACTCCTGTACCCATAAGCTAGTGAAACGTTCTATTACCAGAGTTTTAATGAAAAAATGTGAATTTTCACGAAATCACCAAATCACCTCATTTATTCCATGAAGCGATCTTACCCAAAAACAATTCAAAGTGTTCCTTTGTCAGGTGTCAATTGGATATCAAATTTGAAGATGATACCTCAATTTGTTAGAAAGTTCTTGCGCTTATTAAGAGACGTCCAGGGCCAACAGCCAAAAAAATGTTTGTTTCATAATCAAGTTTTTTATGTTTTGTTTTTGTTTTCATTGTTTATTTTAGAAAAATTAATGTCGATTATAATGTCGGTTTCATTGTGCTTATCACAACATCAGTTAGGTTTTTAGTTATATTTATGTTATTTGCCAGTACATATATAAATAAATAAATAAATCTGCATCCTGTCTATTTGCGTTTTAAGCTGATAATGTGCTTAGTTAGAAAAATATGGCTAATTTATAGTAGATGGTGTACATATTACATATTAGTAATTTATGATGACCGGCAATAGAGCGCTCTGAGTGGCCAGTTCCTGTCACCGGCACCCGTTTCCCGGGCCTTTCTCGGAAAATTTAGGTTGCAAGATGAACTTGTAATCGTTGCCGTGCTGTTAGTATATCTAAGAATCTCTTGCATTTCTATTTTCGTATTTATGATCCTCTATGTGTTAAAGGGTAAATTCATGTTTGTTTTCGTTGCATAATTCGAATGCGATATGGATAACCACCAGTCGATTTATTACAACATACAATACAATAACTTTATCATCATATTTTGATTACATTTTGGTGTTTATGAACTTCTATGCGCTGCCTATGAGTTAAAGGACAAATACAGGTTTCGACTTACTCAAGTGTTTTCAACTAGCGTTAAACAAACTATACCTCAATCTGGAAACCCAATAATTTATCGCTTTCAACTCGATAAAAGCGCCCTACAATTCAATGTTTCATAATGTGTTGCAACACCTTTCGCTTAGTAATCCGACATATGCTGTTTCTCTGCAGATTTTTATTGGCTCATGAAGGCGTGAAGCAACGGAAAGATTCATAGAAATACTCGACAAAATTATATGGTTCTTAGAAATATTTAGTTGAAACCAAGCAAAGAGAGCCTATACAGTGCAAAGCTAACAAATTATTCATAATCACTTATTTGAAGGATCTACTTTTTTCTCCTAATGCTCCCTGGGATGAGTGCTTCTAAGAATATTCTGGGGATCATTCCCAGCCATTATATATATATATATATATATATATATATATATATATATATATATATATATATATATATATATATATATATATATATATATATATATATTCGAATATTCGAATACACTCTTGTTGAAATAATTCGTATCCGAATACTCGAACTATTCGTATTCGATTCTCAGCCCTAGTCCCAATGGTATCAAATTACTGTAAATAATGGTGTTACACTATACCTTTTAGCTTTGATTTTATTCTCAATTTCCAACTTTTCTTCCTCAGTTTTATGTAAAAAGTTGTGATAAATGACTTCTCCCTCGAGAAGATTATCTTCTATCTTGATGAGATCGAGTGTCATTCTTGGTCCAACTTCACTCAATCTTATTGATGATTTGCCTAATTCAATGTTCCCCCTGGACGTGAGTTTTTGAGACAGGGTCACATGATTATTAGGATCATCTTCGAATTCACTCTCAGATAACATTCCAGTTCTGTAACAAATTATTTTAGACATCAGATGGGTACAGACTACCAAAAACTAGAACAAGTTCGGGACGCAGCAAGTGCGTTATGGTAGCGAATTTTCATTAAATGCTACAAATACAAATACTCAATTTTCTATAAACTTAGAAAGTTGAGTTTTAGTATCTAATAAGGTCTTTCCAAAAGAAACATATCCACCAAACTTCATTAAAATAGCTTTGTAATTTTCGGAGATTTTTTTTTTGAAAGAAAACTTAAAATTTTTCTGGAAAGCCTTGTTCAATTTTCCTGGCTAACGAACTCACCAAGCCATTAATAAAAGAAAGGTATTTGCTGAGTTTCATTCAAATCGGTTAATTATTTTTTTAGGTTATCAGTTGGATATATATATATATATATATATATATATATATATATATATATATATATATATATATATATATATATATATATATATATATTGCTATGGTATTCTACTTTATTTTATGGGTAGTATATACCTGCAAAAATTTATTATAGAGCTGAGAACATATGTCTTAATAATCAGGTTGGGTTCCTTATAATTACAGCTAGCTTCTACTAATTAAAATTCACTAATATGTGTTATTTAAATTCATTTATTGATTTTCACTTGATCAAAATTACTATCGCTTTGCACAGATGGCTATATAACAATTTTGCTGATTAAATATCAACCAAAAACAATACTTCCGTTAATTACAATCTGTTATACATTCCATTTAACTCATTACACAAATTTTACGGTGTCTATTTGACACACATTAAATACAAACAGAAACGTTTAAAGCATTCAATACATAAACATAAATTGAAAAATCCTATTAAAACATTTAACTGTGCCGATATGACACTTGTTAAATACAAAGAGATATTTTAAAACATTCTTTACATAAATATAACTTGAAAAATCCTATTAAAAAAACATTCTGGTAACATTATAACTAATTACACAATTAATTAAACATGGATACTTCATAATCAATATACATCGATAATTCTACAGAGATCACGGTCTCTTTCCGTTTATTTCAAACACAATTTTTGTTTTTGAAATTTATTAGCACAAAAATATTTGATTGTTGTTGTAAAAATGGTGAAATTCCACCCGCACTGGTCAATTTAAGAAAAGGTAACACTTACTGACATATTTTCCATTGGATTATTTATTGTTCTTCCATTAATGCGGACCTTGATTAATTATTATTATCTTTTTAATTTGTCCATGCCATAGTTTACTGCCCATTTATTGGTTATATTATAATATTTATTTATTGGTTATGATATATTTATTCCATAGTCGTAGCACTCTGGAGTCTCTTATGTCGACTTACATAATTATGACGATGATCACCTGGTCTGGTAAAGTGATACAGATGATTTCACTGGATGGAAAAGACAAGACAAGCCCGGACCCTCTCGGACCGTTGCTTTTATAATTTTCTTACAGGTGAAAAAACGCTATTGTTCGTCACACCACCTGTGTTTAAATTTTCCGTCAAACCTTTAACGTCTTTTTACGTTTTTTTTCTGACGCACCTTAACTTAATACTACACAAACTTCTGTTTTTTACAAATAACCTCCGCTCTTTTAATATGGTGAGTCTTTAGCTAGCTTGGTCATATCTATTTTTTCTTATACAATAAAATCAACAGAACTACAATTATATTATCTACAATCTCATTCTCCCTACAAAACTGAAGCATTGTTCTTGGTTTCTTTGTGGATATTTCTAGAATCTATAATTTTTTTATTACTCGAATGTAACTTAACATCGAGGGTTGCTACATGGGTCACTGACATTCATGTCGGGCGTTGACATCTCCTGCCAAAACTCTTTCATTGCTACATTAGGATGTATACACTTATTTTATATATACTAGTATGCATAAATTTCCCGTTTTCCTATCAACATTTCGTAATATTTCCTATCATTTGCTATCTATAGCAATATATATATATATATATATATATATATATATATATATATATATATATATATATATATATATATATATATATATATATATATATATATATATATATATAATAATCTCGTCACATTTTTAGTGTTTATACTCCTCCGAAACGGCTCGACCGATTTTGATGAAATTTTATATGTATCAGTAGGTCTGAGAATAGGTTTATAACAAATTTTTATACCCCTAAGTGTTAAGGGTGGCTCACCCCAATACATATTGTTTTCATTTTTCGGGCCAAATTTTTTTAAATTTTTTTATGGTGTGGCATTAAAAATACATTCAATCCTTAATTTTCACCCTCCTACCATCAACCCCTACTTTTTAATAGCATTTTATATTTTTTAACCCCGGTCGATAGCTGATCAATTAACACTTGATCGACTATCCCCGCCAGGGGTCTACCGGTGTCACTTCCCACCCCGTAAACAGCACGGAATAGGGATGGGAGCATTCTCGGCACATGATTAGTAGTTAAAAAAATAATGAACAACGTTATCGAAGCCATTATTTTAAATGGCAAATTCCGGGGTGAAAGTATATTACTTCCACGAATCCCTATTATACCCACAAATGTGCCAATTCAATTTAAATGCATTCAGTTCCCCATTAGATTGGCATTTGCAATGACTATTAATAAGTCTCAAGGCCAAACAATGTCTGTTTGTGGCTTAGATTTGAGCACACCATGTTTTTCACACGGACAATCATATGGCATGCTCTCGAGTGGACAAACCATCCAGTTTGTTTGTGTTAGCTAAAGATGGAATGACAAAAAATATTGTACACTCCATTGCACTAAGAGTTTAATACTGTTGACTAATATTTTCAGAATTCGTTGTATATATAATTTAAAAAAAAAGTTACAATAAATTTAAAAAAAAGTTTTTGGTGTTGTTATTTTCACATTCCGTCAACGTTCACAGCGCTCCATGCCTCTTCCACTCATATACCACACACGCACACACTTAGAATAACATTGAAAATGACTCCAGATATGGGTTCTAGAGGCGCTAGTTTGTGCTCATTTGAATTTTTTTTGCAGTCTCACCATCGATACCTCTGTATTAGTGAATTTTTTAAATATAATTTCACTAAAAGTGAAAATACAAATTGCGAGATGTATAAATAATTTAAGTTCTTGGCTTCTTATCAATTGTAATGTATGTTAAAATTGTGTCGAATGATTGTAATATAAGTTTGGACGCAGGAAGTTCGTTATGGTAGCGAATTTTCATAGAAATGACCCCGCCCCCCTGTTTTTACTACCAAAATTATAGATGCGGTAAGAAAAATAGTGCAGCAAATTGAATCATAACTTCCACATAGCTGTGGTAATTTATTTTCTTCAGAGATATATTCTAATGGAAAAAAAAGTAAATTTTCACCAAATCACCTCATTTATTACCTACCCCCTGAAGCGATCTTACCCAAAAACAATTCAAAGAGTTCCTTTGCCAGGTGCTAAGTGGATACCAAATTAGAAGATGATATCTCAGTTCATTTGAAAGTTATCGCACCTACTAACAGACAGACGTACAGGTAGACAAACAGTCCGACCGACCGACAGACAAAATGTTTTTTGTTCCAGAATCAACTTTTCTATATGTGTAAAGATATTTTACGCTGTCTTAGCAGAAAAAACATTTGAAATTTCTGTCACCGATATGCAACCCCAAATTTAATTTCAGGACAGAATACCGGATGTTTGATGAAATTAAAAGTTTTCCAATAAACAAACCCTAAACGTTATAACTCGAATTTTCATGAAAAAAGGTCAACTTTCTGACCATCCATAAACTTGGCGAAATTCCTCATACTTTTTAACAACCTGATGCACTGTATTTTTACTAATTTGCCTATCCGAATGAATAGTATTAAAGTGCAAACTTCTTCCAATGATCATTGACGATCACCCTATCACCACTGTACATCATCAATATGACATTGCGCTCAGATTCTGAAAGTTTCACTGCCATTTTCAAAATTTTTAATTGCACAAGAAAAAGCAAAACAACGATCACAATTGACAGGAGACAATGTCAATGCAGCACCCGAATTGTCTGCTTTACTGACACCAGTACATTTAAATAGGTACGCAGATGTTGATTTTATGTTATCATTTATTAATTTTTTATGTTGTTATCTTATCAATTGGAAAAAACATGTTGATGTTTCAGAATGTACTATTTTATCCCACATCCGAAAATGGTAAATAATACAAGGTGTCCCATTTAAAAAAATTAGGTTGGAGTCATTTAATGTTAAACAGGAAGTGAGAAAAAAGTAAATGTGTTATATAAAAAGGATTATTTGTGGCCATTCGTCATTACTAAAATCCAAAAAAATTGCGTCATTAATAACAGAGATATTCTACCGTTCCGGGACTTTTTACGAACCCTGTATATATATATATATATATATATATATATATATATATATATATATATATATATATATATATATATATATATATATATCAAAGACTGTGCTTCCGCATTTGCTGAACCTTTACTTTTTATTTTTAACTTGACTCTGAAAACACAAATCTTCCCTTCCATATGGAAAACTCTAAAGGCTGCCCCGTCCAT
Source organism: Tillus elongatus (assembly GCA_964006375.1). NCBI lineage: Eukaryota > Metazoa > Arthropoda > Insecta > Coleoptera > Cleridae > Tillus > Tillus elongatus. Next base: position 66,014,891 of record OZ023262.1, on the reverse strand, counting down.
AAGAAGGGTGACAGGTCAGGCCATTGAAAATTATAGGCAGGTTGTAACCATGTCGAACAATATGTATCATCTTATTTGGATGGGAATGGACAGGTTGAAGCAGTCTACTTAGACTTCTCGAAGCCATTTGACTCAGTTGATCATGAGCGGCTGTTACTTAAGCTTCATTCTTTTGGACTTTCCAATGGTCTTATATCCCTGTTTAGATCATACCTCCTCAATAGGTATCATTATGTCTGGTATGCTGATTGTTCTTCTGACCTGTTTCATGCTTCTTCTGGTGTCCCACAAGGATCTGTACTTGGTCCCCTTCTCTTCAACGTTTTTATTAATGATTTTGATTCTGTGTTTCCTGTACCTCATTTATTGTCTGCTGATGACCTAAATTTTTTCTAAATATCAATTATCTTGCCAACTGCCAGCCCATACAACACAACCTTGATACGATTTCGGAATGGTGTGACATAAATAAGTTACCTCTAAATCTTTCTAAATGTAGTGTTTGGTCTTTTTCCAATAAACATCACTTGCAGGTTTTCACTTATAAGGTGAATGGTGAAAATCTTATACGTGTGTCTAATATTACTGACTTGGGTTTGATCATGGACCCACACTTGAACTTTAATTTACATCTGACTAGTATCCTTAGAACTTGTATGAAAAGCTTAGGATTTGTTGTTAGAAGCGCTGTGAATTTTTAATCTACCGAAACTCTTATCTGTCTATATAATGCTTTTGTCCGTTCTCATGTTGAATATGGCCGCTTGTGCTGGATGCCCTTCTACTCCTGCCACAATACGCTTCTAGAATATGTCCAGCGTAGGTTTCTGAAGTATTTGTCTTATTTTGTTGACAAAATGTATCCTCAAAGAGGCATATCTTACAATTTGTTACTCACTAGATTTGGTTTTATGTCGCTTGCTGACAGGAGAACTCTTTCAGGTCAGTGTTTTTTTTATTTAAGCTTATTCACGAAATTATTGATGCACCTGAACTTCTCTCCCAGCTATCTTTTCGGTCTCTTCCCCACGGCTGTCAGACTTGTTCTACTCATACTTTTTTACTTCCGATTTCCAGAACTTAATCTGCTTTTGAAATCACCTTTGTATTCTATGTGTGCAGAATATAATTCTTCCGGTACTGACATATTTAGTCCCTGATTCGTGGAGACACCACATCTTAGTTATTTTTTGTTAATTTTTTTTAGTTCTTATATAAATCCATGTAACTGGGCTCCTGCCTGTTTGGGTTGTCTAATAAATAAATTATATATATATATATATATATATATATATATATATATATATATATATATATATATATATATATATATATATATATATATATATAGGATGACTGGGACACCCTGCGTCCAGACCCGCCAGGATTGCTTTAAACAAACTGTACTGGGCCTTGATTTCATGCAGGTAGGTAAATTGTATCAACAAAGGAACCATGCTTATTCTAACAAAAACGAATTATAAATCTGAATACTTGAATCTAACTGTCACTTCGCATTCCTGGTGGAAGAACCAATGGCATTACTAGGGGCTGACAGCACGCTTACACATTACACTTTTACTTTTACAAACAAAAATTAATGAACATGAAAAAATGATGAACATGAATACAAAATATTTTATTTTAGTGAATTTCTATTTAAAAAAATTCACTAATAGAGAGGTACGATGGTGACACTTTGCAAAAATTTTTTCAAATGAGCGCGAACTAGGACCCCTAGAACCCATATCCGGGGTCAGTTTCAATTTATATATATATATATATATATATATATATATATATATATATATATATATATATATATATATATATATATATATATATATATATATATATATATATATATATATATATGTATCCGTCTGATAACTAAAAAAATAATTAACTGATTTCAATGAAACTCCGCAAGTGCCTTTCTTTTATTAATCGCTTGGATAAGTTCGTTAGCCAGGAAAATCGGACAGGGTTTTCCGGGAAAATTTTGAGTTTTCTTTACTCCGAAAATAACAAAGCTGTTTTAATGAAATTTACTAAATATGTTGCCTTGAGAGATACCTTACCAAAATTCAACTTTCTAAGTTTATAGAAAATTGAGATATTCAATTACAAAGTTATTTTCTGGAAATTTGGTGGATATCTTTCCCTATGAAAGACCTTACTACATACCAAAATTAAACTTTCTAAGTTTTTAGAAAACTGAGGTATTCAAATTTGAAGCATTTAATAAAATTTCACTACCATAACGCACTTGCTGCGTCCAGAGTTTTTATTTAACAAGCAAAGTTTTTAAATATTGACTTTTATCATCACGTATTTTAATTTAAGCATCCACAAAACCAAACTTATAAAAAAATATACCAACACTGTTTGAATTTGCACCTTGTGAAATTTTAAATATAAAAAAGGTTTACGTATAAAAAAAAAATTCGCTACCATAAGGAATTTACTGACCCAGGAGCTTTATTTGTTATTTCTGTTGTACAATATGTTGTTAAATGTTAAATGTCTCACAACTAGGACCTCCTGTTGGGCGTTGATTACAATAAATAAAATAGATCTCCATATTAACTTCGAATAATTCGTTCACTGTTATTGCCCTTGCTTGGTGAAACCATTCTATATGAAATACAGATGTAGAGACTCCTTCTCTGGCTTCACAAGTGTTTGTTTTCTTCTTTGCACCATGCAAAAGGCAAAACTGTTTGCAGAGAAGAAAATAAGCACTTGTGAAACTAGAGGAGAAGTCTCTACATCTGTACATATTTTTGAATAAACAAACACTGAAAGATACTTACTTGGTAAAAAATTCGTCTATATCTGTACATCGAGAAAGATTAGGTATTTTTCCTTGAACAACCTTTTTAACACCTTTAGATATGCCCACTGGAGTAACCTTAATTGTATAATGTCGGAAATCTATAAGCTTGGTGGTAGGGTTGTAACTTAATAAAACACATCTTCTAATTGTGTTAAGATCAACCTGTAAAGAAAATATAGAAAAAAAAAATTTAATGAATGTCCTACTACCTACATTGATAAACTTTCATAACTATTTGAGTCAAATACAGACATAGAGGCTTTCTATTGCTTCAGATACCTTTTAGTGAATTTGCTTAAAAAAATTCACTAATAGGGAGATCTCAACTTTTTAATTTTGAAAAAATGTCATCAAATGAGCGCGAACTATGGCCCCTAGAACCCATATCCAAGGTTAGTTTGAATTTTTATGTTTATATATATATATATATATATATATATATATATATATATATATATATATATATATATATATATATATATATATATATAGTGTTTTCTAATTAAAGGTCAATATTTTAGGGGGTGATTTTTGGGTCAATTTTAAGAAGAAAACTTCATATGAACGTATGTCCTAAACGTCTTAACTTTTGAGATACAGAGTGGTAAAGTTTTTAAAAATAAGTAATTTTTTAATAATATCTGTAATACCACTCTACATATTTTAATGAACTTTCATATACAGGTATTACGCATCAAGAGGCATTTTTTCATGTACCACCTTTCTTTTTATTTCCATCAGTGACGTTCGTGCGGAATCTTACCTGCATATTTAGGGCATGCAAGAGTCGCCAAGGAGGTGGAAAAGGAAATTCCGATGTCCGCCATCAAGGTACGGGATGCCGAGGACAATATTAGGTTGACTAGGCCATATACCCTCAGGATCCCCAGTAGGGATCAGTGGAGGAAAAATGAGGTTGCATTCCAGTCCGTAAGCCTGGTCTGTTTCACCAACGGATCATGGCTGGAGGATCAACAATCCTCCGGGGCAGGAATATACATCGAGGGCCTGGAGGTGTGCGAGAGTTATGCTCTTGGCACATATACCACAGCATTCGAAACAGAGGTGTACGCTATCCTGTCTGTGGCCAATAGACAGGATGTGAGGAGGAGCCCCGAGAAATGTGTACATTTGCTCGGATAGCGAGGTGGTCCTCCAGGCAGTCTGCACGGCCAGGTCAACACTGGTTCAGGAGTGCGCTGACGCCCTCAAAGGACTAGCCAGGACAAAGGAGGTGCAACTGGTGTGGGTTCCGGGACACTGTGGTGTAGCAGGGAATGAGGTAGCGAATAATCTCGTGGCCCGGAGCCTGCGATAGGCATAAGTAGGAAGACGGTCTCTGTCGCCTTAGACAGGTGGACTGAGGAAGCAATGGAGAGGCACTTGGTGTTGGTTGGTGGCTGTAGACAGGCGAGGGACTTTGCGGAGGGGCCGGACAGAGATAAAGCTGTCTGGCTACTTGGTAGGAGTCGACCTACGCTTCGCGCATCCTTGGGGTGCTGACAGGCCACTGTGCCCTTAGAAGACACCTCACATTGATAGGCGTCGAGGGATCCTATTTGCCAGGAATGCGGCTAGGATGAAGAAGCGTCCTACCACTACCTGTGTGAATGCGAGGCTTTTGGGAGTCTTCAAGCAGAATTGTTCGGATCGAGGACTCTGCTGAGGAATCAGGTAAGTACCGTCCAATTGAAGACTGGCACGGCCTTCATTTCGAGGTCGAGGCGGTTTGGCGACAGAACCGAGGAAGAGTAGAGCATGGTTGCCGGGGTTGGCAAAAAGGGCCCATTGTGGCCTACTTGCTTGGCGTTAGCGTCCCCACCATTGCTACTACTACTACTATTACCTGCATATTTTGGCAGTCTTTGATGGTACGCCACTGATATCTCTTAAAATAAATATTATTTTTGAAATCCCCATTAATTTCTAAGCAAATTTGATTACTTGTTTTTTTTTCAGTACAATGCACGGTGTTGCCTACAAAAATAAAATCTATTTCTCTGCATGGTTATAACAATATCATTAATATGACAGTAGCACAATGTAGAGAAATAGTAGGCTGTGTTTGTAAGAAGAAAACTTTATATGACCGTATGTCCTAAACATCTTTACTTTTGAAATACAATAAAATACAATAGAACATAAAAATTAGATAAGTTGCCCTCCACCTGCAATAATGCATGCTTCAGCTCTTTGGATCATATTGTCGCACACTCTTTGAAGTATACCACCAGTATTACTTATTACATCGCAGGAAGCTATTATAAGATCCTTCAGCTCTCCTAGAGTGTTTACTGGGGTGCGGTAAACTAGGATTTTAAGGTGGCCCCATAAGAAAAAGGCCAAAGTATTTAAATCTGGGGACCTAGGAGCCCATGGTTGGGGTCCACCACGATCTACCCATTGGTTTTTAAATGTGTGATTCAAACATTCTCTTGCTTCAATACTATAGTGAGCGGGTGGGCTGTCATGGATGAACCACATTGTATTTCTAATTAAAATTGATACTTCTTCTAGCAATATGGGCAAATCATCCTCTAGAAACCGGCGATAATTACAGCCATTTAGTCTTTCTGGTAGGAAAAAAGGTCCAATTAAGTAATTTCCAATAATTCCAGCCCAAACATTCACTGAAAATTGTACTTGATGGTTAAATTGTACAACTGCATGGGGATTTAAGTCTGCCCAAATATGATTATTATGATAATTTCTGATGGTGTTTCTGGAGAAGTTATCTTCATCTGTAAACATTATTTCATGGTCAAACAAGGGATTATGCGCAATTTTCTACAAAAACCAATGATAAAAATTCACTCGCAAAGGAAAGACTTGGGGAAGTAACGCTTGGACCCGTTGAATATGACACAGGTATAACAGAAAATCGTGCAACCTTTTCAAAACCATAAAGTGCGAGATATTCAAATTATTACCATTTTTTCTCGTACTATGTTCAGGATTTTCATCAATCGAATTTAAAACGGCTTCTTCAATTTCTGGGGGTGTTTCTAAGCATGTTTCCGAAAAGTTTTTTCTAAAAGTCTTGACACAGCGAGTGCGTTATGGTAGTGAATTTTGATAGAAATAATCTGGCACAAAATATTTTTTTTTGAAGTTTTTGCTTGTAACATAGAAATAAAAATGTTAGTTTATAGTCTACTTCTTATCTCACAAACCTACCTACAAAATTTGGTTACCACAGCTGTTTTATTTTTTGAGAACATTTTTTTCAATAGAAAACAAAATGTTCCGGGAATACCGGTTCCGATTTTCCAGGCTAAGGAACTTATCCAAGTCACTTACAAAAGGAAGGCACATGCCAAACTTTATCGAAATTGGCGTATTATTTTTTTTATCGCTGTGATACATATATACATATAAAAATTGAAACTGATGCCGGATATGGGTTCTAGGAGTCCTAGTTCGCGCTCATTAAATTTTTTTATAACATTCAAAAGTCGGGATCTCCCCATTAGTGGATTTTTTCGAAGAAAATTCACTAAAAAACGTTCAGGTGGTTCTCTGCAAATTTAACAAATATACACTTAAATGTAACAATATTGTTTTTTTACATTATTTGTAGATGCTATTGGACCTATTTTTAGATGTCTTTGATACAGGCAAAAATATATTAAAAAGTATAAAATATTTATTACATCTTATTCAATGAAAAGAAGTACAACCCGACAACATTATATGTGGTATTTATGTTTCTGTTCCATGTCTCGGCTGTGCCGTTTAGAATGCGCCGTGTGACACCCTAAATTCAAAGATTACCGAGTTTTTATTATATTAAGTGTATACATAAACGGTTTCTCCTCCAGCTTCAGCAGTGAAACTTTGCAAAAGGCAGCAACTTGTTTTGCATTCATGTCATATTTACAAGTGATAATCATTAACATGCATGAAGATGCCGCAATAGGTGAAAATGTTTGCGAAGAACTACATTTTTGCCAAATCAAAAAACAAATTCTGAAATACTTTCATTTATAACTTACCGTTGTCAAATTAATGGTAGGAAACATATTTTGAAACATTGAGGCCATTAACTTCATATGCATTCCTTCGCCACTAAAACTATTCAATACAATTAACGGGGAATGCTTGAAAGCCCTCTCTGTCACAGCTTGTTTCTTTAAGGATGATACAACATCCCTAGCAAGAGAGAAGTTACGAATTTTAAATGTCAGAGTGGGTCCTCTAGGTAACCTGCAAACTTTGAGATATATTCCCATTTCAGTTCTAGAGAAAATTGATAAGTGTGACACATGAAACAAACCAGCAACAGAAACGAAGTCTTTAATTGTGTTTTTCTTGCGCTCCTGAAAACAATCTTTCAATTTATATTGTAATGGCCAATAAATAACTAATATTACCTTAAGAGAAGTTGCTGTGAAGGGCTCCATAACTTTCCTGAAGTCTTTTGTCAGCTCCAAGATATGACCTCCAGGAATCCCTTTGTGTATAACGAATGAATGCGGAGCTTGAACCAATTCTTCGGGTTCTCCAACAACATTTTTATTATTCCTAACACTACGTCCTCTTTTTCGTTTCATTTTTTAATTGAGTATTACTAATAATAACAATAATATGAGGTAAACTTAACTTCTTCACCAGTCCACGTGCAGGTTAGGTGCTCGCTCTCGATATATTTGAAACTTTCAAATGACAAATGACATATAGGAACAGCCCAAACTGCTGTCACAGCGTTCTTATTTTTATGCTGTGGCAGTGCTTCTGTTAAGGATAATATATCAGCTAGTTAGAAACTTAGGAGTCGCTTCGCGCCAATTTCAAAATGAAGTTTTGAGTCGCTATCTCATAAGTTTTGTAATTGCGGAAGCAAATTCATCAATGAATTGTTTTCTTTTTGGTGCGTTTAATTTGTTAAATTTTTTAAAGTTGGTTTGTTGGTATAATATAAACATCTATCGGCGTAATGTGTTAAATCTGCCAATTTACCTGAGTAAAGCATGGGAAGCACCAACTCAGCCATTGCCCAATGACTATGCCTTTCCATAGTTATATATATATATATATATATATATATATATATATATATATATATATATATATATATATATATATATATATATATATATACATCATATATATATATATATATATATATATATATATATATATATATATATATATATATATCATGGGTGTCAGTCCGTGGAGGTCTTGGCTGAATCAGGTGTTCCTCAGGGATCTGTTCTGGGACCCTTGCTGTTCAATCTGTTTATCAACGATATTTCGGATGTTATCGAATTACTCCATCTTCTGTATGCGGATGATGTAAAAATCTTCTCATCCGTTGCTGGTCTCTGCGATTGTTCAGCGCTTGAGAGATGTTTGCGTAGAGTTCAACACTGGTGCTCCATTAACAACATCCCACTGAATATTAAAAAATGTGTTGTAAAATCTTATACGCTCAACCGCCGTGTAATCGAGTTCCCATACTCCATGGATGGGCAGCCTCTTCTAAGACCTGCAACCTTTAAAGACTTGGGTGTCGTCTTTGACTCGAAACTCCCATTCGTGGAGAACTGTGAACATGCTATTGCTAGGGCATCGAAGACACTCGGATTTCTTATTCGCAATTCCGGTTCGTTTTACAATGCAGACACCTTGAGGCTCTTGTTCTGTGCCTATGTGCGGCCGCATCTGGAATATGCCTGTGTGGTCTGGTCTCCTCTGTATGACGTCCATATAGGGGCTCTTGAGGGTGTCCAACGGAGATTTGTAAAGTTCCTTGCATACAGAGCGGATCGGGTGTATCCCGCTACCGGTATACCACAGGCCGAATTACTGTCGAGGTTCTCATTGGAGTCTCTGCAGGCTAGGCGTGTTTACTCTGCTCTCTCCCTGATACATAATTTATTGCACAGTAGGATCGTCTGTCCTGAACTGTTGCGCACTCTGCTTTTTCACACCCCTAGAGTCAACTCTAGAAGACACGACTTCTTTTATCTACCGCCACCTAGGACCAATGTTAGGCTTAACTCACCGATGTACAGATCGTGCTCCATTTATAACAGCGTGCATCAGTCAATAGACATATTGTATTGTGATGAGTCTGAGATGAGACACGTTGCATCGCTGCTTGGTAATTAGTAGAACTTTACTATGTTAATTTTTATAGTGTACGATATGTATTGTATTCATACTCTTAATTTGGGATAATTCCCGTTGAGTATTTGTAGTAAATAAATAAATAAATAAATATATAAGTATAGTGTCACATTTGTCCATGAGAATGAAGTTTATGGACTTTGTTACTTCTATGGTCGGTTGTAGTGTGTTGATAACAGCGAACACTCTGGAATGATATCTCTAGAAGGGACCAGAAGTAACAGGTGTAGAACAGTGTAGAAGGTCTAGAATCTCTATGGAGAGTATAAATAGACAAACGGCACATAGAGTGAGTTAGTTCAGTATTGAATTAGTGTGGTGCATAGTAAGTGATCATAGAGTATTAAGCAAGTCAGCAGTAAGTGTTGGTGTATTATAAGCGATCATAGAAGGCGGATGGTGGAATATAGTTCTATGGAGATTTAGTAATAAAGATAAATATTTTAGTTGATGTGGTTATGGTGTTGGAAAAATAGTTGGTTATAATAAATAGTAGTTTGAAAAGCGGTGTTTTGCTAGTCAACAAATCCAAAACCCCGTGGAACGTAACAATATATATACATATATATATATATATATATATATATATATATATATATATATATATATATATATATATATATATATATATATATATATATATATACATAAAGTTCTCAAGTCTGAACCTCACGTCGGATATGGGTTCAGAACGCTATAATTGAAGCTCATTTCAAGAAAAATTTCCAAAATTGTTACTTATCTATTGGCGAAATTTTCCTAAAAAAATTAGCTAAAAAGTCATAAGAAACTGGTAGTTTGAAAAGCTGAATTTTGTTAGTCAACTAATAGAGAACTCCGAAGACCGTATCAAAAGTTTTCCTAGCATTTTTTGTTAGTTACTTTGCTCTGGTGCATAAAGTTTACATTTTGGGGCTGTGATTTGAATTCTATACGAGAGTTCTTTCTATCATGTCAAAAATTCTAAGAAAAACTCTATCTCGCTCAGTTGGAGGATAATATAACAAAAAATACGCATTTTCTTATAAAACTTTATTAACACTACGTCACTATATTTGGAATTTGGTTATCTGGAGCTTGCCATCCACCAAAGGCGTTTTCTATTTCCTTTGCAACAGCAAGGGTTAATCTATCACAGTTGGGGGCTGCGGCAACCTGGAAATAAATAATAAAACAATATATTTAATATATTTGTAGAGGTTTTTAAGTGAATATTTTATAGCTTCTAAATGAGGAAAAGAAACTTCTAACTATAGTTCAGGGTGTCATATCAAATTTGCCGTAATACAGAATGCCCAATACACCATCCCCCTTTCCACTCGTTACGTGATTTGCCATTTAAAAGTCGGTATTGTCTAAGGTTTATAGATTAGATACGTTGTCACTCTCGACCAATCAGAGAGTGTAGCGGGAATATGTCACATGTATTCTTAATTTAAATCAAGTGGAATAATGGTGCATTGAATATTGAAATCATCCGGAATTTCCATGTTAGTCTTTTCAAAGGAATGTCTTTTTGAACTTATAACAAGATTAAGCATTTAATAATAAATTAACATTAAGGTGTTATTCACATAGTAGCAGAAAGTATTGAAGTTTTAGTATATTAATCGATTTCAAATTAATGTATTCAATTAATTAGTTTATCTTGAAAAGCATTAAAAACGGTAATTAATATTTATGAAATTATAAATTCATGATGCCTCAAATTGGACAGAATATTTTTCTTCTAAACCACAACCTAGGTATTTAGTTTTTTTGAATGGTTTACTTATTTTACTCTATATGCCCCATTTAACACGCAACTAATTAGAATAAGTAAATCATGGTAAGCTTTAGTGAATTGTACCAATTGGTTTTTCGTCTCTAGAAAACTTTACCATAGATGGAGAATCTGTAAGTTTTAAATACGGATTAAGTTACCAGTAGAAATATAAGAGACAAGTATACGGTTAAGGTTAAGTAAAATTTAATTTGTTAAACATCAAAACTCTGGACGCAGCAAGTGCGTTATGGTAGTGAATTTTCATTAAAATATATTTTAATAGCAAATATGTGTGTTTTTTTTAAGGAAACAGGCATCAAATTTGGTTACCAGCATAACCTATATAGTAAAAACAATGTGTCATGTTTCATCAAAATAACTTTCTTGTTTGAAAATGTACAAAAATGTCCGAAAGTAAACTTAAAGTGTTCCCGAAAAAACTTGTTTCTTGGTCAATCTTATAGGTTAATAGCAAATTGAGCTATTCAAATATGAAGCATTTGATCAAAATTCGCTACCATAACGCACTTGCTGCGTCCAGAATTTATTTTCTTACAAACATGCATTATATTTCGATGGAAAATGCAAAAATGCAATAACATAAGGCGTGCTTGATTAAAAAAAATGTGTATCACCAACGACTTATGGGCCAGCCTGTGATTGTAGAAATATTTTTTAAGATGTAGCTCAAGACACTCTATAATTAATATATACATTTTTTTCATATTTTATATAATAACGGATATATTGAACTTTATTATTTTTTTACAAAAATTCTACAAAAATTATATACCATTAAACGATAAACTCTATAGCTAAGGCTACTGTCAAGCATCAGAGAACTAAAAAAGATAGTCTTCACCCCTACGGGAAAATGTTTGTTTTTTCTAAAGTCATTAAGCACCAATGAAAAATGTTGTGTTTCTCCGAAGCACTAACGATTTGCTATTGAATGATACCACTCACACTCAATTTGCAAAAAAACATGCGTCTTGTTGCCCCCCACCCCCCACAGTTTTTCTGGCATATCTCCTTTTATATTAGAACACTAACGAAAATTTTTTTCATTTCTAGAAAGCACTACCGATGCACTAACCAACGAGTCATACAAAAAATGTGTATTTTATAAACTAAAAAAGATAGTCTTCACCCCTACGGGAAAATGTTTGTTTTTTCTAAAGTCATTAAGCACTAATAAAAAATGCTGTGTTTCTCCGAAGCACTAACGATTTGCTATTGAATGATACCACTCACACTCAATTTGCAAAAAATCATGCGTCAAGTTGGCCCCACCCCACAGTTTTCTGGCATATCTCCTTTTATATTAGAGCACGAACGGATCTTTTTTATTTCTAGAAAGCACTAACGATGCACTAACCAACGAGTCATACAAAAAATGTGTATTTTATAAACTAAAAAAGATAGTCTTCACCCCTACGGGAAAATGTTTGTCTAAAGTATTTAAGCACTAACAAAAAATGCTGTGTTTCTCCGAAGCACTAACTATTTGCTATTGAATGATACCACTCACACTCAATTTGCAAAAAATCATGCGTCAAGTTGGCCCCACCCCACAGTTTTTCTGGCATATCTCCTTTTATATTAGAGCACGAACGGATCTTTTTTTATTTCTAGGAAGCACTAACGATGCACTAACCAACGAGTCATACAAAAAATGTGTATTTTATGAACTAAAAAAGATAGTCTTCACCCCTACGGGAAAATGTTTGTTTTTTCTAAAGCATTTAAGCACTAACAAAAAATGTTGTGTTTCTCCGAAGCACTAACGATTTGCTATTGAATGATACCACTCACACTCAATTTGCAAAAAATCATGCGTCAAGTTGCCCCCCCCCCCACGGTTTTTTGCTGTATCTCCGTTTGTATTAAAACACTAACGAATTTTTTTTGTGCACTAAAGAGCACTAACGATGCACTAACTGGTAATATACCCAATTACAATAACTTGTGAATTGGGGGGGGGGGGGTCCAACTTGACGCACCTGAATTAGCATCAGCCTGTATACAGGTTGCCCTAAAATGATCAGTGAAAAACTCGAAAGGAGATTCCACTTAAACAATTGTTACTACAAAATCTTATAACAATTTTTCTAAATTTCAACAATCTATCGGAACACCATGCCCTAAGATAAGATAAGAGACCTTAAGATGCCTCTCAACTAGTTTTTTTTAGGTACCAGCAACTGGCGGCCGTATAGAAAATTACGGATAATTGTTTGATGCAATTTTTCTTATGGAATATTTTAAGTGATCCGGATTTTTTTTTCAGGAAGCAGTCAGGGTTTCAGTTTAAAGCACACTTATAAGATAAAAAAAGCTCACAGCTACATTATATAAAATGTCTGGTCACCCACCAAAAGTGTTTGACCATGGAATGAACGGATGATAATTAATGAGGTAGTCGATTTTTATTGTAAATCGATGTACTAATGCTAGTTTTAAATTCAAAGCAGGCAATAAATTTACAAACCTGTAAACCAACTGGCAGTCCTTCTTTTGTGAAAAGCACAGGGCAGTTAGTTACTGGAAATCCGAGAGAGTTAAATATTGAAAGGTAACTTGTACTAAAAACTTTTCTGTAAATATCACCATGCTGATGTGCTTCATTTGTAAAGGAAGGGCATATCAATACTGAATTTTTATCCAATAATTTAATGAGGAAAGCCTTAAGGTCACTAATGTCGTCCATAACATTCTGAATGTGATTCTTGAACATCCTGTGCAATAATCGTTTATAAAGACCATAACAAATGGGAACAAATGTGAATTTCGATCTGCATGTGAAATATGCAAATAGTTCTTGATATACACCTTCCCCTTGTCCTTTAAGTACATTTTCAATACCATCGAGGCTTAACAAATGAAGAAAAGACAGCTCGGCAGCTGTGCTTATAAGTCTATGGTTAAGCTGAAAACAAATAAGAAAATTTGCTTTATTTGAACATGTCAGGTTTCAATAGTTATTGAGTATTAATAGATCATAATATTTTTAACATGTCTATGAAGTAAATGTAAGCAAAGTCCACTCAACATGTCGAACCAAGTTCTTCAGTTATTCGATGCTTCAGCAAGCATGTGTGGAGCATGGGACATTGTGAGATGTACCACAGGGTCGCAATCTCGGTGCTACCTGTATGTAAGAGCGACCAGCTTTTGAGTTGGCTCTAGTTAACATTTGACTCGTCCATAGTGCTCCAGTCGCTTAAAAATGACAGTCTCAGTCCCTTATTCCACGTGTCATGCGGCAGAGACATCAGGCAGGCTGCGGTATTGACACGAGATAGATAGGTAGATAGGACGGGAGAAGAAATATAGGTTGTTTCTGGTGTAAAAGACTAGACTAGCCTGGATCTCTTCTTAGGTAGTAAACAAGTTATTTTTTAAGTGTGTTTATTGATTCTTAAAGGTTGTTCCTTTGTTAAAATGCTCTAGTAAGTTTGTCCGCAATACAAATATATTGTTCGCTGTGTTTAGAACTGACATCGCGGAATATGAGGTAATGCAACTCGAGTCTCACCCAGGTCTGTAACTACGGCGATCTTAAGGCTAATAAAAAGCTAAGGAAGCGTGTAGACAAATAAACACAACAATTTTATATTAATGTGTGTGTGTTGTCATATTATATGGCTGCGGTCGTCAATAAATACATTATTGCCCAGTTTCATTATTTGATGATTTTAACCGAAACGCCGGCGGTTCAAGATATACTAAGTCATATCTCTCTAGGTATACACTTTATCCAAAAAAAGTTGTCACGCTTTTCGTTCCAAATTGAGTGCTTTTATTTATTTATCGTATGGCGTACATACGGCTTCAAAAACTAAAACTTAAAAATTAAGACAAACACAAATCAAATATAGATCGACATTACACACATAAAGGTATGCTACTAGTACGTTAAAGACTAACAAACAATATATGGGTTATTTAAGAGATATCATAGTGCTATGTCTAAGCCCTCGATCCAGTCGGTTGCGCCCAGGGGCAAAGTCAGCATGTCCACCATGTTCCCCGCGTATGCCCTCTGCTCACACTCTTGCACTATATGAGAAACAGTCTGGCGCGGGGCCCCACAGTCTCATTCGGCAGACGGCAGCTTTCCCCATCTGTACAGCATGTCAGCACATCTGCCATGGCCGGTTCGTATTCGGTTCGCAGTCTTCCAAGTTTGTCGGGGGAGGTCAAATCAATTGGGCTCTTTGTTGGCTGGCAGATTCCCATGAATGTCCGGGGGTGTTGATCCCATCCATTGCTCCGTCCATTTCTCGTTTAAGTAGAAGTTTTCGGCGTAGAGTTCTTCTGGCGCCCTAATCGTTGATTGGCGGGATCTCAGTCTGCGAGCGGTTGCACTGGCAGCGTGGTCGTGTATGGGCAATTGTACGTTTCCAGCTATCTTCTTGCTTCCTGTCGCCGGAGGCTTGGAGGAGGGACATTGCTGAATATTGGGAGCCAGTATGTTGGTGTTGGCCTAATACATCCCGTAATAATTCGCATTGTATTATTAAGCTGGGTGTCAATCTTAGCGACATGGTGGATATTCAGCCATACAGGGGCACCGTACTCCGCCGCACTGTAGACGAGACCCAAAGCCGAGCATCGAAATGTAGTAGTCGATGCACCCCACGTCGTGCCACAAAGCATCTGTAGGATATTATTTCTTGTTCGGATTTTGGCTGCCATATTATTTAGGTGTTTCTTGTGCGTTAAAGGTCTATCGATGGTAATTCCCAGGTACTTTGGCGTGGGATTATTTGTAATCTGGACATCATTAAAGTCTAACGTAAGTTGTTGGTTAGCGAGTTTGTTGTTCAAGTGGAAGCAAGCACACTCGGTTTTGCCTGGGTTAGGTGTTATCCTCCATCTTCGATAGTATTGTCGAAGGACCTTGAGGTCGTTGGTTGAAATTGGTTCTGTGCTTTCTATTGTCTTCCGTCTGACTGCTATTGCCAGGTCGTCCGCGTATGGGAACTTTTTTGGTATTGTTTCTGACATATCAGATATGTATAGATTAAACAGCACAGGAGCCAGTACATATCCCTGGGGTAAGCCATTTTGCAGTCTTCTCACCTTGCTGGATAGGTCACCCATTTCCACCCGAAATGATCTGTCACACAGCATGTTGTTCAGGAGACGACCCAGCCTTTTATCGGGGATCACTCGGAGGAATTTATAAAGTACGCCCTCTCTCCAGACTGTGTTATAGGCCGCTGTGAGGTCAATAAATACCGCGGACGTCTTAAGGCATTCCTGGAATCCAGCCTCGGTAAACGTTGTCAGGCTTAATACCTGATCTGTACAGTTGCGGCCAGGGCGAAATCCAGCCTTTTCGATTGGAACGCATTCGTTTATTCTGCCAGCAATTCTTTCAAGGATCATTCTTTCCAGGAGTTTGTAGCATGAGCTCAGCAGCGAGACGGGCCTGTAGCTTTCAGCCATATTCTTCGGTTTGCTTGGTTTTAAGAGAGCTATTATTTTAGCCCGCCCAAAATCCTTGGGGAGAGAACCGCTGTTAAGTGTGTCGCTGAGAAAGTTAACTATTCATTTTCTGGCATATTTTCCAGAAATTCATTGTGAATCCCATCATATCCAGGAGCCTTACCTGTTTTCATGTATTTCAGTGCCTGGGTGACTTCCTCATCGCTAAAAGGCCTTGAGAATTGGGGATCTTCAGTGCAGGCACTCTTTAGGTCCCTAACTTCATGTTTGATTCTTGTCGTATGTTCGCGATCTCTGGGGGCTCTCGATAAGGAGACTATTCGATTTGCAACTTGATTTGGGCCTACTTCTGGTCTCTCGCGAAGGATGGGTTAACTTGCACCTAGTTTCCTGAGCAGGCTCCAGGCTTTTCTACTAGAGTGTTTAAAGTCGATACCCCTCGGTGGTTTCAGTCCATTTTTTTCTACGGGCTGCGTCGAGAGAGTGCAGCAGTTCATCTGCTATTTCGGGGTCTCCACTCTGCAGAAAGTTGTGGTATAAGTTGTCGCTGTGATCGTTACAGCCTGGTACATATTCCCTTCTGTATCCCATCGGGATATGTTTTTTTTGCTATGCATATAATGGCTCCTGTAAACCTGTTGTAGTTTTCGTGTCTAGGGGGGATCCACCTCAGGCACTTGTCCAGGTCTGATTTGAAATTATTCCAATTTTCTTTCCCAAAATTCCACCGTGGTCTGGGGAATGATCTTATAATTGGGATTTGGATCCCCACTTATAATATAATGGGTCGGTGTTGGCTCTAAGGGAAGTTCTCAAGGACATGTCTGGACATGGCAATAGGTTGGCCGTTTTGGTTCGAAGTTATGACTGCCTTTGAAAAATTAACATAATATATAGGGTGTTTCATTTAATAAATTTATATTCTTGTAAATATATTGTATATGCGACGTTCAATTATTTTTCTGTTTACATCGTCGTTATCAGCAGAAAAAATCACACAAGTTCGCTGTTTTAATAGACTCCGCAGCTCTAATAATAACAAAGGTAGCAACAGTGCAGACTTACTTTGGTACACCCTATGTATATTTTAAGATGTAATAAAAAACTTAATAATCTTATGCCAATATCCGGTAAAATTATATGACTGAAATTAGGGTTACTATAACCTAATATTTTACTTACTTTTTCTGGTTCACCTTTGCATACGCCATTTAAATGAGATATCACACGTTCCAATGCATGTCTTATGTTTTTGTTGACTTTATCCACTAAAATCGAACCTTGATCTTCTACATAGTATACTTTAATTGTTTCTAAATCAACCTGAAATAAAACATTGTTTATAATATGTATTAAAATAAGTTATAGCGATCAAATAAAAAATCTTTTATATTTTTTTGGTACAACATGTAATGGTTTTTTAAGAGCGCTGGAACTTTACATTGAAATAAAATAGTGAAAACAGGATGAAAAAATTTGTACAAATTTCATTTGAAAGAATGGTCCATATAAAGCATATATTTTTCCGGTTAGAAATATCAGACAATCACGACTAGAATATTATTTTTTAAAGTAAATATATAACGAGTATTAACTTGATATGAAACCAAAGTGATTACGTCCTTATTCACAAAAGATTTAGAAATGGAATTCATAGCGCAAAAGCCTACCCCAGTGCCGATGCAGATTTCGACCACATTTTACTTCTAGCCAACATTAAAATAAAATTGAGAAAACAGAAGAAAAAAAAGTAAAGCACAAAAAACTAGATATATCAAAACTCGAGAGTGAAACATGTCGGCAACAAATAAATGAAGCAATCGCACGGTCATTTCTTGAAGCTATAACAAAAGATATAAACAGTGCCTGGAACGAGATGAAGGTTTCTATGATTAACGCAGGTGAAACAATTGTTGGAGGCCAGAAACAAATTGCAAAGAATGTTTGGATGACACCAGATATTATACTCCTTATTGACGAAAAACGCAAATATAAGAATACAAATAAACAAAATTGTAATCAAATAAAAAAAAAAACGAATAGAATACATGATCAAGGAAACTAAAGAACGCTGGATGGAAAAGAATTGGCAAGAAATAAAAGATCTGAGCATAAAGAACGATACAGGAAACCTACACAAGAAACTGAAAAAAATACTGGTAACACACGGAAGAGAATACCACTGGTAATAAGAAATTCAAATGGTGAGCTCCAGTTATCAAAAAAAGATAAAAAACAACAGGGAAGAATACATAAAAGACTTATTTGCAGATAATAGAGAAGAAATGAACGAAATAGCTTAATAACTTACAAATTCTGAAATCAGAAGTGGAGCACGCAATGAAAAACTCTAAAAGTGGCAGAGCTCCAGAGCCGGACGAAATTTCAGCCGAACGAATGAAAATCTTGGACGATAAAAATATAGAGTGTCTAACCAAATTATGTAATAAAATATACAATGAGGGTCAAATACCAGACGAATGGTTAAAATCTGTCCCATTGAAAGTCTTACTGAAAGTTATCCAACAACGTATAAATAAAAACTCGGGACGCAGCAAGTGTGTTATGGTAGTGAATTTTTATTAAATGCTTCAAATTTAAATAACTCAATTTTCTATAAACTTAGAGAGTTCAATTTTAATACGTAGTAAGATCTTTCCTAAGGCAAGATATCCACAGAACTTCATTAAAATAACTTTGTAATTTTCGGAGAAAAACAATTTTTCCGAAAGAAAATTTAAAATTTGAATAACCCCATTTCCTCTAACTTTGAAAGTTGAATTTTGGTACGTAGTAAGATCTCTCTTGAGGCAACATTTATACTAAATTTCATCAAAACAGCTTTGTTACTTTCGGATAAAAAAATTTTTTTGAAAGAAAACTCAAAAGTTGCCCGGAAAACCCCGTCCGATTTTTCTCACTAACGAACTCATCCAAGCCATTAATAAAAGAAAGGCACTTGCCAAGTTTTATCGTTCATCGAAATCGGTTAATTATTTTTTGAGTTAGCGGTTGGATATATATATATATATATATATATATATATATATATATATATATATATATATATATATATATATATATATATATATATATATATATATAAACATATAAAAATTGAAACTGACCCCTGGTATATGGGTTCTAGGGGTCTTAGTTCGCACTCATTTGAAAGAATTTTTGCAAAGTCTCACCATCGATACCTCTCTATTAGTGAATTTTTTAAAATAAAAATTCACTAAAAATGTGAAGAGCAACTGGACATCACACAGTTTGGATTTAGAAGCGGAATGGGAACTAGAGAAGCGCTGTTTGCAATGACGGTATTACTGCAAAAGTGCAGGGAATATAATAAAAGCGTGTTCATATGTTACATAGATTATCAAAAAGCGTTCAACCAAGTTCAACACGGTAAGCTTATCCAAGCACTAAAAAACATAAAACTGCATTCCAAAAATATTATTCTGATCAAAAATCTATACTACAACCAAACAGCTGTTATACGGGTAGATGACAATGAAACAACCCAAATAGAAATCCAAAGAGGAGTCAGACAAGGCTGCGTGCTGTCACCACAATTGTTCAATGTGTATTCGCAGCTAATCTTTCAGAAATCACTATGGGAAAGAAAGGTGGGTGTGAGCGTTGGGGAACATCATTAATAACATAAGATTTGCAGACAATACCGCAATAATGACGGAGAGTATACAGGACCTACAAATCCTTTTATATAGCATCAATAGGGAAAGCAAAAAAATGGGGCTAACAATGAACATAGATAAAACCAAATACATGGTCATCTCAAAAACTCCAATTGACAACATACAACTTACACTAGAAGGTAAACAGTTAGAGAGGGTCGACAAATATAAATATCTGGGAGCAACCATAAATTCCCAATTGGAACAAGATGAGGAGATAAAAGTCAGAATAGAAATATCCCGAAAGGGATTTGTAAAATACAGGTCAATGTTCACAAATAAGAAATTAAGTTTAGCTATTAGATTAAGGTTCCTAGTGTGCTATGTATGGTCTCAGCTGTTATATGGGGTATAAACTTGGACATTGAAGGCAAAATCCATAAAAAGATTGGAGGCATTTGAAATGTGGCTCTACAGACACATACTTCAAATTCCTTGGACTGCTAGAACCACAAATGAAGAAGTACTAAGACGAATTGGACACGGCAGAAAATTGATGACAACGTCAAAATAAGAAAAACAGCATACTTGGGCCACATACTTCGTAATGACAAATACTCTCTCTTACAAGTAATCATACAAGGAAGAATAGAGGGAAGAAAAGGAATAGGAAGAAAAAAGAAATCTTGGCTGAGGAATATCAGCGAATGGACTAATCTCAGTGTTGAACAAATATTTCGCGTTGCAAGAGATAGGGAAGCGTTGAAAGAAGTGATCGCCAACCTTCGATAAGGAAGACGGCATAGGAAGAAGAAGAAGTATAACTAGTATATTTTTATTATCATATTTCAACTGAAAATATACTTATTCATATAATATTTATTAATAATGTACGCACTTCTACTGGTTATCTGAAATTATCACAACAAGAAAGCGATAAAGCTCCAGTCGTAGATTCGTATTTTTATCGTGGCCTGAAACCTATATAAGGCATGGGGTTCGCAAGGATGACTACGAAGAGCACCTCCCTTACAGACATAAGCGCACCAAGTGTGTCCCGGTGGAGCCCTCGCGGCGACAACAGAATGGTAACATTGTCATGTCATGTGTTTTCTTAAAACTAACGGTGGTACTTGTCACTTGTCTTGACTTATTGATGGACTAGGAGAGCCCTCCTTTTATCTCGTTATCCTGAACCAAAAGAATAGACTTCTGTTGGTAGGTTGTTGTTAGTCGGTCCAAGTCGTCTTTGTTAGTGTTTTAAAATGTGTTTAGGTCATAGGGGTAATCGTAGTCATAATTGAGGGCCTCGGTAATGGTTTTGTTCGTGTGTGCGGAGGCATTTATGAGTGTGTTGATTGTCAGTTTGCTTATTTTTTCATCTATTTTTGTTATTTTGCTGTCTTCGTATATCTGTTCGTTTCTGACGGACCAGGGCATGTCAGGTGCGTGTCGTAAGTATTTGTTTTGTATTCTTTGAAGTTTTAGTCTATTGGTTTTGGGACGGAGGTATGGACCCATGGTCCGGGACTCCATCGTGAGTGGAGTTTACTCGGTGTGAGTCCCACACCACCTCGTATTCACACTCACTGCGGTGGTGGGTCTGAGTGTATGCATAAGGCATTATCTACTCCTGTTTAAATAAAAAAAGTGATGAGGACGATTGTCATTCCTTTGTGTTTGAAGACAAAGCACCAGCACGTTTCGTACCTGCTGAGTAACACAAGTACTAGAATTACTAGTTCATATGCCACCTACAATAGGTGATAATTGCTTAGCATATGTGTATATCTGTAAAAAAATTATAATTTATCTAGTGGTCTGTTTCTCAGTCAAGTTTTAACGATCGCCCACCAAGTGTAAGTACTAATTGTTTTTGTGTGTATTGGCATATCGAGGGGTGTCTAGGAAGCTATGCTGTCTAATAAACAGACTCTTAAGCGATCTAGTTACAACTATTCTAGTTTGATTCTGTATCTAAGGGTGTCTACGAATTGATGCTGTCTGAATACACAGAATTCTTAAGCGATCTACATACAATCATTCCAGTTTAATTCTGTCACATCATAATAACTGTTGATTATGCTGTGGTTCTGTATCGAAGGCGAGAATTCAGATCCACATCAGCCACAGCATACATATTACCAGGCAACAATCAGAAACCAGATTAGGAATTCAGCGCCAGTAATTGTACTGCCCACGTTAAAATTGACAGTTTATTTGATTTGAATTTTAGAGCGCTACAGTATAGTTTTACTTTTAATAACATTACCGCTGTACTTATGAATTTGTATATTGAATCTAGTTCAGAGTTAAAAACCAACTCGTCATTAGTCACCAAGTGAAGATTGGAACCTGTGATGAGCACTAACAGGGTTCCCACTCGTCTGGACAACCGGGAAGTAGAAGGAAAAATTTTGTCAAGGAAATCAGGTAAAATTTGAGAAGAATTGTGAAAATTGACTAAGAGTCAGGAATTTTTGTCCTTGCAAGGAACACATTATTTGTTTTCGTTTTATGATAAATAATTAAGACACAAAGATAGGTGCATATTTGTATAAGTAGCGTTTTCGTTTATTTGTAAGACATATTTATGTGTGTGATTTATAAATGTAGTTTTAGAGAAGTGTGTTTTCCGCCATGAGACGAAAACCTAACTGTACTCTGTAGTAATGTGTTACACATTTTGGGGTTATATTGTAGAGTATCAAAGTCAGGAAAATTGATATGCTGTTTTTAGTGGGAACCCTGACTGATAAGTACACTTGGAGAACCCAAATCACGATAACACATCTTTTCAAAGATTTTTAATCCTCTTATATGACGCTAACTTTGTTGGTGAAACCATCGTCATAGGTCTTTAAAAATATGTTTTGGTGATTTGGGTTCTCCAAGTGTGCATATGGTCATTTATTTTTAGTTCTTTAATCTAGTTTGTAAATTAGGATACTCTCAATAAATGAGGCACAGTTATAGAAAATACATTATTATATAATACCCATAGGGCAAGGTTATGACATATCCTTCTATAATATATTATGTGAGATTATTTTTTATGAACAGGGTTTAATAATGGACAAATTGTTCATACATGCTAAGAAAATTGGGAATACTCCTTTTTAAGGTCCAGATTCAAAGATAGCGGAATAGTAGTCTGGACACAGATAATTATGGTTACAAATTTCGATAAAAACCTTTTAAAACCCGAATATCACCTGCATCCGCAGCTTTACTACAGACTATTTATGATTTATCCGTTTATCGATTTATCGGCTGTAGAGGAATATTTTTTCAAAAATTCAGTTTGGCATAATTTTACCGAAACTGAAAAAGGGGAGGATAAAGGAAATTTTTGATAAAGTTGAATGGTGTTGCAAATGAATGGAAAATTCATTCTGAAATAAATATTGGAGCTAGTTTCTTTTTTCTACATTCGGATGAAACTGCAGAAATGTATATGTAACCTGTCTTTAATGTTCCGAAGCTATTTTTTAATAAAATACTGACCTATTCGGGTAGTATCGGAGACTCCTCGACTACGAATTTATATCTTTTCCTGATTGGTTATTTGTAACTCCTATGCTGTGGCTGATGTGGATCTGAATTCTCGCGTATCGAGGGGTGCCTGGGCAGTGATGCTGCCAAACATACAGACTGCTTGCGATCTAGGGACAGTTATTCTAGTATTGTCTTATGCTGTGGTTTTAGGGTGGACCAAGGGCGTAGATAAGGGATGGGTAATGGGGGTAATACCCCCCCCCAATCGAAAGAGACAAAAATTACTAGGTCGAAATTTGTTGTTAAAAAATGAGAAAATGTCGTTTTAAGTAAAACTCTTGAATTTTTTTGTGAATATGCTTCTTGGATCTGCATTTTAGAACATTTTTTAAACTTTTAAAAATAAATATGCTGAGAAATCAGTTCGTTGTCTTTTAGATCTGCTAGAAGAAAGAAGTATGAGCACAGATAGATGCTTCACTATATTGTATGAAGAAATTTACAAACTGCGCAATGACTTAAATATTTCCATAAGGTTTCCTTGTATAAGCAATATAGACAGAGACGTCTTACTAACATTTCAACCATACTAACGTTCACAGGGAAACCCCCCAGAGATTTTATGAGACCGGCATTTTCATTTCTCTATTAAAGAACATAATGAAAGATCTCAAGTTTCACTTTAATTCTGAAACATGAAAATGTATCAAAATATTTGCTGGAATAGGAAAATAATAAGAGTCCAGATTTTTTACGAGTAACGTAACGTGTTGAAGTTGTTGAAACTCTCAAGTTATCTGATGAAGAAGTATTTCGTGATATAAGTACATCTCGCACTGAAATTTTTTGCAGGTTTGCGTGCCAGTGTGGAATCTGCAGAAAAGTGTTTTTCTGCGTTAAGAACGTTTAATATTTGGTTCAGCTTAACAATGGGACAAGGCACAATAAACCAAAGGTTGCAGTGCTATCGGAGCGGCGAGGCCGCGGACGAGCCCTGTGGAACAAAAAAACAAAACAAAAAACAATGGGACAACAGAGGTTAGATGGACTAGCCTTTGTGCATGAGGATCAGAGTATTCCTACAAATGGTTTTGGATCGATTTGCGAAACAAAACAAAAACAGAACCTTGGCTTTACTCTGACTTCGAGTTTGATTCTTTAATTGTTTTTAGTTAATTTTAGCAGGAAAAAATCACACGATAACTAAAAAATAATGCTCCAATTTTGATGAAATTTGGCAGGTACCTTCCTTTTGTAAGTGGATTGGATAAGTTCGTAATCCAGAAAAATTGGATCACGTTTTCCGAGAAAATTTTGGATTTTCTTTGGAACACTTTTTTTATTTCCGAAAATAAGAGACCTATGGTAACCAAATTTGTAATGTAGGATTATGTTATAAAAAATAATTATATACAAAACAGATCTATATGTTTCAAGAAAAAAAGTTATAAGCATTTAATAAAAAATGTTTGGTGCAGATCATTTCCATGAAAATTTATTACCATAGCACACTTACTACGTTCAGACTTTTGTTTTCTAATGTGGAAAATATTTAATTTTGTTTCTTATTAATATTTTTGCAATTTTTTGTTCAATTATTTTAATTCAATACATTTTTTAGCCTCTGTATTTGTGGAATATCCTCCCCAAGAAAAAAACCTAACTACGCCCTTGGGGTGGACTCATTGTTAAATTGAGAGATATTTTGTTTTATACAAAGGTCAGTTAAAGTGACATATTCTTCACTTATGATGTTTAATTTCAATTTAGAGCAGTTGCCAGAAAAACATAAGGTAAGACGTTTGTAAAGAATATTTATTTTATGTTTAAATAAAATGCACTCACATATTAGAAGTTAATAATAAACTACCTTTTCTAGATGTATTAGTTATAAAACATGAGGACTCTCTTGAATTCGATGTCTACAGGAAGGAAACCACCACTTTAAGTTACATTCCAAATGACTCACATCATACTTTTTCACAAAAAACCGGTAGCTTCAATTTTTTTAGTAAATAACAATTTCCTTTAAGTGAAAGTAGAAATAACAAAGAATTAGAGTACATTAAGAACGTTCCTAAATATAACGGATACTCTGTTTGCTTAGTAAACATTAAATAATATACACAGCACAAAGAAAATTTGAAGCGGACTCCACGAAAATGGTCTGGTCGAATGGCCACCTCGCTCATATGACTTAACGCCGTTGGATTTCTTTGATGGGGTTACGTTAAGACGTTGGCTTATGCCAATAAGCCAACAACGTTAGGGGAGCTCAGGAACAATATCACACGTGAATTTGCCAACGTTCCGGCCGATATATGTGCGGAATAGTGGTGGAAAATTGGCTCCAAAGAAGCGATCACTGCAAATATGCTCGTGGTGGTCATATGGGTGAAATTAAATTTCATACTAAAACGTAACATTTGTGCTGCACCTAGAATAAATTTCAGCCCAATACCTCAATTATTCTGTGTTTTATTTAAATACAAAATTGTTATGTCCTTATTGAAAAACCCTTTATATGTTCACTAGGCCATTAAAATGAAAACATACACAACGAAATCTTTTTCAGTATTTTTGTGCTCTCATGACCACAAAAGTGACTAGAAGAATACCTCTGACGTGAGCCGATCCTGGTGATCTGGAATATACCTTAAAGGACAACAAAATTGGCATGAATCTGAAAAGGAAAAAAATGAAATATGTACATCAATAACCTTATCGTTGCCATAGTCAACCACAACCCACTGTCTAGAGCAGCTCTTTAAATTCATAGTAGCTTCCGAACTTCATCAAATGGTTCAGTTTTTCCAAAATATTTCCTATTCCTATTTTTCTTCTCATTTTTCTTAGTAAAACTCTTTATAGAAACTGATTTTCTTAAACTGAACACGCATTAAAATTATGATAAAGACAACTTAGCTTTCGGTATAATACTGTATTTTTAGTAGACACTACCCAGACGATCTGCGCCTGCACATTGAAGAATTGGCACAATTGATGAAGTACGGAAGCTACAGAGAAATTAACAGAGCTGCTGGAGAGAAATAATCAGGATTGCGATGACAAGGTAGCATCTCGTTTAGACTGTGATGATGAGAATCTTTGTCTAGGTTATCCATTTTGAATTGTCTATTGTCTGCAGCTAGAAAAAAAGTAAATTATTTTCACCGGACAATGTTTAAGACAATTTCTTAGAATGAAAGTAAGCAGGATGATGATGGTTGGTATAAATAGATATTTATAATTTAATTTAATGTCAGTTTTGATCTTATATAAAATTAATAATTTTGGCAAAAATATGGTATGTGGAGATAGAGTAATAGTTAAGATGGTGTATTGAAGTGGTTTAGATCTATCATAAATGAAGGCAATGGGTGAAGCATTAGATTGAAGAAATAAAAGTGATGAATTTTTTTACCTAGTTTGTCAAAATTTGAAGTTTGCTGTATTTGATATATAATTGTCACATTGCTTTAGATATAACTTTTTAAATTATGCAAATGTACACCACAAGTCTCAGACTTATTGTATAGGCATACTGTATAATTTTTATCAATGAATAAATAATAATAATAATAATTTAAAAAAATCAATTAGTAAATGTTTATGTCGAGATGAAATTTAAAAATAATATCTGTGCTTACAGGTTCTTCCAGTCTAAGCACTGATTTTATTTCAGGTTTGATAATACAGGAGAACAGTAAATAAAGATCATCCATATATCTTGCTAGTGGTCCAAGTGTGAATACTTCTTGCCAGAACTCCCTGTGTTCACATCCTGGAAAGTGTCCTTCTATCGACACCGCCCCAGGACTAGGCTTGTGTCCCCACACTCCACAAAAGTGAGCTGGAAGCCTTAGAGAACCGGCTATGTCAGAGCCTAGCCCTATAATTGATGCACCTGAACTCAGTAACGCACACTGAAACAAATAGAGTAATAATAAATACATAAAAAGGATTGATATACTTTATAGAATTTTAAATTTACAATGTTAATAGTAACTTTCGGTTCTGCAAAGCAGCTTTATAAATTTTAAATTTATCGCTTGCATTGTATGACATGGTTGTATGCAAAATAAACCTTTTATCGACTTATATTTCTTTAATTCACTTTTAAACAGGTTTCTAATTAAATATTAATGTGAAAGTGGCTAGGTGTAGTAGTAGTAGCAGTGGTGGGGAGGCCAACGCCAAGCACGTAGGCCACCATGTGCCCTTTTTGCCAACCCCAGCAGCCAGCAACCATGCTCTACTCCTCCTCGGTTCCGTCGCCAAACCGCCTCGACCTCGAGATGAAGGCAGTGACGGTCTTCAATTGCACGGTACTTACCTGATTCCTCTGCAGAGTCATCGATCCGAACATTTCTGCTCGAAGACTCCCAAAAGCATCGCATTCGCACAGGTAGTGGTAGGACGTTTCCTCATCCTCGCCGCATTCCTGGCAAATGGGATCCCTCTCTACGCCTATCAATGTGAGGTGTCTTCTAAGGGCGCAGTGGCCTGTGAGCACCCCAAGGATGCGGCGAAGCGTAGGTCGACTCCTTCCGAGTAGCCAGACAGCTTTATCTCTGTCCGGCCCCTCCACGAAGTCCCTCGCCTGCCTGCAGCCACCCACCGACCCGCAATGACTCTTTATTGCTTCCTTGGTCCACCTGTCTAAGGCGACGGAGATCGACTTCCTACTTATACCTATAGCCGGCTCCGAGTCACAGAACGGCCGCCGGGAACCAAGCCTTGCGAGATTATTTGCGACCTTATTCCCCGCTACGCCACAGTGTCCCGGAATCTATACTAGTGGTACCTCCTTTGTCCTGGCTAACCCTCTGAGGGCGTCAGCGCACTCCTGAACCAGTGTAGACCTGATTCTGGCCGCGCAGACTGCCCGAACAGATGTACACATATTTCTCGGGACTCCTCTTCACATCCTGTCTGTTGGCCACACACAGGATAGCGTACACCTCTGTTTCGAATGCCGTGGTATATGTGCCAAGTGCATAGCTCTCGCGCACACCCAGCCTCTCGATATATATTCCTGCCCCGGAGGATTGTTGGTCCTCCAGCCGCGATCCGTCGGTGAAACAGACCAAGCTTGCGGGCTGGAAAACAACCTCATTTCCCCTCCACTGATCCTTACTGGGGATCCTGAGGGTGTATGGCCTAGTCAACCTAATATCATCCTCGGCATGCCGCACCTTTATGGCGGAAATCGGAATTTCCTTTTCTACCACCTTGGCGACTCTTGCATGCCTTATTACTGCTCCCTCTCCGCACCAGTTTCCTGCGTCTCGCATTCTGAAATGCGACGCCATCGCCTTCCTCCTGACACAGATGAAAAGCGGTGGCAGCATCAACAGGACCTCTAGCGCGGCTGAGGGTGTCGTCCTCATAGCGCCTGTGATACCCAGGATTGCCAGCCTATGGAGTTTGGCCAGCTTCCTGCTGGTAGTTTGGTTCACACCGCACCACCAGACCAACGCCCCATAGAGGATTCTTGGTCTGACGATCGCAGTGTAGATCCAGCGAAGGATCCGAGGATTAACTCCCCAGGTCCTCTATCACTCGACGCAGCTGCCAAAGGGTCGCTACTAAGTGGCTAGGTGTAAACCAGAAACAAGTTTGAACATATTATTTGAACTTAGCACCAGAACAGATATGTAGTGTACGCCAGAAGCAAAGTTTACCACCACAAAAATTTATGTATAATCATCAATCTATAGACGCGACCGAACCTCTTAGAAACTCTTTTATTGCTGTTGGTGAATTTGCCGGGTTTTCCTTGCAAATTGAGAATTTCTGAGGTATCAAGTTGCGCAATTTGGCTGTGTCCATTTATTACTATTAATAAATGGACACCGAAGTGAAGTTTAACACGCTGCATATACAGGGTGTGCTAATTAAAACTTACCACCTGGAAAATATCGGAATTAAAAAAGACAAAAGAAACCCGACACACGTCGACTCTGTTTCCAAGGGAGAGATATGATGGCGTAAGTTTTGGTGTCCTAAAGCTGGCGCCCTAGGAAGGGGCGTAAAGTTCCCTTAAATTTTAAATGGCACCCTATGTTGAGTGACACCCCATTTTAAAGCGTTCTCAATTCTGCTCACGACAGAATACGACTGCTTTAATTTTGGTTTAGATATAGCAACAAAATCATCAATTGAAAAACAAGACAAAATATCTATGAATGTGTGTGTGTGTTTTGTTTCTTTAACGTCGGCCTATTTCCGCGACTATGGCCAATCACCGACGCCAGGGAGCAGTTTCACCTCACTATCCTGGAAATTTTGCCGAACCCCTGCCTTTCTGTAAGGAGGCTAGGGATCTTTAACGTGCCCAACATCGCATGGGCACGGGACCGACGGCTTTACGCCCCCTCCGAAGGGCGGAACGTGCAGACATGCAATTTGCTCAAATACAATGCCAGAACCTCGGTTGATGTTATTGTACAGTATGTACTGAAAAAGTGAAAGGAGTACTCTGGGATCGAATCCAGTACCCTTCGGTTCAGAGGCACACGTTCTTACCCCTGAACCACCGAGGCTCTCTATCAATGAATGAAAAATTGTTATTTAATTAAATGTTCAAATTGTTTCCCCTTCACTTCCATTCAATTTATAAAGTCTTTGCCCCACTTCCGAACCAACATTTCCAAGCATTTCGGGCGTTATCTGACGACTTTTTTAAACAATTTTCCGATAAAAATATTTTCTTTTTTGATTTTTCATTTATTTCTTAATAAACTTTATCAATTTAATTTTCTTACCTGTTTTACTTTAAACGATAAAAATAAATATGCCGTAAAATCATCACAAAGTCGACTGAATTCCAATTCGTGAAAATTCTTTATACAATTGCTGAAAAAGTGGAAATAATTAGTGTGTTCTACAAGAATGACAAATGTGCACGACAGACAGCACATAATTTCTGTAGCTAGTTGCCGCCGATTCTTAAAAAGTACAGGATCACCCACACAAAATTAATCGGGTAAAGGAACTTAATGAAGACAATCCTAATCGCCGCGAGCAGTTCTGTGAAGAAATGAGTGATCAAGCCAGAAGGATTCCAACTTTTTTGGACTCAATCTGTTTTTCTGATGAATGTACGTTCCAACTGGATGACCAAGTCAAGCGCCATAATTGCCGTTATATGATGAAAATCCACCAATTTTTGTAAAACTCATACGCAGCATCCGGGGAAATTGAATGTTTGGGCGGGTAGACTGGGAGACCACCTCATAGGGCGTTTCTTCCTACCGGAAAATCTGGATCGAAACAGGTATCTGGATATAGTGGAAACGTTGGAAATGTTGGAAAATGACAACGCTTTGGCAGAAGATGATGTGTGGTTTCAGCAGGATGGTGCTCCACCACATTATGCCGTAGGTGTGCGTGATTTTCTTAATCAGAACTTTCCACATTACTGATAAGTGCCCCCTCCCATGTCGCAAGATATAACACCCTTCGACTTTTATAGAACTTTCATTAAGAAAAATTCGCTAATAGAGGTTACGATGAAAAGCTTCTGAAAAAATTTCTTCAGATTAGCGGAAGTTGGGTCCCTAGAACCTAAAACCAAGGTTCGTTAATATATTTATATATATATATATATATATATATATATATATATATATGTATATGTGTATATATATATATATATATATATATATATATATATATATATATATATATATCCGAGCGATTACTTAAAAAATACTACACTGATGTTAATCAAACTTGGCAACAATCTTGTTTGGGTGAAAACCGAAGTCAAGTTCGTTAATCAGCTTTTATGCTCAAGTGTTTCCGATGGAAAATCAGGTAACACTGTTTGAAAACGCTATATTTTTATAATTGCCAGAGTAATTGGAATGACACTTTAAATGTGGCTATCAATAGTGCAAATAAACATGTGTTGTGAATTTTAAGTAAAGTACGCTCGACATATATTTAGTAGCAGGTATATGCTATAATACATATTAACTGTTCAACGTTTTACAATTTACATAAAACCGTTTTGATTTACAATGGATTTTTTGCTCATAATTTAACGAAATCAAGAAAAATAACAAATTAGACACATATCTAGGAACTTGTTAGTCATTTCTTGTAGTCTTTTTCACTCTCATTCGTACTTAATCAGTTTTGACGTTTTAACTTTCTTGAATCATATTTAGTTAATTAAAAATTAATTTACCTCTTACTTTCTTGTCATTTAAGATATAGATCTGAATTTTGCGTACCAAATTTGGTTGCTTTTACTTTGCTATTTTCAAAGTTCACAATTTTTTTCGAAAGAAAACACAAAAATTTTCAGGAAAACCTTAGCAGATTTTCCTGACCAGCGAACTTATCCAATCCACTTGTACAAGGAAGGTATGTGCCAAATTTGATTAAAATCGGATTATTATTTTTTGGGTTATCGGTGTGATACCTATATATATATATATATATATATATATATATATATATATATATATATATATATATATATATATAAATTGAAACTGACCCTGGATATGGGTTCTAGGGGGCCCAGTTCGCGGTCATTTCAAGAAATTTTTTCAAAATTCAAAAGTCGGGATCTCCTCATTAGTGATTTAAAAAAAAAAGAAAACTTACTAAAAGTGTATCCCTGAAAATAATGAACCTGATTTGATGAAGTTTGGTGCACATATTGCCTTAATTAACACTGTGTTACAGGCCAAAACTGAAGTTTCTACGTTACTAGAAAATTAAGAAAATTGGAACAAGATTTATAAAAATCCACTACTATAACGCACTTACTGCATGCGGACATTTTGAAAGTTTTAGCTTTCTTAAAGTACCGTAAGTGGCTCAACATAGGCTTATCCAAATATTACAGTTCTTACCTCTCCACCAGAAGATCCTCCAACTGTTCTAGTGGTATCGTATGGATTCTTCGTGGTACCTATCACTTTATTGGTAGTTTCCCAGTTCATACATAGTTCTGGCGTACTAGAGACTAGCAATGGAATAGCGCCAGCTTCTTTAGCTAATTTCACTACAACAGCATCTTCTGCAGCCTTCACGTCTCTTACTAGCGATCCTGCATTAAATGCTAGTCCATCCAAGGCTATACTACCCTTAACTGTG
The DNA here is from genome assembly GCA_964006375.1 of Tillus elongatus. Lineage (NCBI taxonomy): Eukaryota > Metazoa > Arthropoda > Insecta > Coleoptera > Cleridae > Tillus > Tillus elongatus. Next base: position 65,982,436 of record OZ023262.1, on the reverse strand, counting down.
AGTGGAACTCCAAACAACGGATAACACTGGCGCAGCTGATCCTCGTTTAGTTTTTTACTGGCCAAGAGTTCGTCTTTTCTCTTAGCATCTTCTATTGCAGCTTCAAATCTGTCTTCTATTATTGCGTTTAAAATGGGGTTTACTTGTGATATCCTTTTAATGTATGCTTGTATAACATACTCGCAGGATACCTAAAAAAAATAAGAAGTAGTATTAATATTTCTCGTGTATTACAAATTAAGCTTTTAGATGTTTATAACGCTCAAAAAATTGGGTCGTAAAATCATTCGAAAAATATCAATATTTTTAAAAGAAAATTCGCTACTGTCAGTCATAATTGAGTGGTACAAATATATGCATTAAAATTTCATGCGTAAAGCCAAATAAACCACCGGAGTGATAGAAAACAGTAATTCTCCAAAGCCAGTAAAATAATTGTTATTTTTATAACAATGACGAAGTCATTGAACGCGTGCTTCGATTCATAAAAAACAAGTTTTCACGATCAAGAGGCATTACGTCAGCAGTGAAACAAGGGTGAAAGACTCGGCAAGCGGATGCGAAAACCGATTGTGGCGTTCTTTTATGCTGTATACCTGTGTTGAAGTAGGTTACCAAAAATAGTGCAAGATTTATTCAAAACACGAGGCTCAATATTAGGTGGAATAGTAGCGCCTGATTGGCGCAGTCTACCTAAGAACGACCCTTTGTACAGGGTGAGTAAAATTCTCTGGAGTTTTAATATCGCAATCATTACAAGAATTTTTAAAAATTTCAAATATGTTGTGTGGTATACTCAGAAGCCTCTATTCTCTCTTTCAGACTATATCTAATGTATATTTGCACATGGCTTGAGGCCATAATTTCCTTACTTATCCCATTATCTAATGTTTTAGAAGATAGTCAAATAAATATGACTCCTATTTGACCACCACTATCTATAACAGAGGAGCAGTCAGAAGTTTGGCTTTTACCTTATTATCGCTACCTGAAAATAGTTTAAGTAGGCCTTGATCGAATGGCATAGGATACAATTTTCACAGGATCTGTATAGACTTCTTCATTTTCTATCTTTTGCGATCTAGTTAAAAAAATCGCGCTATAAATACAAACGTTACTGGCGTGTTTTCATATTAGAAGGGTCACACAAATAAACGTCTCTGAAGGTTAACAATTCTTCTTTTGTGATGAAATTTCAAGGATCCCGAATGCAATGGCGTACTTATTTTTTTCCGAGACGGCCCTACCCTTTTTATTACTATTTATTGACATAGAAAACTGCACAACTAGGTATTGATCAGGTGACATTGAGAACAAATTTCACAGACAAGTTTAGGTGCTGTAGAGCTCACAATAAAAAACTGCAGACTTACCTGCCTTTTCCTAATTTTCTCAGCCAAACTAGTGGCCGATACGAAAATTATATTATCTTCTATATGTGGGCAATGTTTGCTTCTGACAAATAGTCTCTTGATAAATAAAGGTATGTACAGAAGGTTCATCAAAAGAATCAGCCCTCTAAGCAACACCCCGAAGAAGTGTCCCGTACACATTCTCTGAAACAAAAAATCATAAATATAAGTTGTGTGTGTTTTGTTTCTTTAACGTCGGCCTATTTCGGCGACTATGGCCAATCACCGAAGCCAGGGAGCAGTTTAACCTCACTATCTTGGAAAATTTTGCCGAACCCCTGCCTTTCTGTAAGGAGGGTAGGGATCTTTAACGTGCCCAACATCGCATGGACACGGCACCGACGGCTTTACGCCCCCTCCGAAGGGCAGAACGTGCAGACATTCAACTTGCTAAAATACAATGCCAGAACCTCGGTTGATGTTAATTGTACAGTATGTACTGAAAAAGTGAAAGGAGTACCCTGGGATCGAACCCAGTATCCTTCGGTTCAGAGGCACACGTTCTTACCCCTGAACCACCGAGGTTCTAAATATAAGTTATATCCTTGAAATGTTTCAGTTTACTACTACGTCGTTAATTAGTAGTACGTAAAACAATTAATATACAATAGTTGGTTAGCTCACTGTCGCTAATAAAATAAATAAATGCAAATAAGTTAATTATATTTGCATGACTAAAGTGCAGTATGTATAAAAAGATCAAAAAGGTACATAATTAAAAATATTTACACAACCAATTATCTGTACAAGCAGCCAAGACAATCAAACTTCGCTAATGAAAACATCGCGGTTTTTGAAATTTGAAAAAATCTCTTCAAACGACTGCAAACTAGAACCCCCAAAACTCATATCCGGGTTCATTTTTAATTTTAAGGGAATTTTTGTAGAAAAGATTCACCAATGAGGAGATCGCGACTTTCGAGTTGAAATGAATTTCTTAAAATGAGTGCGAACTAGAACTCCTAAAACTCATATCGGGGTTTATTTTTATTTGAAGTAAATTTTCGTAGAAAAAATTTACTAATAAGGATATCGCGACTTTTCAGTTTAAAGGAAATTCTTCAAATGAGCATGATCTAGAACCCCTAGAATCCATATTTGGGGTTAATTTCAATTATTGTATGTTTATGTATATATATATATATATATATATATATATATATATATATATATATATATATATATATATATATATAGTGTGTGTACCAAACTGGATGGAAATGTATTACTATCTCCGTTATTATTAGAGATAGGGAGACGGTTAAATTAGCAGTGTATTGTAGAATTTCATGCTCGTTCCAAATATGACTTGTATTTTGCTCTGCCTCTTTTCGTTTTCGAGTTATTTCTTTTTTCTTCAATATCTAAGTAGGCGTTCATCTGACATGTTTAAAACTTGCACATTATAAGGACACTTTTTACAGAGTAATCTTTTTGTGCTATTCTCAACTTTGGATTGTCATTTGTTTTTGAGCCACAGGTATCAACGTTTGTTATTATTATTGCAGCCATATTGGATTTCTTGCTCATGTGATAGCCGGTGAAAAAAGCTTTTTAATGATGTACAACATGCTTGAGAAATCTCGTAATTGCACTGACAATTTTGAGAAAAACCGTTTTGAGGATAGTAGGCTATGAAATCCAATACCAGAAAACAAATGACAAAAAAAGTGTTCAAAAAGCAGTAGGCGATGGAGCCTAACAATAGACTTTTACTTTTACTATAATTTTCCGTAATGAATCACAATAAAAAATAGGAACTTTGTGCACACCAATGAATCGGCCCATTATTACAAATGATATTTTACATTACAACATTATCCTAAAAAATTGTTATAATTTAATGAAATAGGTAAACCTAGTAAATAACTAAATTTACTAACAGAACTCAATAAAAAGCATATTAGTGATTCACGAAAACGCCTTTGAAAATTGTCTGATTTTTAAACGTAAATTAACTGAAAAACAACAGAAGAAAGGTCGCTATGGATTTAACACTTTCGCAACAGATAAGAATACTGTTATTCTTAATTACCTGAACAATTTGAGGTGTTTTTAACACGTTGCTTAAAATTTTGTACTAAATAGTTGGTTTACTGTTTATTTTAAATATTATTCAACAATATGTTCAGTAATGAAGAATATTTTGACATGTTGGAATGTTATATTCGTTCTAACCGAAATACTGAGGCAGCTGCAAATTCTACGCAAAGAAACTACCAATGCCTAGAAATGAGGAAAGAAATAATGCCGGCTTACAGGTTCCAAACAAAAACCCTCCGCAATCTGTTTTTTTGATGAACAAATTGACGTTCCAAAAAGTACGGTACACCGTGTATTAAAACAAAGTCATTACCATACATACAACCCTACAAGGCTTAAATGTTGACGATCACCCTAAGCGACTTTAATTCTGCAGATGGTATTAAGGACAATGTCAGCAGATGAAAATTTTCATTTGAAAATAATATGGACTGATGAATCCAGATTAACAAATTGTGGTGTGTATAATCGCCATAATAGGCATTATTGGGCAAATGAAAACCCCATCTAAAGGAAGAAAGACGATTGCAAGACAGATTTGGTATTAGTGTTTTGTGTGGCTTATTTGGTAAAGAACTGTTATTTTTATTTGTAGATTAGACAGTTAATTTTAAAAAAACTTCAGGTAACTTCATTGTTGGTCCGTTCTTTTTTGAAAATAATTTAATTGGGGTATCTTAATCTATTGAGAAATGATATTGAGATATTGAGAAATGATATGTTACCAACAATTAGAAGAGTTTATGATAATTTAGACGAGATTTGGTATTAACAAGACGGTTGTCCGGCTCACAATGCTAGGATCGTCAAAGAATTTTTGTACCAAAAATTTAATAATCGTATCATTTGTAACAATGGGCCGGTTCATTGGTGTGCTCGAAGTCCTGATATAACACCCATGGATTTTTATTTTTGGGGTACTCTGAAGAATGATGTGTATAAATTCGATCCACCACAAAATATCAATTAATTACGAAACAGAATCACGGAAGATATAAATCATATTAACCGAAACACCCTCACCAGAGTTTCCAGGCATGTTTCAAAAAGGTGTATAAAGTGCATTGAACAAAACGGTGGCCATATTGAACAATTCTCTATTTAGTGTATTTTTAAGTTTCTATTTTATTATTTATTGAATTCTGTTTCTAATTGTGTTGTTTTGTGAAGTTTAAGTTTCTATTTGTTATTGCCGGGTTTCGTTATTAAACTGTTTCACATAATATTACCTATCATTATTGCCTAATTAAGTACTGTAAATTAAATCACAATATTTTTATATATATAAAAGCATATAAAAATTGAAACTGACCCTGGATGTGTGTTTTGGGGGTCCTAGTTCGCGCTCATTTGAAGAAATTTTTTCAAAATTCAATAGTCGAGATCTCCTTATCAGTTAATTTTTTTAAAAGAAAATCCACTAAGAAAATTCTGAAATAAATACGGAATATAAAGAAGAAATGACATAAGAAGTGTGTTTTACGAAGCCTTGAGTTTTATATAAAATGATGTTATTTGTTCCCAAATAAAGAGTTTTGTTATCATTATTATTCGATTGGTTTATTCATTCGCGTTGTTAGCGAAACAATCGCCAAAATGTATTGTGGTTAAATGTTTTTTTCAGAACGTACTTATGAGTGCTTATTACAGGTTCCAATCTTCACTCACTCAATATTTTTTTACCCAAAAACAGACTAGCCAACCCCTGTTTGTACAAAAAATTATAATCTGGTCAATATTGTTATGCAGTTGTCGCATTTGCTTAAGGTTCTAATTAGGTTTTGATACAAATTTTTAATATTTTGAGGTCAAGAACAGTATTTGACATCGATAATTCTTTCAAGGACAAATCACCTAAGACAAATCTGACGTAGGTATCGGATCTACCATAATGCTTACGTAATGTTGAAAGGATGCATAATATGTTATTTTATATTGCCTGAAGAAATCGGCTGCAAATTATTTCCCAACACTTTGGTATTAGCTACATTCAGGTTTTAATATGAAGAACGGCCTTGCAATCGTGGAAGTTATTTGGTTGGTGTAAACAATTATTAATTATCGATTGTAGATTGAAATAGTAAGCAAAAAGGTACTCGTTATTATGTGGATTAATTAAAAATATATTCCAACACATACCACAGCAGTAACTTTCTTATGCTGTCCCAATATATCACTTGGTATCGCTTTTTTGTTTGAAAAATTCGGTGTTGACATTAAGATTGCACCTACCTGAGTAGGCCACGAGGTTTCGTTGTCGCTGCCAAGCCAATACAGAAAAAGTCTGGACGTAGCAAGTGCGTTGTGGAAGTGAATTTTCATGAAAATGTTTTTAATAGCAAACATGTCTTTTTAGTGAATTTTCTTAAAAAAATTCATTAATGAGGAGATCCCGACTTTTGAATTTTGAAAAAATTTCTTCAAATGAGCGCTAATTAGGCCCCCCAGAACACATATCCGGGGTCAGTTTAAATTTTTATATGTTTATATATATATATATATATATATATATATATATATATATATATATATATATATATATATATATATATATATATGTATCACACCGATAACTCAAAAACTAATAGGCAGATTTTGATTAAATTTGGTGAAAAAATTCCTTTTGCAAATGGCTTGGATAAGTTCGTTAGCCAGGAAAATCGGTCTAGGTTTTCCCGGAAAATTTGGTGTTTTCTTTCGAAAAAAATTTATATCTCCGGAATTAACAAAGTAAGGGTAACCAAATTCGGTACATCCTTATAGGTAAGCCACCTACCAAAATTTAGCTCTGTAAGTCAAAAGACAAAAAAAGTTATAGGCATTTAAAGAAAAATAAATTGAGGTTTTCCACAAAACGTCAAAGTTGCGATTTAAACGTCAAAATTGGCAATATTTAGGAAGAGAACTTGAATCTAATACGGGCTATGGAAATAAAATGTCTCAAGAAGGATGTTTTACAAACCCTGAAGTCTTAGTTTCAACCGTCATTGTCCTTCATTTTAATAAAATATTTCCAGAACATTTATTTCAAATAGACCCTTTCTCTGACGCTTGGCAGTAGTCTTAGCTACAGAGTTTATCGTTTAATGGTATATAATTTTTGTAGAATTTTCGTAAAAAAAAACAATAAAGCTCAATATATCTGTTATTATACAAGATATGAAAAAAATGTATATATTAATTATAGGGTGTCTTGAGCTACATCTTAAAAAATTAGTTCTACAATCACAGCGTGGCCAATAAGTCGTTGGTGATACAAATTTCCTTTTTTTTTAATCAAACACGCCTTATGTTATTGCATTTTTGCATTTTCCATCGAAATATAATGCATGTTTGTAAGAAAAAAATTCTGGATGCAGTAAGTGCGTTATGGTAGCGAATTTTGATCAAATGCTTAATATTTGAATAGCTCAATTTGCTATTAACCTATAAGGTTGACCAGGTAACGAGTTTTTTCGGGAACACTTTAAGTTTACTTTCGGAAATTTTTGTACATTTTCAAGCAATAAAGTTATTTTGATGAAACGTGGTACATTGTTTTTACTATATAGATTATACTGGTAACCAAATTTGATGCCTGCTTTCTTAAAAAAACACACATTATTGCTATTAAAAAAATAGTTTTATGAAAATTCACTACCATAAAGCACTTGCTGCGTCCAGAGTTTTTTTAATGAAGACAGGCATCAAACATGGTTACCAGTATAACCTATATAGTAAAAACAATGTACCATATTTCATCAAAATAACTTTATTGTTTGAAAGTACAAAAATCTTCCGAAAATAAACTTAAGATATTCCCAAAAAAACTGGTCCAAGATATAATTATTCACATGAAGCTCTCCGACGGGATTCCAAAAAAAAATTACATATAAATTTGCAAACAATTTTTTCACGAAAATGCGAAAATATTTTTTTTACAATAACTTATTAAACATCTATCACCAAAATGTCACAAAAATCTTACAAACAATGATTTCTACGAAAACACCAAAAAATTTCTGCGATAATTGGCTAACAATTTTTTTTGCAAAAAATTTGCTTAAAGAATACTTAAAATTCAAATTATATACCTAATCTGTAACTAAGTATAAAATCTCTGGACGCAGCAAGTGCGTTATGGTAGCGAATTTTCTTTAAAATATTTTTTATAGCAAATGTCTTTCTTTGATGAAAGCAGGCATCAAACTTGGTTGCCTATGTAGTAGAAACAATGTACCATATTTCATCAAAATAAATTTATTGTTTAAAAATATATAAACATTTTTCAAAAGTATGGATGCAGCAAATGTGTTATGGAAGTGAATTTCCATTAAAATGTTTTTAATAGCAAATGCGAGCAGGCATCAACCTGATTATCGGTATAGCCTATGTAGTAGAAACAATGTACTATATTTTATCAAAATTACTTATGGTTTGAAAATATACCAAAATTTTCCGAAAATAAACTTAAATGTTGTTTTCCTAACCAACAAAGCTTACGTTAATAGCAAATTGAGTTATCGAAATTTGAAGGATTTAATGAAAATTCGGTAAATTTGCAGATTAGCTCCCGAACGCTTTTCAAAAAATTATTTTCAGTAATATTACTAGGACCCCACCTGGATCCACAAACCACAAGAAAAATTTCTGGTTCACACCCCCCAAGGAAGTTACGGGACTGGGAGTGAATAGGGGTGTTGGGCGGGGTAGGTAGTAGAAAGAAAATATAAGCAGAAAAAGCGAAGAAAACTGCTTAAAAGCTGTCTATTTGAAGCCATATCCCCATTAAACCCCGCCTACACGAGGGGGAAGGAAAATGCCTACGACGAAGCAGACCCCCACCCCCCTTCACCGGTTCGACTTGCGGTAGGGCTGGGGGTGGCTGCTTCGTCGTGGGGATTTTCCTTCCCCCTCGCGTGCATACAACCACTCTCGTTCCATAAACCACAAGAAAAATTTCTTCTTCATACCCGCCAAGGAAGTTACGGCACCTGGGGGAATAGGGGTGCTGTGCGGGGTAGGCAGGGTTTAAGGGGGATATGGCTTCAAGATGTGAAAAAGACAACTTTCAAGCCAGTTTTATTCGCATTTTCTGCTCATATATCATTTTTACTACCTACCCCGCCCAGCACCCCTATTCACTCCTGGTCCCGTAACTTCCTTGGGGGGTGTGAACAAGAAATTTTCTTTGGAGTTTGTGAATCCAGGGGGGGGGGGGCTAGGCAAGTTTCTGAAAACAGTTTTTTAAAAGCGTTCGGGAGCTAGTCTGCAAATTTACCGAAAATGCGCTACCAAAACGCACTTACTGCGTCCAGATTTTGTTCTTATAAACGCATCATATTTCTATAAAAAATGCAAAAGTGCATTAACGAATTTGTTCTACGAAAATTCGCTAAAAAAACTGTAGACCGTTAAACCACAAACTTCACTAAACCTACAAATAAATATCCAAAAAAGCATCAACTTAACTAAACTGACAGCCAAAGCATCAAAGAAAGGGTCTATTTGAAATGAATATTTTGTAAATATTTTAGTAAAATAAAGGGCAATGACGGTTGAATATGAAACTTAAGGGTTTGCAGAACACTCATCTTGCAACATTTTCTTTTCACAATCGGTATTTGTTTCACGTTCATTGCCTAAACATTGCCAATTTTTTCGTTTAAAATTGCGAGTTTGACGTTTTGAGGAAAACTCCAAAATTTGTTTCTTTAACTGCCCATAACTTCGTTGTCTTTAAAGCTATAGACGTAACTTTTGGTACCGAGTTCACCCTTTATAATATAAACACGCGTACCAAATTTTGTTACCCTTAATTTGTTATTTACGGAGATATGAATTTTTTTATAAAGAAAACACAAAATTTTCCGGGAAAACCTGGTCCGATTTTCCTGGATAACGAACCTATCCAAGCCACTTACGAAAGGAAGGTACTCACCAAATTTGATCAAGATCGGTCCATTATTTTTTGAGTTATCGGTCGGATATATATATATATATATATATATATATATATATATATATATATATATATATATATATATATATATATATATATATATATATATATATATATATATATATATATATATATATATATATATATATATATATATATAGATCTCATCATTAGCGATTTTTTTTAAATTCGCAAAAAACAGGAAATTGCAAAAACAACATTTTTAGAAGTAGAGTCTGTAGGTATAGGGTATAGGGAGTTGTTTAATTTGAAAAAATTGAGTTACGACAGTTCGAATTTTTCCAAATTCAGGCACTATTTGAGAGCGCTGGGTATACGGTATCTCGATTTTTTGACAAACAATATCAAACGAAAACCTTTCTGAATGCGTCACTTACATGAGACTCTCCTATTTATTGCTAAATATAATTAAAAACCTCCCTAAATGCGTCATTTTCAAGGGACTCCGATTTCCATTGGTAAAAAGGTCGTATCACAATTGTTGAGATATTTCAAAATGTAAAAAGTTGGAAAACAATTAAAATAACTCGAAAACGATAGGCAATATAAATGTTTTATCCTTACAAGCATGCACTAAAAGTGGATGAAAAAACAAATAATGCTACAATAAATGGGCTGTTCGATTAAAAAAAAAAAAGAGAACTTGTATCACCAACGACTTGTGTGCCAGCCTGTGATTGTCAACGTAATTTTATGAGATGCAGCTCCAAAAACCCTATAAATAACTTTTATAATATTTTCCTGTATCTTGTAAAATAACCGATATATCGAGCTTTAGAGGCGCCTAGTTCGCACTCCTTTGAAGAAATATTTTTAAAATTTTAATGTCGCGGTCTTCTCAATAACGTATTTTTTAACCAAATTTCTCGAAAAAGTATAGACTATTAAACCACAAACACTATAGCTGAAACTACTGCCAAATCATCAGAGAAGGGGTCTATTTGAAATGATTTTTCTGCAAATATTTTAGTAAAATTAAGGACAATGATGGTTGAAGCTGTAACTTAAGGCTTTGTAAAATACATTTATTATGACATTTGATTTACGTAGCCCGTATTTGTTTCAGGTAATTCAAGTAATTTTGAAGTTATTTCTTGATCTTTTTGCGTCAAGAAAACCTAATCCTTGTCTGTGATATGCAATAGATTTTGTTATCTGCACAAAATATTTTGGTTTTATGCATTTCCCTGGTCATCAGTGGCACCAATTTTTTTTAAATGTCTATAATTTTTTTTCTTTCAGCTTAGAGATCTGAACTTTGGCATGATAACTCAAAAAATTGTGCACTGATTTGAACAAAACTTGGCACTTAACTTCATTTAATTAAGACCGCGGACGAGTTCGTTAGCCAGTACGATCAGATCAGGTTTTATAACAAAAATATGATTTTTCAAAAGAAGTCGTATCTCGAAAAACAACAAAGCCAGTTTGGTGAAATTTGGCAGGTATGTTGCCCCGGTAAAGACCTTACTATGTACCAAGACTCAACTTTCTAGGTCTATAGCAAATTGAGTTATTCAAATCTGAAATGCTTAATAAAAAATCGCTACCATAAAGCACTTGCTGGTTCCAGGTTTTAGTGAATTTTCGTAGAAAAAATTTTTGCAAATGAGTGCGAACTAGGACCCCTAGAACCCATATCCGGGGTTAGTTTCAATTTTTATATGTTTATATATATATATATATATATATATATATATATATATATATATATATATATATATATATATATATATATATATATATATATATATATATATATATATATATATATATATATATATATATATATATATATATATATATATATATATATATATATATATATATATATATATATATATATGTATCACACCGATAACTCAAAAAATAATGGGCCGATTTTGATAAAATTTGGCATGTACGTTTCTTTTGTAAATAGCTTGGATAAATTCGTTAGTCAGGAAAATCGGACGAGGTTTTCCGGGAAAATTTTGAGTTTTCATTCGAAAAAAATTCTTATCTCAAAAAGTAATAAGACGATTTTAATAAAATTTGGCATGTACCTTCCTTTTATAAATGGCCTTGATAAGTTTGTTAGCCAAGAAAATCTGACGAGGTTTTCCGGAAAAATTTTGAGTTTTCATCCAAAAAAATTTTTTATCTCAAAGAATAATGGGCCTATTTTGATAAAATTTGGCATGTACCTTCCTTTTGTAAATGTCTTTGATAAGTTCGTTAATCAGAAAAATCGGACGAGGTTTTCCGGAAAAATTTTTAGTTTTCATTTGAAAAAAATTTTTATCTTAAAAAATAAAAACTCTATGATAACCAAATTTGGTAGGTACGTTTACGATATAAAAAGTAAACTATACACCAAAATTTAGATTTCTATGTTACAAGAAAAAAAAGTTATAATAAAATATTTTGTGCCAGATCATTTTTATGAAAATTCACTACCATAACGCACTTGCTGCGTCTTCGACTTTTTTTAACTCTTCAAGTCGCCACATGTATTATAATTCCTATCACTTGCTGCGTCAGTCTTCTAATGTCATTTTAAGTATATAAATTCAGAAGCTTTAACCTCGGTGGTTCAGGGGTAAGAACGTGTGCCTCTGAACCGAAAGGTACTGGGTTCGATCCCAGGGTACTCCTTTCACTTTTTCAGTACAAACTGTAACATTAACATCAGCCGAGGTTCTGGCATTGTATTTGAGCAAGTTGAATGTCTGCACGTTCCACCCTTCGGAGGGGGCGTAAAGCCGTCGGTCCCGTGTCCATGCGATGTTGGGCACGTGAAATATCCCTACCCTCCTTACAGAAAGGGAGGGGTTCGGCAAAATTTCCAGGATAATGAGGTGAAACTCTTTGGCGTCGGTGATTGGCCATAGTCGCGGAAATAGGCCGACGTTAAAGAAACAAAAAACACACACACACAAATCCAGAAGTGTGTGATATATTATGATGCTGTTAACATATAATACTATATTGAAATTACCGAGTTTGATGACACTTTTTATAGTTTTCTTACAAGCGAAGATAAGAAACTTTCCACATTAAAAAATAATAGATGCCCAATATAAATAATTCAGTTTATTCAGACACATTAATCTGTCGAAATGAAAGATCAAAGTGCAACATATTACAAAGAACAAATTCTTAAACCGTGTTTATCTCTAATTATCATTATATGTGTAGCTGGTAATCGAGTTCAGTTTTCATTTGACCATGAAGGATAAAAAATTAATTAATTAATTAAAAACAAACAACTGGTTTTATTTGGCAAAACTTTAACTATTCGTAATTTTCATGCTTTTAACGAATTAAAAAAAAATTCGCTAATGAGGAGATCTGTGTATATATATATATATATATATATATATATATATATATATATATATATATATATATATATATATATCTATATCCGACCGATAACTCAAAAAATAATGGACCGATCTTGATCAAGTTTGGTGAGTACCGTCCTTTTGCAAGTGCCTTTGATAAGTTCGTTATCCAGAAAAATCGGACTAGGTTTTCCCGGAAAATTTTGTGTTTTCTTTCTAAAAAAATTCATATCTCCGTAAATAACAAAGTAAGGGCAACCAAATTTGGTATGCCTGTTTGCATTATAAAGAGTAAACTCTGTACCATTTAGGTCCCTAGCTTTAAAAACAAAGGAGTTATGGGCAGTTAAAGAAACACATTTTGGAGCTCCTCAAAACGCCAAACTCGCAATTTTAAACGTCAAAATTGGCAATGTTTAGGCAAAGAATGTGAAGCAAATACCGATTGTGAAAAGAAAATGTTGCAAGAACAGAGTTCTGCAAACCCTTAAGTTTCAGATTCAACCGTCATTGTCCATCATTTTACTAAATATTTACAGAATATTCATTTCAAATAGACCCTTTCTCTGATGCTTTAGCTGTCAGTTTAGTTAAGTTGATGCTTTTTTGGATATTTATTTGTAGGTTTAGTGAAGTTTATGGTTTAACGGTCTATACTCTTTTTTAGCTAATTTTCGTAGAACAAATTTGTTAATGCATTTTTGTATTTTTTATTGAAATATGATGCGTTTATATAAAAAAAAATCTGGACGCAGTAAGTGCGTTTTGGTAGCGAATTTTCGGTAAATTTGCAGATTAGCTGCCGAACGCTTTTCAAAAAACTGTTTTCAGAAACCTGCCTAGACCACACCCCACTCCCCGATCCACAAACCCCAAGATAAATTTCTTGTTCACACCCCCCGAGGAAGTTACGGGACCAGGAGTGAATAGGGGTGCTGGGCGGGGTAGGTAGTAAAAAGGAAATATGAGCAGAAAATGCGAATAAAACGGGCTTGAAAGTTGTCTTTTTTACATCTTAAAACCATATCCCCCTTAAACCCTGCCTAGCCCACACAGCACCCCTATTCCCCCAGGTGCCGTAACTTCTTTGGCGGGTATGAACAAGAAATTTTTCTTGTGTTTTATGCAACGAGGGTGGTTGTATGCTCGCGAGGGGGGAAGGAAAAGCCCAACGACGAAGCAGCCACCCCCAACCCTACGACAAGTTAAAGCAGCGGCGGCGGGGGCGTCTGCTTCGTCGTAGGCATTTTCCTTCCCCCCTCGTGTGCATACAACCACCCTCGTTGCACAAATCACAAGAAAAACTTCAGGGTGGGGTGGTGGTGGGGGGGTATGGGTGAACAAGAAATTATTCTTGTGGTTTGTGCATCCAGGTGGGGTCCTAGTAATATTTCTAAAAACAATTTTTTGAAAAGCGTTCGGGAGCTAATCTGCAAATTTACCGAATTTTCATTAAATCCTTCAAATTTCAATAACTCAATTTGCTATTAACGTAAGCTTTGTTGGTTAGGAAACCAACCTTTAAGTTTATTTTCGGAAAATTTTTGTATATTTTCAAACCATAAGTACTTTTGATAAAATATAGTACATTGTTTCTACTACATAGGCTATACCGATAATCAGATTGATGCCTGCTCGCATTTACTATTAAAAACATTTTTATGGAAATTCACTTTCATAACACACTTGCTGCATCCAGACTCGTGAAAAATGTTTATATATTTTCAAACAATAACTTTATTTCGATGAAATATGGTACATTGTTTCTACTATATAGGCAACCAGGTTTGACGCCTGCTTTCATCAAAGAAAAACATTTGCTATTAAAAATATTTTAAAGAAAATTCGCTACCATAACGCACTTGCTGCGTCCAGAGATTTTATTTAAACAATTTTGTAGGTATCGAGCAATGATTAAGCGACAAGGAAATATAAAATTTATACTAAATTTATCCGAATTCTTTTAGAGGAATTATTATTGGCGAATTTTGATAGATTACGCTCTTGAGGAGTTTGCTAATTTTGAATTTTGAAAAAATGTCTTCAAATGAATCGGGACCAGGACGCTTAGAACCCTTGTTCGGGATCAGTTTTAATTTTTATATGATTACATTTTCAAAGTAAAATATTTTTATTTTTATTTATTTATTTATTTAAGAAAATATCCTGCTTCAACCTAAAAGATTATTAGCAGGTCTTGGTAAATCAAAGTAAACTTGGTAAATAATTAGATGACAACAATAAATAAAATAATATCATAAGAAGGAGCAGTTAAAGTCTATTAGCACTAGATCTGGTTGAATAATGCACTTGACTTCAGGAATATCAGGAGCTGAGTATAGTTTTCTCTGCTGGATCCTAGAAGATCGGTCTAGTTGTTTAATATGTTTAAGGGTATCCTATTTGCTTCGTATAATGAACATTCGACAAGGAGATGTTGAACAGTGCATTGTGTATCACAGCAAAAACAAATATATGGGGGCAGCTTTTTCATTATATATTCGTTGGTGAATTTAGTATGGCCTATTCTCAACCTGGATATGACTGTCTGAATCTTTCTTCCATTTGGTAGTGGTAGCTTATCATTTACTATTGGTTTGATATGGAACAGTTTTGGGGGTTAAGTCTCCCACATTTTTTGCCACTTGCTAGAGATAACTGTTTTTATATTGATCTTGATATCCTCGTTCGGATGGATTTGGTAGACTGGATCGTTACAGGAAGTGGCGACTCCTTTTGCAAGTTCATCCACAATTTCGTTTCCTTCGATGTTTACGTGGGAGGGGGTGTACATGAAAATGAGTTTCTTTTTATGTGCAATTATGTATGTCATTTGACCTCTTATTTCTCTTCCAATGCGGTGTTTAGGGTAGATTTGCCTAATTATTTGTAATGCACTCAAAGAGTCTGTGCAGTGTATTTTAGATAGTATAACATGCCTAAGTGCTTCTTTTATGGCATATAGTTCACCAGTGAATATAGATGCCGATTTAAATAGTTTGTATGTCAGGACTGTATTGCATGTATATACAGATGATTCTGCACCGTGGTGATTTTTTTTAAGTAAAATATTAAACAATAACATAAGTTATTTAATGAGTGGGTCCGCCGCGGTCTCTTATGCATTCGAAGTGTCTTCTAGACATGCTTGAAATAAAATGATTTATGGTATCCTGAGGAATGTCCTCACAGACTTATTGATCAACTAGGTTGTTTGGTAGTTGGGCTAAATTACCCGGTCGCTTGCCAATGATATCCCTCACATGTTCGATTTGTGACAAGTCTGCGGAGCTAGAAGGCCATCGAAGCAGAGTCACGTTATTTTCTTGTAAGAACCTTGTAGTAACCCCTGCTGTATAAGGATGTGCGTTGTCTTGTTGGAAAAGGGGTTGAATCAACCCTTGTAGGTATGGCAGTGCAACATGCTGCAGTATGTTTCGTATGTAATCACTTGCATTTAAATTTCTGTCAATAAAAACGGCAGTGACATGCTACCGTATGTTATCGCATCCCATACCATCACCGTATGCCGTTCTACATCAAATTCTAAATTTGTGGGTTCCTGACGTAATCGTCTTACTCTTCTGCGACCATCGTGGACACAAATACAGAATGGGGACTCGTCAGAGAGCACAACAGGATTGCATTCACCATCCCAATTTGATCTTCCTTTACACGCTTGAGCTGAGCAGCACGGTGTCGAGGTGTTACTGGGAGACATAAAAATGGTCGATTAGAACGAAGCCCAAAAGCGCGGGTTCTGCGATATATCGTTACCATAGGGACTCTTTATTGTAAAACTCCCAACCAAGCAATTCCCATTGACCGTGTTGTGGAAACTCTGTCTTGAAAATCCGCAATCCTCAAATAACGATCTTTTCGTGCTGAAGTTGCTCAAGGTCGTCCGAATCCACAACGACGGTTATGGATTTCCTCTGCAGACCACGTGAATCAACACTGTAACACTGTTGGATCAATGCGTCTTAATTGAAAAACCTGTTTTCCGCATATACACAATGCGCTTCCTTTTGAATTCACTTAAATGATTTTAATTGTGCCGCAAACAACGCCTATACATGATAACTTAATGATTTAATAAATTAAACACAAATCGCTACGAAATATTTCTTCACACTGAAGGAAACGCAAATTTAAAGACATAATTTTTTGATAAAACAAAATTAATAAGGCCGCGAGCAAGGGAAATCGGACTAGTCTAGTAATCCGGGAACATTTTGGGTATTCGTTCCGGAAATAACAAAGCTATGATAGCCAAATTTGGTACGCAAGTTTCTACAACAAAACGTATTTTACATAATAAAATTTAGAACTGTAAGTTAAAAGAAAAAATGTATAGGTGGGCATTTAATGGAAAAAAAATCCGCCATTAAAAATATTTTTCTGAAAATTCGCTACAATAACGCACTTGCTGCGTCTAGACCTTTTACTTATATTAACGGATTATGGTAGGTTAAGAACCCGAAACATTTGAATAGCGAAGCGACGTTACAACCACTACGCTAACTGAGACCGCAAATAAACAGGGGGATTAATTAAGGGTGGCGACCTGCTGTATGTCGGAAACCGTATATCTTAGAATTTTGCGAAACAATTTTTATTACAAAAGTGGCCACGAAAAAAGCCTAAAATTTATTTACAGGGTTGTAGGTCGACCGCCAAAGGGTGTAACTAAAAACAAAAAATCAAGAAACCGATTATTTGCAACAAATCCTTTATTAAAGTCTTGTTTTGAGAAAATGCTTCCAATCCCGGTTCTGCTTAACCGAATTTTCCAAACTTGTTCTCGTTCCAAAGAGATCTTCTAAGCCAATATGATATTTATAAATTCGAACTATTATAATAAATATTGTGAATCCTAGAGGGCGCTGTTTAATTTTTTAACAATTTTGTTTTTCTTGACAATATTAAATAGAAACATGTTAAGTTTGATCCCGCCATATATAAATAGATTAAATTACCCTTAACAGAAATTTACAAAAGGGTACAATTGATAAAAGTATGTGTTACCTAGTTATTTGACATACTCAAAATGTTTACCATCATTTGCTATGCACAAATTCAGCCTATAGTAGAATTGACACTGGCCCTAATTTAATCAACAGATATACTTCTTACTTCTTCCCGAATCTTTTCTTTCATATCCTTGTGTGTAGTTGGACGTGTTTTAAAAGCCATATCTTTAATTCTTCCCCACAAGTAAAAATCTAAAACCGTAAGGTGAGGTGACCTTGCTGGCCATGGAAACATACTACCCCTTCCAATCAACTTATTTGAAAACGTAACATCTAAATAATTTCGCACAGCTCTGGCAAAATGTGCTGGGCAACCGTCTTGTTGATACCACATGTCTAGCCTGTTTTGAATCGGAACATCTTCTAGGAGAATGGGTAAAACATTATTCAAAAATTCTAAGTTACCTTTCTCCCGTTAATTTTCATTCAAATTAAAAAGGTCTGATAATCTTCGAGTTTAAAATACCACACGACGCCACGTGTTTAAACTTCACCGACTTTGGTAACTCACTTCCCTCTGTGAATGTGGGTTGGTTTCTTACCAGTAGTGGCTGTTGTATAAGTTTACTTCACCAGAGTTTGAAATCGTAGCCTCATCTGTCCATAATACTCGGGATAGGACGTCTGTGTAATTATTTCACATAAACCAGTTGCTATGGTCTAGTCGACGATCAAAATCTGTTTCCTTTCTTTCTTGATGTAAAACAACATGATAAGGATGTATTTTATATTCTTTTAGTATTCTATTTACCAAGTAATAATCTAATCCTAGCTTTCCCTAATACTTAGTGGGTCAGTTCCAACATACGCCAACAGGCTAGTAACATTTTCTTCATTTATACTTCTCCGTACCCTATTTCTTACTGAAACGGGTTGAACATTGCCAGTTTCTCGTAGTTGTCTTGCCAATCTTTTAAAAACTGTTCTGGAATTATCCGTCCTCCAGAATATCGTAACGCATGTTCCTTTTCAGCAATGACTCCATTTTGCAGGCTTTCAAAATACACACCTAGCATATCATGAGCTTCTTCATATGAGAAAAAGTGCGTTATGGAGGTGAATTTTCGTAAAAATGTTTTTTAATAGCAAATATGTCTCTAATGCAAGCAGATATAAATCTGGTTACCGGTATAGCATATGTAGGAGAAACAATGTACCATATTTTATCAAAACTACTTAATGTTTGAAAATGTACAAAAATTTTCTGAAAATAGACTTACAATATTTCCGAGAAAACTGGCTTCCTAGCCAACACACCTTAGGTTAATAGCAAATTCAGTTATTAAAATTTGTAGGATTTAACGAAAATTCCATACCCAAACGCACTTACTGCGTCTCGATTTTTTCTTACAAATATGGAGCATACTTCGATAAAAAATGCAAAAGTGCAATAATATAGGGGCGTTCGAAAAGCAATTGTAGGGATCACCAACGACTCTTGGACCACCCTGTGACTGTCAAAAGATTTTTATAAGATGCACCTTACGACACACATTAACGTATTAAATTTTTTCTTGTATCTTGTATAATAACAATTATATTGAGCTTTACCGTAGAAATGAGTCACCTCGTATATATACAAACAGATACAAACTGAAAGTAAACCCGGATATAGTTTGCGCTCATTTGAAGGAAAAAAACTTTTTAAAATTGGAAAGTCGCGTTCTCCTCATTAATGAATTTTTTCTAC
Source organism: Tillus elongatus (assembly GCA_964006375.1). NCBI lineage: Eukaryota > Metazoa > Arthropoda > Insecta > Coleoptera > Cleridae > Tillus > Tillus elongatus. Next base: position 65,962,967 of record OZ023262.1, on the reverse strand, counting down.
GAAAATTAGCTAAAACTTTAAACTATAAACTTAACTAAACCTACAGCCAATGCATCAACTTAACTAAACCTACAGCCAAAGCATCAGAGAAGGGTCTATTTGAAATGAATTTTCTGTAAATATTTTTATAAAATGAAGGTCAATGATGGTTGAAGCTGAAACTTAAGGGTTTGCAGAACACCCTTCTTGCAACATTTTCTTTTCATAATCTGTATTCGTTTCAGGTTTTTTGCCTAAATATTGCCAGTTTTGACGTTTCTAACCGCGACATTGACGTTTTGATCAAAACTTCAATTTTTTTACTGCCCATAACTTTTTTGTCTTTAAACCTAGGGAAGAGTTTTGGTACATGATTCACTCTTTATAATACAAATCACTTACCAAATTTGCATGCCCTTACTTCGGAAATATACATTTTTCCGAAAGCAAACACAAAATTTTTCAGGAAAACCTGGACCCATTTTCCTGGCTAACGAACTTATCCAAGCCATGTGCAAAAAGTCACCAAATTTGATTAAAATCGGTCCATTATTTTTTGACTTATCGGCGTGATACATACATACATACATATATATATATATATATATATATATATATATATATATATATATATATATATAAACATATAAAAACCGAACCTGACCCCGGATATGTGTTCTAGGAGGCCAACTTAGCGATAATTTGAAGAAATTTTCTTTAAATTTAAAAGTCGGGATCTCCTGATTAGTGAATTTTTTTAAAGAAAATTCACTAATAATGCATTATGAAAAAGTGACTTTTCAAACTTACAAATTGATTATGACAACAAACTGAAAATAAGTAACAACAGAACAGAAATGTCATTTCCAAAGGTTACTTTACTTTTGAAACATATCCGAGGAAAACAACTTTACCAATTTGACCTACTCGTAATGTCACAGCTCATCCACATAAAACTATTAGGGACATTGTAAGAGATCTGGAATAAAATTTCACTGGGAATAATTTTGAGTATCTAAAATAACTAAGTAAATATCTGTTGTGAGTAACATTAGTTTGACTATGTTTCATTATTTATGTTAATAATTATTGTTGTCAGTCGTTTTACTGAATATTCTTTTCATAAACACTTTCTAACGAGAGAAAATTTCTTAAATTTCGTTAAGGTTAACTGGCGTACTAGAAATGTAAAGAAAAAATCCCCACTATTTACATATATTTTAAGATATCTTTGCATAGCAAAACGATATTGATGTCGGATTTTCACTGGTTTCTTGCTAATTTAGTCTGTTTATATAAAACAACGTGGTCAAGCTTACATGTTTCTATTTAATATTTTCCAGAAAAAACACGATTGGTAAAAAAAATATGCAGTGCCCTCTAGCATTCACAATACTTATTATAATGGTTCGAATTTATAAAGATCCTATTGGCTTGGAAGGTCTCTTTGGAATAAGACCAAGTTTGAAAAATTCGGTTAAGCAGAACCGGACTTAGACGCGTTTTTTCAAAACAAGATTCCCACTCTGTCCCACCTCTTATTTCCTAAAATAGAATAAAATTCCTTTCACAAAAAATATTCAGATTATATCTAAGATTCGTGTTTTTACATTTTCAGGAGACCTTAATTAGCGATTTTTTTCCAAAAAATCAGTTTTTTTATTTTTTGTTTTCGGTTACGTCCTCTGTCAATCAACCTTCAACCCTGTAAATAATTTTCAGGCTCTTTTCGTGGCCACTTTCGTTATAAACATTTTTCCCCTGAATTCTAACATATACGGCTTCCGGTCGCCACCCGTAATGAAGTACCCTGTACAATATAAATAATTAATTCATTGGTTAGAACCACAAAACCAAGCTGATGCAAGCTTGTAACATAAGAAAGTTGTGGAAATGATTTCATGAGTTAGCTATCTTACCGTAGCAATACTTAGCTTTAAGATCTTGAGAAGTATTTTGAAAACAGTCTAACAGTGCCGCTCAAATATCGGAATGCTTAAGAGTTGCTATTTAAGTAAGTATACATGCGAGATTGTATCGTGTCAGTGTATTTGCTTTCAAAAGCATGAACTTTCCTATAGTACATTCGCTCAGAACCCATTATTTTGTAATTCTGTCTTTCCTTGATTTTCCCGTCACTGTTCTCGAGTAGTCCATTCCAACAGAATTCAATTGTTTTACATGCTATGCCTGACACACTCAACTTTCAGACCCACACACAACAGTCGGTACTAGTGGTACGCTGTTAAATACGGCCACTTTGGCTTCTTTAGATATACCTATGTACGTTCACCCCTAGTTACAGTAGTCATAACTCCTATCTATTATTCCGTCCTTTGAAGACAGTCTTCCGAAATACCTCAATTCCTTAACTTATTCTACTAGATTACCATTTATCAAGATATTGCAATTACTCATTCCAGACTTTTATGAAACACCATAACCTTTGTCTTCTCTGCGGTCACACGTAGATTCATTTTATTTGTTACTGTCATCAATCTCTGCATTTCTTCTTCAGATCCATTAAGTAGCACTGCATGATCAGCGCGCAGTAACACTCTTACCTCAGAAGCATTCACTTTTATGCTTCCTGTCTTCGAGAAAACTTCACTTATACGTTTGTCCATGAATATATTAAATAACCATGGAAGCATCATACATCCTTGTTCGATATCCTTCCAGTTTTAAAATAGCCACTGAGCATTTATAGAATTCTGATATTTGTGTGTTAATTGTATTGTATATTTTGATAGAAATGTTTCTGTATATATATATATATATATATATATATATATATATATATATATATATATATATATATATATATATATATATATATATATATATATATATATATATAATGTATGTTTACTAAAGGCTCAACTGGCAGAACAAAAGTCTGGATGCAGAAGTGCGTTATGGTAGTAAATTTACATAGAAATGATCTGGCCCGAAACATTTTTTATGAAATGCTTATAACTTTTTTCCCTTACAACATAGAGATCTAAATTTTGGTATGTGGGTTACCGTTTATAACGGTACCCTACATGCCAAATTTGGTTACTATGGCTTTTTATTTTTGGAGGGGAAATTTTTGTCGAAAGTCTAATGCCTTACAAAGACAGTGTAGTTAGCTGTCATGCGTAGGTTGATACATCCTACAGGACCAAACAATACAGATAACACGGGTAAAACATACTACATGAACCAGCCATCGCGAAAGATTGGCCACTAAAGTCCCGAAAACCGTTGCCAACAATTACGACGTTAGAATGGCAGATGACATGAAACTAAAACTGATGTGATTGTAAACGTGATTATTTTTTAATTAGGAAATTCAATAAATTGTTAAAATACATCATATTTGTAGCTTGCTGAACGGACCAAATTAAAGTTTCAGATAAAAAATATAGCGTATAGTGGAGAGATTAAGGTTTAAGGAAGGCAATAAACGAATTTTTACGGAAATAGTGTCAAACTATGATTTGATAAGTTTCATATTATAAGAATATTAGAAGATATGGTGGAATGAGCCGAATTTAACTTCCGCTATTAATCAATTCCCACTACCTAAAAATATTGTTGATGATGCATTAGTAATATCATCATTTATGTCTTTAATATTATCATCCATACCTCCAGTGGACTCAAAGGTTGACACAGTGTTTTAATAAAACAACAAGAAAAATAATACCAATTTTTCTAACAGCTCGTTTTTGAAATTTCAGATGTAATTCTGCAGAATAACCAACTAAAAGAAAAAGGATGTAAAATTTCTGGTTCGGAGTGATTCCATCAAGCAAGACAGCGGAAACAGAGAAATGACAAAAATAATAGTTCACTAAAGAAACGGAAATTTACAGCTTAACTTTTAATTTATATAGACAATATAGGATCATTTTTCCTTTGTTTACAAATTCCAGCAAGTTTATGCATGTTTTAAAATCATTTTTATTTTTAGATTTGTATTATGAGAATGTTGTTTTTTATTTAGTGTTTACTGAAAAAAAATAATTGTTTCGTGGTCCATAAAATACATGTTAACATCTTTTAGAAGTTTGAATTTACCTACACCTTTGGAATTCATTTCTTGTTTTATAAATATATAAAACAAAATAGGCTCACGTCTCTATAAAAATGATTTTAAAACTGCTTGTTAATTCGGTAATTAGCTGCTTACTTTATTTACTCTTAGAATATAGGTAATATACAATTTCCTGGGGCAGCAAGTTGTCGTGTTTATAAGTACCGCGTAAACACACAATATATTAGCTAGCTTCCGTGGTCGAGGGGCAGTGTTCGCCTGATACGCGGGCGGCCACTGATCTATTCCCACGCGATGCACATGTAACTTTTTCTTTTGTTTCACTAACTTTAATATTTGGTAGAAACAATAGTATGTAGATTCATACCTTTGAACCAAGATCTCAGTTTTTTTAAACGCTTGGAGAACCTTGCCCTTTTTGAGCCCAAAATTATAATTTTCAGCAGACATTTTTTATTGTTGATGAAAAGGGAGAGAATTTGTTTTTAGAAACCTGACTAAAAAGAAATCATCCAGGCGATTACAAATAAAAAAAAGTCTGGGCGCAGCAAGTGCGTTATGGTAGTGAATTTTCATAAAAATGTTTTTAATAGCAAATATGTGTTTTTTTTTAAAGAAAGCAGGCATCAAATTTGATTACCAGTATAACCCATATAGTAGAAACAATGTACCATGTTTCATCAGAACAACTTTGTTGTTTGAAAATGTACAAAAATTTCAGAAAGTGTTCCCGAAAAAACTCGTTTCTTGGTCAACCTTATAGGTTAATAGCAAATAGAGTTATTCAAATATGAAGTATTTAATCAAAATTCGCTACCATAACGCACTTGCTGCGTCCATAATTTCTTTTCTTACAAACATGCATTATATTTCGATGGAAAATGCAATAACATAAGGCGTGTTCGACTAAAAGAAAAAGAAAATTTGTACCACCAACGACTTGTGGGCCAGCCTGTGATTGTAGAAATAATTTTTTAAGGTGTAGCTCAAGACACCATATACTCAATGTATTCAATTTTTTTCATATCTTGTATAATAACGGATATATTGAACTTTATTGATTTTTTACGAAAATTCGACAAAAATTATATACCATTAAACGATAAACTCTATAGCTAAGACTACTGCCAGCATCAGAGAACGGGTCTATTTGAAATGAATTTTCTGGAAACATTTTAGTAAAATGAAGGACAATGACGGTTGAAACTAAGACTTCAGGGTTTGTAAAACATCCTCTTTGAGACATTTGGTATATATATATATATATATATATATATATATATATATATATATATATATATATATATATATATAATATATATATATATATATATATATATATACAAAATGAAACTGACCCAGAATATGTGTTCTAGTGAGCCCATTTAGCGCTCATTTAAAGACATTTTAAGTGAATTTTCTTTAAAAAATCCACTAATGAGGAGATCCCGACTTTCGAATTTTGAAAAAATTTCTTCAAATGAGCGCCAATTAGGCCCCCAAAACACATATGCGGGGTCAGTTTCAATTTTTATATGTTTATATATATATATATATATATATATATATATATATATATATATATATATATATATATATATATATATATATATATATATATATATATATATATATATCACACCGATCATTCAAAAAATAATAGGCCCATTTTGATTAAATTTGGTGAATAAATTCCTTTTGCAAATGGTTTCGATATCTCCGGAATTAACAAAGTAAGGTCAACCAAATTTGGTACGCGGGTTTATATCCTTATTGGTAAGTAACCTACCAAAATTGAGCTATGTAGGTCAAAAGACAAAAAAGTTATATGCATTAAAAAAATGGGGTTCTCCTCAAAACGTCAAAGTTGCGATTTAAAACGTCAAAATCGGCAACATTTAGGCAAATAACTTGAATCTAATACGGGCTATGGAAACCAAATGTCTCAAGAAGGATGTTTTACAAACCCTGAAGTCTTAATTTCAACCGTCATTGTCCTTCATTTTACTAAAATGTTTCCAGAAAATTCATTTCAAATAGACCCGTTCTCTGATGCTTGGCAGTAGTCTTAGCCATATAGTTTATCGTTTAATGGTATATAATTTTTGTCGAATTTTTGTAAAAAATCAATAAAGCTCAATATATCCGTTATTATACAAGATATGAAAAAAATTTGTATATATTAATTATGGGGTGTCTTGAGCTACATCTTAAAAAATATTTCTACAATCACAGGGTGGCCCATAAGTCGTTGGTGATACAAATTTTCTTTTTGTTTTAATCAAACACGCCTTATGTTATTACATTTTTGCATTTTACATCGAAATATAATGCATGTTTGTCAAAAAAGAAATTCTGGATGCAGCAAGTGCGTTATAGTAGCGAATTTTGATCAAATGCTTTATATTTGAATAGCCCAATTTGCTATTAACCTATAAGGTTGACCAAGAAACGAGTTTTTCCGGGAACACTTTAAGTGTACTTTTGGAAATTTTGTACATTTTCAAACAAAGTTATTGTTATGAAACATGGCACGTTGTTTTTACTATATAGGTTATACTGGTAACCAAAATTGATGCCTGCTTTCTTAAAAAGAAAACACACATATTTGCAATAACAACATTTTTTTGAAAATTCACTACCATAACGCACTTGCTGCGTCCAGAGTTTTTCAAAATTCAAAAGGCGGGATCTCCTCCATGGTGATTTTTTTTAAATGAAAATTCACTAAAATAGCTGTGACGGTTATAATTTGACAGTTACTTTTTTTCAAATAAATATGAATTAGGTTTTCTTTTGAAAAGCTATTGTACTTTTTTAATGACATTCGTGATACAAGTTTCTTTTAAAGAGGCTAGATATACCAAATTTTAATTTTCTAGCTGCATAGAAAATTGAGTTGTGTGTGCATTTGTCTCAAACGGAGCTAGAACACAAGATTTGAATATTTTTTAGATAATAGAGAGATGTCGATGGTAACACTTTCGAAAAAGTTATTCGAAGAAGCGCGTATTAGGTCCTCTAAAACCGATTTTTAAGGTATGTTTAAATTTAAAGTATTAATTTTTGAAATATGCCGTATTAATAGTGTACAATGCTTATTACAATTCACTACCATAACGCACTTGCTGCGCCTTGAATTTTTTTTGTATATGTATAAAGTATAAACAAATGTGCTGGTTATCACCATCAAAAAATTATTATAGCACTAGTAAAAAATATTTCTTGTAGAAAAATGCGTAGAATACAGCAAAAAACCGATTTTCACGCAATTCCTGCTAAACAAAAGTGTTACAAGTAATGTTGTTATCAGTTACTGTAGCAAATGGAAAGGGGAGCATTACACTAGAGACTAGGTCAATACCAGAGATCAACTTACTTACGCATGAACACAATGAAAGAAACAAACTACAAACACTAAAGTCACATGCGTAAACCGATTAATAAAATTTGATAGATCGAGCGGAATTTGGATTGTTTATTTTTGTTGTTGTCTCTTCAGACCATTGTGAGATACTGAGTGTTTGGAATAAAGCCGCAATACTGTTATTCTGAATAGCAGTTGGACTCGTTAGCGCGATATGAAATAACCAAACGTGCGTTGAATGGGTCCGGCGGTTTACCTTGACTGCACTTCTGCTTTAATTATATCTTGCTTAATTATAAAATAAAAAACTCTGGACGCAGCAAGTGCGTTATGGAAGTGAATTTTCATTAAAATGTTTTTAATTACAAATATATCGCTCTAATGCGAGCAGGCATCAATTTGGTTACCGGCATAACCCATATAGTAGGAACAATGTACCATATTTTATTAAAATAATTATTTAAAAATGTACAAAAAATTTCCGAAAATAAACTTTAAATGTTTCCGAGAAAACTGGTCTCCTAGCCAATGAACCTTAGGTTAATAGCAAATTGAGTTATTGAAATTTGAACGATTTAATGAAAATTCGCAACCAAAACGCCCTTGCTGCGTTCATACAAAAATTTTCCTACAATAAAGTTAAATGTTGGTTTCCTAACCAAGAAAACTTACGTTAATAGCAAAATGAGTTATTGAAATTTGGAGGATTTAATGAAAATTTGCTACCAAAACGCACTTACTGCGTCCAGATTTTTTCTTACAAACATGCATCATATTTCGATAAAAAATGCTACAATGCAGTAATGAATTTGTTCTACCAAAATTAGCTAAAAATTATAGACCGTTAAACCATAAACTTCACTAAACCTACAGCGAAAGCATCAACTTAACTAAACCGACAGCCAAAGCATCAGAGAAAGGGTCTACTTGAAATGGATTTTCTGTAAATATTTTAGTAAAATGAAGGACAATGACGGTTGAATCTGAAACTTAAGGGTTCGCAGAACACTCTTCTTGCAACATTTTCTTTTTAAAATCCGTATTTATTTCCCGTTCTTTGCCTAAACATTGCCAATTTTGACGTTTTAAATTGCGAGTTTGACGTTTTGAGGAAAACTCCAAAATTTGATTCTTTAGCTGCCCGTAACTTTTTGTCCTTAAAGTTAGAGATCTAAATTTTGGTACGTGGTTCATTCTTTATAATATAAATATGGGTACCAAATTTCGTTGCCCTCACTTTGTTATTTCCGGAGATATGAATTTTTTTAGAAAGAAAACGATATATATATATATATATATATATATATATATATATATATATATATATATATGTATATATATATATAAACACGGCTTACACCATTATTGAATTTTTTTAAGAAAATTCCCTAAAAAAGAAAATTTGAATCACCAACGACGTATGGGCCATCCTGTAATTGTAGAAATATTTTTTAAGATGTAGCTCAAGACACCCTATAATTAATGTATACAATTTTTTTCGTATCTTGCGTAATAACGGATACATTGGGTTTTAAAGACTTTTTACGAAAATTCGACAAAAATGATATGCCATCAACCGATAAACTCTATAGCCAACACTACTGTCAAAGTAGCAGAGAAAGGGTCTATTTGAAACGAATTTTCTGGGAATATTTTGGTAAAATGAAGGACAATGACGATTGAATCTAAGACTTCAGGCTTTGTAAAACATTATTTTTGAGACATTAAGGTAAAAGGGAAAAACACACTACGCATTTCAATAAATAAGCTTTGGGTGCCACTTATGACCAGAGGAACTCATAAAACCAAAATATGTTATGTGAATAACAAAATCTATCGCATATTACAGACAAACATTACCTTTCCTTTATTCAAAAGATGAAGAAATAGCAGAAAAATTACTTTGAAAATTTTATAGTTTTTCTCCTTAGAACGTCAAAGTCGCGATTTGAAACGTCAAGATTTGCAATTTTTAGACAAAGAACCTGAAACAAATAAGGATTATGTACAATAAATGTCGTAATAAATGTGTTTTACAAAGCCTTAAGTTACAGCTTCAACCCTCATTGTCCTTCATTTTACTAAAATATTTGCAGAAAATTCATTTAAAATAGACCATTTCTCTGATGATTCCGCAGTAGTTTCAGTTATGGAGTTTGTAGTTCAATAGTCTATAATGTTTAGCAAATTTCTGTAAAAAAAGTTGGTTATTGAGAAACTCGCTACTTCTGAATTTTGAAAATATTTCGTCGCACGAGCGCGAACTAGATCCTCTGGAAGAGATATCCTAGACCACTTTCCGTTCTTATATGTTTATATATATATATATATATATATATATATATATATATATATATATATATATATATATATATATATATATATATATACAGGGTGTCGCATTTATACGGTAAAGCTCAATATATCTACAAGATACGGGAAAATATTATATAAGTTAATTATGGGGTGTTTTGAGGTGCACCTTATAAAATTATGTTGACAATCACAGGCTATCCCATAAGTCGTCGGTGTTACAAGTTTCTTTTTTTAATGGAACCCCCTTTTATTATTGGATTACTGCATTTTTCATCGAATTAGGATGATGCATGCTTGTAGGAAAATAATTGATATCGTCATTGGTTTTCGAGTTATTTCAATTGTTTCGCAACGTTCCACAATTTTGGCACATATCAAAAATCAACTGTAATTCCTAAGGCTATGGGCTATGGGCGTTTTATGTACAGTATGGAAAGATTCTGCCAGCATTTCTGCTTTGTCTTTGTTGGTGAATACTGTTTGCGTCATGGTTGATAATGTTGGTATTAGAGCTTTCTCTTTTTTGAGCCGTTTGATTATTCTTCACAGTGAATTATCTTAAGCGTTCAAGTTTGACAACGTTGCAAATCAGGTGTCATTACGGGTTTGTGTCATGTGTTGTTTAACGTTGAAGACCAATATTTTATACTGTTCTAATGGCTCTCTATTTTGAGTTGTCTTCCAGAGTTTTCGTAAATTATTTTTACGTTGAATAAAATTGCGTATGTTTTCACGGAGTCGATGTCGACCCGGTCTTATCGTCTGTTTCAACAATCACGCGAGCATTATACCACTGAACCATGTATACTAGCTAATCAATTGTTTGTTTACGTGGTAGTTATAAAGATGAAAACCTGATGCCCCAGGGAATTTAATATTATATCCCAGAAGTAAATGTAAATAGACAGCTAATTACAGAATTAATTGAATTGTGACTTGATAATTCGCCAGTCGCTGTAACACATTTAACTGCTTCGATCTCAGATGATGTCATATTTTTAAGTTTAAAAACTAAAAAAAAAAATGAATTTTCGTAGAAATGTGAGCCGATCTATTTCATTCATTCGTATCTTCTAGTACTCTTATAATATGACACTTACTTATTAATGAAATACATAATGTCATTGCATTTGCAAAAATTAAATTTTTAGTGCGTCGTCCCTTAGAAAACGGCTGATTTACACTTTCAGCAGCCACTCTGACTAAATAATGAAGGAGTATAATATATTACATTTCGGTGTGAGCTACGTTTTTACTTGCAATCGAAAAAGCGTGAAATTAGGAAACTTATTTTTGGATATTTATTCTAGGCGATGTTTTTGAACAAGTTCTGTGACAAAAAAAATGGCCAAGCCAAAGCCAAAGAGATCTTTTTTTATAATTTCTTCATTAATTGAAACTTAATTTTTCACTATATTTTATCTACTTATATTCAGTCAAAAACTTTAAAAACGTGTATTAAAAACATTTTATTAAATCCCTCACTTAAAAAACCATCATTCCACGAACTTTCAATTTAATATCATCTGTCATTCTAACGTCGTAATTTTTAACAATCGATTTAATCGGTTTTTGGGGATTTTAGTGGGCGAGATTTCTTGATCGCTAGTTCGGGCAGTATATTTTAGGCGTGTTATTTGTATTATTCGATCATCGTTGAATTATGATTTATGCCTGTAGTATGTATCAATTTAAGCATGACAACCTACTACGCTGCTTTTGTCAGACATTGGAGTTTAACCACTTAAGTCGTTTCAATTAATGCCTTTCAGGTTTTATTTTTAAATTGAAAGGAACCAAGTAACTTAAAACCACAGAGTTTTATTTACACTATTTATAGCTACCTGTGAAGTGTAATTTCAGTTACTCTAATATTTTCAAAAATATATAGCCAGTTCAAAAATATTTTTGGATATATTTGGAGGGAAAACATTCATTATAGCTGATATATGAGCGGGCCCAAGATATTAATAAAATGAATAGTGCTTTGTGAGTTATCGCTCGGATGCATATATATATATATATATATATATATATATATATATATATATATATATATATATATATATATATATATATATATATATATATATATACAGGGTGATTCTTTGTTGTTTGGCGAAAAATAAGGAGTGTCTTTTTAATACAGTTTTTCTTAAAACCCCTTTTCCTCCAAGTTACAGCCCTTTGAAGTTTTGGCAAAAAAAAGGTTTCATTAAATTTCTCCGTTATGAAATAATTTAAAAAAACAAAATTTTGCACATGCATAAGGCTAACAAAATGACAGTTTAAATGGATTTTGTAACCCTAGAATGTTATCACAAGAGGGTGAAAAAAACCTACCCTTACATTCTTTTTTATCAGTACTTTTTATTGTGTACCGTTTTCTATTTTAAAAAATGATTTAGAAAGAAGGATTTATTTGGCAACTTTTTTATGTCTTGACATTTTCTCATAAAATTGTTAGTTTCATCACAAAAAAATAAGATATTACTCAGATCGATGTCACATGAATTTACAGAGTGGTTATTTGCTGAAAAATCAAGTACATGGTAGGCTGTCAAATAACGTCATAATTACACTAATATTAATTGTTCTGGTTGTTATCAATCTATCGAGAATTTTTTAAACACTTAGAACAAATAAGTGAATAAAATGGTAAATTATACCAATTCCGAAATGGCTGATATGCATTTTGAATATGGCCGTGCTAATGGCAATGGATTAAGAGCATAGCGCCTCTACACTGAGTTATATCCAAATAGAAACGTACTCCATCACAGCATATTGGCACGCATTCATCAACGTCTGCAAGAAGAAGAACATTTTCAAGAAGTGCCGCCGATTGCGGGCGTTCTATAGAAGTAAGAACTGTAGCACTTAAAGAGGCTGTCCTCAATTTAATTGAAGAATCTCCTGGTACAAGTACAAGAAGAGTCGCTCAAGTCTTAAATGTCAGCTATTCCACGGTATTTAGAATTTTAAAAGAACAAGTACTGTATCCCTACCATATCCAACGAGTTCAAGCGCTCCTACGTCGTGATTTTATACATCGTTTAATTTTTTGTCAATGGATGCTTTAAATGATCGCGCAAATTCCACAGTTCTTATCTCGTATTTTATTTACTGATGAGGCCAACTTTTCACGAGAATCTATTAGAAATTTTCATAATAACCACATATGGTCTGAAGAAAACCCACATGAAATTACGGAATCTCATTTTCAACACCAGTTTTCATTAAATGTATGGCTTGCTGTCATTGGTGATGACTTAATTGGACCATATTTTCTTCCGATAAGAGTAAATGGAGAAGTGTACTGTCATCTACTCAAAGAAGAGTTGCCCCCACTTCTTGAAAATATTCCTTTACAAATTAGACAACAAATGTTACTCATTTTAGTATCAACGCTCGTAACTACTTGAACGAAGTTTACCCAAATCGTTGGATCGGTCGAGGAGGCCCACATAATTGGCCTGCCCGATCTCCTGAATTGAATCCGTTGGATTTTTGCCTGTGGGGTTTTCTGAAAACCTTGGTTTATTCAAGTCCTGTTGAAAACATCGATGACCTCAGAAATCGTATTATCGCATCATGTGATATTATAAGAAACACACCCGGTATTTTTCATAGAATACGAAGTTCAACGAGAAACAGACTAGAGTCATGCGTTCTCTCCGAAGGGAGGCATTTTCAACATTTATTATGATGATACGTACTGACATTTTGTTAATATTTCTTTTGGTTTCTTAGTTTGTTAATTATTAATTATAAAACAGTAGTACAATAGTTTAATCATTCTCACTTACTAGAAACTAGAAATGTACACATATATAGAAGTATTCTACTACATATTACAAATCTAAAGATTCATCTTTAAATTTGGAAACCTATTACTAGTAGCCAGTGTATCGTTGTCCGCATGTGTGCGTGTATGAATGTGAATGTTTATATGTACGAACGGGATTTTGTGTAAGTGTTTAGGTTAAAAATGAGTTAAAACTGTTACTAAAGAATCAAATAATATAACTGTTAAAACCCACTAAAAATAATAAAAATGTAAGAAAATAGAATCTAGAGTCCTATCGTTTTTCCATATGTCTTCCCATTCTTACCAGGGTCCTCTTGTGTGTCTTTAAAGTTGTCTTGATCGACCCCAAGGCATGAAGATTATATCCCAGTCTTATCCCAATAAAATTAAGTACACAAAATAGTAGTAACAAAATTAATAAGAATTTCAATCCAAGACAAATGTTTGTGTGCGTGCACATATATAAATAAAATAAAAACAAATAATTTGTGTAATTAAGTGCCTGTAAGAATGATTAATTTATGTCTTGAAATACATGGTGATCTGAAAAAACAAACAATTCATATTTATATATGTTCGTATTACCACACTAAGTATTATTCAGACAGATATATCTCGGAAATATTTTTTAAAATCACAGAAAAATGTGCGAATGGCAACCTGCCGCAGCCATTTACTGCCTAACTAACTAACTAGTACAATAGTTGTTGTTTCTTATTATGAATTTTTGGAAATTAGTAAAAGCCAGAACAATACATATTAACATATTAGTGTATTTATGACGTTATTTGACAGCCTGCCACGTACTTGATTTTTCAGCAAATAACAACCACTCTAAATTCATGTGACATCGATCTGAGTGATATCTAATTTTTTTGCGATGAAATTAACAATTTTATGAGAAAACGTCAGGACATAAAAAAGTTGTTAAATAAATCCTTCTTTATAAACCATTTTTAAAAATAGAAAACGGTACACACAATAAAAAGTACTCATAAAAAATAATGTAAAGGTAAGTTTTTTCACCCTCTTGTGATAACATTATAGGGTTACAAAATCCATTTAAAACTGTCCTTTTGTTAGCCTTATGCATCTGCAAAATTTCGTAACGGATAAATTTAATGAACACTTTTTTTTGACTAAATTTCATAGGGATGTAACTTGGAGGAGAAGGGGTTTCAAGAAAAACTTTATAAAATAGACACCCCTTATTTTTCGCCGAAGAATCGCCCTGTAAAATTTTTCGCATCAATTTAGAAACACCATGTATATATATATATATATATATATATATATATATATATATATATATATATATATATATATATATATATATATATATATAAATGCAAAAGGACCTTGGATATGGGTTCTAGGGGCACTAATTCGTGCTCATGGGCAAAAAGTTTCACCATCGTTACGTTAGTGAATTTTTTTGATGAAAATTCTGTAAAATGCAATAAATAATCTACTATTTTAGCCGGAAGTTTCTAGCGTGTTGTAGTTCTCAAGTATAGGTTAGTTGCATTTTAAGGTCGCTAATTATTTATGCATGTATTCCAACCAAGTAGAATATAATTGTCATAAACTTCTAATCAGAGTATATTAATTGAAATTTCAAAAATATATTAATTTATCACCTGTCATACGCATATAAGAAAATTGCTTTCTGACCTTTACAATGATAAACGTTTTAGGACTAAACTCCGATTCTTTTGTTGTTTCTACTTCGTGGTTAGGATATAATGGTTTGGTGGTTTTCTTTAAAAGAGTAATATGTTTTTATTTAAAAAAATTACTAATGGAGGTCAGGAAGACCTTACAGATTTTTTTCTTAGATGGGCGCGTAAAGAGCCCTCAACTCCATATTTTGGATCAAATTCTGAGCTTAATAAAATTTAGTTCTGGACGCAGTAAGTTTGTTATAGTAGCGAATTTTCATAGACATGTTTCTAATGTTAAATATGTTTTTTTAAATTAAAGACATTACGTTTTGTAGAAAGTATAATCTCTATAGTAGAAACCATATCGTCTTGCATTAAAATAACTTTATTGTTTAAAAAAGTACAAAAATCGTTAAAATATACAAATAGTGCTGCAAATTGGATCATAACATAACACAAAGCTGTGATAATCTACTTTCCTCAGAAAGACATCCTCATAAAATGATTTAGCGTCCATGACTTGACCACAAAGAAAATATTCGTATTCCTATACCAATAAACTTTTTTTTATATTATTGGCTGCGGCATCTCAGACCATTAGCACATTCTTTCCCAACATTTAATATTTTTATACAAATTTTCCAGACAAAGTCAACTTGGCTCGCCCGGGAATCGAACCCGGGACCTCTCATTTTGCAGGCTGGCACCTAGCCACCTGAGCCACGAGGGCGTCACCAATAAACTTCTAAGACGATATATTAGCGTTTCACAAGCAGATGACTATGAACGGCCACTCCTCCTGAAGCGATGTTACCCGAAAACAATTGAAAGCGTTTCTTTGTCTGGTAATAACTGCAAACCCAATTTTAAAATCATATCTCAATTCGTTCGAAAGTTATTGCTCCAAATAACAGACAGGCGTACAGGCCGACAGACTGACCGACAACAAAATTTAGTTCCAAGATCAAGTTTTCTATATGTTTTGAGAATTTTTACGCCGCTTTAGAAAAAAAAATAATGCTGCAAATTGAATCATAACTTCCACATAGCTGTGACAATTTATTCTCTTCAAAAAGACATTCTCATGGAATGAATTTAGGGCCTATGACCTGACCACAAAGAAAATATTTGTATTCCTGTACCCATCAACTTTTGAAACGTTATGTTATTCGAGTTTTCTGGAAAAAAGTCAATTTTCACCAAATCATCCTTTATTTATCCCTATTGCCTAAAACGATCTTACTCAAAAATAATTCGAAGCGTTACTTGGTCGGGTGCTAACTGGATACCAAAACTGAAGATGATATCTCAATTCGTTCGAAAGTTATTGCGCCTATTAACAGACAGACGTACATGCCGCCATACCGACAGACCGACCGACCGACGGACAAAAAAAATTTCGTTGCAGAATCAAGTTTTCCATATGTTTTGAGACGCAGTTTTAACACAAAAAAAATTCGCAACTTTTGTTAACAATATTCCACCCCGATACAGTCAACGTCTAATTTACAAAATACCAGATGTTTGATGAAATTAATTTTTTTGAAATAAATAAACCCTAAAACATTATAGTACTCGAGTTTTAACGAAAAAATGTCAATTTTTACCAAATCACCCCATATTCATCCTCTATCCGCTAAATCGATTTTACCCAAAACAATCAGAACCGTTCGTTTGTCGGGTGCTAACTGTATACCAAATTTGAAGACGATATCTTGATTAGTTCTAAAGTTATCGTGGGTAGACAGACATACAGACCAACAGACAAAAAAAAATCGTTCCCAAATCATGTTTTCTATATGTTTTGATACTTTTTACGACGTTTAAGTGAAAACAAATTTTTGAAATTTGTGTCGCCGATGCCATACTTCCACACGTGACTATGTGGAAGTAATTTAGAAATTTCTGTCACCAATATTCCACCCCCACACATTCTACCCCTAATTTAATTTCAGCACAGAATACCAGATGTTTGATGAAATTGAAAGTCTTCTAATAAACAAACTCTAAAACGATATATTACACGAGCTTTAACTAAAAAATGTAAATTTTCACCAAATCACCCCCCATTCGTCCCCTGCCCCCTGAAGCGATTTTACATAAAAACAATCCGAACCGTTCGTTTGTCGGCTGTTAACTGTATACCAAATTTGAGGACGATATCTGAATTCGTACTAAAGTTATGGTGACTACTAACAGCCAGACAAACAGACCGGCAGATAAAAAAGATTTTTGTTCCCAAATCATGTTTCCTATATGTTTTGACACTTTTTACGAGAGCTTGAATGTTTTCAAATTCAGCCACTATTTGAGAGCGTGTGTTTACGAGATCTCGATTCCTGAATGCGTCATTTTCATGGGAGTTCAATATCTATTACTTAATGTAATTACTTGATGTGCCAAAACCTGAAAATTCGCGGTCTTCTCAAAAACATTCTTTTTTACAACAAATGCGCTGAAAAGTATATTATATATTAAACCACAAATTCTATAACTGAAATTACTGCCAAAGCATCAGAGAAAGGGTCAATTTGAAATGAATTTTCTGTAAATATTTGAGTAAAATGAAGGAAAATGAGGATTGTAGGTGGAACTCAAGGCTTTGTAAAACACTTTTTGCCACATTTTCCCTACATAATCCGCATTATTTTCAGGTTCTATGCATAAAAGGTGACAGTTTTGACGTTTTACACCGCGACTGACGTTTCAAGAACAAAAAATAAAACTTTCAAAGAAATTTTTTGGAACTTTTCGAAACTTTTGGACCAAAAAACTTAATTTTTATGTGTATACTGAATATATTTAACGATACAAAACATTAACGTACTGTGCGTTTCTCTGATCACAATAGCACCCCAATTATTTTGTTCTTAAAATGCTTATACATATTTTTTTCTGTTATTTAACAGAGATCTAAATCTTGGTGCGTACGATACGTTTTATAGTAGAAACTTGCGTACATAATTTGGTTTGCATAGTTTTGTTATTGTTGAAGGTTTTCCGAAAGAAAACCTAACATTTTCCCGGAAAACAGGTTCAGCAAACGCCCTCTGTGTTTTGTGCATGTGTGACTGTGGATTTAAAATACTAACACGTCAACTTTCTTATGCAAACCTTTTCCAACAAACCAAAATTCTTGAAATTATGTCTACTGGTTATTAAGTTATAGGCATTTGTTTACAAAAAATCCTCGCCCCCTACCTAGCACATTCGCTCAGAGGAATGTCATTGTCCTCGTTGGCAATATATTCGTCAGAAATAACACCTTCCGAAACGCTTAAATCAACGTTTTTACTTCTATGCTTAAGATGAAAACCAGCATGCCTGGAACAATTTTGTACTGTTTTTTGAGACATTTTTCCATGCACGATCAAGGAGACGAATAGCTTCGAGGACATTTACCGAAAGTTGACACTGATTCTTGTCCATCTTGTCAACTACTTTTGTGACGAGTTGTCTCCTGTAATTAGATTTCAGAGAGTTGATAATTCTCTGATCTAAAGGCTGCAGTACAGATCTGATATTAGGTGAAAGAAAAACTAGTTTTATGTTCTTCGAGTCGTCAGTTGTGGATGTGCCACACAATTATCCACCACAAGCAAAATTTTTATATTTTTTCGTTCCACTTCTCTATCCCATTCTTCTACTTCCGTTTTAAAAATATCGCCAGTTATTCATGCTTTTAGTGAATTTTCGTAGAAAAAATTCACTAATGGGGAGATCCCGACTTTTGAATTTTGAAAAAATTTTTGCAAATGAGCGCGAACTAGGACCCCTAGAACCCATATCCGGTGTCAGTTTCAATTTTTATATGTTATATATATATATATATATATATATATATATATATATATATATATATATATATATATATATATATATATATATATATATATATATATATATATATATATATATATATATATATATATATATATATATATATATATATATATATATATATATATATATATATATATATATATATATATATATATATATATGTAACTCAAAAAATAATGGGCCGATTTTGATAAAATTTGGCATGTACCTTTCTTTTGTAAATGGTTTGGATAAGTTCGTTAGTCAGGAAAATCGGACGAGGTTTTCCGGAAAAATTTTGAGTTTTCATTCGAAAAAACTTCTTATCTCAAAAAGTAATAAGCCGATTTTAATAAAATTTGGCATGTACCTTCCTTTTGTAAATGGCTTTGACAAGTTTGTTAGTCAGGAAAATCGGACGAGGTTTTCCGGAAAAATGTTGAGTTTTCATTCGAAAAAAATTTTTATCTCAAAGAATGATTGGCCGATTTTGATAAAATTTGGCATGTACCTTATTTTTGTAAATGGCTTTGATAAGTTCGTTAATCAGAAAAATCGGACGAGGTTTTCTGAAAAAATTTTAAGTTTTCATTTGAAAAAAAATTTTATCTTAAAAAATAAAAAATCTATGATAACCAAATTTGATAGGTAGGTTTACCATATAAAAAGTAAACTATACACCAAAATTTAAATTTCTATGTTACAAAAAAAAAGTTATAATAAAATATTTTGTGCCAGATCATTTCTATGAAAATTCACTACCATAACGCACTTGCTGCGTCCCGAGATTTTTTTATTATCAACATATTTCACCGACAAACTATACATTTTTAAAACATCTTAGTTTTTGTGCTTTTCCAGTAACACTAGTCTTCGAAATTTAGAACCATCATAATTACCCGTTTTTGACTTTTAGAGTTTTGTCCGGCAACATTTTGTAAAAAAGTCCTATCTAATCTGCATTGAAGACATCACATGCCTGATATCCCTCGGATATTTCTCGGAAGTTATTTTGAGGCCAATGAGATGCGATTTCCTTATTTACAGATTTCGCTTCCTCAGAAACATTTCCTGAATTAATTAAATGTCTTTGTTTAAAACGAGGAATCCAACAGCTTTCTCCTGGAGAAATAGACCATTTATAGCAATGTTTACGTGCCTCTTAAACGTAAGTCAACTGAAAAACAACAGAAGAAAGGTTTCTATGGATATAACACTATCGGTACAATTAAGAATACTGTCATTCTTAGTTATCTGAACAATTTGAGATGTGTTTAACACGTTGCTTAAAATTTTGTACTAAATAGTTTGTTTCCTGTTTATTTTAAATATTATTCAACAATATGTTCAGTAATGAAGAATATTTGGACATGTTAGAATGTTATATTCGTTCTAACCGAAATACCGAGGCAGCTGCAAATTCATATCAAAACAACTATCCAGAAAGACGACAACCAAATACCAAAATATTTCGCAGGACAGTGACCAATCTATTGAACGACGGTAGCTTCCACGCAAAGAAATTACCAATGCCTAGAAATGAAGAAAGAAATAATGCCGTCTTACAGGTTTCAAACGAAAACCCTTCGCAATCTGTTCGGTTTTGTGGTGAACAAATTGACGTTCCAAAAAGTACTGTACACCATGTATCAAAACAAAGTAATTACCATTCATACAAACCTACAATCGTACAAAGCTTAAATGTTGACGATTACCCCAAGCGACTTCAATTCTGCAGTTGGTATCAAGGACAATGTCAGCAAGATGAAAATTTTAATTTAAAAATAATATGGACTGATGAATCCAGATTTACAAATTGTGGTGTGTATAATCGCCATAATAGGCATTATTGGGCAAATGAAAATCCTCATCTAAAGGAAGAAAGACGAGCAAGACAGATTTGATATTAATCTTTGGTGCGGATTATTAGGTAAAAAACTGTTCTTTTTATTCGTAGATTGGACAGTTAATTAAAAAAAAATCAGGTAACTTCATTGTTGGTTCGTTGTTTTTTTTTAAATAATTTAACTGACTGGGGAAAGGTATCTTAATATATTGAGAAGTGATATATTACCAACAATTAGAAGAGCTCATGATAATTTAGACGAGATTTGGTACCAACAAGACAGTTGCCCAGCTCACAGTGAGTCAAAGAATTTTTGTACAAAATTTTAATAATCTTGTCATTTGTAACAATGGGCCGGTTCATTGGTGTGCTTAAAGTCCTGATATAACAACCATGGATTTTTATTTTTGGGGTACTCTGAAAAATGATGTGTATACACTCGATTCGCCATAAAATATCAGTGAATTACGAAACAGAATCACGGAAACTATAAATCATATTCACCGAAACACCATCACCAGAGTTTGCAGGCATGTTTCAAAAAGGTGTATAAAGTGCATTGAACAAAGCGGTGGCCATATTGAACAATTTTCTATTTAGTGTATTTTTAAGTTTCTATTTTATTATTTGTTGAGTTCCGTTTCTAATTGTGTTGTTTTGTGGAGTTTAAGTTTCCATTTGTTATTGCCGGGTTTCATTATTAAACTGTTTCACATACTATTACCTAGCATTATTACCTAATTAAGTATTGTAAATTAAATCACAATATTTTTTATCGTGAATCATACGGAAAATTATGTTAAAAGTAGAAGTCTATTGTTAGACTCCATGGCCTACTGCTTTTTGAACACTTTTTTTGTCATTTGTTTTCAGGTATTGGATTTCATAGCCTACTATCCTCAAAACAGTTTTTCTCAAAATTGTCAGTGCAATTACAAGATTTCTCACGCAAGTTGTACATAATTGGAAAGCTCGTTTCACAGGCTATCACATGAGCAAAAAATCCAATATGGCTGCCATAATACAAACAAACATTGATACCTGTAGCTCAAAAACAAATGACAAGCTAAAGTTGAGAATAGCACAAAAAGCTTACTCTGTAAAAAGTGTCCTGATAATGTGCAAGTCTTAGACATGCCAGATCAACGCCTAGTTAGATTTTGAAGAGAAAAGAAATCGACAAATTTTGTTTTTTTTTTTCAAAATAACTTGAAAATGAAAAGAGGCAGGGCAAAATACAAGTCATATTTGGAAGGGGCACGAAATTCTACAAAACATTGCTAATTTAACCGTTTTTCTATCGCTAACAATAACGGAGATAGCAATACATTCCCATCCAGTTTTTTACACACTGTGTATATATATATATATATATATATATATATATATATATATATATATATATATATATATATATATATATATAATTTACACTTGAAACTAGTGCTTCTAGAACATAACTGCACTAACGTTTTCCTTGTAGATAATTGATCTTAATAATGATCGATGTTCACTAGTCATTAAAACTTAAATCATTAGAACTGAATAGTTAATTTAAAACTTTGTAATGTAATTTGTTTTGATCATTTTATTTAATATACCTGTAATGTGAATGAAAAAGGCAATTAAAGGCAAAACATATACAAACTTAGCCATCGGAAAGAATTATATATATATATATATATATATATATATATATATATATATATATATATATATATATATATATATACACTTTATTTGTTTGATATACATTTTGTGATTTTTTATTTGTTTACGTGGACTGCAGTCTCGAACATTCGTGGTTCATCATCAGCACGCTACTGACTCTGCTCGTTCCTGGGTGGTCTATGTCTGAAATTGTACGTGACGTCTGCATGTTGAGCTTCTATTGCTGGTTGGTTTACAGTTCTCTGATTGGTTGTGTTTTTGGTCTGTGTCGATTGTATCGGTTTCTTGTTTTGATTACCGATTAGCTCTCAGCAGTACATACTTGTCGTACAAGTATTATATAACAAGTATATCTTGCCATTAAAGAAAGAAATCCGTTGCCACAGCAATGAAGTTGTTTATTTACCCCGGGAAAAATTGAATATCGCCAGTTCGTAGCAAAAAATATGCCGTGAAACTTTTGTTAAAACACTTATTTTGAATAAGGAATATCTCAGGAAATACAAATGCCTTTGCATACTTTTTACTAACCCTATATATATATATATATATATATATATATATAAAACTAATTGAAAAAGCAAGGCCAAAACATCAAACCAGAGAAATTATGCCGTAAAAGGACGGAAAAAAAGCAGTAATGTAAAAACCATCTTTAAAATACATCTACGCGAACATTTACACTTTAAAAACATTCAAAGCAAGTCTTGAACAAGTATAAAAAAGAGTCATCAAAGGTTAAAATACTAAAAAGCTTTGAAAATTTCGCGTGTAAGACTTTGGATATCTAACCCCAAGAGACATCATTGATCATAGACTATTATTACTCAATTGATGTTTGTAAATGTGACACATACTAGATTATTTAACGGTACCATAGTAAAAATAAAATACGCCTCTGATGATCCGACTCAATCTAAACAAACGACGGAAACTAGGATTTGAAACAGGCTGCATCACTTTTGTGGCCCAACCTACCAGTGCGCGTGCCGTTCCCATGGCAACCATCTCAGGCAAGCGTCCCGAAACAGACGCAGCATTTGTGTCCCAACTAATGCGGCTCAGTCAGTCCGCAGCTGCTTGACGCTCTACAGTTCTGCAATACGTAAGCGCTATAAATTACTACAAAAATATATTATCAACTGCGGCGCGACGTAACAAGACATTTTTATGTGGTTGTACCAAATGAATTTCAGAGAATGAAAAAAATAAAAATTATGGTGGACTTTGAATAAAAAAGTTTAGTTTAACCGAAAAATATGAGGTGAAGCAGCGCTTCACCTGCGTCATCTGACGAGCCACCACTGCTGTATAGGTCATACCGATAATCAAACTGATGTCTGCTTGCATTAAAGACACATATTTGCTATTAAAAACATTTTTATGAAGATTCACTTCCATAACGAACTTGCTGCGTCCAGACTTTTTAAAACTGTACCCGTACACCTACTATTTCTTGAGATAATTACAATTTAAGGAGACTGCGTTTTCTTATACTAAAGTGGTAGCTAAATTCCACCCTTAAGCAACCGATCGGGCATAACGTGATGCGGAAAACCACGGTTACGGATCCTCAAAAACTTGTCGCTCAGTCATTTATACCATTAAATAATCGTTTTTAAACCCGGATGATTGGTTACTAGACTTACAGTCGTGAGCTAAAACGGGTTAACCAATTAAAACATATCTCTAACATAAAAATTTAAAAACAAACTTACCATAAGGAGAAAATGCAGTAAATATATAGCAGCTAATGCAATCACTATTGATATAAACATATTTAATTTAGGATAAAGTTTTTGTTTACACCTGTTATCACACTGTTCGTTATATAATACTGACCGTCTCCATAAATCCGTGCCTTTGATAGCGATAGGTTACAAGTTCAAGTGTTCTACAATAAAGCATACGGTACAAAAAAGAACAATCTTAAAATTACAAATAGCGCGTTAGAATTTACATAATACATGGAATGCACGACACAATTTTAATTCTATCCTTGGACAACAGAAATGTAAGTAACCAAAATTTTAATAAATTACTTAACAACCATCATTTAGTATGGGAAGTAATTCTTTTTATATTAACTACAACTGATTATCTAATTTCGAGATAGTTGCAAATTATCTGTAAGCTAATAAGCTAATAATTATACTATTAACTTAAATTTATCAAATTTTCCAAATTTTATGGTAACAATTCTTATACTTTAAGTTTGACCTATAATTTTAGCGAATTTTCGGAGAAAAAAATCTTTTAGGTGACTTTAAACTTTCAGAAGCTCCACACACACACATACCCACAAAACCACACACTATATATATATATATATATATATATATATATATATATATATATATATATATATATATATATATATATATATATATATATATTCACATTTGTCTATGAGAATTAAGTTTATGGACTTTGTTGCTTCTATGGTCAGATGTCAATCATAAACTGTGTTGGTAAGAGCAGTGATTCATAACTAGGT
Source organism: Tillus elongatus (assembly GCA_964006375.1). Lineage (NCBI taxonomy): Eukaryota > Metazoa > Arthropoda > Insecta > Coleoptera > Cleridae > Tillus > Tillus elongatus. Next base: position 65,937,949 of record OZ023262.1, on the reverse strand, counting down.
GTGTTCTTGAAACTGAATAAACTGTGTATCAGCTTTAAGTACGTCTATGCCTAAGACACGTAGCGCAACAGCCAATATGGACGCCCTGCTATTGGAAATGATCAAAAAATGGACGAAGAAGCTAAATTAGCACAAGAAGAAGCCAGAAAAATATACGAAGAAGCCAAAGAAGAAATGAGAAAAGGAAATGAAGAAGCCAGAAAAAGAGATGAAGAAGCAAGAAAAGGAGACGAAGAAGCGAAAGTAGAAATAAGAAAAAGAGATGAAGATGCCAAAGAAGAAATGAGAAAAAGAGATGAAGAGGTCAGAAGAAGAGATCAAGAAGCCAAAGAAGAAATGAGAAAAAGAGATGAAGAGGCCAGAAAAAGAGACCAAGAGATAAGAGAGGAACTGAGAAAAAGAGACGAAGAAGTCAAAGAATAAATGAGAAAAAGAGATGAAGAGGCCCGAAAAAGACACGAAGAAGCCAGAAGAAGAGATGAAGAAACAAAGAAAATTCTGCAAGAACAAGCCAGCAGAATTGAGAATATTACTTCGTATGTGGACGAACGTATGAAGCAGGTAAAATACGACATCTTCCAACAAGTAGAAAGCAGAGTAAGGGGTATCAGCGACGATGTACATAACAAGCTGACGAATATACAAAAGGAAGTGCATAAAAAATACAATCACTAAAAAATAAGTGCGAAACTTTAGCCAACGGAAACATGAGGCTCGAAGATAGCCCGGTCGCAAGAATTAAGGTTCCCACTTTTGATGGCTCAGTTCCATGGGGTATTTATCTACGCCAGTTCAAAGCCGATGCAACAGCAAATGGTTGGGACGAGAGAGAAAAAGCGACCTCGTTAATAGTAGCTCTCAGAGGAGATGTTCTAGATGTGCTTCAAGGTATTCCCAGGGAAGAACCGCTGAGTTTTGACAGTATCAGACATCATAACATAACATAACATAACATCAATTAGAAATGAGGTTTGGCGACCAGCATTTACAACAGTTGTATCGATTGCAGTTGAAAAATCGTTGTCAGAAACCGGGCGAAAGTCTCCAACATCTCCATGCCGACGTTCTCAAACTGACACGATTAGCCCACCACATAGCTCCGATAGAGTTTTTAAACCAGCTGTCGGTGCAAACCTTCATTGACGCCATCAGAGATACCGACAGGCAGCAGGCGCTGAGGATGGCAAAACACAAAAACTTGAACGATGCTTTGGCACATTCCTTGGAGTTTGAAGCGGCAAAGCAAGGAATGTCATGTGAAAGTTCGCAGTCTCCAGGTCCAAGAAGAAAATAAAACAGATTCATCCAAGGTCATGCAGCTACTAGAGAAAATAGCAGAACAAATAAGGCCGACGTCTCATGAACACCCAATTAGAGCTCACCGTACCAATGCCTTGCGCTGTTGGAACTGCGGCAAGGTGGGACATATAAGGAGCGAATGTTGGGCTCTAAGATCTCGCCTACGGGAAAAAGTGAAGCTAAGGCCGGTAACCATTTCTCAGGTTAGCGATTCTGGCAGCGTTCTCATCTTAGACGGATACGTAAGCGGTAATAAGACCCAGATGATCGTCGACACAGGCGCACCTAGAACGATTATTCGCCGCGACATGGTTCCAAGATGGCGAGTAAGAGAACCAGACAGAGTGTACAGAGTAAATGCGGTCGGTGATGATCAGATCCAGATTTGGCGAGACTGATGTCGAGCTGCAAATTGGGACATGGAATGCAAAGCAGAGAGCCATAGTCGCCGCCATATCAGACCCGATTGTAATTGGCTTGGACATACTTCAGGGCCATGCGCTAAACTTGATCTTGGCACTAACACCCTGACTATCGGCGGTGAAGAAATAATAATGTCGCCTGGCAGTAACCTGGTAGTGCGGAAAATCACCATAGAGGCAAATAACAACGTCTGCCGTGAAAGTGTTATTCAAGTGAAGAGAGCTATGAGAGGAAGAGACGACCCAGTTACTCAGCCAGAAGCAAGTGGAGAAGAAAGTATGAGAGAAGTACAAGACGAAGGTTGCAAAGACCACGTAAATGTGAAGTCAACCCAGAAAAAGGTCAGTAAACACATTTGTTGGAACAGAGCCGATGTCGACAGGATGAATAGGGCCCGCCGAGGTATTTGTGCAAGTAGAAACATCAGAACAACAGCAACTGCACGGAAGAATTAGTACAAGCTAAGGACTTCGCTTGAAGAAAGCTCCGACATATTGACGAGAAGGAAAACAATCCATTCTGCGGCCGGAATGCATATACGAATAGAAAGCGACCGCATGAAGACCCGTTATGACGGGTCACCTAATTCAGCTGGTTTTAAAGAAGGAGATTGTGTGTGATTCTACAATCCAGTAGGACGCAAGGGACGGTCACAGAAACTACAGGAATTATGGGAAGGTCCTTATAAGGTGGTCAAAAGGATCAATGACGTTGTCTACCGAATTCAGAGGAGCCCGAAGAGCAAGATGAAGGTGGTCCATATGCACAGACTTACGCCATTCCTAGAAATGTCAGAATTCGACCGGGACGGTCGAATATAAGAGGGGGGCAGTGTCACATTTGTCTATGAGAATTAAGTTTATGGACTTTGTTGCTTATATGGTCAGATGTCAATTATAAAGTGTGTTGGTAAGAGCGAATACTCTGGAATGATATTTCTAGGAGGGACCAGAAGTGACAGCTGTAGAATAGTGTAGAAGGTCTAGAATCTCTATAGACAGTATAAATAGACGAGCGGTGCGCAGAGTAAGTTAGTACATTATTGCATTAGTGTGGTGTAAAAGAAGTGATCATAGAGTATTAAGCGAGTCATTAGTAAGTGCTGGTGTTTAAGAAGCGATCATAGAAGGCGAATAGTAGAATATAGTTCTATGGACATTTAATAATAGAGAAGAGAAATATTTTAGTTGATACTGGTGTTGGAAAATAGTTGCTTATAATAAATTAGTAGTTTGAAAAGCTGTGTTTTATTAGTCAACGAATCCAGAACCCCGTAGAACGTAACAATTGGTGTCAGAAGTGGGATTTTCAAGCTGCTAGTGGAAATATTTTCCAGAATATTCGTTGAACATAGTGAAAACTTCTAGAATCTCTCGAAGATCAGTGTCAGCAGTGATTCATAACTGGGTGTGTTCTTGAAACAGAATAAACTGTGTATCAGCTTTGAGTAGGTCTATGCCTAAGACTTAAGACACGTAGCGCAACAGCCAATATGGACGCCCAGCTATTGGAAATGATCAAAAAATGGACTAAGAAGCTAAAGTAGCACGAGAAGAATCCAGAAAAAGAGACAAAATAGTTGCTTATAATAAATTAGTAGTATGAAAAGCTGTGTTTTGTTAGTCAACGAATCCAGAACCCCGTAGAACGTAACTATATATATATATATATATATATATATATATATATATATATATATATATATATATATATATATATATATATATATATATATATATATATATAATATAAAGTGTCTCAAACAATACTTACAGTTTGCACGAAATATGGAGGATTTTTTGTAAATTGTATTTTATGTTAGCCACGCAAAAACCACAAATAACACATTCTCGCTAGAAATATTCTTTGCTGCTGTTATTTAGTAGTGAATACATGTGATATGAATAACCTAAAAAGAAATATTTCATTTCAGTCATTGTGGAAAATTAATAATATGTAACCTATATAATAGGGAACAATTTTAGTAAACAGTAATAAGCTACATACCTAAAGGTGTATGAATAGCGTGTAGCTTAAAAACAGGTTAAATTATAAACCAAATAAATAGTGTCAAAAAGATTTACTCACATAATTAAAAAAAAACATAATGCATTGAACACACTCTGTAGATTAAAAAGTGGTTAAATGAACACTAATAAAGACAACAGTGGTTATATTAAAAAGACTTCCAAGGCAAGAATGAACAATTTAAAAGTGTTTTTAGTTGTATTAAGAATCATTATTTACATGTGGAATAAGTTAGGTTATACAAATGTCATGTCTATATTTAGGAATTTTCTGTTTGTAAATGGCATTTGAGTGAAGGATTTGAATTTGGCGGGTCTCTAAATTTAGACTTACCTGTCAAAAGAAGCAACGATTATTTTCCCTGCTATACTGGGTGTCAATGGATATGTAGCCTAGGACAAAAGACGAGAAGAATGAAATGTTGAAAATAATTTCCAGATAGCTGGCTATGACTTAGATACAGGAAGAGGAAATGAGGTTCGTGATTATTTTTCGACAATATCCGTTTTTCGTTTGAGAAGAGAAGATTATGATTATTTAATGAACGCCGAGAAAAGAGAGCGTCATTTTTTACCTTCCAGGTATATTATGGAATTTTAAGTGAATTTGTGCGTGAATAGTATTTAATGTGTCCAACAAGCAAACAAACAACTCAGTAGATATTCCAGACTATACAATCACGACGAGAAATGAATGCACAGGTAATAAACAGCAAAATATTACCTGGAACTTCTATCAGCAGACGCTAAAAGGTACATCATAATTCACATAACTAATAAATTACAATAAAAGTAAGTTTCCTATATGCAGTAGTCTAGATAAACGATCCATCTGTTATTGGGAAATAAATGTTTAGATCATAATAACAGATTTCATCAATATATCTGAAATTTAAACCAAATTCCCATAGAGTTTTACAAGCAAACTCATAGAGGGCGGATAGAGTATCAAAGTTAAATCAGAAGGAATAAGTTTTAGCCATGTTTGTCATGAAATTAAAACAATTGTAAATCCTGCCACTCACGCAAATAAAAATTTGTTATTAATTTTAAAACAGTAGAGGATCCAGTAAGCAAAATTCTAGAATTTCCAATTAAATTGAAATAAAAATATTTGTTACATTTATAAAGTTTTTGACGTATTTTATTTGGGGGTATACTTGCTATATAATTATTTGGGGAATTGATAACATATAGCACCATTTATCAATTAGAACTGACTAACTGAGATATAGAGCCAAGAATGAGCAGCAGGAAAAGCATCAATTAAAGGGCAAGTATAATATTTATATCTGTGTTTATTGCTAATATAACAAAAGTAAAGTGTATACCACCAACAATACACAGACACATCAGATTTGAAGTGGACAGCTAAAATACGAACCATTTAGTTATTTCTTTATTGACAATTCAACACAAAAATTAACATAAATGTACATAAAATATACACGGGCTTTAAGTGTAACCTGTAGGTATTATTTTCAAGATCAATTAAGACACTTTACACACACACACACACACCTATAAATATATATATATATATATATATATATATATATATATATATATATATATATATATATATATATATCAAACTAAAAATCAAATTAAAATTAAACCTATTCAACTATTCTTAATCTAATAATATACATACAGGATGATCCTAAAATATACGATCTGAAAATATACAAAAATATAAATAATAACCATATAAAACTTGTATAAACATACTATATGCTACTAATGTAACCATAGAAAAACATAACAATTGACACCCAATCGTGGGGCATTATATACAATATATAAATATAAAATTTAACAATACCCTAATATAATCATTACAATATTCATATTGATTTCATATTCATTTATTAGTACTCAAAATTATATATTATGCCATACAAAGAAGCTACACTTGTGCTTGTATTTACATAATTTTGTCAAAATCCTCAAATAATCAAACAGTCAAAACAATTATATTTAATGTCACTTTCTGAATTTAGCTTGATCTTGCTTTTAGTGAATTTTTATTTTAAAAAAATCCACTAATAGAGAGGTATCGATGGTGAGACTTTGCAAAAAATTTTTCAAATGAGCGCGAACTTGGACCCCTAGAACCCATATCCGGGGTCAGTTTCAATTTTTATATGTATATATATATATATATATATATATATATATATATATATATATATATATATATATATATATATATATATATATATATATATATATATATATATATATATATATATATATATATATATATATATATATATATATATGTGTGTGTGTGTGTGTGTGTGTATCGTCTGATAACTCAAAAAATAATTAACCAATTTCATGAAACTTGCCAAATGCCTTTCTTTTATTAATGACTTGGATGAGTTTGTTAGCCAGGAAAATTGGACGAGGTTTTCCGGGAAAATTTTGAGTTTTCTTTCAAAAAAAAATTTTTTTCTCCGAAAATAACAAAGCTGCTTTAAAGAAATGTCCTATATATGTTACCTTGGGCCGTACTACGTACCAAAACTCAAGTTTCTAAGTTTATAGAAAATTGAGTTATTCAAATTTTAAATTTGCTTTCGAAAAAAAATTTTTTCTCCGAAAATTACAAAGTTATTTTAATGAAATTTGGTGGATATTTTCCCCTAGGAAAGTCTTTACTACATACCAAAATTTAACTTTCTAAGTTTATATAAAATTAAGTTATTCAAATTTGAAACATTTAATAAAAATTCACTACCATAACGCACTTGCTGCGTCCCGAGATTTTTTCTTCTCTTCCTTCTTTCACAAACATTTCTATGAACACACACATGCACACCAAAATGATAGAGGTTCAATGAAAAAATTACAGTAGATCAATAATAAAAATTTCAAATTTTTCAGCGACATGCTGTATGCATACCAAATTTAATATAAAATAGACCGTGAACACACAAACTCGCTTTGTAATCTAAAATCAACTGACAAACGAAGTATTTTCGGTAGCCTTTATAAATTGAAAAAAAAAGTGCACCCAGAATGTTTTAACAGCTGTCTTTCTCAAGGAAAGTTTATTTTGTTCCTTTCTGCCCTGCCGACCATACAATCACGAATGAGATCAGGTGTAAAATGATAGAGGCAATTAAAACTTATAACCTTAGCATAAACATTCCAGGATATAAATCTTTCTCGGCGTTCCTATAGTAGTGAGAGTGACGTTCGGAGATAAATAGAAATTTGTCACAACAAAATAAGCAATCTGTGACAGTTTATTCTGCTTATACATATACTACTACACTACCTACCGTTTCTAAATAATTTTAGAGTTTTATTTTCCTCATGATTTTTGCAACGTAGTAATTATAACAGACAGACCCGTACTTAGACGGTCGTTGGTTTTTATTATGGATATTTATTCATTATATTTGTGCAAAAGGAAACGAAAAAATTGAAATTTCGACCTTTCATTCCATTCAATGGGGGTTCCTGTCGGACCAATATCGACAAATGTGTATGTTTACACTACCATTAAAGCAAAAGGCAGCTTCATAAGAGAAAACAACGTAGCAGTGGAGTCTCCAGACCAAAATGTTCGGGTGTGCGGTAACGAGTTGCTGTTAGTAGTGGTTTTAAAAATTATTAACACTAAATGTACATATATATATATATATATATATATATATATATATATATATATATATATATATATATATATATATTGTACCCATATGGGAATAATACGTAGATAAATAAATAAATTTCCCACTGCAACACTAACAAATTAAAAAGTCACTTAAAACTTTAAAACACGAAAAGAACATGGGATTATTATCAAGCTCTTCTCTTCACACAAATTTGTGTTAGCGTTAGCACTGTCCGGAACGGGGTGAAAACTGAAAACATTAAAAGTAGTTCAATGTTAATATGGTACTAAATAATAAAAAGTGTAAAAATCCTGGATGCAGCAAGTGCGTTATGGTAGTGAATTTTCATAGAAATGATCTGGCACAAAATATTTTATTATAACTTTTTTATCTTCCAACATAGAAATCTAAATTTTGGTGTATAGTTTAATTTTTATATCGTAAACCTACCTACCCAATTTGGTTATCTTATCTTTTTTATTTTTTGAGATACAATTTTTTTTCGAATAAAAACTCAAAATTTTTCCGGAAAACCTCGTCCGATTTTCCTGACTAACAAAATTATCCAATCCATTTACAGAAGGAAGGTACATGCCAAATTTTATCAAAATCGGCCGATTATATTTTGAGTTATCGGTGTGATTCCTAAATGTCAATTGTTCTAAAGTTCTGTCATCTGATTTCTAATCTCCAAAATTACCTCACCTCATTATGTACCATTACAATTTCTAGAAATATGGGTGGTACTTGAAATCAGTTTATTCATTTTAATCAAAAATTTCTATATTTTAAAACTTGACTGAAATTAAATTCTACATCTTCTTCAACAGAAACATTATTTTTATGTATGTATATATATATATATATATATATATATATATATATATATATATATATATACATATATATATATATATATATGTATATATATATATATATATATATATATATATATATATATATATATATATATATATATATATATATATATATAAACATATAAAAATTGAAACTGACCCCGGATATGGGTTTTAGGGGTCCTAGTTCGCGCTCATTTGCAAACAATTTTTCAAAATTCAAAAGTCGAGATCCCCCCATTAGTGAATTTTTTCTACGAAAATTTACTAACATGTATTATAATCTTTGATTCCATAATACTGTGGTCCATGCAAACGCAGTTGTAATGTTTGTAAATAATGCTGTCACAACGTTTGTTAGACCGGCGTTCCATTCATTTGTCTTGAGCGGTATTTTTACCGCTCACTGTAGTGTTAAAACGAATGGTATTTCCTTACTATTTTAAACACATGGGTGGGGGACTGTATTGTATACCAATACAGCTCTGTCGAGTGAAGTTGTTCGGAAATAACAACGCACACCTAACCCGAATTCATTCCCAGTTGCTATTGACCTACTCATATTTCCGAATGAAGACGTGGTACCTACTTCATTCCAAGTCACTATTAACCGACTATTTATGAAATCAAATAAGTAAATTAAATCGATTGTCATAAAATATGTAGTGTATTAAGAGTAAGGGAAAAAGAAATAAAACATATTTAACTGTGCACATTTTAATTATATTTTAGGGTGTGCGGCGCACACCTAGCTCACTAGGAGAAATCGCCACTGTCAACGTAGTTAAACAAATCCCCATTTTGTTGATTAATCTCAAGTATGTGTTCATAAAATTTGATCCTTCTATCAAAACCCTCTGCCTAAGTTCTCGCAGGTTATGAACCTTAAGCCGGCATCCCACGGCGCGTGGCTTGGCGAGTTATCGGCTTGGCAAGTCAGTTCGCAAGTTGACAAGTCAGTTTGCCAAGTGGCAAATCAACGAGCGTGGTTGCTTTCCCACGGCGCCTGGAAGGACTCGCCGAGTGCTGAATTGCGCACGACCGTTATTTTTTTAACCGTTGATCTGGACTTGCCAAGTTGCTTAGCAGTGAAAGCAGTGCAGTGTATTCTGTGGCAGGAGTAGGTAGCCATCGTGAAGGAAAGAACAAGAAATGAGTTTGCAACAAAAACGGCGTATTGCTGCCTGTGCAGCAAGTTTTATTATTATGGGCATTGAACATAATTTAAAAAAAAACAAAGAAAAAAGAAAAAGACGATGGTGGGTGGCCTCTTTATATAAAAGTCGAAATAGGTAAGTAATAGTATATTACATATCGAGGTGGGAAGTGTTTCATTACTGTCGAGGGGACCAAGGTGCGAATCGTCGAGGTCAACCAATTCTCGAGACAATTATGAAAACTTTCAACCGAAATATGTATACTATTGTATTTTCAACCATTACTATTATCGATATTAATTGTTATAATAATATTATATGAATTAAATGAGCTATTATACCTTTTTTTAGAGTCCCCATATCATATACATCAAATAATCATCAAAAAAACGGCAACTAAAATGAAAAGTCAACGGTTCCGAGCGTTTTTCAAAAAAACAAATACCTGAATTTTAAATGAATTTATTTCAGTTAAAGTCCCCATCCTGTATGGTTAAAAATAAAACAATTTGCATTTAAGTAGTAGTACCTACCTAACGTCCATTTAATGAATGGAGATATAATGTCAGTTTTTTTGCAGATATAATGTCACAGACATGTTAGGCGACTTACGTCGTGAACCATCAAATTATTTTCAAAATTTTTGTCGAATGTCATCAACAGATTTTGAATTTTTGCTAAATAAAATTGGCCCAGTTATAGCCAAAAAGAACACAAATATGAGGGAAAGTATACCTATTCAAGAGAGACTGGCTGTAACTTTAAGATTCTTGGCTACTGGAGACAGCTTTGCAAGTTTGTCGTACTTGTTTAAATTTTCGGCTCAAACGGTGTCAAGATGTGTTCAGGATGTATGCAGAGCGCTGAATAAGGAACTCAAAGATAAAATAATCGTAAGTATGTTTATCTTTTTATTAAGGAATGTTAACTGAAATAAACACTAATGGTAACTGAAATAAACACTCATGGTCACTCTTAAATATAACTATACAAAAGGCATGTGTGAATCTAAATCTAATAAGTCGTGGTCTTGGCTCGTGTCACGTGGATTGTCGTGGGACTCTTCAGTATCCTTATTTGAAGGTGAGGCGACATAATCTGCTAAGGCAGAAGTACTCGCTGATGAATGAGAAAAATAACTTGTTGCAGATACCGGACGAGAGTCCGAACACTGAGGTGATAGCAGATTAGGTGTGGATGGGTATCCCACGGGTTGATTAGATGTGGATGGGTATCCCATGGGCTGACCAGGCCAAGGAGTATATGAGGTATTAGACTGGGGATCCTGATGGAATGAGTATTTTTGTTTATGGATATGGCCAAACATTAACTGGTCGATTTCCAGCATTGCAATTCCTCTAGTCAATGGATCTAACGATCTTAATTTCGTTGCAAGCAACTCGCCATATAATGAACATTCATCCGAAGTGGTTGGTTCGGGTTCAGCTACTTTTTTTAAGAGTTGGAAGGCTTCCTCCATGCGAGTTTCATTATTAGCAGCCATAGTTTGCGCCATTCTCTTTTTTCCTTTTTGTCCAACTACAACAGCAGATTTAGCTTTACTGGCTTCATTTGTAGGCTTTGTGGCACATGGAGCTGTTGTTAAGTTTGAAGAATTATTTTCTATTTTATTTTCCCCGTCTGATGGTCTATTAGGCTTGTTTTGGTCGGTATTTTCAGTTGTTATATTCGCTACGTCCTCTACTACCTGAAGCATAAAAGAGAAATAATGAACAGGATTATGAAAGATTTGGGAAAAAACTGTAATAAAATTATTTCTGAGCTATAAGGCGATCTGGAAAAATTTGCGTTTTTATCTTTTGTCTATTAATTTTTATACACTTATCGATTTTCAGCTATTCAGACGTATAAGATTGCCTTGTAGCTCCGATAACTATCTACCTATTCTGCCTTTCCGAAAAAAAAAGTTTTGCGCTATTCGCACTTTTTTTACCTTATTATGTATTTTTTTTAGTTACCCAAAACACCAGATGAATGGCGCAAAATAGCCCAAGAATTTGAGATGAATTGGAATTTCCCGCATTGTTTGGGCGCCATAGACGGGAAACATATAGTCATCGAAGCTCCAATGAACAGCGGGACCGAGTTTTTCAATTACAAGGGAACGTTTAGCGTAGTACTCATGGCATTGGTAAACGCTAATTATGAATTTATTTACGTCGATATTGGGTGCCAAGGGAGGATTAGTGATGGCGGGGTATTTCGAAATACAACGCTATTTCAGAAGCTGGATAAAAATGAATTAATGTTGCCTCCAGATGAACCTTTACCTTCATCTAAAGAGCCATTGCCATATGTGTTTGTGGGGGATGATGCGTTTGCTTTGTCTACTCACCTGTTAAAACCATATCCGGGAATGTACGACAAAGGCAGCCAAAAACGAATTTTCAACTATCGCCTTTCACGCGCCCGCAGACTCGTAGAGAACGCATTTGGAATATTGGCATCTGTTTTTAGAATATTTAGAAAACCTATGCTTCTCGAGCCAGATAGAGTGACAGAAATTACTATGACATGTGTGCTACTTCACAATTTCTTGCGTAACAGCAGAACATCAAACACAAGGTATTTATCCCCGGATTTGTTAGACAATGATATTGATGGTCAAATAATTCCTGGGTCATGGAGGGCAGAAAATGACAAGATGACTTCATTCTTACCTCTGCGACAAGTTGCTAGAAGACCTGGACAGGATGCCAAAGAAGTAAGGGACAGCTATGCGAATTATTTTTCAGGACAAGGCGCTGTACCATGGCAAAATAACGTTTAAAGTTCGGAAAACTAAAGCCACATAAATATTTTAAAACTTTCATTATTATCCGGATATTGGTTTGAGAGAGATTGGATCCTACTTTAAGTATTCAAAACCTTCATTTCTTGGGTGAAAATAAATAAAAGTTCAGTCAATAAAAGCAACACTTATCTACATATAATAAATCTAAAACAATTCAGGGGAATATTCTTTGAATAATTTTAAGACTAAATATAAATGACATTTTCAACTGAGGAATCTGCAGTTTCATTGTGTACCATTATTTATGGGACACCCTGTATACACTATTCGTGTTAATAAAATATCTCAAAGAATAATTATTTCCAGAATTGTTGAACTTTATTATTTGTAGGTAACTAATATACTAATAAAATATATTAACATACCTCTGAATTTGTTGTTTCATTGGGTTTGTATATTCCATGTAAAAATCTATGCATATATTCATATGCAAACCAGTCTGGCTTAAAAACTTCGTTAGTCCCTGTGCCGGTTCCAGTGGTTGCTTTTACTTTTTGGAAGAGTTTCCTAAAAGTTGCCATCAATGCATCTTTTTTCTTTTTAAGTTCCGCCACAGTGCATTTTACACTTAAATTAGCTTCAATTCTTTTCCAACTATCATGAACTAAATTTCGGTTTTTGTGGTTTGGGTCCTTTGGATTCCAAATTGCTGGTTCTCCTTCGTAAAGTTCCAAAAATTCTATCACAAGTTCATTTGACCACTCCATTATTCGAGAAATTAAAAAATTTAGACCCGACTATTTAAAACCACCTTTCTCCACGATAATATAAAGAACGCTACTGAAACTGCGAAAAAGTTTCGTTTATCCAAGCCTACGTGGGAATGGTGGGATCGGATTTGAGCAAGCTCGGACAAGTCGAGCCTACGATGCTCGTCCATCCTTTGACTCGTGCCAAATTTACCGACAACTGACGGGAACGCCGAGCCGCGCCGTAAAGCTTGTCGCACGCACGAGCGTTCTCATTCCCACGACGCGTGGCTCGCTAAATCGCGCGCCAAGCTCGCCAAGCCACGCGCCGTTGGATGCCGGCTTTACAGAGAGAATACTTTTCCCGATGCACAGTCCGTTGTTCTGAACGTCTGGCACGTTCTAGCAAGCTCCAGCACAGAAAATTTGACAGTTTCTTGTACAGCAGACAATACATCCAGCCTCTTTTCGAGCGACGTAGCAGTTACAGGGCGACCGGGCTTGGGGCGACTCTCACGTTTCCTGTTTTATTATCATTAAATTTGTGGTGAAGTCTGCTTACCGTAGACCTGTTGAGGGGTGGCTGGTCAGGGTGAACTTTATAGAATAAACGACAAATCTCATCATAGGTTCTCTTGCGATCACCACTAAAACTTCGATACGCTTTTGTTCACTTAGTTGAGCCATATTACAAGTTAATAAATGAATTAAATTAACAAAAACACTAACGCCTTCATTCACAAACCAAAACGCGTGCCACTGTGGAAGATCAGGTTTATAATTTTGACAAAACTGACTTTTTGGGTGAAATTATTGAAAATTAAATTATTATTTTCATGGAAAGCCGATTGTTTACGTTCTCGTTCTCGCCAAATATAACTTAAAAATTGTTTCAAAGGACGTTGACAATGCCACTAGATAGTCGCAAATAATCTGCTATGCAACCCTATAAACTTTGAGTCCGATGTTCGTCTCGGTTTAAGTCATCACATTGTTGCGTTACTTATATATATATATATATATATATATATATATATATATATATATATATATATATATATATATATATATATATATATATATATATATATATATATATATATATATATATATAGGCCTAGGGTTGAACACACTGAGACCTCACAGACGATCTCCGGCGAGATTTGGGGAGTAGGCAGATTGAGGCCCCGTAATCGAGCTACAACAACCCAACCTACCTTTATCCATCGCTCTAAGGAGTAGGCAGATTGAGGCCTTAGAGTGTCCTTACATATTTCCTTTACCTACCTTTGTCCACCACTCTAAGGAGTAGGCAGATTGAGGCCTTAGAGTGTCCTTACATATTTCCTTTACCCACCTTTGTCCATCACTCTAAGGAGTAGGCGTATTGAGGCCTTAGAGTGTCCTTACATATTTCCTTTACCCACCTTTGTCCATCACTCTAAGGAGTAGGCAGATTGAGGCCTTAAAGTGTCCTTACATATTTCCTTTACCTACCTTTGTCCACCACTCTAAGGAGTAGGCAGATTGAGGCCTTAGAGTGTCCTTACATATTTCCTTTACCCACCTTTGTCCATCACTCTAAGGAGTAGGCATATTGAGGCCTTAGAGTGTCCTTACATATTTCCTTTATCCACCTTTGTCCATCACTCTAAGGAGTAGGCAGATTGAGGCCTTAGAGTGTCCTTACATATTTCCTTTACCTCTTGAAAATGGCTCCAAAACAGGAGCCGAAACGTCGAGTTTCCATAAATTCTGGACGCGGTTTAACCCGAGCACCAAGCATGTCTCATATATATATATATATATATATATATATATATATATATATATATATATATATATATATATATATATATATATATATATATATATATGTATATATATATAGTGTGTTTCACTTTTAGTGGCGACAATCCAAAAGGTCCACATCCTGGTATGCATTATTTTAAAATTCGCTTGTTCCATAGCTTGCTACGATAACAAGACCCTAAAGTAACTACACCATATTAGGCATTTTTTTACGAAAAAAATAAATATCTCTATCGATTTAGGCACATCTGCAAGCCACAAATCCCAAGTTTCAATATTGTAACTTATACAGCGTGTTCACAACTTGAGTGCAAAAAATGAAAAAAATCGACATTTTGGAGTGCCCTGTGTAAACGCTATGAGTGTCTTGCAAATACTAGAATGCCAATGGATTAAGAGTCACCTAGTGTATAAATTCACACAATATCATTCTCATATCTTATACAGAGTGTTCATAATAAATACGGAAACCCTTTTGCAATGTATTACCCAATTTGGACTTTGAATGGACCGGCATCTTAAATTTTGGGAAGACACCACTCTATTATTTCTGAAAGTAGCTAAGTGAAGATTGAAACCTATGATGAGCACTCATAGGTACAGTTGGAGAACCAAATCACCACCACACATCTTTTTAATGACCTGACGATCGTGTCACTAAGAAAGCTGCGTCATCAGAGGATGAAAAATTATATTTTTCATCTTACTTATCAGTGCTCCTGGCAGGTTCCAATTTTCACTTAGCTACTTTCAGAACTAATGGAGGGGTTTCTTCCCGAAATGTATTATGCTGGTTCGATCAAAGTCCAATTTGGGTAATACATTACAAATGGGTATGTTTCCGTATTTATTATGAATACTCTGTATAGGATATGAGGTTGATATTGTGTGAATTGATTCACTAGGCAACTCTTAAACCATTGGCATTGTAATATTTGCAAGACACTCTGTAGCGTTAACAGGGCACTCCAAAAAGTCGATTTTTTGCACTCAAGTTGTGAAGTTGTATAAGTTACGATATGGAAACTTGGGATTTGTGGCTCACAGATGTGCCTAAATCGATAGGGGTATTTGTTTTTTCGTAGAAAAATGCTTAATATGCTTTAGTCATTTTTGGGGTCTTATTTGTTATCGTAGTAGGCTATGGAAAAAGCGAATCTTAAAATAATGCATACCAGGATGTAGAGCTTTTGGAGTACTTTATTTAAAGAAACATTTTTTTGAAAATCGGCCGACCGATTATGAAATAATGACTTTTCTCCACTTACAGTGAATATATATATATATATATATATATATATATATATATATATATATATATATATATATATATATATATATATATATTGTAATATTTTTCTACCCCCGTACATTTTATAAGCAATTAAATACATAAACAAATAAATAAATAAACAAACCTAGTTGTATAAGCATACTAGTGCTACAGCGGGTACCAGAAATGAGAATATTAAATAAGTACATTGCTCAGCTCCTCTCATCACAACACATTGACTCTACTTACGGTATATTGTATAGCGATGAAGGAACCCGAGCCTCACCTACCTTGTTAAGCTCTTTCACCTGCCAATTGCAGCTTTCTGGGTCACTGCGGTGATTATTTAGCACGTATTCATCTAGTGGGGGTCTACGCCGTAGTAACAAAGCTCAAGCCATGGTATTGGAGAATTGCGGGATGAAATAATATGCAATCGTTCATTGAAACTAAGTTTATTGAACACAGTACCAATATTTAACAGAATACAAGAGGTGAATTGAGAGTCAGACCCTTAGGCGCCGCCTATAAACAGCTGAGTGCAAACAAGGCACCCGCTGCATAAAATATCAGCCCTAACCAGTGCAGCAGTTAAGCCAGCCAGACAGCCCGGCGCTTCTGTAAAACAGGTGATTCTGAAATAGACCACCCTTGCCGCTACTACCAGCTGTGGTATGCAGCATCCCGCTTTCACTCTCGAAGGCAAATGGCCGAGGAGGACACATACCAGCATCCACAACTCTGTATCTCTGTTCCAGTGGCGTGCTGATTATAAATTGATAATTTACGTAATATTTAGATTTCGTTTTCAGATTTTCATTTTTAGGTTTCATATTCACTTTTTGTTGTTTTTTGCTTTACTGGAAACAGGACACACGATACAGTGGAAGCCCGGTACCCATCCGCTCGGCGCATTACACACTTCCCTTCACGTCAATGCATGCATGTCCATCTTCCACGACCTTGAATATTACACACCTAGGCTGCCTTTCCCACTTTCCATAATGCCTAATAGGTTTTATTTCATGTGGACTTCTTGCCCTGCCCTGTATCGGGTCTTGGAGGTTCGGATTTGGCACTTCAAGAAACGGGAAATTCGCCCAGGCGTCATTTTACCTTACACAGAAAGATTACCCTGCACGCTGCAATGTACGTGATGGGAAGGTCAACCTATTGATTTATATCTTCCAAAAGCTCGACTCTACAGATGGAAATAACCCTAGACTCCCGTTCACTCCCCTTCATGCGGAAATCAAATACGCGAGAACTGAAATGATTTAGGGACCTCCAGGCTGCCATTTCAGACCAATTACGCCTAATAGGTTTTATTTCAAGTGGACTTCTTGTCCTTGCCCTGTAGCGGGTCTTAGACGCTTGGATATTGGCACTTCATGGAGTGAAATTTCGCTTGGATGTCCCTCGAAAACATAACTGCGGGTAGGACCTTTTACAAAATTAGTCACGCATCAGGGGAAGCAATGCAATGCCATTTAAGGCTCATTTTACGGACCTTACTTAACTACAAAATTGCATACCACAGCATACCAAGGAAATTACTTTGACTTCAAGTTTCAGATTTAGTAACATGTGTCTCTTTTATATTTGCATTCTAAATTCAGTTTCAGTATTTTATTTCAGACACATCACCTTTTCATGTTTCTTTTCAAGTTTCAAGTTCTGTTTCAAGACATATTCCCCGCATAGTAGGTTTCAGATTCAAGATCCTATTTCAGGACATACCCCCCCTTTTACATGGGATTTCAAGCATGAAAAATTTCGGACGTTAGATAAAATCTGTATCTGGATTTATTATTCAAACCTATACTCTGTTTAAGATTTGTCGCTTTTAACTCGACAGACTTTAGGGCAAGCTTCGAGGCCAAATGGATCTGACTCAAACGAGACAAAGAACAGGGCACTCAAACATTGTTGTCAAACTTAAACTTAGGAAAAACATCATAAATCTACGGGGCATTTCAATTACCCAATCGTTGCTTCAACATTCATCTTATCTGAATTTTGAAGCTTATTTGAATGTGAACACAACAGGACAAAGTATATCTCTAAGTTATAATATAAACCAATGCAACCTTACTAATTATAACTTTCATTATTCATATAAAATCAACGTACGCAGTAATAATGTGACTAAAGACATTCCTATTCTATTAATACTAAATTTAAATGCCCAACTGGTTTCATTTTAATTCCCATGCGGCCGGCCGCCGTACATCCCTGATCCTAAAATTAACATTATAGTCTAGAATATAAAAAGTCGAGTGAGGCCATGGCAAAATTGTGTTATGAGTGCCTTCCTGCCTAAAATACTTCTAGATAGAACTACCAAGGCACGCAAGCTTAGCTTGAGGCCAGGCAGTTCTGTGTTACCGATATAACGAGTCATTGCAAGGTTAAACTCACCGTTTGTTGAATTGCCTCCCGTCGTGACCGGCTGCTGCTCCGGGGTCTCATCTAGGTGTGTGGACGGTTCCCACATCTTGGATTTCCTGGCAAAGCGGGGCGAGTTCGAAATGAGCCTGCGTGCGGGGTTTTTCCGCTCTGGGGAACCGTGAAAATTTCCGGGGGAAGGTCCCCGTCTGCGCGCGAGATTATGGCGTACAGTGCTTGCCTCAGATCTTCTCCGTTAGTTGGGGAGGATGTTTGGACCGCGATATCAGCAGCAGATTTCCCCTGTTTCCACACTCGCGCGCGTATCTCTGGCGCTTAGCGTTTACTACAGGCTCTTTCCGCTAGTGATGAAGAACGTTTGAAAGGATGCGATATTACCAGCAGATTTCCCCTGTCTCGGCATTCGCGCTCGCAAGTCTGGCGCTTAATGCTTACTACAAGTTCTTTCAGTTGGTCAGGGAGGAGAAACCGCGATGTTACCAGCAGATTTCCCTTGTTTCGGCATTCGCGCTCGCAAGTCTGGCGCTTAATGCTTACTACAAGTTCTTTCAGTTGGTCAGGGAGGAGAAACCGCGATGTTACCAGCAGATTTCCCTTGTTTCGGCATTCGCGCTCGCAAGTCTGGCGCTTAATGCTTACTACAAGTTCTTTTAGCCGGTCAGGGAGGAGAAACCGCGACGTTACCAGCAGATTTCCCTTGTTTCGGCATTCGCGCTCGCAAGTCTGGCGCTTAATGCTTACTACAAGTTCTTTCAGTTGGTCAGGGAGGAGAAACCGCGACGTTACCAGCAGATTTCCCTTGTTTCGGCATTCGCGCTCGCAAGTCTGGCGCTTAATGCTTACTACAAGTTCTTTTAGCCGGTCAGGGAGGAGAAACCGCGACGTTACCAGCAGATTTCCCTTGTTTCGGCATTCGCGCTCGCAAGTCTGGCGCTTAATGCTTACTACAAGTTCTTTCAGTTGGTCAGGGAGGAGAAACCGCGATGTTACCAGCAGATTTCCCTTGTTTCGGCATTCGCGCTCGCAAGTCTGGCGCTTAATGCTTACTACAAGTTCTTTTAGCCGGTCAGGGAGGATAAACCGCGACGTTACCAGCAGATTTCCCTTGTTTCGGCATTCGCGCTCGCAAGTCTGGCGCTTAATGCTTACTACAAGTTCTTTCAGTTGGTCAGGGAGGAGAAACCGCGACGTTACCAGCAGATTTCCCTTGTTTCGGCATTCGCGCTCGCAAGTCTGGCGCTTAATGCTTACTACAAGTTCTTTTAGCTGGTCAGGGAGGATTGGGGAGATCAGACCGTTTGAAAGCTCAAACTAGATCTACCTATCATGCCCACTGGCATCTCCTTATATATCGAATCACTACTCCCACTCGCGTAGGAACAACAATGCAGGCCTCGTCGTTATAGTCGAAGTCACCCCACGTATGTATATTATAATCGACCTTATTATATCCCGCGTGATAATCAGTACTGTGCTCCCCTACCTTGTATACACGTTTCACCTAACACATCTTCTGTACATAACTTTTCGATTTATTTAAATTATAATTGTAATTATCCGTTACTTAGTTTGCGGTGATTACGCTGTGAGCATACCCATGCATGACTCCTTGTTGCCCTCTCTACCGGAATTTATATCTACAAAGTCACATTCCCACAGCTACGTCAATTACACAACAATAACCATATGCTAAGTGCTATAAACTAAATAAAATATCATGTCTTTCATTCTATACCTGATAGATAGGCTGCACTAAATTACCCTATGTAAATTTTATTTACAATTGTATACTAAATATCATGTGCCCAGTCTATTTCCCTTCTTTTCTCTTATTAATAGATTAACGCACCTGTTTACCTCGACCATGCGATTACAAGAGCTGCAAATATTTGTCATGCGTTTGAATTTTAAGCCCTACGTAAATATTTTCTCTCACAAACTCTCTTTTTTTCTTTTAATTTAGTTTTATTTATCTTAACTATACAAGTGCTAAAAAATATGTAAGGTCCGCCTAACGTTAGTCTGCCTCCGAGATTTTATGCAGGCACATCGTTAAGTCATGTTAATTTGCTCGGAAAATATTCGCAATTCCTAAACTAGAGATATTGATATTCACCCTGCAAATATAGAATTGACAGACTGCTATTTATATGCAAATCAAGTCTACCGATAATATACCAAAACTTACAATACATTTATCTACTTGCAAAAGACTTGGGTAGATTAAACATGTTTGTTTACAGAAGTATGTTCATGTGTACCTTGTAATGCGATTACTACAATTACAAAGTAATCTAATTCGCATAATACTATTTCGATTATCGTCATGCTAGAGGCAAACGGCCGTGTTTTTTTTTATAAAACCCGTAGGTGTTCATATTGCATTGCTTTGTTTATCTTATTTACATCTGGTGCATTCAAGTCAGCTGTGTTTGAAGCCAGTTCACACGCTCTTTATCAGCCACCCTCGATTTGTTAGAGAAATTTAATGACGAAAAGCTCTTAGATGCTTGAGATAGACACTCCATCCTCTTTAAACGGGGTAATTAATGACAAGTGATCCTCGGTATCTGTAACCTATAACTTGACCTTTCTAGACACTGGCGTGTGAACCTATGCATGCTGTGTTTCCCTTTTTTTTTTCTTAGTATGTTATTGAGATATCTGCGTTAACTCGACTTTAACCTCATGTATTATTTCTTGTGTCACCTAATATTGAACTTATAAAGAATGCAGTTTTATCTGTATTAAAAATATCCTATCATTACCTGATGCAAATACAACGTGATTGTAGCGACGCAACGCCTGTTTATAGAACGTCCCCCTGAGATACGAATAATTACATTGCCAATGTTAAAGTGTTTTCCAATAATTTGAGCAAAATCAAAGAGATGCAAAGGCACATAAAACAAAGAGACAACTGTCGACGGTTAGAAATATGCATGATCATTGATAACTTAATTCGCCAATATACCAGGGCCTTCCAACAACAGAACGACATTCTAATGCAGGAGAGTATTCAAACAATTGTTCTCACCGAAATGTTAAATATGCATGACTATAACTAATCTTATCTGACGGAAACTAAGTTTATTGAACACAGTACCAATATTTAACAGAATACAAGAGGTGAATTGAGAGTCAGACCCTTAGGCGCCGCCTATAAACAGCTGAGTGCAAACAAGGCACCCGCTGCATAAAATATCAGCCCTAACCAGTGCAGCAGTTAAGCCAGCCAGACAGCCCGGCGCTTCTGTAAAACAGGTGATTCTGAAATAGACCACCCTTGCCGCTACTACCAGCTGTGGTATGCAGCATCCCGCTTTCACTCTCGAAGGCAAATGGCCGAGGAGGACACATACCAGCATCCACAACTCTGTATCTCTGTTCCAGTGGCGTGCTGATTATAAATTGATAATTTACGTAATATTTAGATTTCGTTTTCAGATTTTCATTTTTAGGTTTCATATTCACTTTTTGTTGTTTTTTGCTTTACTGGAAACAGGACACACGATACAGTGGAAGCCCGGTACCCATCCGCTCGGCGCATTACACACTTCCCTTCACGTCAATGCATGCATGTCCATCTTCCACGACCTTGAATATTACACACCTAGGCTGCCTTTCCCACTTTCCATAATGCCTAATAGGTTTTATTTCATGTGGACTTCTTGCCCTGCCCTGTATCGGGTCTTGGAGGTTCGGATTTGGCACTTCAAGAAACGGGAAATTCGCCCAGGCGTCATTTTACCTTACACAGAAAGATTACCCTGCACGCTGCAATGTACGTGATGGGAAGGTCAACCTATTGATTTATATCTTCCAAAAGCTCGACTCTACAGATGGAAATAACCCTAGACTCCCGTTCACTCCCCTTCATGCGGAAATCAAATACGCGAGAACTGAAATGATTTAGGGACCTCCAGGCTGCCATTTCAGACCAATTACGCCTAATAGGTTTTATTTCAAGTGGACTTCTTGTCCTTGCCCTGTAGCGGGTCTTAGACGCTTGGATATTGGCACTTCATGGAGTGAAATTTCGCTTGGATGTCCCTCGAAAACATAACTGCGGGTAGGACCTTTTACAAAATTAGTCACGCATCAGGGGAAGCAATGCAATGCCATTTAAGGCTCATTTTACGGACCTTACTTAACTACAAAATTGCATACCACAGCATACCAAGGAAATTACTTTGACTTCAAGTTTCAGATTTAGTAACATGTGTCTCTTTTATATTTGCATTCTAAATTCAGTTTCAGTATTTTATTTCAGACACATCACCTTTTCATGTTTCTTTTCAAGTTTCAAGTTCTGTTTCAAGACATATTCCCCGCATAGTAGGTTTCAGATTCAAGATCCTATTTCAGGACATACCCCCCCTTTTACATGGGATTTCAAGCATGAAAAATTTCGGACGTTAGATAAAATCTGTATCTGGATTTATTATTCAAACCTATACTCTGTTTAAGATTTGTCGCTTTTAACTCGACAGACTTTAGGGCAAGCTTCGAGGCCAAATGGATCTGACTCAAACGAGACAAAGAACAGGGCACTCAAACATTGTTGTCAAACTTAAACTTAGGAAAAACATCATAAATCTACGGGGCATTTCAATTACCCAATCGTTGCTTCAACATTCATCTTATCTGAATTTTGAAGCTTATTTGAATGTGAACACAACAGGACAAAGTATATCTCTAAGTTATAATATAAACCAATGCAACCTTACTAATTATAACTTTCATTATTCATATAAAATCAACGTACGCAGTAATAATGTGACTAAAGACATTCCTATTCTATTAATACTAAATTTAAATGCCCAACTGGTTTCATTTTAATTCCCATGCGGCCGGCCGCCGTACATCCCTGATCCTAAAATTAACATTATAGTCTAGAATATAAAAAGTCGAGTGAGGCCATGGCAAAATTGTGTTATGAGTGCCTTCCTGCCTAAAATACTTCTAGATAGAACTACCAAGGCACGCAAGCTTAGCTTGAGGCCAGGCAGTTCTGTGTTACCGATATAACGAGTCATTGCAAGGTTAAACTCACCGTTTGTTGAATTGCCTCCCGTCGTGACCGGCTGCTGCTCCGGGGTCTCATCTAGGTGTGTGGACGGTTCCCACATCTTGGATTTCCTGGCAAAGCGGGGCGAGTTCGAAATGAGCCTGCGTGCGGGGTTTTTCCGCTCTGGGGAACCGTGAAAATTTCCGGGGGAAGGTCCCCGTCTGCGCGCGAGATTATGGCGTACAGTGCTTGCCTCAGATCTTCTCCGTTAGTTGGGGAGGATGTTTGGACCGCGATATCAGCAGCAGATTTCCCCTGTTTCCACACTCGCGCGCGTATCTCTGGCGCTTAGCGTTTACTACAGGCTCTTTCCGCTAGTGATGAAGAACGTTTGAAAGGATGCGATATTACCAGCAGATTTCCCCTGTCTCGGCATTCGCGCTCGCAAGTCTGGCGCTTAATGCTTACTACAAGTTCTTTCAGTTGGTCAGGGAGGAGAAACCGCGATGTTACCAGCAGATTTCCCTTGTTTCGGCATTCGCGCTCGCAAGTCTGGCGCTTAATGCTTACTACAAGTTCTTTCAGTTGGTCAGGGAGGAGAAACCGCGATGTTACCAGCAGATTTCCCTTGTTTCGGCATTCGCGCTCGCAAGTCTGGCGCTTAATGCTTACTACAAGTTCTTTTAGCCGGTCAGGGAGGAGAAACCGCGACGTTACCAGCAGATTTCCCTTGTTTCGGCATTCGCGCTCGCAAGTCTGGCGCTTAATGCTTACTACAAGTTCTTTCAGTTGGTCAGGGAGGAGAAACCGCGACGTTACCAGCAGATTTCCCTTGTTTCGGCATTCGCGCTCGCAAGTCTGGCGCTTAATGCTTACTACAAGTTCTTTTAGCCGGTCAGGGAGGAGAAACCGCGACGTTACCAGCAGATTTCCCTTGTTTCGGCATTCGCGCTCGCAAGTCTGGCGCTTAATGCTTACTACAAGTTCTTTCAGTTGGTCAGGGAGGAGAAACCGCGATGTTACCAGCAGATTTCCCTTGTTTCGGCATTCGCGCTCGCAAGTCTGGCGCTTAATGCTTACTACAAGTTCTTTTAGCCGGTCAGGGAGGATAAACCGCGACGTTACCAGCAGATTTCCCTTGTTTCGGCATTCGCGCTCGCAAGTCCGGCGCTTAATGCTTACTACAAGTTCTTTCAGTTGGTCAGGGAGGAGAAACCGCGACGTTACCAGCAGATTTCCCTTGTTTCGGCATTCGCGCTCGCAAGTCTGGCGCTTAATGCTTACTACAAGTTCTTTTAGCTGGTCAGGGAGGATTGGGGAGATCAGACCGTTTGAAAGCTCAAACTAGATCTACCTATCATGCCCACTGGCATCTCCTTATATATCGAATCACTACTCCCACTCGCGTAGGAACAACAATGCAGGCCTCGTCGTTATAGTCGAAGTCACCCCACGTATGTATATTATAATCGACCTTATTATATCCCGCGTGATAATCAGTACTGTGCTCCCCTACCTTGTATACACGTTTCACCTAACACATCTTCTGTACATAACTTTTCGATTTATTTAAATTATAATTGTAATTATCCGTTACTTAGTTTGCGGTGATTACGCTGTGAGCATACCCATGCATGACTCCTTGTTGCCCTCTCTACCGGAATTTATATCTACAAAGTCACATTCCCACAGCTACGTCAATTACACAACAATAACCATATGCTAAGTGCTATAAACTAAATAAAATATCATGTCTTTCATTCTATACCTGATAGATAGGCTGCACTAAATTACCCTATGTAAATTTTATTTACAATTGTATACTAAATATCATGTGCCCAGTCTATTTCCCTTCTTTTCTCTTATTAATAGATTAACGCACCTGTTTACCTCGACCATGCGATTACAAGAGCTGCAAATATTTGTCATGCGTTTGAATTTTAAGCCCTACGTAAATATTTTCTCTCACAAACTCTCTTTTTTTCTTTTAATTTAGTTTTATTTATCTTAACTATACAAGTGCTAAAAAATATGTAAGGTCCGCCTAACGTTAGTCTGCCTCCGAGATTTTATGCAGGCACATCGTTAAGTCATGTTAATTTGCTCGGAAAATATTCGCAATTCCTAAACTAGAGATATTGATATTCACCCTGCAAATATAGAATTGACAGACTGCTATTTATATGCAAATCAAGTCTACCGATAATATACCAAAACTTACAATACATTTATCTACTTGCAAAAGACTTGGGTAGATTAAACATGTTTGTTTACAGAAGTATGTTCATGTGTACCTTGTAATGCGATTACTACAATTACAAAGTAATCTAATTCGCATAATACTATTTCGATTATCGTCATGCTAGAGGCAAACGGCCGTGTTTTTTTTTATAAAACCCGTAGGTGTTCATATTGCATTGCTTTGTTTATCTTATTTACATCTGGTGCATTCAAGTCAGCTGTGTTTGAAGCCAGTTCACACGCTCTTTATCAGCCACCCTCGATTTGTTAGAGAAATTTAATGACGAAAAGCTCTTAGATGCTTGAGATAGACACTCCATCCTCTTTAAACGGGGTAATTAATGACAAGTGATCCTCGGTATCTGTAACCTATAACTTGACCTTTCTAGACACTGGCGTGTGAACCTATGCATGCTGTGTTTCCCTTTTTTTTTTCTTAGTATGTTATTGAGATATCTGCGTTAACTCGACTTTAACCTCATGTATTATTTCTTGTGTCACCTAATATTGAACTTATAAAGAATGCAGTTTTATCTGTATTAAAAATATCCTATCATTACCTGATGCAAATACAACGTGATTGTAGCGATGCAACGCCTGTTTATAGAACGTCCCCCTGAGATACGAATAATTACATTGCCAATGTTAAAGTGTTTTCCAATAATTTGAGCAAAATCAAAGAGATGCAAAGGCACATAAAACAAAGAGACAACTGTCGACGGTTAGAAATATGCATGATCATTGATAACTTAATTCGCCAATATACCAGGGCCTTCCAACAACAGAACGACATTCTAATGCAGGAGAGTATTCAAACAATTGTTCTCACCGAAATGTTAAATATGCATGACTATAACTAATCTTATCTGACGATATTCCCGTACATCATAATATATATATATATATATGCTTTAGTCATTTTTGGGGTCTTATTTGTTATGGTAGTAGGCTATGGAAAAAGCGAATCTTAAAATAATGCACCCCAGGATGAAGAGCTTTTGGAGTACTTTATTTAAAGAAACATTTTCTTGAAAATCGGCCGACCGATTATGAAATAATGACTTTTCTCCACTTACAGTGAATATATATATATATATATATATATATATATATATATATATATATATATATATATATATATATATATATATATATATATATATATATAAACATACAAAAATAACGCACAACCAAAAATTATGCTCAATTTCAAAGTTGATTTTCTCGCGAACCGATAAATCGATTTCGATATTTTTTTTTGAACTGTAGCTTTTTTCTTTGGTAATTGCACTGTGAATAACTTTTTATTCAGATTTCAGTTTAAGGCTTATACAGGGTGTAAAAATGAGAATAGTTTTTTTATGTTAAATTTGAGACACCCTGTAGGGACCATTAGTCACAACAACGGATGCATAATGAAATCATACTGTAGCCACATATTCTCTGAACAGTTTGTTTTTTAAATTTCTCTGATGTCTGTAATATCAAAGAAAATACACAGTTTTATACCAGAACATGTTTTTCTTCATTAATCAGAGTTTTACTGGATACTTATTTGGTTTAATATACACATTAGTCTATGATAAACAAACAATATCAGTAAATGACAATTCGTTTATTTATTTATGTACCTATCGTCTTAAACTGTATAATTAAGTTCATAATTTGTGATGTATTGTTCTTTCGTGAAAATGGAATGTGTTAGAAGGAATATGACTCGTGATGAATGTGTTCAAGCAGTGACGTTACATAATGAAGGAGTAAGCTACACCTCTATTGGTTTGAGATTAGGATTTGCACATACAACAATTTCTCGTGTTGTCCAACGCTTCAGGGAAACTAATGACTATGACATACGTCCACAAGGCAGACGTCGGGTAACTACTGTTGTTCAAGATCGCTATATTAGACTGCGTGCTTTAACAGAACGTTTCACCACGTCAAGGAAACTTTTGACACAACTTACTGTAGTTCATAATATTCAACCAAGCATTGATACTGTGAGGAGACGTCTTTCTAAACACAATTTACATGTCAGAGTTCCAGCGACAGGCCCTGGATTAAATGCAGACCACCGCAGATCTAGACTGCAATTCGCCAGGGAGCATGTAAACTAGACTGTTGAGGACTGGGAACACGCTCTATTTACAGATGAATCTAGGTTTTGTCTATATAGCTCCGATAGACGTCTAAGAGTTATCCACCGGCCAGGTGAGCGTTATGTGCAACATACGAGAAACAACGTTATTTAATGCGGGCTCTGTGATGTTTTGGGCTGGAATTTCCTCCACAGCACGAACGGATATCGTACCTTTACATGGGGGTGCTTTAAATAGCGAAAGATATATCAATGACGTTTTGTCTGAGCACGTTGTCCCTTTCGCTCCGTACATTGGGAATATTTTTTTTACTAATGCATGATAACGCAATACCTCATGTAGCACGGATCGTCAATGAATATTTACATGAAGTAAATATACGAACTGTTAATTCTCCACCGCACAGTCCCGATATGAATCCTATTGAGCACTTATGGGATATTATTCGTAGGGCACTCAGACAGCATCAACCCCCTTCTGCCAACCTGCAAGATGTCGAAATAATGGTTACCGATATTTGGAATGGACTTGACCAAAATCAAATATCTAATTTAATATCGAGCATGCCTCGGCGATGTGAAGCAGTTATTAAAAGTAGAGGTGGAAACACGCGCTACTAATGTACTTTTTTTGCCATGTATTGTTAATTATTGTTAGTGTTATTCTTAGTTTAATGTTGTCAAAATATTATTTTAATGAAAAAGAAACATGTTCTGGGAGAAAACTGTGTATTTTCTTTGATATTGTAGATATCAGAGAATATTAAAAAACAAAATGTTCAGAAAACATGAGGCTACAGTATGATTTCATTATGCATCCGTTGTTGTCCCTACAGGGTGTCTCAAATTTAACGTAAAAAACTATTCTCATTTTTGCACCCTGTATAAGTCTTAAACTGAAATCTGAATAAAAAGTTCTTCACAGTGCAATTACCAAAGACAAAAGCTACAGTCCAAAAAAAAAGATTTATCGGTTCGCGAGAAAATAAACTTTGAAATTGAGCATATATATATATATATATATATATATATATATATATATATATATATATATATATATATATATATATATATATATATATATAGTATTAAATTTTTGTGACGGTAATAATGTTATTTATCAAAAAATTGTGGGAACGCCGTCAGTTGCAGAATAAAACTCTTTATTGTAAGCCGAGCTTTCGGAAAAATTTATTCCTTTATCAAGGCTACAATATGGAAAGAAAAAAGTTTACAATTTACTTGGAAAAAATATAAAAGTTTAAAATACTTACATATAACATGAGTTCTACTAAACTATTTATCTAATAACAAACATAAAAAGAAAACCTTTTGATGAATTTGATTGAAGTCTAATAAATGCCAAACTGACATATAAAGCTAAATATTGTTTAATTGAATTTGTTTTTTGTTTTTGTCTAGGAAATATAAAAAGGGGTAGTGATTTCTAAAATTATTATCTTTCTTTAAGTTTATTAAATTTTCGTTAAAAGTAATTTCAAATTCTTCTAAACACATTCTTTTATTACTTAAGGTTTCACACTGTAAAATAGAAACATTACTAAAATTTATATTATGGCCAGTGTCGAGATTATGTTCTGACAGAGCGCAAAGTGTCTGGAGTGGTGTATTGTATTCTATGTAATAATTGTAGTTTAAGATACATTGGCCAAACAAGCAGAGTCCTTAAAGATAGGTTAACACAGCACAAAAGTGACATACGTTTACAAAAAAGAACTTGCGCTCTGTCAGAACATAATCTCGACACTGGCCATAATATAAATTTTAGTAATGTTTCTATTTTACACTGTGAAACCTTAAGTAATAAAAGAATGTGTTTAGAAGAATTTGAAATTACTTTTAACGAAAATTTAATAAACTTAAAGAAAGATAATAATTTTAGAAATCACTACCCCTTTTTATATTTCCTAGACAAAAACAAAAAACAAATTCAATTAAACAATATTTAGCTTTATATGTCAGTTTGGCATTTATTAGACTTCAATCAAATTCATCAAAAGGTTTTCTTTTTATGTTTGTTATTAGATAAATAGTTTAGTAAAACTCATGTTATATGTAAGTATTTTAAACTTTTATATTTTTTTCCAAGTAAATTGTAAACTTTTTTCTTTCCATATTGTAGCCTTGATAAAGGAATAAATTTTTCCGAAAGCTCGGCTTATAATAAAGAGTTTTATTCTGCAACTGACGGCGTTCCCACAATTTTTTGATAAATATATATATATATATATATATATATATATATATATATATATATACATATACATATACATATATATATATATATATATATATATATATATATATATATATATATATATATATATATATATATATATATATATATATATATAATATAAAACGGACCTTGATTTGGGGTTCTAGGAATCCAGGTGCCCAAATTGGCGCTCATTTAAATAAAAATTATCACTATATGACTCACCTTTGTCAGGATATACATTATGAACACAGCAAGCAATACACTTACTATAAGCGACCACATAATCTTGCTGCAGTTTTTACCACACAGATCTGCTGTTTCACTATTAGCTAACCATCCAATAAATAAACGAACATATGGAAAATATATATTTTTTATTGCGATAAGAGATTAGGTGTTGAAATATTTTCGCAAAACTATCAGTGTATTACAGTAGCAATGTTAGACACACAAGCCACAAGCAATTTGCACAGTCCTTTAGTTCTCATTATAGTAATTTACATACATCGTAAAGTGTTCTAACATTGTTCTGTTTAAAATTTGAACCTTGACCGACAACATTTTTGGGAACTATGTACGAAATTGCACCAATTTACTTTAAGAAGTAATAATTCAATTGGCATAACTATTGCTAGTTTAACTACTATTTTGTAATCACATATACTTATAGTCTGGACGTAGCCAGTGGTGTCTTATTCTCAATAAGATATTTAAAAATATGGAAAATAGCGAAATAACTGTTTCGAAAACTCAAATTTGTTTAAGAAAATATTTTTTAACCGGTTTGATTGGGTTGGCTCAGCAACACATCCAAGCGATTATTGAAGGGAAATTATAAATTGAACAAGTACTTTCCCTAAATGAAAATCTTGCCTAAAGAGAGGTAGCTACTCTCGAATTTTCGATTTTAGCGAATTTTTATTTAAAAAAAAAGGCGTTGATCTGACATGTCTAAGACTTGCACATTATCAGGACACTTTTTACAGAGTAATCTTTTTGTGCTATTCTCAACTTTGATTTGTCATTTGTTTTTGAGCTATAGGTATCAACGTTTGTTTTTATTATGGCAGCCATATTGGATTTTTTGCTTTGTGAAAAGAGCTTTCCAATGATCTACAACATGCTTGACAAATCTTGCAATTGCACTGACAATTTTGGGAAAAACCGTTTTGAGGATAGTAGGCTATGAAATCCAGTACCAGAAAACAAGTGACAAAAAAAGTGTTCAAAAAGCAGTAGGCTATGGGGTCTAACAATAGACTGCTACTTTTAACATAATTTTCCGTAATGATTCACAATAAAAAAATAGGAACTTTGAGCACACCAATGAATCGGCCCATTACTACAAATGATATTTTACATTACAGCATTATCCTAAAGAATTTAATTAAATAGGTAAACCTAGTAAATAACTAAATTTACTAACAGAACTCAGTAAAAAGCAGATTAACGATTTACGAAGATGCCTTTGAAAATTGTTTGATTTTTAAACGTAAGTTAACTGAAAAACAACAGAATAAAGGTTGCTATGGGTACAACACTATCGCGACAATTAAGAATACTACCATTCTTAATTATCTGAACAATTTGAGGTGTATTTAACACGTTGTTTAAAATTTTGTACTAAATAGTTTGTTTCCTGTTTATTTTAAATATTATTCAACAATATGTTCAGTAATGAAGAATATTTTGACATGTTGGAATGTTATATTCGTTCTAACCGAAATATGAAGCAGCTGCAAATTCATATCAAAACAACTACCCAAAAAGACGACAACCAAACACCAAAATATTTCGCAGGATAGTGACCAATCTATTGAACGACGGTAGCTTCCACGCAAAGAAACTACCAATGCCTAGAAATGAAGAAAGAAATATTGCCGTCTTACAGGTTTCAGACGAAAACCCTCCGCAATCTGTTCGGTTTTATGGTGAACAAATTGACGTTCCAAAAAGTACGGTACACCGTGTATTAAAATAGTCATTATCATCCATACAAACCTACAATCATACAAAGCTTAAATGTTGACGATTACCCTAAGCGACTTCAATTCTGCAGATGATATCAAAGACAATGTCAGCAAGATAAAAATTTTCATTTCATTCCTTAAATAATGTATTGTTGCCAATATACAAAAGCATGGTGAAAAAATATTCGTCAAATAAAAATAATAACTAGAAAGGAAAATTTTAATGGAAAAATTTAACAAGAATAAATTAAAGACTATTTGATTTAGTGATATTGAAATAAAATTTAAAGCTGAAATTAGAATGCATCAAATCACGGAAAATTGTTATAACAATCATATAACAACTATACAAAAACCGTGAAACCTAGTTAGTTAGGTGTTGGAAATGACCACCATTTTGCTCAGCATATAAGTTTAAGCCAGTTTCAAAAGAATAGTTGGCGTCTCGTAATACACCTAAATTAATATTATCAAATACACCACGGATTCTTGCCTTCATATCTTCTTTTGTCGACTGTTGTGTCTGATAAACTAAATTGTTTACATAAACCCATAGAAAGAAGTCCATTTTTGTTAGATCAGTTGACCTTGGCGAATATGCATTCGGCGCTCCCCTCCCAATCCAGCGTTCTGGAAAATGTTGGTTAAGAAAACCATGATTGTTAGCTGTATGATGAACTGGGGCACCGTCATGCATAAACCACATATGACCACGTACGCTAACAGGAAGTTAGTCTAATAATGATTCAAAGTATTCACTTACAAACTGAAGATATCACTGTGCAGTGAGCCGTTCTTTAAAGAAATGCGGACCGATGACAAAATTTTCCATAATTCCACCCCATACGTTAAGAGACCACCTATTTTGTCTAGTCGTGTGAGTAAAGTGAGGGTGTTCAGTAGAATAGTAGTGAAAGTTATGTCTGTTGACATGTCCGTTCTTATGAAATGTTGCTTCATCAGTGAACAATATAAAGGTGAAGAATCTTGTATCTCTTTGGAATTTTTGCTGTACCCAGTGACGAAATGATAGTCGCCTTTGATCATCATCATTGTGCATTTCTTGGAGAAGTTGAACATGGTATGAGTGAAATTTTCTTACTGATATCAATTTACCTTGCTATTTATCTTCAACTGATACGAGGGTTTTCTATACTTGCAAATTTACTATCAACTCTTTCTCTTCGTTCAAAACAGGCTTCGTTCTCTCATTCTTCTTGTATACTGTGTTCCCCGTTTCGTTAAACCGCCGCATCAGTTTCGCGCTTCTGTGTGGTTCTCTTTCATTGGGCTATTTCTCATGATAGATTCTTGTCGCGAATAAACCGTTTTTGTTACTTACTCCTAACACATAAATCATATCAATCATTTCTTGTCGAGAGAAATTCATTTTAGCCTATTGTTATAATTCAAATACGAGAAAGTAACTAATCGGTAGTTTGAGATAATGCTTGATAAGTAAGTCAATACACCAGGGGCCATGTCTTCAACCCCAACAGCCGCCATGAAGGTGTTGCTGGATCTGCCCCCCCCCCTACACTTAGTTATTTTGGGGGAGGCCAGGCTAGGACTATACAGACTAGCCTACAATGATAGACGGAAGATCAATCTAGGCTCCAGGGGCCACTGCAAAATTCAGGAGATCGTGAAGGAGCCCGTGCTTGAAATGAGGTCACACTTCGAAAGTCCGCGAATCTGCAGGGAAAACAACGACGGGGACAGGTGTTTATTCGGAAAGATCGAGGGTAAGTCATAGTATTTCACTCGGAGCCCATGCAACGGCCTTTCAGGTCGAAATGTACACCATCCTGCACTGTGTGCGGGAGAACAAGAGGAGGAGCTACACCAGCAAGCGGGGTCAAAGGCAATGAAGAAGCTGACAGTCTCGCGAAAAGAGGGTCAGTAGAACCATTTATGGGACCACAACTGGTTCTGTGCATGACAAAGAGCACGGACAGGGAAGCCATTAAGTCCTGGGTCAGAAACGAACACAAGGTGTACTGGGCAAACTGTCCAGGGCTCAGACATGGGAAGTCAATAATTGAGGAATCCAGTTCTAAGAGAGCTGTGGATCTGCTAAATCTTAGCAGAGGACAGCTCAGAAACATAACAGGTCTCTTGACGGGACACAGCGCCGTCAAGAAACACCTGCATAAAATGGGGGGTTAGAGGGGGACCTCGCATGTAGACTCTGTGGCGAGGGGGAGGAATCAGCCCAGCACATCTTGTGCGAGTGTAAAGCTCTGGACCGCAAAAGAGAACTGATCTACGGTCAGTATAGACCGGAGACAGAGCAATATAAAACTTCACCCTACCAATCGCTGTGCAGACTAATTCAAGGCACAGTGATTTTGGAATGGGTAGAGTAAAAAGACTAAGGAGATGCACAATAAGCCAAAAGCTGCAGTGCTTTTAGAGCAGCGAAGTCGCGGACGAGCTCTGAGGGAAAAAAGTCAATACATTGTTTATTTTGCATAGTTACGATATAATAACATTTTTTATTTATTGTCAAATAAAAACGTCAAAACTCCTGTACCGAAATATCATGGATTTTGGAAATAAAAGTGAAGGTTTAATATTATGGCTAGTGTAAGAACATTGGTGGAAGGCGGTAGAAAAAGAAAAATTTAGAAAATATTCAAAAAGTGATAATGAAGTTTTGACAAGAGGAGTTTTTAAGGATCTTCAACACAATCGTGTTAATAATCAGAAGCAAAGTTTTTGTAAGACACATTGTATAATTTTAGTCACAAATAAATAAACAATAATAATAAATAAATAAATAAATAATAATACACTAATTATATATGAATGTATCTTTTTTCTTAAAAAAACACCCAATAGTTCAGTGATACTGGTTTTAGGTATAGGGAATACTTCATGAAACTGAAAGAACGTTTGTTGGTGTATCGAAACTGATTATAATATAGAGGTGTTCCATTTGGAATTCTCGACAAAACTTGACTCCTGTGTTTTTACTCACCCTGTATTTTCAAGGAATTCTTTCTGTATTGATTGAGGTTGAAAGAAGGACACTTTTCAGATTTTTGGCATAATACAGTGTTGCATGCTGATATATTAATGAAGCTACAGACCGTCAAATATGTCGCTGATGTTTAGAAAAGTGGCCTTTACTTTTGAACGATTCTATATACGCCACAGCAACTATACATTAGATAAATTGGAAGAACAAACGGAATTAAAAAATGAAACAATATACAGGCTATACCATTAAAAAAGTAAATTTTGGGTTGTATTTAACTTATGCAGCAGCATGTATATGCAAAATTAATTTTAGTGTCAAGCTAGCATTACTACCTGCAACTTTTGTTCCAAATTTTTTTATTATTGAATAATATAGGAGATATTGAACTTGAACTTGAATTGAACCATCCTGTATATATATATATATATATATATATATATATATATATATATATATATATATATATATATATATATATATATATATATATATATATATATTACCAGAATTCCTTGACTATCTTTTTATTATGTTCAGAAAAAAAGAAACGTAAAGTACCTAACGTATGTAGGTTTTTACAATAAATTTATACAAAAATTGAATATATTCCAAGTAATACATTATTCTATACACCTTATTTGTTACCATAAGGCAGTTGCTGTGTCAATGTTTCTTATGAAAGAGAGCAATGAAGTAACCATAAAACAATGAGCTATATATATAGTTTATTTCCATTTCATCATTATTATTATACTCATGCCTTATTGAGCCGAGCAAGAGAAATAAAGTAGACACACAGAATAAACTCGAAAACAGAAATTCGTGCGAGCAAGAATCTGACCGGTAAGGAGAGCTAAACTGTAGGATTACTGAGGTTAGTTGCAACATTTATATCATTTTCTTAAAATAGTGTAGATCATTTCTATAAAAAATCGCTACCACAACGAACTTGCTGCGTCCATAATTTAATCCATAAAATCGAAGCATGCGAGAATTTTTCCTAAAAAGTTCAATTTGGCTTTCACTGAATTTACTTCATATTTTAAGGGCACACTGTGGTATATGAAATTATCTACGATCTAAATTTTATTGCAATTTATTCGTACAGGCAGTTCACAACAGAATTTAATTTAATAGTCAATAGTAACTAGTTAGTAGATATTTTCATACATATAATTAGTCCAATAATGCAAGAACTGAAATATATACTTAATTACCTCAAAGAACGGTGTAAGAGGCAGCCATAAGTTTATATTGCTTCACTCGTATGTATGTATTTCTGTTTCGCCATAAGAATGTTTGCGTTACGATAATTAAGTTAGTCAAATTTACAGTTATTACGATAAACCAAGTATTTAATAATAATTTGTGTAATGTTATAACTATACCCAATTGACATAGGCAAAAAGGAGTATTCAATGAGGAATCCTTTTAAGCCGTCGTGCAACAAAAATGTTTCTCATAAATCCATTTCGAAGATTCTGAACCATAGTTAGTGAATTTTTGTAGAATTCGGTATTGAGGAGATCCTGACTTTTCAATTCTGAAAAAAGTCTGGACGCAGCAAGTGCGTTATGGTACTGAATTTTCAAAAAAATATTTTTAATGCACATATCTGTGTCTTTTGTAATAAAAGACATGATATTTAGTATAACCTATATAGTAGAAACAATGTACCATATTTCAGCAAAATAATTTTATTGTTTGAAAATGTAGATAAAATATCTGAAAGTAAACTTAAAATGCTCCCGAAAAAACTGGTCCGATTTTCCTGGACAATGAACCTCTTCAAATTATTTACACACCTGTCAAGAAATAAATGTCCACAAAAAGCTGTTTTAGCAAAAAATAAAAAATGTTTGCATGCAAATTTGCAGACAATTTGTTTAACGAAAATTCGCCATTTTCTTTACAAAAATTGGCTTGAGTAATTTTACAATAAATTTATGTTTTTTACGAAAATTTGCCAAACCATTAGTTTTCACGAAAACGTAAAATATTTATTTTACAATAACTTATTAACATTTATTTTACCAACACGCGGCGGTTGTTTCCATTTTTAATATTAACTAGTGGACCTGTGCAATGGTCGAAATTCAACCATAGTTCATTAAATTTTTAAGTTTGAACATATGTTCTTTTGTCATAGAGTATGCCTCTATAATCTCAGTGCGACTATTTAACCACACACTTTTGAGCTTGGTTCATACACTCGCTAATTGCAAAATCGCCGAGAAAACTAACCCTACTGATTTATTTTAAATAATGTCGTAATATTATTTAAAATGGACCAATAGGAGTCAGTTTCCCAATTCGCATAAATGGACCAATATGAGTCAGTTTCCCAATTCGCATTTCGCAATTCGCGATTGTATCACCCCAACTTTATGTGTTTGACATTCAGTATGAACGCACCTATATACATCTGTTTGACCATAGAGTAATATGTGTTTGACACTGACAGCTTAATAATAACGGTCGCCTCGGAACTGGCACGGACCGGGGGAATCCGAACGTCTAATTAAAACAAAGCATTGTTTACTTTACTTGTAACACACATTATACATAAATTTTATCTTTCTGTGCTCCTTCTTCATGTAAGACTAGATGCAGTCTCGCAACAATTAGAACCGTAGACCGGTTTCGCTCTCATTAGAGCTCTTCAGTACGGCATACTAATTGTAGCAAAAATGCATCAAAAGTAATACGGCTATAGTATAGCCAACCTTAAAATACTAAGTGAGTGGTGGACGTGCCGCCACCTAGTTGCGGAATCAAGTAGTATGTAGTCACGCCAGCTCCAAATAACACAAAGTGTTAAAAAAATAGAGACTGTATACAACTAACTAACAATTTAGAAAATTGTCAGCCCTGGCCCATTTCTACCCCAACATAGGGGGACAAAGTATGTAAGACTAGATGCATTCTCGCAACAATTGGAACCGTAGACCGGTTTCGCTCTCATTAGAGCTCTTCAGTACGGCATACTAATTGTAGCAGGGCTGACAATTTTCTAAATTCTTAGTTAGTTGTATACAGTCTCTATTTTTTTAACACTTTGTGTTATTTGGAGCTGGCGTGACAACATACTACTTGGTTCCGCAACTAGGTGGCGGCACGTCCACCACTCACTTAGTATTTTAAGGTTGGCTATACTATAGCCGTATTACTTTTGATGCATTTTTGCTACAATTAGTATGCCGTACTGAAGAGCTCTAATGAGAGCGAAACCGGTCTACGGTTCTAATTGTTGCGAGAATGCATCTAGTCTTACATACTTTGTCCCTATATTGGGGTAGAAATGGGCCAGGGCTGACAATTTTCTAAATTGTTAGTTAGTTGTATACAGTCTCTATTTTCTTTTAACACTTTGTGTTATTTGGAGCTGACGTGACAACATACTACTTGGTTCCGCAACTAGGTGGCGGCACGTCCACCACTCACTTAGTACTCCTTCTTCATGTGAACTTTAACTATGCCAAAGTTTACACTTAAAACGGGATACAAAGTTTTTTTTTCACGTATTATTATATAGATAATGTTAAAGTATAGGTAAATTTGCAGATTAGCGCAATGTTCGTGTTTTGTAAAAAAAATTTAAACATGCTCAGGGAAACCCCTGTATGCATTAACCATAACAAAAATGGTGCGCTCTCAACTCTAGATTACAGTTAAGAGACCCAAAGCAAATTTGAGGTGTTGTGCGGGGTAAACACGCTGCAAATTAGTTAGAAATGAAAAGTGTGAAAAAATCACCTTATAACTTCTATCAAAAAGAAAATCATATCATTTGCTTTTTTGTAAAGGAACTTCCGAAACAACCTGCTAGTTGTGGATGGATTTGTATAATTATAAAAAAGTCTGGACATAGTGCGTTATGGAAGTGAATTTTCATAAAAATGTTTTTAATAGTAAATATGTCTCTTTAATGCAAGTAGGCATCAATTTGGTCACCTATATAGTAGAAACAATGTACCATATTTTATCGAAATAAACCTAACTAAAATGTTTCCGAGAAAACTCGTTTCCTAGCCGACGAACCTTAGGTTAATAGCAAATTGAGTTATTGAATTTTGAAGCATTTAATGAAACCTGGCTACCAAAACGCACTTACTGCTTATCGATTTTTTACAAACATGCATTATATTTTGATGAACATGCAAAAATACAATAAGGAATGTTCAAAAAAAATTGCAGGTATCACCAACGACTTATGGGCCACACTGTGATTGTCAAAATAATTTTATAAGATGCAGCTCAAGACACTCTATAAGTAACGTATACAATTCTTTTTTGTATCTTGCATAATAACAATTATATTGAGCTTTATCGTAGAAATGCGTCACCCTGTATATATGTAAACAAAAAATAAACCCGGATATGGATTATAGGGGGCTTAGTTTGCGCTCATTTGAAGAAATCTTTTTAGAATTTAAAAGCCGCGATCTCCGGCTTTTTTTAAAGAAAATTAACTAATAGGCAGATTGAACGATCAAAGATAATATCATTCTGGACCTTTACGACAAGCAAGTTCAACAAAGGATTACTAGGGAAACGGATATTACGCTATCAAAAGTGTAAGAATACTGTAAATCTATTAAATTGTCTAAGCAACATATCAGGCTGTTTACGCCTGTAGAGTAAGTTAATGTTGTTAGAAGTATAACTACAAAGTGCAGAAGACCTGAAGATACGGTAGGAAGATGCCGTGTGTACAATAACACTTTAAATTTATCAGATACGCAATCACTTTGCCAAAGTATGTTTTCACAACCAGAATATCCAAGCTGTTGGTGACAAACATCAGGCATCAGGATATGGAAATATCTTTAGAAGTCAAAATAAAGCCGTAACAGCAGAACAGAGAGCAGCCATACAAGGCAAGGGTGAGAAGGTATGATCGATAACGTTCAGTTGTAGTTTTTTGTAAGTGCAAGTGAGTGTGATTTTCTGACAGATTCTGTCCAATTTAGTTGTATTCTATAAATGTATAAGTACTATTGTGTAATGCAATTCCTTTAATTTCACACTGAAAGCTTGTAGGATCAATAGTCTAGCCAAATTTCAAGTTACTTCAGTGGGGTAACCTCGAATATTCATCTCGGAAACTTTGTATTTGGCTATTAAATTTTCTGGCAACTCCAAGAACTATATCTGTATTTATTGTATTTTCTATTATTGAAATGTTAATTGTTTTATTAATATTTTTCTCACAAACATTTCTTTGTATTTGTTATAAGTACATACTTAATCTGAATAAATATGCAATACTTGAATTGTTAGCTTAATAAGTATCAGATCGTGATCTTACAGGTGTGTGTAGCCACTGAAATGATGGTTACCTACACAAGGGTGAGTGATTGAAGTTCAAGTTCTACCATATGGTAGAACTTGAACTTCAATCACTATGGCAAGTTGGGCTTGCTTATATAAAAATATATACAAGGCCAGTTAAATGGAAGAAAATTGGTACATTTTGAAGATAAATCAAACATTTCATAGCTTTGCATTTCCTTAATTTCTGTGTCATTAAAAAAAAATGCAGAGGGTGTTTCGCATAAGAACCGACACAGAGCAGGGGAATGTAGGTAAACCTAAAATATGGTGATTTAACGTAACTTATTCACTTATTCCTATACTAAATTGCACTCCTGAGAAGCTAAAAGCCTTCAAAGTGGGGTCTCGAATTTCAAAAAAATCAATATCTGCGTAATACTTTAACTTAAAAAAATCTAATTTGGTACAAATTCTAAGTATACCAAGAGCATTAATCGATGGTAAGTAGAGTTCAATTGAGGCATTTAAAAGGAGTGAATAGGTTGAACCTCACTTTGAACCTATAACTTCTCAGGGGTGAAACTTATAATATAGGGGTAAGTTGCGTTAAATTACCATATCTTAGGTTTCCCTAATATATGCCCCTGCTCTGTGTCAATTCTTATGCGAAACACCCTCTATATCTTTGAAAAAAGCAATGTTCCCATGAAGATATGTATGGACACTTTGAGAAGATTCATTGAACTGTTCGTGAGACATTTTCAGGACATCCTGGGAGCTCCTAAGAATATGATAAGTAACATTCTAAGAAACTTATTAGTATGGCAAAATCTGTCCAAGTGTCATGCTCATAGAATGTTCTATGAACATATTTGTAACCTGTGGGCATGTTCTGGAGATGTTTCAATATCCCTTCGAAACATTCCGGGTATATTTTCAACCAACCGTTGCTGGCCACCAACCCACCACATCACTAAAACTGCGGCAAAAGCAGCAGATAAATCTATTTGAAATTTATTTTCTGCAAATACTGTAGTAAAATGATTCTTGAAACAAAAACTTAAGGCTTTCTAAAACACACTTCTGCTACAGAACCCGTATTTGTTTCAGGGTCTTTGTCTTAAACATGCCAATTTAGACGTTTCAAATCACGACTTTGACGTTTTAAGAAGAAAAATAATAAATTATTTAAATGCTTTTATATATATATATATATATATATATATATATATATATATATATATATATATATATATATATATATATATATATATATATATATATATATATATATATATATATATATATTAGAGGTGTGCGAACCCATGTTTTTTTCGAACCGAACTATGAACGGACCCAAGCAAATATGCTGCCTCGAACTTCGAAACTCGTATGTAATAAGTCTAAGGTTCACAGTCGAACTTCGAGCTACTTAAAAATTTTAAGTCGAACATCGAACTAACCAAAATTCTTTAATGTGCATATATAATTTCCTTAATTACAAAATATAGATATATTGTAGCATACACTATTTGGTATGTCGAAAATCCCCATTATTTTCAAAAAAAGAAAAAGTTCGACAAAATTTGCAGGTTTTGCTTTCGTACACTGCCATCATAATGTTCTAACAGAAAAACGCGTTGGAATGCTAAGATATATATAAAAAAATCTGTAATTACTACACTTGGAGAACCCAGGTATCCATAACAAAATTAAAAAAACCTGTTATCCCACAATTTTTTAAGAAACAGCTTTACCGTAGAATTGCCTTACCCTGTATGTGTGTGTTCTAGTGGGTCAAGTTCTCGCTCATTTAATGAAATCTTCTCACAATTGAAAAGTCATGGTCTCTCCAATAGCGATTTTTTTCTATGAAAATGCGCTAAAAATTGACTATTGAACTATACACTCTATAACTAAACCTACTGCCAAAGTATCAGAAAAAAGGTCTCTATTTGAAACAATTTTTCTGCAAATATTTTGGTAAAATGAAGCAGAATGACGGTTGAATCTGAAACTTAAGTCTTGGTAAAACACGTTTTTGCGACATTTTCTCTATATACCCCGTATTTGTATCAGATTCTTTCTCTAAGTGTTGCTAATTTTGCGTTTTAAGAAGAAAATCATAAAATCTTGAAAGTAATTTTTCTGGTATTTCTT
Organism: Tillus elongatus; assembly: GCA_964006375.1. Classification (NCBI taxonomy): domain Eukaryota; kingdom Metazoa; phylum Arthropoda; class Insecta; order Coleoptera; family Cleridae; genus Tillus; species Tillus elongatus. Next base: position 65,895,571 of record OZ023262.1, on the reverse strand, counting down.
GACCTTTTTACGTTAAAAACTCAATCGTGTTCTGTAATATACAGCAGATTTTATTAACCACACAAAATATTTTGGTTTTATGCGTTTCTCTTCTCATCAGTGGGCCGCAAAATGTTTTTTCTTAAATGTCTATAATTTTTTTCTTAACTTAGAGATCTAAATTTTGGTACATATTTTATATTTATCTACCATATTCTATATTTATAGTATAAACCTGTGTAGCCAATTTGGTTCCATAGCCTTGCTATTTCCGGAGATACAAATCTTTTTCGAAAGAAAACATAAAATTTTCTAGGAAAACCTCGTGTGATTTTCCTGGCTAACGAACTTATCCAAGCCACTTGCAAAAGAAACGCACTCACATAATTTAATTAAATTCGGCCCTTTATTTTGTGAGTGTATATATAATATATATATATATATATATATATATATATATATATATATATATATATATATATATATATATATATATATATATATATATATATATATATATATATATATATATATAGTGTGTGCGTGTGTGCGCTCACACGCGCGCGTGTTTGTTTATCACACCTATAACTCAAAAAATAATGGGCCGATTTTGATAAAATTGGGCAGGTACCTTGCTTTTGTAAGTGGCCTGAAAAAGTTCGTTGGTTAGGAAAATCGAATCAGGTTTTTCGGGATAATTTTGGGTTTTCTCTCAACTATTTCTTTCTCTCCGTAAATTATTGTAACCAAATTTCGTACGTAGGTTTCCGTTATAAAATGTGGTTACTACGTGAAAAAAAGTTTTAAGCATTTCATTTAAAAAAAAAGTTTGGTGCCATTTCTATGAAAATTTACTTCCCTAACACACTTGCTGCTTCCAGATTGTTACGGTATTAAAAGTGTGGAAGTATTGTTTGTTATGGAAACTAGTCTTATTTAGCATTATCTTATTCGTGCTTGCAGTTGCGATAACTATTTTCATCTTCCCGCACAGTTAAAAGTTTTTATATTCAGCAGTAGATGACGCGGTTAATAAGAGTAGATTGCTGTAGCTCTATTAACTACAACATTTAATGTCGATGCCTATATTATCTAGTATTTCTAAACTTGAGCTGTGCTTTCTCAACAGTGGTCTGGTTTGACGGTTTCTACTGTAAGCCAAGTCTATTTACCGCTAGATAGCACCATCTATACTATCTACTAGTATAGAAACAGTTTTCCGTATTGGGTATTATAAAAAATGAAAAGGTGGCTGAAACTAAAGGAAGGCAGATATCATCTAATCCTCTGGTACTTTTATATAATAATATGCAAGATCATTTTAAGGTGTTAAGTTTCCAAATTTAATACTGTAGTAGAGATTAAAAAAATACAGTACCTATTGAAAATTGTACTTTCTCCTTCGTTAAGTGATGTTTGTGGCGTTCTAGGTAGCGAGACTTCTAAATTCTAGATAATATGGTTGTTTGTATTACGAAAGAAGGTAACAGAGCTGGCGTTTTAAAAATCGTTGGCTTACACAGTTTACATGTACCTATGTCCAGTCAATGTGATACCAGGTTACGTACCGAGATTGCCTCTCTCTCTATCTCTCTCACACACAGACACACAATATTATCTGTAATCTATATACATATTGTTAGATGGCGCCAACTATGTTGTTTATAATCCTTAAATATGTAAGACTAGATGCATTCTCGCAACAATTAGAACCGTAGACCGGTTTCGCTCTCATTAGAGCTCTTCAGTACGGCATACTAATTGCAGCAAAAAGTACTTGGTTCCGAACTAGGTGGCGACACGTTCGCTACTCACTTAGTGTTTTAAGACTGGCTATACGATAGCCGTGTTATTTTTGGTGCATTTTTGCTGCAATTAGTATGCCGTACTGAAGAGCTCTAATGAGAGCGAAACCGGTCTACGGTTCTAATTGTTGCGAGAATGCATCTAGTCTTACATACTTTGTCCCTATATTGGGGTAGAAATGGGCCAGGGCTAACAATTTTTTAAATTGTTAGTTGTATACCGTCTCTATTTTTAATACTCTGTATTATTTGGAGCGGGCGTGACAACATAGTACTTGGTTCCGAACTAGGTGGTGACACGTTCGCTACTCACTTAGTGTTTTAAGACTGGCTATACGATAGCCGTGTTATTTTTGGTGCATTTTTGCTGCAATTAGTATGCCGTACTGAAGAGCTCTAATGAGAGCGAAACCGGTCTACGGTTCTAATTGTTGCGAGAATGCATCTAGTCTTACATACTTTGTCCCTATATTGGGGTAGAAATGGGCCAGGGCTAACAATTTTTTAAATTGTTAGTTAGTTGTATACCGTCTCTATTTTTAATACTCTGTATTATTTGGAGCGGGCGTGACAACATAGTACTTGGTTCCGAACTAGGTGGCGACACGTTCGCTACTCACTTAGTGTTTTAAGACTGGCTATACGATAGCCGTGTTATTTTTGGTGCATTTTTGCTGCAATTAGTATGCCGTACTGAAGAGCTCTAATGAGAGCGAAACCGGTCTACGGTTCTAATTGTTGCGAGAATGCATCTAGTCTTACATACTTTGTCCCTATATTGGGGTAGAAATGGGCCAGGGCTGACAATTTTTTAAATTGTTAGTTAGTTGTATACCGTCTCTATTTTTAATACTCTGTATTATTTGGAGCGGGCGTGACAACATAGTACTTGGTTCCGAACTAGGTGGCGACACGTTCGCTACTCACTTAGTGAATCCTTAAATAATTTATGATTTGGATTAAAACCAACAATTATTTCCCCACAGAGGCAAATAACTAACAGATTGAAAAAGCTGTACTTATGTTTAAAAATACCCATAAAGCTAGGTTTAAAAATACCCATAAAGCTAGGTTCATATAAACGCGAATTGCAAACACATTTCGCAATTCGCGTCTGTATGAACCTAGCCTTATGCGTATTTTAGTGAATTTTTATTTATAAAAATTCACTATTAGAGAGGTATCGATGGTGAGATTTTGCAAAATTTTTTTCAAATGAGCGCGAACTAGGACCCCTAGAACCCATATCCGGGGTCAGTTTCATTTTTATATGTTTATATATACATATATATATATATATATATATATATATATATATATATATATATATATATATATATATATATATATATATATATATATATGTGTGTGTGTGTGTGTGTGTGTGTGTGTGTGTGTATCCAACCGCTAACTCAAAAAATAACTAACCGATTTCGATAAAACTTGGCAAGTGCCTTTATTTTATTAATGGCTTGGATGAGTTCGTTAGCCAAGAAAATAGAAAAAGGTTTTCCGGGAAAATCTTGAGTTTTCTTTCGAAAAAAATTTTTTCCCCGAAAATTACAAATATATTTTTATGAAATTTGGTGCATATATAGCCTCGGGGAAGACCTTACTGCATACCAAAACTCAACTTTCTAAGTTTATAGGAAATTAAGTTATTTAAATTTTGAATTTTCTTTCGAAAAAAAATTTGTTCTCCAAAAGTTACAAAGCTATTTTAATGAAATTTGGTGGATATGTTGCCTTGAGAAAGACTTTGCCACATACCAACTGTCTAAGTTAATATAAAATTGAGTTATTCAAATTTGAAGGATTTAATAAAAATTCACTACCATAACGCACTTGCTGCGTCTAGAACTTTTTAAACATAAGTACAGCTTTTTCAATCTGTGGGATTGTTCTCTGTTTCTTGTTCATTCTCGAAATATTACTCTAGAGTATTCGCTGTTACCAACACACTTCACAACTTGCATGTGACCATAGAAGTAAGAAAGTTCATAAACTTAGTTCTCATAGAGACGGATGTGACACTGCCCCCTTCTTACAGTCGACCGTATTTTGATATACTGGATAAACACGTAAGAGAACATAGTTCATTTAGTATGCCTCGAAAACAATATGGAAGCAAAGTAACTAATGAAGAAGTGACTGCAGTTATTACACATGTAAGTAAAAGTACATTTCCCATAGTTGCGCCGATTTCAATTTTAATGTTTATTGTCAGGTAACTGCAAATCCATCTGCATCAACGCGACAAGTAGCGGCAGAAGCAAGTTTCCCTTCTCTCAACAATATCAAGTTTTGGAGAATTTTGAGGAGGTTATAGACCGTATAAAATTAGAATTTCTCAAACATTGTATCACGGTGATAGTGAGAGGCGACTTACATTTTGTCGTTGGTTGATGGAGAATGTAGAGGCCAATAATAACTTCCTAGGTCAAATAGTCTGGTCCGATGAGTCTAGGTTTTCAAATGTTGGAATTTTCAACAGAAATACCGAGCATGTGTGGAGTTTGGAGAACCCGAGAGGCCACAGACAAGCCAGACCACAAGTTAGGTTTGATGTCAATGTGTGGCCTGGGTTGATAGGTAACAGATGGCTGGGCCCGCATCTTTTTGAAGGAAATCTAACGTCTGAACGATACTTGGAGTTTTTGAATAACGAGTATCAAGATTTCCTAATGGAGATTCCGTTGTCCACATTACCTAATCTGTGGTATCAACAGGACGGCGCTCCCTCACATAATGGGAGAAATGTCAAACAATATTTAGATAGGGAGTTTTTTTTCTCCCTCGCGGCTCGTCCGTGGCCTCGCCGCCCCGACAGCACCGCAACCCTTGATAGGGAGCTTACTAACAGGTGGATTGGAAATGGAAGCAGTGTAAATTGGCCAGCGAAATCTCCAGACCTATCACCCTTATATTTCTTTCTCTGGGGAGCTCTCAAGGACATAGTGCACAAAACTCCTGTAACCAGTCTAAATGAAGTAAAAAATCACATTATTAGTGCATGTAGATCCATCAACAGAAGATCAATTGAGCGATCTATTCTAAAGTTGGAGACAAGAGCACGCAAATGTATCCAAGTAAACGGCAATTTATTTGAGCATTTGCCTCATTAACACTTAAGCTTAAGATATTATTTATTTAGTTGCAGACACGTTTTCATTACGTACTTTGCTTCCATATTGTATTCGAACCTTATTGAATGAACTATGTTCTCTTAAGTGTTTATCCAGTCTAGCAAAATCAGTTCTATGTGGTTGACTTCGCTGGGGATATTGTTGGAAATACATATCTGTAGCACCAACCGCATTTCTGTGGCACAAATAAAAAACTCTTAACATCTAACTTTGCTCTTCATTTCAAAAATGCATTGTAATCAAGATTATCAAAACGTCAAATAAACTATTTTATTAATAATAATATTAATTAAACGTGATTGAGATGCAAAACGATGCAAAACTGGCGTCTGTCTGATTGTTGAGTTTCTATGCATTTTGAATTTTGACAGCTGTACTAGTGTTTCATAACCAAAGCCCACCCATTGTAAATTATCAAATTTAAATAAAGGGGGGGATTAGATTAATGAACCGTATTTTTAGGGTTTCATACAGAAACGGCAAACCATTACTAATAAGAGTAGGTACGCCATCCGTCGTACCATTAAAGAGCTGTATCTTTGAACCATGTTCTCTTAACTGTTTATCATGGTGTTCATTATGTCTGATTTGACAATCATACTACGCATGAAAAAGTGTTGAAAATTTAAATAACGCAAAAAACAACATAAGGAATTTATCGTGCTATACATCATTGAATTTGCAATGAAATATGCTTTCTAATACAGGATGTACTTATTTTAACGGCCATATGAAAAAACAAAGTTGATGATGTTGTCTTCGAAACGAAACGTTGTACAGAGAATATGTTCACCACATCTTGTAGAGTAGAAAAAGTGGCAGTGAAGAAGTACGTTTCGTTTTTTTATATCGTTTCAAATAACTTCAGGAAAATATAAAAACGGATTTTACATTTTTCGATTTTTTTCGTATATCTTCGGAAGTATTCGGAAATTAGTAAATGTTAAGATGGCATGCTACAAGGCCCATAATTGCGCATATTTGCCTCAATGTAACCCACCCTGTATCTCTTACAAAAAAACTGGTCCGATTTTCCTGGCCAGTGAACTTCTTTAAGCTATCTACCCACCTACCAAGATATAATTATTCACAAAAAGCTTTTCGCCAAAACTTACAAAAAAAATTTTTTTCATGAAAATTTGCAAACAATTTATTCACGAAAATCGGAAAACATTTTTTTTACAATAATTTATTAAACATTTATGACTAAGTATCAAAATTTCACAAAAAATTTGCATATAAAAAATTGTATACGGGACCTCAACTTTTTCACGAATAATATAATGGAAAACCTTTCTGAATGCGTTATTTTCATTGCTAATATTAGTAGAGACGCCGTAACATAATTTTTGATATGCGGTAAAAATGTAAAACAATTGAAATAACTCGAAAACGATAAACGCTATCAATTTTTTATCACAAACATGCATTATGAATCGATGGAAAATGAAAAAGTGCAATAATATAAGACTTGTGCCACCCTGTTATTGTCGAAATAATTTTATAAGATGCAGCTCAATTTATTAGTATAATTTTTTTTCCAGTACCGGCAATATTGAGTTTTACCGTAGAAACTACTGTATATATGTAAACAGATAAAAACTAAAATTAACACTGTATATGGGTTCTTGGGTTCCTAGTTTCAGCTCATTTGAAGAAATCTTTTCAAGATCCAAAAATCGCGGTCTCCTCATTAGCGAATTTTTTCCTTCTCCATATGAACTTTGACTATGCAAAATCTCACACCCCACCGCGTGCGCAAGGTGCTTAAAGTTTTAGTTATGGAGCGAAGAAGAAACTGTGTACCCCTTACACAGTTTCTTCTTCGCTCCATAACTAAAACTATTGCCAAAGCATTAAAAAAAAGGTTCTATTTGCAATGAATTTTATGGAATTGTTTTAGTAAAATGAAGAACAATGACGGTTGAAGCTGAAACTTAAGGGTTTGTAAAACGCACTTCTTGCGACATTTTCTCTACATAACCCTTATTCTTTCCAGGTTCTTTGCCTAAAAGTTGCCAAATTTGACGTTTCAAATCGCGACTTTGACGTTTCAAGAGGAAAAACTATAAAATTTTCAAGGGAATTTGGCTGGTATTTCTTGACCCTTTTGCGCCAGAAAAACTTAATCTTTGTCTGTAATATACAATAGATTTTGTTATCCACATTGTGCCTTTCTCTGGTCATCAGTGGCACCCAAAATTTCTTTCTTCAAATACCTATACTTTTTTCTTGTCTAACTGACAGATCTAAATTTTGATACATAATTCATTTTATATGATGTTAACTCGCGTACCATAATGGTTGCTTTGTTCATTTCGGAGATATAAAAACTTTCCGAAAGGAAGCACAATTTTTTCGAGAAAAACTAGGCCGATTTTCCCGGCTAACGAACGTATCTAAGCTATTCGCAGAAGAAAGGTACTCACCAAATTTGATTGAAATCGGCCCATTATTCTTTGAGTTATCGGTGTTACATACATACATACATACATACATACATATATATATATATATATATATATATATATATATATATATATATATATATATATATATATATATATATATATATATATATATATATATATATATATATATATATATATATTCATTGATTGTAGTTGCCCTGGTCCATACTACATACAGACTTGGAGACTACTTCTCTGGATTTACTGTTGGGTTTCGTTTCTGTAAATGAAGGACGTAGCCAGCGCGTAAGTTAACTGGAACAAGTGGCCCTTCTGAATGCTAGAATTCTAGGATCTTCTTCAACGTTTCTGTAACCGGTTTCGCTACTCGACAGCATCCTAGGACAGATAAAATTGAATTAATACTCATGACAACAACAAACAAAAATCTGTTGCTATGTTATGATGTTTTGATCAAAACATTCTTTAAATTGAAAATGAAATGAAACAAATGACGGATGATGCCATCAAAAAGTCTACGTGATGTATGTCAATATTTAACATAAATATAGACTTAACCTAACAAGTAATAACTATAATAACAGTTATAACAATAAAAGAACTAAACAGTAACAGTAATAGAGCAGACTCTATACAAGGAAAATATCGACATACTTCCATTCATTTTCTTAATACAATTTTGTTGAAATAAACACATTTATTTTGTTTGATTTGATATAGCAACATATCTTTATTTGTAGTTGTTACGATTTCGCATTTGTTCAATTTTTATCTGTCTGATGATGTTGGGAAGCAGCGAAAATGATTACAAAAACGTTGAAGAACATCCTATAACATCTAGAATTCAGAAGGGCCACTTGCTCCAGTTAGCTTACGCGCTGGCTCCGTCCTTTACTTATAGAAACAAAACTCAACAGTGAAGCCAGAGAAGTAGTCTCCAAGTCTGTAAGCAGTACACACACACAGATATATATATATATATATATATATATATATATATATATATATATATATATATATATATATATATATATATATATATATACAGTGGCGAATTTGCCCTAAGGCCCAGTAGGCCCGAGCCCAGGGCGGCCAGATATTAGGGGCAGCCAATAAAGTAAATTCATTATATAGTCTATATAATGGGTGCTGAGAAAGGGGCGGCTGGTACTTACTACATGGCCTGGGGCCTAGTGCGGCCATGACTGCAAATCCGCCACTATATATATATATATATATATATATATATATATATATATATATATATATATATATATATATATATATATATATATATATAAACATATAAAACTTGAAACTGACTCCGGATATGTGTTATAGGGGGGCCTACTTCGCGCTCATATGAAGAAATTTTTTTTACTTTCAAAAGTCGGGATCTCCTCATTAGTTAATTTTTTTAAATAAAATTCACTAAAAAAAGCCTAAGTAATGAAGTGCGGAAGCTACAATAAAACGAAAAGAGCTAGACAGAGAGTCTTGACTGCGACAACAAGGCGACATAGCGTTTAGACTGTAATAATGAGCCAACAGATTATATTATGAGAATCAAGTTTAGTTTATTTTTGATAAAAATAGTGCAAAATTCAGTACATTCAATTATTCATAATTCACCAGAGTGGTTCCAATGTCTTTTTTATGATATATAATTGTTGTTGGCTTGATTGAATTGATAACCCAATTCATATAGCCACGGTCCTCGTGTCGCATTAGATTCTGAAACAACATGGGCACAGCAGCAACTCATTGATTAAATTATATCGCTGCACATGTAAGTGAGCGCTGATATGTCTCGGATTAAAAGGTTTGCATACAAATAACAGGTATGTGTGTACACACACACACACACACACACACACACACACACACACACACACACACACACACACATATATATATATATATATATATATATATATATATATATATATATATATATATATATATATATACACTAGTACTTATTAAACTGTGTGTGTGTGTGTGTTCTGTTTCTTTAACGTCGGCCTATATCCGCGACCATGGCCAATCACCGACGCCAGCGAGAAGTTTCACCTCACTATCCTGGAAATTTTGCCGAACCCATGCATTTCTGTAAGGACGGTAGGGCTCTTTAACCTGCCCAAGATCGCATGCCCACGGGACCGACGGCTTTACTTTACTTTAATTAAATTTACAGATAATTAAACAGTTTTGCATTTTTAATAAATTTAATAATTGCAAACAATATCCTTTTATTTCTAAGAGCAATATATAAAAGAGTGGCCACACTCAATGGCAAACAAATATTTTCAGTGAGCATGCTCCTAAAAATCAGCTCTCTTTGTTGATTGTGGAAGCTGCAACAAAAAATAATTAAATGTTTAAAGTCGCCGATACTTACCCCGTCGCAATCAATTCCAATGTCTCTATTTATATTTAAAACTTCTAATTCGCAATATCCGTATTCTGCTACAGAGCACGGACATTGGAGCAATCGTCAGGATGGCCGAGCGGTCTAAGGCGCTGCGTTCAGGTCGCAGTCCACTCTGTGGGCGTGGGTTCGAATCCCACTTCTGACAATGCTTTTTTGAACAATAATAATGTAATAACATATGTGCTGATCTTGCATTCTTTATAATCTTCTATTGTCTTAAATGTTACACTATGTCTGATGCAATAAGTCCGCTACGATCTGTGCTCTATAAAATGACGTAAGTTATACATGATTTCCACAAATAATAAATAGTGAATTTTCTAAATTAGAGATTTCAATTTTGGACGTACCATCAGAGAAGCCAAATTTGTTAAACTATAGATATAAATTATTATTTAAAATCCATTTCATACTATTAACTAATTTTCGCTGCTGTAAAATTCTACAAATGAAATTATACCGGATGGTGCAAATACCATTGCAATCTCCAAAACGGTAAGAGTTTGCAGGTTGGTTAAATTGAGAAAAGTTGTCGTTTTTTAGGCTTTTTAATATGACGTCGCCAGCGTTGCCAACTTGTTTTTACTTTTTGAGATATTAGGAAAAATGTAAAGATTTCCATTATTTTCAATCAATAGTATTTCAAAAACTATCAGTCTGATAATAAAAAGTTTAGTACATAATTTCTCTGCTTCTGTATTCACCACAACATAGGTGTATCACTTTCTCAGAATGACGTTTGACATTTAAAATATCGATGCCATTTCCCTTTTTATTTTCGTAAAAAATCCACTATTGGAGTGATCCTGAGTTTTAAATTTTGAAAAACTTTCTGCAAGTGAGGGCGTACTAGGAACCTTAGAACGCATATTCGGGAACAGTTTCAATTTATATATATATATATATATATATATATATATATATATATATATATATATATATATATATATATATATATAGTGTGTGTTGTCTTCTTTCATGGCTGCGGTCGTCAGACCATTCGCACATTTTTTCCGGCTTCTTGGTTTGGATCCCAATATATATATATATATATATATATATATATATATATATATATATATATATATATATATATATATAAATATATATATATATATATATATATATATATATATATATATATATATATATATATATATATATATATATATATACAGATTGGTCCAACAGTGCGTTCAACTTCAATGCCTCCTTTATTATTTAATAAAACAAAATTTTGAGACAAAACTTGCAGGTACTAACGTTAGCTACAAACTAACACAACTTTTCATATACAGCGTGTTGCAAAAGTTAGATACATCCCAAAATTCACTTTTTTTAAATGGTACACCCTGCATATTATTTCATTTCTAAATTCCTTTTGTTTTGCCGATTCGTCCAGTTTATAGTTGTTGGGCAGAGTCGTTCAAAAGTTATGGCAACTTTTCTTAAACATCGGAGGCATATTTGAGGGTCTGTATCTTCATTAATATGTCAGCATGCAACCCTGGTGATCCTTGCTTGCTCCAAAAAACTAATCTCTTTTCAACTTTTGTCTCTTCAATAGTACGATACTAGAAAACTGGCACAACACCATCGTAATACTGGTCCACAAGAAAGGAGACATCTTAAACCTAAAAAATTACAGGCCGATAAGTCTACTTAGCCACCTCTACAAATTATTCACTAGAATAATTACCACATGACTTGAAAATAAGTTGGACTTCGTCCAGCCAGTGGAATAAGTCGGTTTTCGAAGTGGGTTTGGAACCAATGATCATCTCCAGAGCGTCAAAACAGTGATTGAAAAGACCATCGAATATGGCAGACCTCTTGTTCTTGCTTTTGTGGATTTCCATAAGGCTTTCGACACTGTGGAGCTGGACGCAGTGTTGCAGTCCCTAGAAGCATGCCGTATTGACTATCGCTACACCAAACTAATTTACAATATATATAAAAATGCTACTCTTGTGGTAAAACTACATGAAAACACGAATCCTGTAAAAATTTGGAGAGGAGTACGCCAGGGAGATACGATGTCTTCAAAACTGTTTATCACCGTCCTGGAATATGTGTTCAAGAAGCTACATTGGGACCAGAAAGGTCTAATAGACGGCCAAAGTTTGTCAAACTTACGGTTTGCAGACGACATTGTCTTACTGGCTGACAACTTAAAAGATATTAGAGTGATGCTACAGGAACTTCAGGAGGCCTGTGCAACAGTAGGTCTAAAAAGAAACATCGGAAAAACAAAATTTATGACAAACCTCGTTCTTGGTAACAACCTAATTATTGAAAACCCTGACGTGGAATGGGTAGATAAATACACATATTTGGGCCACGAGATAAGCATATCCAAAGACAACCAAACATGCGAGATAAACAGAAGAGTTATACTAACCTGGGCGGCTTACGGCAAACTTGGAGACGTTTTCAGAGGCGACCTTCCAATATGATTGAAAAGAAAAGTTTTCAACCAATGTGTTCTACCGGTTATGACCTACGGCGCCGAAACACTAACCCTTACCAACGCTTCTGCTAAGAAACTAAAAGTAGCACAGTGCAAAATGGAGAGGTCGATGCTTGGCGTTTCGTTACGTGACCACGTTAGAAATGAAGAATTACGCAGAAGAACAGGAGTGACTGATGTGGTCGTACATGTGGCAAAACTCAAATGGAAGTGGACGGGACATGTGGCTCGCATGCAAGATGACAGGTAGACAAAACGATTACTTGAATGGAGACCCAGATCCGATAAAAGAGACAGGAAGACCACCAACTCGCTGGACAGACGACATTACAGTATACAGTGTGAGTAAAATCACTAGTAGTTAAGTTTTCTCGAGAAATTCAAATAGAATATTATAATCAATTTAGATACATCAACAAATATTCTTTCAGTCTGATGAAGTATTCCCTATACCTAAAACCAGTATTTACTAAGATATTGGGTATTTTTTAAGAAAAAAGGAGCATTTATACACAGGATCGAATTTGTGTATTATATCGTAACTTTGCAAAATAAGCAATGTATTGACTTACTTGTCAAACATTAACTCAAACGATCTAGTAGTTATTTTCTCGTATTTGAATTATAATTCAATAACATGACGCTAAAATGAATTTCTCTCGACAAGAAATGACTGATATGATTTATCTGTTAGAGGCAAGAAACAAAAACTGTTTATTCGCGACAAGAATCTGCCATGAGACAATCACCAGAAGCGCTTTTGAAATTCTGATGCGACGTTTTGACAAAACGGGGAACACAGGATACAAGAAGACTGAGAGAACAGAGACTGTTTTGAACGAAGAGAAAGACCTGACGATCGTTACACTAATAAAGTTAGCGTCATCAGAGGATGAAAAATTCTAAGTACTTTCTACTATAGAGAATATATACTATACGGTGATTTGGGTTCTCCAAGTGTACTTATTAGTGCTCATCACAGGTTCCAATCTTCACTTAGCGAAGAAAAAGAGTTGATAGTAAATTTGGAAGTGATAGAAGACCCTCATATCAGTTCAAGAAAAATAGCAAGTGAAATTGATATCAGTAAGACCTCTGTTTTACGATTTTTAAACCAATTATAAGTCCACGAGGGCGAATATCCTCAACTCCTCACGGTTTTGGATACGACACACATCTTAACGAAAAACAAAAACCAAACCTAGAGCTCAGAATGTAAGTGATAGAAAAAGCAGCACTAACAACTATATGATGCAAAATAACAAAGAATATGTGTATTGGTATGACATAAATGAGTTGGTTGACTTAGACTTTTAGTGGCTTCTCACGTTGCTGGTAATAATGCTCATAACAACGAAATTTAGTCAATCATCGAAGAACTGAAGGAAGCTGGTGTTATCGCCTAGTAAACCTACATATTACCATACATGCCTGTCTATTGCTTAGTATAAAAATGTTTATCGATAAATTCGGACGTTCCCAGTCTAATAAACGTTTTAGGTTTAAGACTATCTTTTTGTCACTGGACACAGCAACAAATCCAAAGAGATACAAGATTATTCAACTATCTGTTGTTCACTGATGAAGCAACATTTCATAAGAACGGAGATGTTAACAGATAAGTACACTTGGAGAACCCAAATTACCACAACACATCTTTTTAAACACCTGACGATCGTTTCATTAACAATGTTAGCGTCATAAGAGGATGAAAAATTCTCTTCAGAAAGAAAGAAAGCAGACATTTGCAAGTTTTCTGAAATAATAAAAGAAGGTCGGAATAAGTTTTGAGAAGTAATGACCGTAAATCTTAGTATAATCCTTTATATGCCCCAACAAACGATTAATAATCAAACCGAGAGGAGTCTAGACAGGAAACCGTATAGAAGTGTTTCAAAAATACTACACTAATTCATTCCTGTGTATAAATGTACCTTTTTTCTTAAAAAACCACCCAATTGCTCAGAAAATACTGGTTTTAAGTATAGAAAATACTTCATGAAACTGAAAGTACATTTATTGATGTGTCGAAATTGGTTATAATATACAGGATGTTCCATTTGAATTTATCGAGAAAACTTGTTATAATGTTTTTACTTATTCTATATACCATTTTCAAGAAATACTTTCTGTATTGATTGAAGTTGAAAGAAGAACACTTTTTCAGATTTTTGTCATGATAGAACGTTGCATGGTGACATATTAATGAAGATAAAGACCGTCAGATGTGCCTCTAATTTTTAGAAAAGTGGCCATAACTTTTGAACGACCCTATAGACCCCAAAAACTATACACTGAATGAATTGGCAAAACAGAAGGAATTAAAAAATTAAACAATATGCAGGGTATACCATTAAACAAAATGAAGTTTGGGTTGTATCTAACTTAAACAAAAATGATATCTTGTTCAAAACGCATGAAATCTGTGCACCATTGTTTATCCAAATGTCAAAATAAAACATAAAAAACATACATTCATCGAGCTGGATTCGATCGCGTAATTCTCTGCTTATGAGGCAAGCGCGACGCCTCTCATCCATCTAGGCATACGTCAAGTAACGTTTTGTTTACAAGATAAGCCTGTTACATGCTGACATATTAATGAAGATATAGACAGTAAGATGTGCCTCTGATGTTTTAGAAAAGTGTCCATAATTTTTGAACGACTCCTTATAGACCCTAAAAACTATACACTGGATGAATTGGCACAACAAGAGGAATTCAAAAATGGAACAATATACACGCTGTACCATTTTAAAAAGAGCCAAGCTTGGGTTGTATCTAACTTAAACAAACATAATTTTAGTTTGTAGCTAACGTTAGTACCTGCAACTTTTGTTCCAATTTGTCTTAAATTATTGACTAAAGAAGATATTGAACTTGAACGCACTGTATATATATATATATATATATATATATATATATATATATATATATATATATATATAATTTTAGGTTGTAGTCCTTTTCAACCTATACAATTTCAGTCTCAAATAAATTCGAAATACCGAAAAATATAGACGTGAGAGCTCGTGGCGTATGTGGTAGGCCACCGTGTGTGTGTGTGTTTATATATATATATATATATATATATATATATATATATATATATATATATATATATATATATATATATATATATATATATATATATATATATATATATACCGACTTGCTACTACTCTGTTTTGTCTTTGTGTTACCAAATATTACCTCTTTAAATTTCCGTTTCCTTCGATTTAAAGGATTATTTCGTAACGATTTGTGCTCAATTTATTAAGTCTTTAGATCATTATGCCCAGACGCTGTTTACGAAACAATTACAATTATTTGAGTGAATTCGAAAGGGGACGTATTGTTGGTATCTGGAAAGCCGGGTTTTCAATCAGACAAATTACCGACCACATATGACGCAGTGTGTCGGCAGTGTTGCTAGTCCATGTGGTCTAAAGAAGGAATCCATAATCATCGTCATGGATCCGGGCAGCCTGAAGCAACTTCGGCACGAGAAGATCGTCATCTGATGATTGCGGCCTTACAAGGCAAAGTTTTCATAACACGGACGATTGGAAATGCTTCGTTGGGAGTTTTACACAAACGAGTCTCTATGGCGTGCCATAAAATTATGTCTCTGTTTTTAAAACCATGCTTTTATAATTTTACCAAGTAGTCATGGCTTTCAGAGGTGTGCTGTCCTGTGTTTATGTGTTTTTTTATGTGATATGTCTCCAAGCTCATTAGATATCACACGTTCTTCATTGTTTTCCTAGTTTTCATAGTTCGACTTTTGGTAAACATATTTTAGGATCTTTATGTACTGTTTATCATAAGCTATATTTTTTGTAGGCTCCTGAAGAAGCATCAAAGTAGTTTTGTCGACTGCCAGACCTTGAACTTTCTTGGCGGTGCTTCTAGTTTACGCCTGCATTCCATCTACTCCCTTTTGCACAAAGGAGAGTTTCATCCTGTGTGAGAATTGTCTTTAACACGTCCACGGGGTTTTCTCCACCAAAGTCCAAAAAGGATCGACACATTCAACACGACGCTGGCGCTGAACTGCTGAAATAGGTTTGAGGACATACCTTGCAATAACTTTATTCATGCCTAAATATTCGTAGAGGATACGGCAAATGCTTGTATCTGAAAGCACCGACATTTTGACAACTCTTTCACTTTCAAGCGTCGATCCTTTAATGCGAGATCCGCAACGAGGGCAATCTTGTTGTCCGTCACCACTTCCACCGTTTTTCTTGTTCTTTCGTCACCTTCCAAGGATTCCTGTCCCATTTAAAACCGTTTTGACCAATATCTTATTACAACATAAGACGGAGAATTTTCCAGTTACACATCATCCAGCCGAACTTTGATGCTCTGAGGTGGAAGACGTTCTCGAGTTTAATAACAGCTCTATACAATTTTTGTGACTTCTGACATCGTGATGAACAAGTGTCAGTTATAAGAAAACTAATTGACATGAAATCCATTTTTGTTTTTCCTTGGTTAAAGGAAATTAAAGGCTTTTACTACCCAACAAACTGATTTATTCTCAAAAACCCTACGCGTTTCAACACATTAACGTGCCATCTTCAGGAGTTTAGACCTAGAATGTAAAAAGGTGGTTGTCAGAAACTATGTTTCTGGTAGGTCTAACATGCGAGTGACTAACACTGCAACTACAGAAAGAATACAAAGTCCAGCAAAGCTAAATGTCAAATACAGATTATCCCTAACGGCCATGCAATATTAAACTGACATTAGTGTCAGGAGTTATAAAACATCTCTATAAAAATGCACAATTTAAGATTTAAAAACTTATAACCGGACTGGGTTCCCACAAATATAAACAACACTCTTATGGAGTCACAAGCAATAAGTTGAATTCAAACTAGGCAAATTACATAAAAAGCTACAAACAAGCACAAACATAAAAGCAAAGCAGGCTGCACAGCTGAGCAGAACTCCCCGAGAACATCTGAACATGTGAAATTCAGAAAGAAAAGAAGGAAATAGATGCCACATTTGGGTTAATACTTACAAATTTCCTGTTTCAATTACAGAAAGATGCTGTATGAAATGTCGTCAAAGTTTGGCTTTTCATCTATTGTCCTCAGGATACCAAACAGAAACTGCGTAAAACAGGAAGGCAGGAACATCACAAGACTTGAAGAAATCAGAGGATGAATGCAAAAGACGCTTATTTTTTTGGTTTAATTTTATCAAACGAACAAAATGGAGTCCCATGGATCTCTAGATATTTAACTCAAGAAATGCAAACTGAAGGTGACAAGTGACAAGTGACATGACAACCAGAAGTGACAAGTGAACTGCGACCGGCGGAGAAAATTTCAACGGCGCGGAGAGAAAACCAAAGAAACAGTCGATTTTGCTCTATGGCTGGAATCGATCACACATCATTCGGAGCACTACCATTGAAAGTTCCAGTCAGGTTTCTGCAAATGAATGTCTATTCACTCAGGATTTTCTGTATGTGAAAAGAAGGTTATTCTTGAACTTGGAACCAAAAGAAGCACTTTAATTATGTGCAGCTAGAGCACTACCACCGAAAGTTTATTCAATAAGGTTTCTGTAAATGGAAGGAAATTTTATGCTACTGGTGTTTGAAACATTAAGAACATTATTATTGGAGCCATTTATGTACTTGTAGATCTCCATTTTCTCCAGGACAAACTGTTGCATACCAAAACTAGATGGGTGAAGGATTCTAGCGTCGTTCTCCTTGTCAAAGGTGTGGCCGCTATCTCTGAGGTGGTAACCGAAGACAGAAGTGGTGTTATCGACATTATTTCTGCTTCTAAGATGTTCAGAGACCCTGGTGCCCAGTGCCCTTCCCGTTCTTCCTATATAAACACTGTTACATTGGGGTCCCCACAAGTGAGACAATATACCCCCGACTTCTTGAGGTGAGGAATAGAATCCTTATTATGAACCAGAATCTTCTTAACAGTATCTCTTGACTTGTATGCGAACTTGATATTTTCTCTCTTTAAGACACGAGAGACTGCAGCAATGATTGGGCCACAGTATGTAAGACGAAAGTATGAGGGACTATCTGGTTGGGCTGGCGAGAGATTGGAACTTGTCTCTCTCAAGAGCTGACGGCTCTTTTTTCTTATCAATCTGTCTATTAAGTCGACAGGGTATTCATTATTTACTGCTAGCTGTTTAATAAATAACATTGAGCTCGTCCCCGACAGTGGGACTCGAAACAGTCTATCAATTAGATATCTTAGTCGGGAACGAACTTTAATAACGAGCTCAATGTTATTAATGTTTCAAACACCAGTAGCATAAACTTTCCTTCCATTTACAGAAATCTTATTGAATAAACTTTCAATGGTAGTGCCCTAGCTCCACATAATTAAAGGGCTTCTTTTGGTACCAAGTTCAAGAATAACCTTCTTTTCACATACAGAAAATCCTGAGTGAATAGACATTCATTTGCAGAAACCTGACTGGAACTTGCAATGGTAGTGCTCTGAATGATGTGTGATCGATTCCAGTCATAGAGAAAAATCGACTGTTTCTTTGGTTCTCTCTCCGCGCCGTTGACATTTCATCCGCCGGCCGTAGTTCACATGTCACTTCTGGTTGTCATGTCACTTGTCACTTGTCACCTTCAGTTTGCATTTCTTGAGTTAAATATCTAGAGATCTATGGGACTCCATTTTGTTCTTTTGATAAAATTAAACTAAAAAAATAAGCGTCTTTTGCATTAATCCTCTGATTTCTTCAAGTCTTGTAATGTTCCTGCCTTCCTGTTTTACGCAGTTTCTGTTTGGTATCCTGAGGACAACAGATGAAAAGCCAAACTTTAACAACATTTCATACAGCATCTCTCTGTAATTGAGACAGGGAATTTGTAAATATTAACCCCAATGTGGCATCTATTTCCTTCTTTTCTTTCTGAATTTCACATGTTCAGATGTTCTCGGGGAGTTCTGCTCAGCTGTGCGGCCTGCTTTGCTTTTATGTTTGTTCTTGTCTGTAGATTTTTATGTGATTTGACTAGTTTGAATTCAACTTATTGCTTGTGACTCCATAAGAGTGTTTTTCATATTTGTGGGACCCCAGTCCCGTTTTCAGTTTTTAAATCTTAAATTGTACATTTTTATAGAGATGTTTTATAACTCCTGACACTAATGTCAGTTTAATATTTAATGGCCGTTAGGGCTTATCTGTATTTGACATTTAGTTTTGCTGGACTCTGTATTCCTTCTGTAGTTGCAGTGTTAGTCACTCGCATGTTAGACCTACCAGAAACATAGTTTCTGACAACCACATTTTTACATTCTAGGTCTAAACCCCTGAAGATGGCACGTTAATGTTTTAAAGCGCGTAGGGTTTTTGCGAATAAATCAGTTTGTCTGGTAGTAAAAGCCTTTAATTTCTTTTAACCATGTCAAACCCAGAGGTTATGACATTTAGAAATAATAATAAGACTTGAACTATGTCTTACCAAATTTTGGCACGCTGTACCTCGTAGATCATTTCTTTGAAAATTTGCTCCCGTAATGCACTTTCTGCGTACAAAATTTTCGCTTTTTCTTCAAATGACCGTTCCACATTTTCTTTAGTTATTCAAGAATCTGACAAATTATACTGCTCAAAAACCTCCACCGTATAGCTATTTGATGGAAGTATTATTGCTTAGGAATTTTTCAAAAAATCTGGCAAATACGTAAACTGTGTTGTGGTGAATTAGGGTTTACAAAGTGTACTTTTCAGTCACTACATAAAAACTGACATCATATTATTTTTAAAGAAACTACCTATCACCTAATAAAACAAGTCAAAAAGAGAAAACATAGAATTTCCCAGTGTAGATTTAGTTAGATATGTCGTCAGCGTCCTCGTAGTGCGGGAAATAAACCTGAAAGCTGGACCATTTTCAGTTTGCAGGCGCGACAGAGGCAGGGGTACGAGTGATAGTAGCAGCAGGAGAGAGAGTACGGGTTGATTCCCTATCCAATTCCATTAGATTCTCAGCGACTAGTGGCAATATTCTCACTGTGAAAGGAGAACTTATCCTCACAGGATATTTCTAAGTTGCCATGACGCAGACTCTTTCCAGGCTAACCTCTCGTGCTCTCTGGGGACGGCTGCTAGGCGGCGCTAACCGTAACGCTGCAGGAGTAATACGTGCCGGACAAGGATGTTCAAACAATGGGACTTACTTTTCAACTTGATGAATACCCTGAGTTAAACGTCTTTTTAACCGACATCAAACAGTTCTGACGCAACACCTGCGTTTTGGTAGCAAATTTTTATAAAAATTTGGTGTATTAACCCTAAATACAGCCGAAGTGTATAAAAGGCTAAGCTATGGTTCGTTTAAAGCTAATCTGAAGAAACTGCTAATTGGTAAAGGTTAAGTTAAAACTAAATGAAGTACTGATCTCTTTTGATGTCAAGTCGTTGTTCCCCAGCATCCCTATCTATATAGCTCTTCAGTATGTAACATAAAAACTTTTAACAATACCTGTAAGAAATGCCTGAACGTTGGGGGCAAGTATAACATAAAAACCTAACCTCCACGTTGTGGAGACAGTATAACAAAATTTTATTATGCCCTAGGTATTTGTTGAAGAATTAATGATTAGTTTGGCTACTCAGTCGGGGCACAAATATAATATAAATCATAGCAGGGCGTGGGCTTCATATCACTTGTAGTCAGTGGGTTTTAGGATGCACACATAAAAGTCAGGAGTTATAAGTAAAATCAGTTTATTAAAAGATTATTGAAGTTATATAATGCAGCTCGACTTAATTAAGCAAATTTAATTAAAGGAAAAATATAAATTGATTACTCTAAATTGGCATATAGCACTGTCAAAATGAGTTGTGAAGCATACACTACTTTAAAAAGAAAATTACAGATAAATGATGTACTTAACTCGAGGTTCAGACTACTGCCTCCGGAGTGGTGATCACATTCGTCTAGCCTTGGATGCTGGAGGTGCCTCAGAGACTTTGTGGGGAAACGGCTCCGTTCAGCAAGGTGTCATTTAGCAATATATAATTGATAGGGCAGCTACTCATAGGGCTGTTCCTCAGCGGCACCATTTATAGTGCTGCTACTCATAGGGCTAATTCCTGACGGTTCTGTCTAGCAAGGTGTTATTGAGGGCTGCTCCCTGACGGTTCTGTTCAGCAAGGTGTTATTGAAGATTGCTATCTAGCGGTTCTGTCCAGCAAGGTGTTATTGAAGGCTTCTCCCTAGCGGGGTGCTATAAAATTCCATGCGTATTAGTATTGTTTCAGGGCTTAATAGTTTACATGAGGCGGCTGGTAGCAGGTTGCGTTTACATACAAACTTTATCAGCGTTGACAGTTAGAAATAAACTAACGTTAATGAAACGAAATCTTAAATGATCTCTTTTAAAATGCAATTAAGACAGCACAATAGCAATCAATTACTGAACTAACGCTACCACAAGCCACCGTTTAACAGTCTATAGTTTATAACAAAGAAAGCAGTTATCGAAAGTGGGTTTAGTACGCATACACTAACAAGCAATCTCATATTAATATCAACCAAAGAAATGTATGAGCAACTGGAAATAAGCCGGTATCTAAGTATAAAACTTACCCATTTAGGCATGCTGTTTTCCCGATTGAAAATTTAGCTGTACGACAACATTTCCGGTTAACTTGAAACATATGAGAGGGTGTCACGCATTGCAAGCGTTTATAAAGATTTTCTTATCTAGACATGTCATGGAACTGTCGCGACTTGCAGGCGTATTCCATTGAGTTGTGATGAGGTAGAGTAACCGACCGCCAAGTTTGACGTCACTAAAGGGACTGATTTAGAAGCTTATTGTAGAAAAATAAAAGGCGTTAACGCGTGTGACATGTGACGTTTATGTTAAATACATGCGACATGTTACAAGTATGCTTCATAAAAACCAGCTATCGGACATGCACTTGGAGGAATATATTAAATTAACTTCATAATGCACATGCATAATACTCTGAGAGTATCTTTAGAGTCGGAGGAAAGTTTTATTGGCAGACGAAGAACCACACTGGGAAACCCATTGTCTCTCTTCGTTGCCGAACTCTTCATGAGCCGATTTGAGAGTGACATTTCTGTGGTGGTGGAGTATTTTCAGAGGGTATGGTTGAGATATGTCGATGATATTTTTGCCATATTTGCCCTCAGTCAATATAATATCAATAATTTTGTTAATAAGTTAAACAGTATATTTCCTTCAATCAAGTAATTATTTACGAAATGGAGATTGATACTCTTATCAAAAATATAGATAGGTTAGAATTTGACATTTATAGGAAAGAAACTTTTACAAATCGCTTCATACCATTAGATTCAAATTACATACATACATATTTATTACCTTCAAAGCTTACAAGGCATGTCCACATCTAAAATATAAGCCTAAAAAATAAAGACTACGACGATCCAATAAAACCTACAAGTAATAAACCATTACAACACAACTGTAAGACACTTTGACAAACATGACTAAAAGCGACAGGATAAATATTCATCCACAGAATAAAATGCGTTTTTTAATAAAAAGTTCTTTATAGTTTTTTTAAAGATCTTACTCTCTAGTTCCTGGAAAGCCAACGGCAGTTTGTTATACAATTTAACGCCAGTGAACGTACAGAAAGACTGGAACCTTGCCAAGCGATGCCTTGGTGTGATGAATTTGTCCCTATTTCTTGTGTTGTGGCAGTGAAGGTCCGAGTGCCTAACAAATTCACTTTGATGACTGTAGAGATAACACAGACAGCAAAGAATATACACGCACGGGATGGTAAGGATTCTGTACTTCACAAACAAATCCCGGCAACTTGTCGTTTCAGACACACCAGCCAATACTCTCATCACTTATTTCTGCTTCAGGAAGATTCTTGATGCACCACCCACAGCACCGCAAAGGATGATGCCATACGTCGCCACACTATGAAAACGCGCATGGTATGCTAACAATGCTGCACTCTCTTCGACAGCCATTTTTATTCTTCTTACGGAAAATATGCCAGTTGACAACTTAAGGCAAAGCGCATCAATGTGCTGAATTCACAAAAGCGTGTCATCAACTACAAAATCCAGTAGTAAAATAGTAACATGTTCAGGGGACTTTTTGCTGGTAAGGATTAGTTTTTGGGTTTTGCACAAATTAACAACCAAACTGTTTGCCTCAAGCCAAGCTTCAGCAACATCCAGGCCGGCCAATGCTTTCTTGTTCAACACGTCCCTTTTTGCAGCTCTTTCTATGAGGGTAGTGTCATCTGCAAAAGCTATTATGTTCTTACGATGGAATTGGTTCATTAGGTCGTTAATATATATAGAGAATAACAGAGGGCCCAATATAGACCCCTGAGGAATACCTTGTTTCATTAGCCTTAGAGACGATTTTTCTCCATTTAGGTCCACTAATTGATATCTGTTCTCAAGGTACGACCCAAGCAACTTCCATACAATGCCTCTTATACCGTAATGATGCAGCCTCATCAACAGCCTCTCGTGATCCACACAATCGAACGCCTTACTCAAATCTATACTGGAAAGCATTGTTTCCTCCATATCTTCAAATGACGCCAAAATGGTCTCAATTATCTCGATCATTGCCGTAACTGTTGACTTTCCTGCACGAAAGCCATGTTGATTTCCACTCAGAATCGACCTTGATTCTATAAAACTCACCAGCCTCGACTTGAGCAGAGCCTCAAAATTTTTTCCAACTACCGGCAACACTGATATAGGTCTATAATTTCTACAAAAGTTGACATCCTCATTTTTGTACAAAGCAATCACCCTAGCCAACTTAAGCTGATCAGGAAATATTCCCTCCCTGAAACAAATATTTATTAAGAAGCAAAGTGGGACAGCGACGTACACTATACATTTCTTTAGCAGGTTGACTGAAAATCCATATATGTCTGTCGAATTTTTATCTTTCATATTTGCCACTGTCTGTATAATTTCTCCAGGGGTTGTTTCAAACAAGAACATGGAGCTTGGAGAGCTCGCCACCTTCTCTTTTAGCATTTGTTCACTTTAATCAACTTTTGAGTTTCCAAGTATCCTCTCTGTCACAGAATCTCCAATTTGAGCTTTCTTGTTAAGATTTACTTAGTTTTCTGAGCAGTAAGTGATACAACTCAAAGATGAACAAAATGATAGATATTGCGATTTGTAACGGTTTCTCTCCTAACATTGCGTATGGATTAGTTACTAAGTAAAGGTGAAAAATGTCGATAAGTAACATTACAACATTGAAGCCTGATTCCGATGAGCCACCCAAAAGCTTCGTTGTACTCCCTTTCTATGTTTTTCTCACAAAAGTTAGAGAAAATATTCAAAGATAACGACTTGAGAGTTGTTTATAAAGTTGATAATTTGAAGAACTTTTTGGGTGGGGCAAAGATTACTATTGACTTCTGACAAAAAGCGGTCAATTTTGTACGAAAATTAGCTGAAAATTATGGACCGTTAAACCATAAACTTAACTAAAACTACCGCCTAAGCATGAGAGAGAAAATAACTAACCTGTTGCATATCAGCCCTTTTTGTGAAACTTCCATCCTTTATATGTGTTGACTAAACATAACAAACACTGTTTAGTCCACCCACTAACATTAATAAAATCGTAAAGGAATAATTTGCACTTGTATATTAAAAATTCCCAAATAACACAAATAATTGGTCAACTGAAATT
Organism: Tillus elongatus; assembly: GCA_964006375.1. Taxonomy (NCBI): domain Eukaryota; kingdom Metazoa; phylum Arthropoda; class Insecta; order Coleoptera; family Cleridae; genus Tillus; species Tillus elongatus. The sequence continues at coordinate 65,870,592 of OZ023262.1, read as the reverse complement.
AAAACAGATAAACAATATAATACCAAACGATAAACGTCAGTTACAGCGTGTAACTGACCTAATATCAAATGTTTCGTTGCTAGGTAACGGCTTAGACATACTAGCTCTCATATATACCCATAAGCCAGTTTTTGCCATTGTCAATGAAACGCGGTGATGTTAAAAATAAATCTTTCAAATTTGAATAGCTTAATTTTCTGTAAATCTAGAAAGCAACGTGTTCACGAAATTTGATCGAAATAGCTTTGTAATTTTCGGAACACTTTACCCCTCGGTCACTGAGGCTACGTAACAAATGTTTGTTTACGCGGTGTTATATCCTAAGCGTATAAGTAAACATCTAAGTACAGAATTAACACACTGTTTTAAAATGATTTTTATACACGAGAACATATTTTGTCTACAATGTTTAGTTCATGCTTTCGCTTCTCATATTTCATAAGGAATTTTACCAAATCATGGTGTGGCAACAACGTCATAACTTCTTTATAAAAACGATAGTTCCGTAAAAATTGCCTTCCCTAAACCTTGAACTTTTCACTACATGCCACATTTAATACAAATTAATCGAGGACGTTCATCAAGCACAAATATAGTATATTTTAAAAATGTATTGAGTCTCCTACTGAAAAAACAATAACTTTTACAATCACATCATCTTTAGTTTAATGCAAATCTATATTGGGCAAACGGAGAGATTAATAACAACAAGATTGAAAGAGAATATACCTCATTTCAGATTCAATAGTGCAGAAAAATCTAGCGTTGCCCAACATATGCTTGACTCGGGACATAAGGTAGGCGACAGTAATCTTAAGTTGTTGAAGGCAACCACGGATTATCGAAAGTTAGATTTTTTGGATAGTTCGAAAATATGCAAGGTGAATCCACAGAATTTGATGAATCCAGACATGGGTCCGGTCAATTCAGCACTTTTTGGAATACCACAAAATAATCCGTGGTTGCTGTCAACATCGACACAACCGGGTGGGCGTATCCACTGACACAACAATAGCCCTTGAATTACATCACCCGGTGTTACGTCATCTGGTGTTACGTCATCCAGTACTGAGGCATCTGCTATTGCATCATACGGCGTTGGATCGTCCTATATTTCATCATCCGGCATCGCATCCGGTATTGCATCATCGGGATTACATCATTTTTAGTGTATAGTTTAATAATAATAATAATAATAATAATAATAATAATAATAATAATAATAATAATAATAATAATAGTAATAGTAATAATAATAATAATAATAATAATAATAATAATAATAATAATAATAATAATAATAGTAATAATAATAATAATAATAATAATAATAATAATAATAATAATAATAATAATAATAATAATAATAATAATAATAATAACACTCTTTATTCAGAACATCCAACAATGGCAATGAATACGTCACAATATAAAACACAAAAATCAGCCAAATATCTGGCACACTCTTTCTTAAGCAAAGTATCCCAAAATTTAAAAATTCACAGTTTAATAGCTTTTTACAAATATACATACATATATTAATAATAAAATCACGGTTCGTCATGGTACATAAAACACAAAAAACAACATGCATCAATTAGACCAAACACACATGGATGAAATCAATAGTGCCAACGGAAACACAAATTAAAGCAGCAAATAAGTTTAACTTATTCGATAAATATGGAACAATCAAAAAAATCAGACAGAGTATAGAAAGACTTCGATTCCAAAAACTGTTTAAGTTTTATCTTTAAAACAGACACATCACAGTCTCTAAGATTCTTTGGTGGATGATTATATATATTCTTATTATGGATGATGTTACATTTTTTTGCAACACTGTTAATCTTGTTTGATCTTCCAACAAAACCGTATCTCTTCTGGTGTTGTAAGCATAAGTGTGTTCCCTGCACTAAAACATTGAATAGTTGTTTCTTAAAAACAATACACATTCTAAAATATAAACACTCATAAGTGTTAACATTCTATATTTTATAAAATACGGTTTGCAACTCTCCGTCTGTCGAAGACCAAAAATAGCCCTTATACATTTTTTTGCAGCCTAAATATTCTAATTGCGTCAACAAACTTTCCACAGAAAATTATGCCACACTTGATTATGGAATGTATACCCTATGCAGGTTTCAATTGAAACATTGTTCCTTAAGAGTTTTAATTGGTAGCATAGTGTGCTCACTCTAGGTGCTAACGAATTTACTTGCGACACCCAGGTGAGTCTAGAGTCCAACAATAAGCCCAAAAATTTTACTGTTTCCTTACATTTTATTAATGTGCCTGGTTTACAGCTGATAATATGTGACCCATCACTTTCGTAAGATGTTCGAAATGTAACTGTATTAGTCTTATCTAGATTTAAGGTAAGTGAGTTGTTTAAAAACCAACTTTCTAAAGCTTGTAATGAAATCGAAGTTTTTACTTTCAGGTCCTCGACATTCGGCGAAGATACAATTACCGAAGTATCATCCGCGAAGGACACAACCCCATCATGAATCTCGACCGGCAGGTTGTTAACATAAACAAGAAACAGAAGCGGACCCAAAACTGAACCTTGAGGTACCTCCCTAATAACTAACTCCCAGTCAGAAGTTAACTCCCCCCCTTCCGAGTCTACTATGGAAACCTAAGTTAAGGTATACAAATAGGATAATTTGGCCCATACAGTTAGTTCAGCGACAGCCACTGATAAAAACTACTTCGTTATCGAAATACGTATGTAGCACGTAACTATCTGTTATTATTTTTGTGCTTTTTGGGGTGATTCCGCTTTTTGTTTCAGTATTCTTTCTACCATATAGGTTATACCAAATTTCAGGCCTGCTTTCATTAAAAAAATACATATTTGCTATTAAAAACCTTTTTATGAAAATTCACTACCATAACGCATTTGCTGCGTCCTGACTTTTTATCGTTTCAGAGACACCGCTAAGAAGTTCCACAGAAAGCATATTTTGTTTTGTGTAAGCCGTAGTAGACATGCCGCAGACGAATGAATCCATGTATGATAGTGACAAAGTGGGAAGCTTTATAGCTATAATTGTCAGAAAACTTTATTTCAATACTTGGTATGTTTCTTTTAAGTTGATTAATCCAGGCGTAAAAGTGTTTAATTTGACCCAGTCTGGCTCATTTAATAAAAGTACACCCACACTCTGCTAACTAATTCACTTCAAGGACCCAATATGTAGGTTACAAGTTGTTCCTACACGTATACGGATCAGGATATCAGGACGGACAGAGAACTTTTGTGATACACAGTCGGTGACAAGGACGTCCAAACTCCGACAGGACATCTGTCTTACACGAACATCAATTGGATTAACTACGACTATGAGAAGATTGAATTATGAATTCCAATTGAAAAATAAGATGGTTCTGGCCGATACTTGATGCAAATATAATTTCTAAGTGATGATCCAACTTGATCCAGCTTCGTTGAAGTAAATAATTTTTGTAGTACTTCTGATTCGGTTTACGATTTTTAAGATACTTATTACATACTTATTCTCTTATTTACAGTATAGAATTCAGTTAATTTAAATCTATTGTTGCAAAATATTGTTAGTTGGAACGTTCAAAAATGTGGGAGAATATTGGAACTGCCTTTACTTCAACGAAGCTTCCACATCGATCAAGATCGGACTTCACTTAACCCCGTCCAGTGCGCATGACGCGAAATCACGTCTTGCCTACTGCGCCACGGACGCTCATGACGCGATTTCGAGTCATTACAGCGGGCATGCACATACCGTTTTCAGTATGTAAGCCGCCGTTGTACGCGTGTGATGTATTGTGAGCCTGTTCAACACATATCGGGCAGCCTGGGTTGATCTTCAGTCTGTCATTGCAGGCTAATCTCTATAGTCCTAGCCTGGCCTCCCCCATGATAACTAAGTGTAAGAGGAAGGGGGGGGGGGGATCCAGCATCACCTCTATGGAGGCTGTTGGGGTTTAAGTCACGGCCCCTGTGATGCCGAGGCAAGCCATCCTTTGGATATTGCCTAGTTTTTGTTTGTTTCACCTTAGGCCACCAGACCAGTGCCGCGTATGTTGACGATGGTCTGATCACCCTTGTGTACAGCCAGTGGGCCATACTAGGTCTTAGTCCCCACGTTTTTCCATATAACCGTCTAGTGACGGATAGGGTTGTAACTGCCTTACGCGGTATTTTTTCAACGTGACCATTCCAGGTTAGCTTAGAGTCCAATACGACCATAATATATTTTACCCCCCTGGCAATTGCGATGTTTCTACCGTATAGAGTGAGAATTCTGTGCTCTCCCACTTCCTCCTCCTCGTAAACGGTTTGACGCTGGCTTTCTCGGGGCTCACCTTGAGCCCTTGGCCAACCATCTACCTTTCCACCACTTTCAGTGCTGTCTGCATTCACTTTCACACTGACTGTGTATCCTTTCCTCAAACTATGATGACAATGTTGTCCGCATAGCCTCGTACCTCGCACCCCCTCCCGAGAGCCACCCTAGTAGGCCGTCCACGACTATGCACCAGAGCATGGGAGACAAAACGCTCCCCTGCGGACACCCCGCCGCGATCCTCAACAACAGAGTCCCTCCCGCGAGTGAGATGAACACCGCCCCGTCTCTGAGCATGAAACTGATCCACATACAGCAGGTATCCTCTATTTTCTGCTCCCTGACAGCTGCCAGTACCGATCCGAATGAGGTTTTGCTGAAGGCCTCCTCTATGTCTAGGAACGCCCCCAGCGCCACCTTCCTGTACTCCAGCGTGTTATTTAGTTTCAGCACCTGTTGTTGCAATGCTGTTTCTGTTGAGACTCCTCCTCTGTATACATATTGTCCGCAGTGCAGGGGAGATGCTTCCAGTACACCGCCCCTAATGGGCCGGTCGAGCAGTTTTTCCATTGTTTTTAGCAAGAAGGGCATGATACTTATTGGCCTCAGGGACTTTGCCTGGTCTGTTGGACGCTCAGGTTTAGAAACGAATACAACCCTGGCCAGTCTCCATGCACTCGAAATATACCCCAGAGCCAGACTGGCCCTCATAATGAGGGTAAGCGCCGGCGCCAGTATGTCTATGCCCTGTTGGAGCATGACGGGCGTTATTTCATCGAATCCCGAGGATTTGAATGGCTTAAAACTGTCAATGGGCCATCTAATTTTGCTCCAGGTAACCACCCATTTTGTGACTGACCAGTCTAAAAGGTCTCCTGTACGGCGCCTATATTTCTGAGTGTTCGCAGTCCGGAGGTGATTGGTTCATTATGTCCCAGCCATGGAAGTGCGTCTGTAGTAAAATTTCCATAGTTTCCTCCCGCGAGCTTGTAAATCGCCTTGCGGACGTTTTAAGGGAGCCTATATTGGTCTGAGTGCCCTTGGACAGGATCTTGTGTAGTCGAGCACTCTCGGATGTGTTCTCCACTCCCTCGCAGTGCCCCCTCCACGACTCCTTCCTGGCGTCCCTCAGTGTTTTATTATAGCTCGTTGGGGGATGTCTATATTCATCCCATGCCCCGACTTTTTGGCCGCGTTGTACAGCATACGAACCTGCGTCCTCCTTAGTCTGAGGTCCTTGTTCCACTACGGGACGTTGCTGGTGGACGCCCTCATTTCCAGTAGCAGTTGGCGTTATAGGCCGAGGTGATTGTGTCTCGCGCTTGTGCTGCCGCAAATCTCTAGGTCTATTGAATTATCTATGGTACTTTTAACCCCCCGCAGTTCCACAACTAGGTCGGTCCTGTAGGCTTGCCAGTCCGCCTGCGAGGGTTCGGTACCATACCGTTTGTCTTGCGACCCTGGCGATTTCAAACCGGATGTATCTGTGGTCTGAGATACTCACTTTCCCAGACACAGCCCAGTTCTTAACAAAGTCACCCAGAAACTGGGTGGAAACTGTAAGATCTAAAACTTCCTCACGCCGTGTTGTGACGAAGGTCGGTTTATTACCTCTATTCAATATGTCTAAATTTGATAAAGAATTGTAAAAGTGACTCACCTCTAGAGTTTGTGTCCAAGCTTCCCCACAATTCAAGGTACGCGTTCGCAACAATTGCGATGATTGTCTGCCATCCACCTGCTCTGCTACTCGCCATCAGCTGCTCCAATTACTTGGGTCGAGGAGGGTCCGTGCTGTCCCCTCGTAGATATTTCAATCCGACAATAATGTCCCTTGGCCCATCCGCTTCTCCACATCGGATTTTGAATCGTTGCCAGATGCCTGGAACAGAAATTCATTTAAGGCAGAAACTCTATCCCTTCCCTGACAAAAATGCAGGCCCTCGGGATCTTGTTGGAACTACTGTATATGAGCTTTCCAGCAGCTCCGCCGAGTCCCTTGATCTCTCCTTTATAGGAGCACGGTTCCTGGATGAGGGCCACATCCGTGTTTCTTAGATCCATCAGTACTCTGGCCGTGGCTGCCCTACTGTGTTGGAGGTTGACCTGAAGGAACCACCAGCCCACGGTTTCTTCCCCAGTGGGCGAAAGTTAACCCTTCCCAGACCCCAGAATGCCTTCAAGGGCTCTGTAAGACGCTTGTCCTTTCTCCTCTGCCTTCCTGCTTAGAGCAGATCAGTGTTGTGTCCTCAGTTCAGGGTTCTGCAGCTTCAGTCTTTTGACCACCGTCTCTTGCGGGACGGTGTCAGGGATCCGTACGAGGACCTTGTCTCTCTTTGGGGGTTCCTTGGGCTCGACGGCTGTCAAGTCCGCCCCTCCCAAATCTGACCGAGGCCCCCGATCGTTTTCTGCAGCCAGTCTCGCGACTGCGGACCAGCACAGCTTATCCAGAGGATGCCCCCGCCAGGCGCTCCCGATGGAACTGAGGCGGGCTCTTCCCTTCCTGTAGAGAGTCCACCGCAACCTGGATCGGGTCCGCCTTTCCATGATCTAGCGTGACCTGAAGATAGCGTCTCTTAATCACCGCCATCCCGACGCCCTGCGCAGCGTCCCTATACGAGCCAGTCTGCACTGGTGTTCCGGCCCTGGACCTTTTGGAACGTCTGTCTGTAGTGGGCGTGCTAGAGTCCGAGCGCGGCCTCTTCTGACTCGCACTCCCCTTTAGCGCCTTTACTGGTTTCTCGACCGTCCACGCCCCGGTCGCCATTTTCTGCGCCCTCCGGAGCATCTTCCTTTGCACCCCGGAAAGACGCTTGGACTGCAAGGACAGTCCCTTTATCCCTGCAGTAAGGTCCTCACTGGAGGGGCCCCCAGAGTCCGCGGACATCGCTGCCCTCCGGTGGGACTCCGGTGGCTGAAGGTACCCCCTGATCCCCCGTATCTACGTCGGTCGTGAGACCTTCAGAGTCCGCGGTCGCTGCCGCCCCCTGGCTCGTCTCCGTTTCCGAAATAGACTTAAGGCAAGAGTTTGTAGCCGGAGTCACTCCTCGAGCCACATTGGTTTCGATTTTATATCTCCATGTCTAGATCCGTCATGTGCAGTTATAAGCAGGGCCACCTCGTGCAGGATGCGGCTCTTCACCGCTCATGAAGATCTTTGGGAAAGCTTCATTGAAAGTTCATGTTGTTGTTTCCCCTTCCTCAACATATCCCCTGGAGTCCTTTGGCCCCGACCCTATTTTTGCAACTATACTCAAACATGTTATTGATAAAATAAATACAGATTCTACGATAAATGGGTTTCGCGCTCATGGACTCTACCCGTGCAACCCCAATAACATAGATGTCACTAAGTGCAAGTGTAAAATGTTGGTCAAGATAATATATGGGATTGAACACGCTGTTCCTGTTTTGCTTACTGAAGATGCCTTGTGCCTCCACAAAGAAATGAAGATCAGGACAACCCACTCATTCTAGACAGTGACAATGAAATCTTCAGAATTCAGAATTTAATAGTCTATGCCCATTATTTTAAGTACCAATTATACTGAAGCCAACATTGGGATGACTGTTTGCAGTGGCAAAAACGCCACAAAGAACGAATATAAGGTAGTCGAAGAGAATATGTAACGGGGTTTAAAAAATATATGATGAGAAAGAAAAGGTAAATGCTGACAAAGAGAAACAGAAAGCAGAGAACATGTCAGTCAGAATGGCAAAAAGAAGAGCTACACTTGATCAAGTCAATGATAAAATTGTTAAAAGACAATCTAAACAGAAAATCAAAGTTAATAAAATAAAATAAAAACCTTTAATAGAGAACAGAACATTTTTCATGCAAGAAATTCCATCCCTTTTTCGCAACATTAATGGATCCTCTGTATATAAGATTTAATAAATGTTTCAGAAATAGCGTCGATAGTGCGTATGCCATTTATTTTCCTTATGGTGCCAACGACTGGAATAATCAGGTTGCAAGTACTGGAAGAAAATGCAATAATTGGTGAATATGGAACACATGCAATAAAATTGAAAATACTCAATAATTTTTCACCTAACGCAGATCTGAATTATTTTTTATAAACAAAAGAGTTATTCATTTAGTAACAATATTTTGCATAACAAATTAAAAGACACATTTTTGTGCATGAAATAGTCATAACAGTGACCTGACCTATAGTGCCAACAGTTGGGTCCTTTACCCATAATATATTATGCGTAAAAGGAAAGAAAAAAATTGAAAAATGGCAAGAGCATATAAAACATCGAACTGAATTACCATAAACATAAACAGCAAATCAGGAATAGTACAGGCAATAGAGGAGCCCGTTACTCTTGTCCATAATGCACTAAATTACAGGAGTTTTTTTTTTTTTGATAGATAGGATCAGAATTACGTACTGAATGTAAAAACACAAAATCCTTACAAATTAGGAGGGCGGAAGTGCCGCCATTTTGAGAAACACCGTTTCGGGGTACATTTCCATAACAGTGTACTTTAGGCCAAAAACGGTAATGTCCTTTATTATAGATAATTGCATTTCCCATCTTTTTTGTAAAAAAAGTTTTTTTGTATCACTCACCGTTTACAATTTATACGACAATTAGCATTCATTTATTGACTTTTTTACCTATATCTTTGTTAATAATTGTTTAAAAAATAAAATGATTATAACCTAACTTTTGAATCGATAAATTTCCGACAATTTTTATTGAAAACTTTTTTTTCTAAAATCAATATTTTCTAAGTTATAACCCGTTAAATGTTGCACTTTTCAATCGACAAATTTTTCTGGTAATATTTTAGTAAAATGAAGGACAATGACGGTTCAAGCTAAGACTTCAGGCTTTGTAAAACATTCTTCTTGAGACATTTTCTTTCCATAGCTTATATTAGTTTCAGGTTTTTTGCGTAAATGTTGCCAATTTAGACGTTTTAATTCGCGACATTGACGTTTTGAGGAAAACCCCAATTTATTTTTCTTTAAATGCCTGTAACTTTTTTTTCTAAAAACCTACAGACCTAAATTTTAATAGGTAATTTACCTATAATGACATTAAATCGTGTACCAAATTTAGTTGCCCTTACTTTGTTATTTCCGGAGATATGATTTTTTTTCGAAAGAAAACACAAACTTTTTCGGGAAAACCTGGGCCGATTTTCTTGGATAACGAACTTATCCAAGCCACTTACAAGAGGAAGGTATTCACCAAATTTAATTAAAATCGGCCCATTAGTTTTTGAGTTATCGGTGTGATACATATATATATATATATATATATATATATATATATATATATATATATATATATATATATATATATATATATATATATATATATATATATATATACATATAAAAATTGAAACTGACCCCGGATATGTGTTCTAGGGGGCATAATTAGCGCCTATATCGAAAATTTTTTTCAAAATTTAAAAGTCGGGGTCTCCTCATTAGTGAATTTTTTTTAAAGAAAATGCACTAATAATAATTTTAGAAAAAAAAGTTTTAAGTAAAAGTTTTAGAAAATTTGTCGATTGAAAAGTTAAGTTATAAGCATTTTATGTTTTAAACAATTATTAACAAAGATATAGGTAAAAAAGTCAATAAATGAATGCTAATAGTCATATAACTTGTAAACGGTGAGTGATACAAAAAACAAATTAACAAAAAAGATGAAAAATGCAATTATCTACAATAAAGGTTATTACCATTTTTGGTCTAAAGTGCACGGTTACGGAGATATAGGTCGAAACGGTTTTTCTCAAAATGGCGGCACTTCCGCCCTCCTAATTTGTAAGGATTTTGTGTTTTTACATTCAGTACGTAATTCTGAACCTATCTATCAAATAAAATAACTCCTGTAGTTTAATGAGGAAAAAAATTATCTATTGTCTATACTAGAAGTAAATGCTGTGGAATCTGTACTCCAGAAGCAAACTAAGAACATTGCTGGGGCTCTATATAGTGTGGTAGGTGTTGATGGATGATCTTTGCGACATTGTTACATCTCTCTGTGTACATATCTGCGGCCAATCGTTGGCACCCGCTTATGACATGTTTGACTGTTTCCTCGACCTGATTGTATATACGGCACTGTCTTCTATGTTGGTCTTCTTGACCAAGTGATTCATGTAACTTCTTATGAATACCACCCAAAACTTTCCTAAGAAAACATGTCCGACGTTTCTGGCTAATAAACCTATCCAAGCTGATTGCAAAGGGAAGGCTCTTCCAGAACTTGATCAAAATAGGCCCATTATTTCTTGAGTTATTTGTGTGATTTTTTACCCTAAGAGCTAGCCGAAAAAACTTTCAACAAAATTTACTTGTAATTATCTAGGCTATATCGGGAAAATATATTCAGCTTTGTGGAACTTCCGTTTACGCCGGAAGTAGCTATCAACTTCGCTATTTAAAATAGAATGTTATACTTTCTATTACATTTTTGGATAGACATTAAAAATAAGTGTGTATTTGTGTAGCATTCCCTATAGCTATCTTTGACATTTGTGAAAATATTAAGACTTTTTTTAGCTCAGATTTATATGTTACTTCAAACATATGCTGTGGGTTGAGTTTTGTTGTCCTAAATTCGAAATTAACATATAAATCTGAGCTACAAAAAAAGAAAGTCGTCATATTTTCACAAATATCAAAAATAGCTATGGGGAATGCTACACAAAGTCACACTTATTTTTTATGTCTACCCAAAAGTGTAATAAAAAGTATAAAATTCCATTTGAAATAAGTAAGCTAATGGCTACTTCCGGTGTAACAGGAAGTTCCACAAAACTGAATATATTTTTCCAATATTTAGCCTAGGTAAACACAAGAAAATTTCGTTGCAAATTTTTTTGGCTAGCTCTTAGGGTAACGATATATATATATATATATATATATATATATATATATATATATATATATATATATATATATATATATATATATATATATATAGAAGAATTATACACTATTGGGACACTATATATATACAGGGTGTATTTAAATGAAGACAAATGATACCAGAGATTCCTTTGGTGAAAATAAGTTGATTTGTCCTCGCATACCCATATTCCAAGTCGCAAAATAAAAGAGATACAGGTGTCAAAGTGACAAATAAAAAATAGTTTTTGTCAATAATTTCTAGTGTTTTAGTTAGACATGTTTCAAATTTTATAGCGAGACACTTTTTCAGGTTTGGAAAATAATATACACTCATTTATGACTCTCGCGTACGAGCAGCCCTCTACAGGCAATGCTATGTATTAACTTTTTTATAAGCCCTCGTATACATCTTTTAGTGACAAAATATGAAATATTGGACTTATTTGAACAAAACAGATATACTTATTGAAAATGCTTCAAGTCAACCTGTGGGGAAATATTTTTGGTTTTATAAATTAGTATTTCAGATTTATACTTCCAGGAATAGAGCCTCGGTTGTTCAGAGGTAAGAACGTGTGCCTCTGAACCAAAGGGTACTGGGTTCAATCCCAGAGTTCTCCTTTAACTTTTTCAGTACAAACTGTAACATTATCTAGGCGAGGTTCTGGCATTGTATTTGAGCAAATTGAATCGCTCCGCTCTTCAGAGGGGGTGTAAAGCCGTCGATCCCGTGTACATGCGATGTTGGGCACGTTAAAGATCGCTACCCTCCTTACAGAAAGGTAGAGGTTCGGCAAAATTTCCAGGATGGTGAGGTGAAACTGCTCCCTAGCGTCGGTGATTGGCCATAGTTATGGAAATAGGTCGACGTTAAAGAAACAAAAAAAAACACACACACACACCTTCAGGAATACTAACATCGAAAACGGACTTTTTTGTTAACAAATTCAGACCTAATTGCTTCATAGCGTATCCGTATTTCAAATTATGTGTCTAAATGTGACCAAAAATTTTCCTATTAAGCCTTTATTTTCCTCCAAAAACACATTTTCGTTTTTTTTTATACTAAAAATCTATTAAAATCATGCTGCTATGGCAACTTAAAAGCAAAGCGATCTAGTAGATCAATGTCATTTGACAATAAACAATAATTATTAAGCCAGTTAAAAAAATGTTCATGTTTAATTCCCGTTTTACTTCGATATCAAAGAGGTTGTGAATTGAATATAGGACAAATTACACTAATGGCGAGTACGATGATACGTTGCAAGCATTTTTTGAATGTTACAAGAATTGTGATCCTGCCTTAAGACTTTATCATGCCAGATATCCTAATCGCCGCATTCCTAGTTGAAAAACTTTTGTGGCGATAGAAAGAAGACGGAGAAATTCAACCTCTACGTGAAGACACTGGAAGAAGACGCCTGATTCGCTATGTGGATCTTGAAGAAGTTGTCCTTGACAATTTAGATCACAATTCTGAGACAAGTACAAGGATATCGTCGGCACAGTACAGTGTTTCTCATACCACAATTTGGAAGATTGCTCATGATAATCTTTTATACCTCTATCACTAACAACGTGTGTAAGAATTGACTGCTGCGGATTTACCTAAAACAGGGTAGATTTTTGTCAATGGTATGTATATATGTCAAAAGAAAATGTAAATCTTTTACGGCAACACTGTAAATGGAAATTTTTTATACAATATTTTGTTTGTTGATGAAGCATCATTTCAAAGACATAGTTTAGTAAACTATCACAATATTCACTCATGGTCTGATCAAAACCCCCACCAAGTTTGTAAATCGAGTTATCAGCATAATGTTTCCTCAAGTGTATGGGCAGGAATATTAGGAAATTGGTTCGTTTATTTTTCCTCGGAGTCTCGGTGCAGCAGAATATCCCAGATTTTTAAATCAGCAACTCCAAATATTGTTTGAAGGGGTGCCGCTAGCTATCCATAAAACACGTGGAACGCGCACGACGAGTTCCTGGCAATAGTACATTAGCTCTTAGGCGATGGTTAAATTAACATTTCCTGATGAATAGGTCGAAGGATTGATGCACCCGTCGAATGATCTGCGCAATCAACCGTCTTCACACCCATGCACTACTTTTTATGGGGTCACCTAAAAGTATTGTGTATTCTAACCCTATCGATAGTGTGGAAATGCTTCGTCAAATAATTTTTTCAGCTGCCGAGGAAGTAAAGAACGACAGAAACATTTTTGCAAGGCTACTGATGGAACTTGGGGTTATAAGATGAGCAGTAGACTTCTGAAAGAGACCCAAGCTTCACCACACTATATAAATATCTTTGAGATGTTCTTTAACACTCGTGTGGGTGAAGTATTCATAAATGAAGGGCCATCTGTTATCTCCGTTTTCTACGTTTTACAAGAAAATGATAACTACTTCGAAAACATTATAACCGGGCCGCTTCTCTGGTAAATATTTCTAATAATTTATTATCCCTAATGTCAGCGTCCCGAGCGGTTGGACGCTTATTTGAGCAGCTACCCCTTTATGTTAAAGGAAATTTCTTTTTAAGGACCCTTAATGGAGGTCTATGTTAATTTATATGTGAAATGAGACGGTAGAGCATTGGTATTTGATAGTTACCCAAATTTTACTACCGTCACATGTACCTGTGACCCTGAAGTCTCCCTCGTATTCAATTATATAATTTAAAAAAATTGGGGTTTCATAACTTGGATATGAAACCAGAGTTGTTTAATTTTAAGAACCTTTATAGGTTCGTAACACTAACAATCATTTCAAATTTAAGTAATTACCAAACGGTCTTTCGAATTACGGACAGAAAAGAAAACCTTTTTAATTCCCTGCTACTTAACACACTTATACCCTTCAAAACTAACGACCCTAGATAAAAATTGTACCTACAGTAAAATTCCCTACACTTCATAGATACCCGGTAACCGGCGGCCCTCTCGAGAAAATCTTGTTTACCGTGTCCCGATCTGGCACCAACTACCTCTATTCCCTGTGACTGTCCAGTGCAAGAACTCTCCCTTCTCCTACCTTGTTTATTAAAATTTTCCATCCAATTAAAAATTGCAATCTATGTGTAACGGATTATTTAACACGCCCCGACATATGACTATTCCCTTGATTTTCTGTGTACACGAGTCGTAGCACTTTCGATTGTAACGTATGCTAAATCTCCTGATTTTCTATACCAACTAGAATCGTCTTCCGAGTCGCCATTCTTTCGGTAGGAGTTGACCGAAAACCTCTGAGTTGTCGGTTTGACAGTTGAATACACTGCTGGCTCAACCTTGAGGTGTTCTTTGCCTATCTAGGGTTTTTTGCACGTTCAACGGATATTAGGCTCATATAACAGTCTGGAGTTGCCTACTACCAGCATTCCACTTAATCAAGCAGTTTTGGATTTCAGGCAACTTTGCAGCAAACTCACACTAAATTGACTATAATCGTTCCGTTGTGTTAATAATATTAAATTTACTGACTGGCTGACGCCAACACAGGAATATCAACACCTAATCAACGGTGATGTATTTTCTTGCAACTTTATTGTAAATTTTATAGGCCGTAAAATAATACGACATAATTTAATTATTTCGCAATATTTATAATTATATTTGTATTTAACGATGGCTAGATTCTTCGTATAAAAATAATTGAATATACCAATTTAATTATTACTTGGTGATAGCTAGAACTAAACCGGCTGTCACATAATTATAATTCCTTTTGGAACCTAAAGATTTAATAAGAGGACAATTTCATAAAATTCAAATACCTAAGCAAGTACCTTGCTTACAACATCCTTTAAGATATCTTTTATTTTTCATTGCTGGGTCACTTAGATTATGTATTTATTGTTTTATGTGACCCTTGGTTTCTCTAGTTTTCTTCTCTCTTCAAATAGTTGCTGCTAAACTAACAATAAATATGTATTTTGCAACAATTATTTCTTTCTGTTATTATTGCAAAATGGATATCTTTACTGTAGAGTTAAACTATCTTCATATCTTCATATGTAAAAAAGGCATTTTTTATGGAAAGTAAAGACCCAAAAGCATAGCAGTTACGGAAAGTATCCAATTTAAACAAGCGTATACTAGATCGCTTTGCTATTAAGTGGCCATAGCACCATGGTTTTTTATTGCAAAAAATATACGTTTTTTTTTCGAGAAATTAAAGGCTTAATGAAAATTTTTGGTCACATTTAGACACATTTTAAAATAAGGATACGCTATGAAGCAAGGAGTTCTGAATTTTTCAACAAAAAAGTCCATTTTGGACGTTAATATTACTGGAGATATACTGAAATACCAATTTATAAAGTCAAAATTATCTCGCCAACAGTTGACTTCAACCATTTTCAATAGGTATACCTTTTTGTTCAAAGAAAATCAGTCTTTCACATTTTGTTACTAAAATATGCATACGAAGGCTGAGAAAAGAGTGAATGCATATTTAATGCACATCAGCGTGTAGAGGGCGTCCCGCAATCCATAAATGATTACTATATTATTCTTCCAAATCCGAAGAAATGTCTGGCTATAAAATTTGAAACATGTCTGCCTAAAAACTTAGAAATTATTAAGGAAAACCCATTTTTCATTTGTCACTTTGACACCCTGTATCTCTTTTATTATGCGACTTAGGATGTAGGTGTGTTGAGTTAAATAAACTTATTTTCACCAAAGGAATCTCCGGTATCATTTCTGGCCCTTCATTTAAATACACCCTGTATATTCGCAAAAAGTAAAGTGATAATGATTAGCTAAAGTTATTAAATCACCTCATTATGGTAGTAGAGCCTATGCCAGAACCAACAGAAGTTACGTGACTATTTCACAATTAAATATGGTGTCAAATAAGGATGTAAGTTATATAACATACCCATGAACAAGTATGTACAAGAAATGTGTTTGGAAGATGCTTCCGTAAAAATGAATACTGTCAAGGTTAAAGTGTGATGAAGGAGGACTACTTACCGAATATGCAGATGGTGTTAGAGAGAATGATAACAGTAATGACAACAGAAATATTGATCGTAGGCAAAACCGTTATCTTTCTGTTTGGATTTTTAAAGTTTCGCAAAGTAAATAGCCCATTTTTCAAAGGAGATCCTAATATTTACAAAACTTTGCCACCATATTTCACTTTCTGCATAAGAAGCAGTTAAGAAGTTGTGAAAGTTAGGAGGTAGTTAAGTGATATAAATGCATAACGAGTAAATAAAAGACGAGAACCACATGGTAAATTAGACATTTATCAGTATACAAATTCCACAATGAGAATGTAAATGATGAATTCGTTAAGAGTTGGGAGCGGCAATGTAGGAAGTGCGGCACGAAGGCGCAGTAATTTGAGTTAGTTTAAATCTCATTTCAGCATAAGCTCTAACCCCCTTCACTTTTCGCTGCTTCATTCAGATTGGGAGAGAACCGAGAGTTGGTATAGCTCCTGTTCTGTGAAAGTGGTTTCAGGCAACGCCAGATGGTGTATAAAGTCCGGGATTCCGGATAGGCCGAACTGCGGAGTTGAACTCTCGCAGCGATACATCACCCTCTCTCCCACACCTCCCACATTCTCCCAACCCTCACATTCACTCTGCACTCACGGAAAATTGAGTTCGCCGTATTTATTACCGCAGCTATCTACTTTATATTATACGAAGATGTTACTGCCAGCGTTCTTTGCTTATTTGCCTACGCAACATGATAAATATTTCTGTAGTGTGAAATAGGAGTGAAGCATATTCCAAACTGCAAAGTAATGTACGGAAGTTATAAGATGATATTTATGATTCTGCTCGTTCCACGTTTATCGTTATTTCCAGGTTATTTTTTTTTTTGAACAGAATCTTCTGCGCTTTCTATTTCAGACTCACAATTGCTTTATTTACCTTACGAATTGCCTTGAAAAATATGAATTTATCGTGTTGAAAAGTTGAAAAAAAAAACAATAAGCCAAGTCAGGGGTCGCCAACATTTTCAATGTGATGAGCTACTTGTACTGATTTTCGAATAGTGAGTGAGATACCTAAAATGTTTAATTAAATAAGGCACAAATAAATTCGACGTAGATGTATGTGTGTGTTTTGACTTTACCAGAGCCTATATATGACATTCAGGGCTATATTTATTCACTGGTTTAATGAATTGATAAATCCTTTACAAAAAAAAAAGAAACAGTTAGCTAGTAAAGTAAAATTTTACATCAGAACACAAAATGATAAATTTAGTAAGTTATCAGCTAGACAAAAACAATGTAATTCTTAAGGAACGAAAACAAACAAACAGACTTTACTCGAACCTGATAAGTATATTCACACACAGGACTTCAGCCGTTACTTGAATAAACCAAAAGTGAGATTGAAAAAATCCAGTGAAACAGAATTACCAACCGAGGACAGCCATAGACATTGGATATCGTTTCCTACAATGAATTCTGTGAATCTACGTGAAACAATGTATTTCTACGGGCATAACGACCAGGCACAAAAAAACTGAGAAGAGCATGAAAACCTGGACAATCTATTATTGAATTTACAACCTTGATCAGTAGCATGTTATTTAAGTAATATCTTTGATTTGTCAAGGATTCCACCCTCAACATCAAAAACAATCCACTGCGGGAATAATCATGCCCAGCAATACCCAACTTGTGAGCAATATATAATGAAGCCTGCTCTGTACAATATCAATGAAATTTATATCGGTTGCGAATATGGGGGACCAACAGAAGAAGCATAGTCAAGCGGTGTCCTGCACAAAGCGTTAAAGATAGATATCACAGCGTTATCGATCTTAAAGTCGGCAGTGTTTCTCTTTTGCTCGACAGAAAAAAAAACGATTGTTGTCGTCCTTGCGATTCCAGAAAGTAGTGTTTCCTCGGACACTAAACAGGCTGTGGGGGATCTTATTGAAATAAGGGATTTGTTCTCTCAGCCTTGAGTTATACCCCCTCCCCCTGGGTCTCGCCATAACTGAAAATAAGTCATCAAATCTGTCTTTATTTCGTCCAACTAAGGTTAATTTGGGATCAGAAAAACGAATTGGTGCTACACTCAGAAGGGCTAAAAAATTAAAGAAAGAAAATGGGTTTTCGTGTTATTTCATGAGTTTATTTGGCAAGTTTTTTGCCTTCCCATGGCAACTGCGATGCTAGTGCTGTTTATTTCCTCAACATTATTGATAACATTTTTGATTAGGATATTTTTCTTTCAATTAAAAAACTTAAAAACGTTTGGCGGTCATCAGATTCCAGGTTTTCTAGTAAATGATTGTCGTTATATTTTTGTTCGATCTCTAGCCTATATTTTCAATTTATCGCTAAAGTTATGTGTTTTTCTCGATGTGCGGAAGATCGCTAGGTTCACATTCATGGATAAGCATGATAGCAAATCAAAGATAACCAGTTATAGTCCCAAAGCAGTATTGTCCAACTTTGCTTAGGTTTTCGAGATGGTATACAGATTGATTTATTCTTCTTTTAGCTGTCAGATATCACCTGACCAATATGGCTTGTACTAACTTTTTGAATATTACGCAATACATTTCGGATGCTCTCGATTAAGAGGGTCAGGTGGATGTTATTTGTACCGATTTCTCGAGTGCTTTGATATGCTCAGCCATAATATCATTTTGTCCAAGTTGGATCTGCCGGGCTGTTAGTTACCCTCCACTGCTTCAACTTTTTAGGTCATATCCGTCCAGCAGAAAAGAGTATGTTGTGTATAGAGGACATCGTTTCGAGGAGTACATTGCCACCTCGGGTGTCAAATATGGGGCCTCTACTGTTTCTAATATTTATTAACGACCTACCCTATGCTCTTCGGTGTGACCGGCTATTCTTTGTGAATGGCCTTAAGTTGTATGCACAGATTGGTTCTGTTCAGTACTGCTGTGCCCTCCAGTGAGACATTGACAGGGTGTATGTATGGTGTGATCTGAATCTCATTAACAAGAATATCTGTTAAGTGCAAGGTACTTAGTGTTTTCATGAGAGAAAAATCCACCTTTTTTGCCTATGCGCCCGAAGATCTCATTATTGGACGTTACAGAGACACAGTGGCAGATTTGTGGGTTATACTCGACTCACAACTTTCCTTTAGTTATCGCGTTTTAGAGATACTTACATTTAATTACAACCACACCATTGAAGATGATAATCCAATTCTTCTTGGAGTGAAAACGCATCATGAAGGAATAGAACCTCACGATTTTAAATCTTTAGCAAATAGTTGCAATTTTTGAACACATGCTCAATGTTATTATTTAACGTCGTCAAAAGTGTCAAATTTCGAAAATTCGAAAGAACCCTTCTATATTATTTATGAAAATACGTTAAAAACAATGAATATTATGTTTTGTAAAATAAATAATCCTTGTTCAACTCCATAACCATGTGAGTTACGTGTTGTGAGGTATTAAGAAAAACGATTGATTAATTAATTAATTAATTCTTTGTGATGAGTGGCGCAGACATGAAGTCTCTTTAGTCATTCTCCACTGGTCACACCCGTATTAGGCATGATATTGTTACAAAGCACTTCAATAGACGTAGGTGCGGTGTTGCCACATCTCCAGAATTTCCCCAACATCTGGGAATTTTTGCACAATCTGGCAACACCGCCTCCCCACCCCCCTGGGGGTGCCTGGGGTGACCCCCCTCAGGCGAAGTCTCAACCCTCTAGGACCAGAAATAACGAAGTTACCAACTTGTACCCCGTCGGAACGGATAACTGAGGTCTGCACATTCCGAACACCCTGTATATACACCCTATATACGCAGAGAACCCTTACACCCTGTATACGCAGAGAGATCTTATAGTTCGAGAAACACCTCTTGTGTAACATAGGAGTGGTGACCACATTTGGATCATCCTGTATACACATCCCCCTGTATACACACGGGACCGATCTGTATTCACAGAACCTTCTAGTAAAAGAAGGTCCTGGAACGTTCTGGAATGGAACTCTCTAGAAAGGAGGGGAAGGTACGGCGAGTATATAAAAGCGAGAGCAAGCCAGCCCGAGTTAGTTCAGTTCAGTAAGAGAATGTGGTAGTGACTTGAAGAAGCAGTGTAAAGTGTTAAGAGAGTAGTGACTGTAGTACCAGATTAGTGACTTTTGTTGAGAGTAGTAATTGTAAGGCCAGTAAATGAAGTGTTTTGTGAGAGAGACATTCTAGAAATTTTATTGTATCCATATTTAGAGTGTAAATAAAGTTGTTTTGTTAATCTTTAAAGTCTCACTTATCCAGAACCCGGCGAAAACGCAACAATTTGGTGTCAGAAGTGTGGGATAAGTGAGTGAAGAAGTGAACAATTAAGCTAGCTGTAAATGGTAAACACCAGATCGACTGACTACGACGAGATGGCTGAAATCAAAGAGTTGATGGACTTACTGAAAAGACAACGCGAAGAAGACGAACAACGGCGACACGAAGAAGAAAGAAGACGGCGCGAAGAAGACGAGAGAAGAAGACAAGAGGAAGAACAACGACGACAAGAAGAAGAAAGAAGACGGCGCGAAGAAGACGAACGACGGCGGCAAGAAGATAAAGAAGACCTCAAGAGGCAACGCGAAGAAGACGAACAGAGGCGACAAGAAGATAAAGAAGAGCTCCGAAGTATGTTCCACAATATAAGAGTCGATGTAAAAGAAGAAATTGAACAGATCAACGAACAAATAGAAAATGTGGACAAGAAAGTAGAAAATGTGGACAAGAAAGTAGAAAATGTAACAGAGGATTTGAATAAACGATGGGAAGAAGTGGAAGGGTTGAAAGAACAAATGAAGATGATCATGAAAGGAACAGGATGCACACATAAAGAACTGACCGAACAGTTGATTGTCCAGACTGATAGAACTGAACCAAGAGGAGTTACTGGAATGGCCCCAGTTCAAAATCGGCCGGAGGCGGATGTACCAGCCGCGCAGCAGCCTCATGGAACCTTGAAGCCGCCGACTTTTGACGGAGAAACATCGTGGCCCATGTACAGGAGGCAGTTTGAAGCGGCAGCTCTCAGCAATGGGTGGAGCGAACAACAGGCAGCAACTGCTCTAATTCTCTCGCTTCGAGGTAAAGCCCTAGAAATCCTCCAGAACATCCCGGAGTCGAAACAGCAAAACTACTTAACAGTGATACAGGCCCTAGATTTGAGATATGGTAACAAGTACATGAGCCAGGTCTACCAGACACAACTAAAGTCAAGGGTGCAGAAGCCAAATGAGACGCTGCAAGAATTTAGTGCCGAAGTGGAGAAGCTTGTGCGACTGGCATATCCCAAAGCCCCAGAAGAATTTGTCAACCAGATCACCGTCCAGACCTTCATCGATGGGGTACTTGACAACGAGATGCAACAATCTTTGAGGCTCGGAAGGTTTAAAACACTTACAGACTGCGTCATTTATGGTTTGGAATTTGAAGCAGCCAAGAATGCATCTCAACCTCGCCGAAACAGGCTGCGCGAAGTGAAGGAGATAGAGGACCATGCAGACACGACAGAGGAACTAAGGCGAGAAATCAAGTTGATGAAGGAAGCCATAAGCAAGCTCACTGCAACGGTTGGAGCACGTAGGACGAAAGCAGATTGGTCAGACATAGAATGCTACAAGTGTGGTAGGAAAGGGCACATAAGTAGGCAGTGCTTACAAACCCAACAGGTGGCTCGCAGAAGACAAGAATATACCAACAGGGAGCGCCATCAGGGAAAACGACCTGACGCCAGTGTAGGTGGGCGACACGTGGCATACGAGACCCAAGGCCCCAAGGTCAGGGTCTCCACTATCCGACGCTACCGCGAGAGCCTCGTTATACCTGGCAGCATAGACGGAAGACAATGCAGTTTCACCATCGATACTGGTGCTACTAGATCCGTTGTACGTCCAGACATGTTGCCAAACAGGTCCGCACTCACGACCAACAAACAGCCTGTGTTGGAGACGGCAAAAGGAGATAGGATACCTGTGCATGGAGAGGTCACTGTTTTCATTAGGCTGGGCAGTACTGAGCTACAGGTAAGGGCTGTCGTCGCAGAAATCGTCGACGAATTTATTCTGGGCCTGGATTTAATGGAAGATTTCGATGTCCTGTCAGTAGACTTCCAGAATAAGATCTTGAAAATCGGTAACGAAGAGTTGTATCTATCTCCAACAGCAGGCGAAGCTAATCCCAGGGTGAGACTTATTGTCGACGAGGATACACGGATTCCTGGTAACAGTGAGAAGATTGTCAGAGCCAGACTAGAGAAGAAACTTGATGGTATGTCTGCTCTCATAGCGGAGCCCCTAAAAGATAGACATGATGGTGCCCTCGTCGCACGATGCTTAGTAGACCCGAAGAGGACAATACCCATAAGAGTGGCTAACGTGCAAACTAACAGGGTCACATTGAAGAAAGGTGAGGTTATCGCCACTTGCGAGCCCATTGACCGAGTGACGTTGTCAAGAAAGGTGACACCCACGGCATTAGACAGAAGACTGCCAGTAGAAATGGTGGAGCGGTTCAAGAATTCTTGGGGCCAATTGAACGACATGGAGATGGAAATGGCCCTGAAGTTCGTATTGGAGGAGGCCGATATTTTCGCTCAAGATAAAATCACAGGTCGTACGAGTCTAGTGCAACACAGAATTAATACTGGCGACGCAAGACCAATTAGACAGCCGCCGAGAAGACTGCCTTTTGCCAAGCAATCAGAAATCAAGGCGATGGTTAACGAAATGCTGGAAGATGGTGTGATTGAGGAGTCTAATAGTCCTTGGTCGTCCCCAGTAGTTTTGGTCACCAAGAAAGACGGCACTATGAGATTTTGCGTGGACTATAGGAAGCTGAATGATGTCACCAAGAAAGACAGTTATCCCCTGCCCCGGATCGACGACACTTTGAACACTTTGGCCGGATCAAAGTGGTTCTCTACATTAGACCTGAAAAGTGGCTACTGGCAAGTAGAACTCCATAAAGACGATAAGGAGAAGACTGCTTTTTCAACCGGGAATGGGTTGTACCAATTCAAGGTCATGCCATTCGGCTTATGTAATGCTCCTGCCACCTTCGAGCGACTAATGGAGTTAGTGCTGAGAGGACTTACATGGGAAACATGCCTGGTGTATCTCGACGATGTCATGGTGATTGGAAGGACTTTCGATGAACACCTGTCGAATCTGAAGCAGGTTTTCTCCAGGCTGAGAGGTGCCAATCTGCAACTCAATCCCAAGAAATGCGTCCTCTTCCAGAAGAAAGTGAGTTTCCTCGGACATGTCGTTTCTGAGAAAGGGATAGAAACTGATCCAGAGAAAATAAAGGCAGTAAGAGACTGGCCTGTGCCGAAGAACAAACATGAGGTCAGAAGTTTTCTGGGACTTTGCAGCTATTACCGACGCTTTGTGAAGTACTTCAGCAGCATTGCGAAACCTCTGCATAGCCTGACTGAAAATAAGGCCGAGTTCATCTGGTCACCAGATTGCCAAGAGTCTTTTAGAGAGCTCAAACATCGTCTTCTCACTGCTCCTGTGCTGGCTTATCCTCAGGACGAAGGACTGTTTATACTGGACACCGATGCTTCCCAGTATGGCATTGGGGCAGTACTCTCACAGCTCCAAGCCGGAGAAGAAGTTGTGATAGGCTACTTCAGCAAAACGTTCGGAAAAGCAGAAAGAAATTACTGTGTAACCCGGAAAGAACTGCTGGCAGTTGTAAGATCCATCGAACATTTCCACAGCTTCCTGTACGGAAGAACATTCCGCGTGAGGTCGGATCACTCTGCTCTGCAATGGCTTCTGAACTTTAGAAATCCCGAAGGACAGATAGCCCGATGGATAGAGAAACTGCAGAGCTACGACTTCCGGATTGAACATCGAAGAGGAAGAAGTCACGCCAATGCAGACAGCCTGTCAAGAAGGCCATGTTCAGTGCATGAATGTAAATTTTGCGAGCGACAAGAGAACAAAGAGATCGACAAAGTAACTCATCAGATCAAACAACTGGTGGCAGGACAGGAGAATAACACCGATCTAGACGTAAATCTTGAATACATCAGAGACGCACAGAAGACAGATCCAGACTTGAAAAATATTAGAGAATGGCTACAAAAGGGGAAAAGACCTGAGTGGCACGATGTGTCCCGGTTTGGGGCGGAGGTTAAAGGCTACTGGCTACAATGGGACTCCTTGTGTCTAAAGAATGACTTGATCACTCGAAAATGGGAAACTGCCGATGGTAGAGACTGTATATACCAGACCGTTGTGCCAAGTGAGTGCATAGACAGTGTTCTTCAAGAGTTACACAATAGTAGAAGTGGAGGCCACTTTGGGGTCAACAGGACTCTTGCCAGAGTGAGAGACCGCTTCTATTGGATAAACTGCCGAAGAAGCGTGGAAGAATGGTGCAAAAGGTGTGACCAATGTGCTTCAAAGAAAGGACCAAAGACCCGATCCAGAGGAAAAATGATGCAGTACATCTCAGGTACACCGTGGGAGAGAGTTGCCGTAGACATCGCAGGACCTTTTCCCATCACAGAGTCTGGGAACAGATACATAATGGTGGCGATGGACTACTTCTCGAAATAGCCTGAAGTTGCGCCGATCCCCAACCAAGAGGCAACGACCGTAGCAGAAGCCCTGATGGAAAATGTCATATCACGGCATGGCGTACCCTTGGAGATTCACACCGACCAGGGCCGGAATTTCGAATCAGAGGTCTGGAAAAGCCTAATGGACTTGCTAGGCATAAAGAAAACGAGAACAACGCCACTCCACCCTCAATCAGACGGCATGGTAGAACGGCATAACAGGACCATCAATCAGTATCTTGCTATGTTTGTCGACGAGAATCAGAGAACCTGGGACAAGCTGATACCTCTGTTCCTCCTAGCTTACAGAAGCTCTCAGCATGAATCTACCGGCTACACTCCATCCATGATGTTGACCGGCAGAGAGATGCGGTTACCAATCGACATGACGAGACCACCACCGAACGAGGACATAGCGGACCTAGCTACGTTACCTGAGTATGTCGCCGACCTAGAAGGAAAACTGCGCACTATACACAGATGTGTCAGAGATAGGCTCCTCTTAAGCAGTGACCGGATGAAGATGCGCTTGGATCGCAGAGCAACACCCCATACATTCAAGGAAGGTGATGCAGTGTGGCTGTACCAACCAACAAGGAGAAAGGGCCTCAGTCCCAAACTTCAGAAACCATGGGAAGGGCCATACTTGGTGACTAAGAAAATTAACGACCTAGTCTACAGAATCCAGCTGTCTCCAAGAACTAAACCCAAAGTGGTTCACATAGAGAGGTTGAGTCCCTATCGGGGCAACGAACCCCCAAGTTGGCGGCCGGTAAATACTGTTCGGGACGAACAGTCTTAAGGAGGGGGCAGTGTTACAAAGCACTTCAATAGACGTAGGTGCGGTGTTGCCACATCTCCAGAATTTCCCCAACATCTGGGAATTTTTGCACAATCTGGCAACACCGCCTCCCCACCCCCCTGGGGGTGCCTGGGGTGACCCCCCTCAGGCGAAGTCTCAACCCTCTAGGACCAGAAATAACGAAGTTACCAACTTGTGCCCCGTCGGAACGGATAACTGAGGTCTGCACATTCCGAACACCCTGTATATACACCCTATATACGCAGAGAAACCCTTACACCCTGTATACGCAGAGAGATCTTATAGTTCGAGAAACACCTCTTGTGTAACATAGGAGTGGTGACCACATTTGGATCACCTGTATACACATCCCCCTGTATACACACGGGACCGATCTGTATTCACAGAACCTTCTAGTAAAAGAAGGTCCTGGAACGTTCTGGAATGGAATGCTCTAGAAAGGAGGGGAAGGTACGGCGAGTATATAAAAGCGAAAGCAAGCCAGCCCGAGTTAGTTCAGTTCAGTAAGAGAATGTGGTAGTGACTTGAAGAAGCAGTGTAAAGTGTTAAGAGAGTAGTGACTGTAGTACCAGATTAGTGACTTTTGTTGAGAGTAGTAATTGTAAGGCCAGTAAATGAAGTGTTTTGTGAGAGAGACATTCTAGAAATTTTATTGTATCCATATTTAGAGTGTAAATAAAGTTGTTTTGTTAATCTTTAAAGTCTCACTTATCCAGAACCCGGCGAAAACGCAACAATATTCTTACTTGTTCGCATTGTGGTTGAGAATGTATTAACTAATTTCTTGCTTTTCATAAAAATGCTAGTCATATTCATAACTAATTAGAGCAAAAGTCAGCATGTTAACAAAAATCAATTAATTACAGGTTTTAATAAGTTTTTAGAGGATTCTGGAAACAAAACGATATGGCCCGGAATCAGATTTACTACTATTCACGAAAATATCTGTTAGCGAATTTTTATAGAACAAATCGTTTTTGGCGAAGGGCCTAAAATAATTCTTTATATGAACACGAGCTAGAATCCACCCAATCACAAGTAGCTTTTGCAGCCACATTAGCACGTAACAAAATTCAAATTTCTAGCTTTATAGAAAATTGGGTGTGAGTATTAACATATTTCTGTTATTTATTTAATAGGCTAAAAGGTATCAAAAAAGTCTGGATGCAGCAAGTGCGTTATGGAAGTGAACTTTCTTAAAATGTTTTTAATATAAAATATGCCTCTTTAATGCAAGCAGGAATCAATTTGGCCAGCGGTATAACCTATATAGTAGGAACAATGTACCATACTTTAACAACATAACTTGTTTGAAAATGTACAAAAATTTTCCGAAAATAAACTCAAAAGATTTCCGAGAAAATTCGTTTCCTAGCCGACGAGCCTTAGGTTAATAGCAAATTGCGTTATTGAATTTTGAATCGATTAATGAAAACTCGCTACTAAAACGCACTTACTGTGTCTCGATTTTTTTTACAAACATGCATCATATTACGATTAAAAATGCAAAAATGCAATAAATAATGTTCCAAAAAAATTTAGGTATCACCAACGACTTATAGGCTCCCCATTCTTCACGTTCACGGTATTTAAAATTAAAAGCCATCTCTCTCTCTCTCTCTCTCTCTCTCTCTCTCCTAGTTTAATCTGTCAACACGTAGCTATTTGTCATAGAGAAGCGTGTACGCTCTGCGCGTCGCATAACCTCGAAATCGACTCCACTGATGCTAATTGCTAATACCTTATTAGAATCTTATAATATAAAACAACTAGGTACCTATATTTTAAGGTTAATGCAAGTAGAAGGTAAATAATAACCCAACTTTTAATTTTAACCCAATTTCAACAAATGCCCGCGGCCGTTGACTGTGGTAGCATGTTATGATGGTAACATCCAATGAAACAAATATGAAAATGATAGGTAAACTGCATGTAGATTGTAGATACTGTATACATTACCCAGCGAACTCTATACAGAATTCACTAGTAGGTATTACCAAAGTGAAACAAAATTATTTCAAGGAGAAATATACCTAGCTCAAACCAATACAGTAAGTACTTATAATATCTAGGTAGGTACCTACTTATTGTGTTCATTTAGCTTTAACTCTTCATGTAGTTTATGGACAATTTGAAGTACCTAAATGAAACTACATAATATAAAGTACATATATCGCTAGTTTAAAATATATAAACAGATGTTTAGGTTAAATTATTAAAAATTTAATTTAAAAATTTTGTATTGTTTATATTTATTTCATTTTCAAAAAGTATGGATAAAGCAATAGTAAATAAGTGTTGAAAAGAGTTTAAGTGCGTTATGGTAGCGAATTTTCATCAAAATATTTCAAATATTGTACGTCAATCTCCCATTAAACTAGAATCTTCAGTTTTGATACATAATAAAACCTATATAAAAGCAGCGTGGGTACTAAATTAAAAAAATAACACAATGAGCTTAACAGATAATTACAAATTTGTTTTAAAAAACCTTTTTTGTTATTTTCTTTACCAAAATTGTTTTGTTTGAGTTGATTAAAACCGATCATTCAAGCAATTAATATGGAAAAATACTTACCTGCCACCTATAATTTCATAGAGGCATTTCGTTTGTAAATAAAAATTGAATTTTCGGTAAATTTGCAGATTAGCACATGGGGGGTGTTTAGAAAAATCTTTTCAGAAACATGCTTAGAACCCCCTCTGGATGCCCAAACCACAAGAATTATTTCTTGCGAACAGCCCACAAGAAAGTTACGGGACCAGGAGTGAATAGAGTTGCTTGGTTGGGAAGAATATAAAAAGGAAATGTGAGCGGAAAGTGCGAAAGAAACAGCTTAGTTTGACCTCTATAAGCTGCCTTTATCCCATTTTGCAGCTATACCTCCTTAAAATCCTTTTTACCGCACGCAGACCTATATATTCACCGCAGGTCCCGTAACTTTTGTAGGCGTTGTTCCCAAGGAATTTTTCTTGTGTACATTGTTCTTGTTTATGTATTGAGGGTGATGGTAGGCATGCAGAAGAGCTAGGAGAACCCCCGCGACGAAGCAGCGAATGTTTAAATTGTTATCTCATTTCATTTCATTAAGTATTTTTCCAAAACTGATTTTGAGGTTGCCTTGTTTGTCAGTCTTACGTAGTAAGCTGCAATATTTTATCATTTTCAAAAAGTATGGATACAGCAACCGTAAAAAGATGTTGGAGAGGGTATGGGTGCAGCAAGTATGTATTGGTAGAACAATTTCGTAAAAATATTTCAAATCCGTTAGCTCAATAAATTTCCCATTAAGCCAGAATCTTCAGTCTTGAACCATAGTGACACCTATATAAACGCACCGTGGGTACTAAATTAAAGAAAAATAACATAATGAGCTTCGCTGATAACTACAAATTTCTTTGAAAAAACCTTTTTTGTCGTTTATTGTTGGCAACAACTGGATGGCTTGACTAAAACAAAACCATCCAAGCAATGAATAAGGAAAATTATCTGCCATATTTATAATTTGGCAGGTACATTCCCTTCCTAAATAATTAATTTTTTTCTGAAGAACTTTTGTAACTTTAATGCAATTTGTAACACAATTTTTTTAAGAGACTTGCAGTACTTACATCTTACCAATATTGTACAATTCTTATCAAATTTCACTACTATAATGCACTTGCTGCGTCCTGAACTTTTTTATTTTTAGTTTTGTTGACGATATTGTCTACAAAGATCAGATAGAAATAAAGAGATCAGAATTTGACTGCCATGCGCAGATTGATTCATGCAACAGGTATAAAGCATACATACATCAACGGTAACCAAACAAAATAAACAACAGGCATAAAACATACTACCCGAATCAACAATCGTTAAGTCTCGGCCACAAATACCGCAAATGACAGACGACATGGAATTCAAATTTTGCCAGGTGATTGTTTCTTAACTGGGGGATTCAATCAATTTTTAAAATACACTATATTTGTAGCTTGATGAACGGCCCCAGTTTCAGACTGAAAGTGTAGCATAATATAGTGGAAGTGTAAACAAAATCAAGTCACCTCTCTATAAAGATGATTTTAAAACAGTTTGTTCTTTTATGTTTAAACTTAAACATAAGACGTTATCTAGGATCGAAACAGTCATTGAATGTTTTTCAAGGGACATTCCTATTAATTCTGTAATTAATTGTTACGTTTTCTTGTAATATAATATAAAATATCGCAGGGCATGAAGCGGCGTCGAGTAGCATGTAAACAAAACGTTGGTTAACGTATGTTTCGATAGCTCAGTGGTCTTGTCTTCTACGCAAAAGGTTCCGAGATCGAATCTCGCTCGATGAATGTATGGTTTTTTTCCTTTTACTTTGAAATTTGGAGAGACAATAATAGTGTACAGATTCCATACGTTTTGAACAAGAACTCATTTTTGTTTAAAACGCCTAAATAACTTTGCCAGCCTCGAGTCTGAAATTATAATTTTAAGCAGATATTTTGTTATTGTTGATACTAAAAAACCGGTTTGATTAGGTTGACTAAAACGAAATCATTCAGGCGACTGATAAAGAATAATAACTTCTACCTTTATAATTTAGCAGAGGCTTTATTTTTCTAGATATGAACTTCTGGAAAGCTTTCGCAACTTTAATAAAACTTCCAATAGTTTGATGGAGATAGGCAGAGGAGACATATATAAGTCAATAACAGGAGGTGAGAGCAAACACTTAGTGAGTAACGACAATGGAGTAAGGTTAATGTATCTAGCAATAGAACAGGACATGAAAATAATGAGTGCACACTTCAGAAGAAAAGATATATACAAGGGAACATGAATAATACAGTAAAAAAATAAAATAAATCAAATAGATCACTTGTTAATAAAGGAAGAACTGTAACGAGGCCTTGATTTACAGGGTGTATAATTTAGTGGAACGGATTTACGGGAACGGTCTCGAGCGCCAGATTTTATAAGGGTTTACTCCCTACGAGGGTGTCTGCGACCTCGTCACAAGACTCCGACCACTGGTGTGATCAGAGTGCCTGGATAGCTCTGTGGAGAGGGTCCGGTAGCATTTGCTGTAACAGGCCGTGTAGTTACCTCCGGGATGGCGGGCTTTAATCGCTACCACGACAATTCCCTGACCTTCTGAAATTCTATATAGATGTAGCAGATTTATATAAAGACTATTTACAACGTTTATTGAGAAAGCATATATATACAAAGATTCAACAAGATTCAAAATCCTGATAATGTCTACTACACTACCCTATCTTGTATAATATACCTTAGAGGACGGACGAGGCAAGACTAGCCAATTACTTGTACGGAGGAAGATCCGACGTCGGTTTTCCCCTTTGTACCCTGGGTCGAGAGGTCCGACCACAAATATCCCGGGTACCGCGGTTTACGACTCAGAGATGCAGATCATAGATGGACCACCACGGTGGGCATCGCATAATCGACCAAGCAGCGTATTCTCGGGCGAAATCAATGTCGTGAAAGTCAAGATACCTCGACCCCTGTGCGCGTCGAGAACAAAAAGTAAGTCGGTGGGATGGAGTTGTGACGGGATACTGCTGCGAACAAATTTAATCTAAGCTTATTTGTGTCACTACAGCTTCTAAACCAGGATCAAATCAGGACGGACGGCCGTAATCCACTTGAAAAGTCTGTGTCACTACAGCATCACTTTTCGAATGGCTTACAACACGCTAACAGTACTAGGATACGGGGAGAGAGGGGTCTTGTCTCGGACACACGATCTCGACGTCGCCGAAGGGATACGATATTAAGATAAAATATATGAAAATTCGCTATCTTTAAAGTATGAAAATTCGCTATCGCTAAACATCATAAAATTAACAAAGATCTTACCTATTCGGATAAACTAACGGGACAATTATTACTGTGTACGTTACTAGATGGACGGTACTTAACTTCGTAGACTAATTACAATTAAACGGAGGAATTTTCTATTTATTTAAAACGGCACTTGCTCTATAAAATCTTGAACCTTGCTGCTACCAGTAGAAAACTCTTTCTGCCTTCAGTCGTTATTGTATCTCCAGCCACCGGCTGAAAAATCTAATCTGTGGTAGATACTTTATCCTTATCTTGTACAGATATGTTTTTATTCCGAAGCGATAATTCGAAATGCCTGCTTGTTAAGAATATTAATGGCAAATAAATATTTTAACTCCGGAGAATATTTTTATCAGTATGATTTGTATTAAATTTATTTTCGAATGGTCGCTTTTGATATCTACGGCTGTCCCGAAAATATCCGCTTCATTACAGAACATGCTTGGCTAGTTATCAATGCGAAAACATTTAGGGGTGCGGAAGCTGAGATCAGGCCCCTTCTGGATGAAAACTATTCTACGAATTCCAGATACGTTTAAACAGACGCAAAAGAGGAGGTCAGAAACTAGGTATATCGTAAAAGATCTTCAAAAATGAGAAACAGCTCTGAACTACGGAAATAGCATAGGCAAAGCATATAATAATGATAAGTTTCAGAATACAGACGGCATAGAAAAAAGCGGGAAAAGATTGAAAAGGCAGTGACTGAGGCAACAACATTAACCCTAACAAAGAGACAAGAACAATAAAAAAGGTATTGGGCGAATGAAGCATGTAGAGCCGAACTGGGAAAAAACAAGGTTAAGACAACAAATCCTTCAGACGCAAACAGAGGAAATTAAAAAAAAAGAACGAACAAAGAAAGAGAACAAAACAAATGTGTAGAACCCAGAAACGGAAATTCCTGGAAGACGAAATAAATGGCATAGAATGTAAATACAGAAAAAATGAAATGCGTAACTTCTGCAAAGACGTGAAAGGTATAAAAAGAGGTCACCAAACTAGAGCAGTGTTCTTTAAAGATAAAGAGGGCAATTTGATAAGACACGAAAAAGACATATGCAGAATATGGAAAGAACATTTCGAGAAATTGTGAAATGCTAGGGATGAGGAAAAAGTAAAAGAATGCCATCAGGGGTTGTCTAAAGAGAAAGAAGTTACAAAAGACTCAACGAAGCAAGAAATAGAAGAAACTTTACAACCAATTAAAAATAACAAGAGTCCAGGTGAAAATGGCATCACGGCTGAAATGTAAAATATGGGATTGTCTTGGGTAACATAATGTACGAACTGGTAAAGGAAATTTGGAAAACAAATGAAATGCCACAACAATGGAACAAAACCATCGCAATTAAGGAGAACTTGCAAGAAAAAGGGGGGTCAGCACTGGAAGATCATTGCAAGAGACAGGAAGCAGTAGACATATATCACTAATTTATGGGCCTAAATGGCTTGTGAATGCTTATATAGATAGATATATAGATAGATACATTTATTTGACCACTTTTTACACTTAAAAATACAATAATTGTGGCAAGTCGAAATACACTAGTAAAAAATACAAGTTTTAAAAGTACAGAGCAAAAATACACAGACATATAAATTAGTTAAAATTAACTATACAATAAGTGAACCGTGCAAAATACAAATTACTACATGTGAACATACAGACTAAGCGACATAAAAACGAAAAGAACAAACAACAAAAATACAAAGCTGTATATACACACGGACATATATACAGCGTTATCTAAAATTCACACAAACAGCGAGATACAAACACTATAGTACTATTGAGGCATCCATGTATTCACGGACTGAATAGTAAGCATTTTGCTTAAAGTAATGCTTTATAGCATTTTTAAATTTCCCACAATCTAAGGACTTTATACTGGTAGCTTATTATATAAGGCCATATGTAAAGAATTGTTTACCGATTTTTGTAGTCTAAATCTCTGCGGTCGTATTAAACTAGCGGATCTTGTACTATAGTTATGGTATGCAGAGTTTAGTTGATAATCAAATTTATTCCTGTGTATATTCAATAACTGACTAAAGATGTATATCGTGCGAAGAGTTATAATTCCCAGACTAATAAAGCACGGCAGCCAACTCCAGCAATCAACCTAACCTTCTTGGAGCCTGAAGATTTGTATAGAATTTGATGAATTGCCCCACAAATGAGTGTCATACGATAGGTGGCCGTCAGCCGAATTCCTCAACCTCCTGATCACAAAAATTGAGATTGACAATTTACTCTTCAACAGAGAAATATGAGCATCCCACTTAAGGGCTCCATCTATAGTAATGCCAAGAAGATTAGCATCATTTCTCGTTGACACTTCCGGATTTGTGAAAAATATTACCGTAACAGTTTTTTCTGTGTTTAATTTCAAGTTGTTCTGTGTGAACCACAGTTCTGCCAACTTCCCAGTAGATATCATTTCAACGTTCAGTTTATCTGGGTCGCAGCTTTGGCATATAAGCGACGTGTCATCAGCGTAACAGACGCAGCGACCCTGTGACATGAAATCGAATAAATAGTTTATGTAGACTTTGGAGAGAAGGGGCCCCAAGACAGAACCCTGCGGCACCCCACTTCCCACAGCCCCAAGATTCGATATTTCCCCATTAAAAAAGACGCGCTGCTTTCTCATATGTAAGTATGAACTTATTAACTTTAACGGATGACCTCTAACGCCATATCTGAATAATTTTTCCATCAGCAGGTCATGAGAGACACAGTCAAAGGCCTTGCTTAGGTCACAAAGCGTAAGGCCGACATGATTACCCACCTCAAGACCCGCAACTATATCCCCAACAGCCTAGTTGACTGCCTGCACAGTCGAGCGGCGCCTTCTAAAACCGAACTGACAGTCACTCAACAATTCCCTACTTTCAAAATACTACATATATATATATATATATATATATATATATATATATATATATATATATATATATATATATATATATATATATATATATATAACAAATCTTTATTGCGTTAATTCCGTGGACCAGTACGTAAATCAGCTACAGCGGACATTTTCCTCCAAAAATATACAGAAATATTTTTGAAAACGCCATATTTCTGAAAATATTAAAGAAACTGGAAAGAGACTTTACCTGCTGCTAGAAGTTATATAAATAAACCTATGTTGTGAATTTTAAATAATTTGGTTTATAAAATTTTCCAAATTAAAAATAAAATCTGAAAGACATGAATTGAAACGACTTAAGTGGTTAAAGTCAAATGCCTGACAAAGCAGAGCAGTCAGCTGCCATGCGTAGATTGATACATACAACAAAAATAAATCATCATAAAATCAAATAACACGCATGAAACCTACGACCCGAACTGCCAACCGAGAAATCTCAGAACCATTTTAATCATTTGTCAGCAATTAGAACGTTATAATGACGGATGAAATGGAACTAAAAATTTGCTGTGATAAAGTTATCAAAATGATTTAAAAACAGTTTGTCCTTTCATCTTTATAAACGACGTCATCTAAGATCAAAAGGGTCGTCGAATGTGTTTGACGTCACAATTCAGTTAATTCTGTGCTTAGCTGTTACATTAAATTTTAACATAATATAAAATTTTCCGGGGTCCAAGTCTCACCCAAACAATTTTTTTATTAACGCATTTCTGGTTCAGTGGTAGAATGCTCGCCTTATACGCAAACGGCCCGGGTTCGATTTCCGCTTTGTGCATGTAACGTTTTGTTTTGCTTCACTATAATATTTGGTAGAAGGTAAAAACTATAGCGTAGAGATTTCATACGTTTGGAACAAGATCTCATTTTTGTTTAAAACGCTTGCATAACTTTGTTACCTTCGAGTCTAAAATTATAATTTTAGCACACATTTTGTTTGGTTGGTATTATTGCATTTTCATTCAGAGGATTTACCAAGAGATAATCTGTTTTTTTTTAAACTTTTTTAGTTGTTGGAAAAACCAGTTCGATTAGGTTGACTAAAACCAAATAATACAGGCAATTAATAACGGAAAATAACTGCCACGTTTATAATTTGGCAGATACTTTCCTTTTCTAAACATGAATTAAGTTTTCTTCTGGAAAGCTTTTATATCTTCAATGAAATTTGTAATTCAAGTTGCTTTTAGAGGCACTTACAGTACCTACGATATATATACCAGGAATTAAGTTTCTAGTTTAATAGAAAATTGAGTTTTAGGCATTATTCTCAAAAGGAACTGGAGCACATGATTTTTTGATAATAAAAAGATCTGGATGGCTACATTTTTGAAAAAAATCAGCAAATGAGCGCATATTAGGAACTCTGAAATCGATCTTCAAGCTCTGTGTAAGTTTAAAGTATTAATGTTAATAATATGCCGGACCAGTAGTGTACAATTATTATGAAAATTCACCACTATAACGCACTTGCTGCATCCCGAATTTTTTTTCTAATTTAATTTTTAAATATTTATTAGCAGCGAAGGTAATAACAGTGTCATAAATTTCCACCTACAACCATGGCACATTTCAAAACAAACACTTTGAAGTAGCATTCACTGAAATATGGAACTTGAAAGTAGTTACCACTTGTATTTGGTGACGAATACTAAAAAGCCAAAACTTTAAAGTTACTTTCACTAAAAGCTACCGAGTAGGACTATGACTCAGGTTGTATAGTTACTTTGCAGTAACGCTTATGTGGTGATCTTTCAAATTGGTGTCCACAGCTCTCCTTGCCACTATATGGTTCCAAAATAGAAATCACTTTTGAGTTTCTGTGCTTTGTTAATCATTTTAACCCCAAAAAGTTTTCGGTTTTGTTTGTTTTTGTTTGCACGCGTGTATGCTTTGTACTTTGTAGAACAACTTTTCTCGTTTATATTAAATGTTTCACTGACGTTTGTTGAAGAAGGAAGAACCGCTCGTTTTGCAAAAACAGTAACGGCGTGTTCACAACAGCATAATAATACTGTTTTAAACTGCCGTTTTTTCCTCGTTCATTTTTCCTCTTCCTGTAAGATGTTGTAGAATGTATGTAAAGTTTTATTTGCTGATCAAGTGACTTGTTTTGATTGACGTATGGCATTATTATTGGATCACAAATATTACACACTACTAAACTTGCACAACATCGCACCGCATGCTATTGTGATAAATTAATAATATTTTATGAATCAACGAGACTGTGGGGTGAAAAATAATTTATGGTGAATTGAACAGGTTACCACTACTTCATAGTAACCACAAACGGTCAAACAGTAGCATTTACTTGCTCAAGTAGCGGAAAGGTTACTGCACCAGGAAATATCACTAGGAGGTTCCACAAACCATGATGTGTATATATAAAAGGCCGGCAACGTCGCGGCAACTATTAATGCTACCTGAAAGTGGCTGCAACTTTGATGTGGTATTTCAGTAATATTAGATAGTTTCCGCCACTGTCGTTTGCTAACACTAAAGTAGTTATAAGTGGTGAATATTTCATAATTGTCACTGTTGATGTGTAATATAATGCTTTTTTAGTAAATTTTTATTAAAAAAAATTCACTAATAGAGAGGTATCGATGGTGAGACTTTGCAAAATTTTTTTTAAATGAGCGCGATTTAGGACCCCTAGAACCCATATCCGGGGTCAGTTTCAATTTTTATATGTTTATATATATATAAATATATATATATATATATATATATATATATATATATATATATATATATATATATATATATATATATATATATATATATATATATTGTTACAAAGCTTCTTAACAGATGTAGGTGCGGTGTTGCCACATCTCCAGAACTTCCCCAACATCTGGGAATTTTTGCACAATCTGGCAACACCGCCTCCCCACCCCCCTGGGGGTGCCTGGGGTGACCCCCCTCAGGCGAAGTCTCAACCCTCTAGGACCAGAAATAACGAAGTTACCAACTTGTACCCCGTCGGAACGGATAACTGAGGTCTGCACATTCCGAACACCCTGTACATACACCCTGTATACGCAGAGAACCCTTACAGCCTGTATACGCAAAGAGATCTTATAGTTCGAAAAACACCTCTTGTGTAACATAGGAGTGGTGACCACATTTGGATCATCCTGTATATACATCCCCCTGTATACACACGGGACCGATCTGTATTCACAGAACCTTCTAGTAAAAGAAGGTCCTGGAACGTTCTGGAATGGAACGCTCTAGAAAGGAGGGGAAGGTACGGCGAGTATATAAAAGCGAAAGCAAGCCAGCCCGAGTTAGTTCAGTTCAGTAAGAGAATGTGGTAGTGACTTGAAGAAGCAGTGTAAAGTGTTAAGAGAGTAACTACTGTAGTACCAGTGTAGAGACTTGTGTGGAGATTAGTAATTGTAGACAGTAAATTAAGTGTTTTGTGAGAGAGACATTCTAGAAATTTTATTGTATCCATATTTAGAGTGTAAATAAAGTTGTTTTGTTAAAATTAAAAGTCTCACTTATCCAGAACCCGGAGAAAACGTAACAATTTGGTGTCAGAAGTGTGGGATAAGTGAGTGAAGAAGTGGACAACTAAGCTAGCTGTAAATGGTAAACACTAGATCGACTGACTACGACAAGATGGCTGAAATCAAAGAGTTGATGGACTTACTGAAAAAGCAACGCGAAGAAGATGAACAACGACGACAAGAAGAAGAAAGAAGACGGCGCGAAGAAGACGAACGACGGCGGCAAGAAGATAAAGAAGACCTCAAGAGGCAACGCGAAGAAGACGAACAACGACGACAAGAAGAAGAAAGAAGACGGCGCGAAGAAGACGAACGACGGCGGCAAGAAGATAAAGAAGACCTCAAGAGGCAACGCGAAGAAGACAAAGAAGAACTCAAGAAGCAACGCGAAGAAGACGAACAACGACGACAAGAAGAAGAAAGAAGACGGCGCGAAGAAGACGAACGACGACGACAAGAAGACAAAGAAGAACTCAAGAAGCAACGCGAAGAAGACGAACAACGGCGCGAAGAAGACGAGAGAAGGCGACAAGAAGATAAAGAAGACCTCCGAAGTATGTTCCACAATATGAGAATCGATGTAAAAGAAGAAATTGAACAGATCAACGAACAAATAGAAAAGGTGAACAGTAAAGTGGAAAATGCAACAGAGGATTGGAACAAACGATGGGAAGAAGTTGAAGGGTTGAAAGAACAAATGAAGATGATGATGAAAGGCACAGAAGTCAGACATAGAGAACTGACAGAACAGGTGATGGGCCAGACTGATAGAACTCAACCAAGAATAGTTACTGGAATGTCCCCAGTTCAAAATCGTACGGAACAAGATATGCCAATCGTGCAGCAGCCTCATGGAACCTTGAAGCCGCCGACTTTTGACGGAGAAACATCGTGGCCCATGTACAGGAGGCAGTTTGAAGCGGCAGCTCTCAGCAATGGGTGGAGCGAACAACAGGCAGCAACTGCTCTAATTCTCTCGCTTAGAGGTAAAGCCCTAGAAATCCTCCAGAACATCCCGGAGTCGAAACAGCAAAACTACTTAACAGTGATACAGGCCCTAGATTTGAGATATGGTAACAAGTACATGAGCCAGGTCTACCAGACACAACTAAAGTCAAGGGCCCAGAAGCCAAATGAGACGCTGCAAGAATTTAGTGCCGAAGTGGAGAAACTTGTGCGACTGGCATATCCCCAAGCCCCAGAAGAATTTGTCAACCAGATAACCGTCCAGACCTTCATCGATGGGGTACTTGATAATGAAATGCAACAAGCTTTAAGGCTCGGAAGGTTCAAAACACTCACGGACTGCGTAATTTATGGCTTGGAATTTGAAGCAGCGAAGAATGCATCTCAACCTTGCCGCAACAGGCTGCGCGAAGTGAAGGAGATAGGGGACTTTGCAGACACAACAGCGGAACTAAGGCAAGAAATGAAGTTGATAAAAGAAGCCATAGGCAAGCTCACTGCACCGGTTGGGGCACGTAGGACGAAAGCAGATTGGTCAGACATAGAATGTTACAAGTGTGGTAGGAAAGGGCACATAAGTAGACAGTGCTCACAAACCCAACAGGTGGCTCGCAGAAGACAAGAATACACCAACAGTGAGCGGCGTCAGGGAAACGACCTGACGCCAGTGTAAGGGGGCGGCAGCTGGCGTGCGAGTCCCAAGGCCCCAAAGTAAAGGTCTCCACTATCCGACGCTACCACGAGAGCCTCGTTATACCTGGCAGCATAGACGGAAGACAATGCAGTTTCACCATCGATACTGGTGCCACTAGATCCGTTGTACGTCCAGACATGTTGCCAAACAAGTCAGCACTTACTACCAACAAACAGCCTGTTGTGGAGGACGGCAAAAGGAGATAGAATACCCGTGCATGGAGAGGCCACTGTTTACATTAGGCTGGGCAGTACTGAGCTACAGGTAAGGGCTGTCGTCGCAGAAATCGTCGACGAATTTATTCTGGGCCTGGATTTAATGGAAGATTTAGATGTCCTATCAGTAGACTTCCAGAATAAGATCTTGAAAATCGGTAACGAAGAGTTGTATTTATCTCCAACAGCAGTCGAAGCCAATCCCAGGGTGAGACTTATTGTCGACGAGGATACACGGATTGCTGGTAACAGTGAGAAGATTGTCAGAGCCAGACTAGAGAAGAAACTTGATTGTATGTCTGCTCTCATAGCGGAGCCCCTAAAAGATAGACGTGATGGTGCCCTCGTCGCACGATGCTTAGTAGACCCGAAGAAGACAATACCCATAAGAGTGGCTAACGTACAAACTAACAGGGTCACATTGAAGAAAGGTGAGGTTATCGCCACTTGCGAACCCATTGACCGAGTGATGTTGTCCAAAAACGTGACACCCACTGCATTAGACAGAAGACTGCCAGTAGAAATAGTAGAGCGGTTCAAGAATTCATCGGGCCAATTGAACAATATGGAGATGGAGATGGCCCTGAAGTTCGTATTGGAGGAGGCTGATATCTTCGCTCAAGATAAAATCACAGGTCGTACGAGTCTAGTGCAACACAGAATTAATACTGGCGACGCAAGACCAATTAGACAGCCGCCGAGAAGACTGCCTTTTGCCAAGCAATCAGAAATCAAGGCGATGGTTAACGAAATGCTGGAAGATGGTGTGATCGAGGAGTCTAATAGTCCTTGGTCGTCCCCAGTAGTTTTGGTCACCAAGAAAGACGGCACTATGAGATTTTGCGTGGACTATAGGAAGCTGAATGATGTCACCAAGAAAGACAGTTATCCCCTGCCCCGGATCGACGACACTTTGAACACTTTGGCCGGATCAAAGTGGTTCTCTACATTAGACCTGAAAAGTGGCTACTGGCAAGTAGAACTCCATAAAGACGATAAGGAGAAGACTGCTTTTTCAACCGGGAATGGGTTGTACCAATTCAAGGTCATGCCATTCGGCTTATGTAATGCTCCTGCCACCTTCGAGCGACTAATGGAGTTAGTGCTGAGAGGACTGACATGGGAAACATGCCTGGTGTATCTCGATGATGTCATGGTGATTGGAAGGACTTTCGATGAACACCTGTCGAATCTGAAGCAAGTTTTCTCCAGGCTGAGAGGTGCCAATCTGCAACTTAATCCCAAGAAATGCGCCCTCTTCCAGAAGAAAGTGAGTTTCCTCGGACATGTCGTTTCTGAGAAAGGGATAGAAACTGATCCAGAGAAAATAAAGGCAGTAAGAGACTGGCCTGTGCCGAGGAACAAACATGAGGTCAGAAGTTTTCTGGGACTTTGCAGCTACTACCGACGCTTTGTGAAGTACTTCAGCAGCATTGCGAAACCTCTGCATAGCCTGACTGAAAATAAGGTTGAGTTCATCTGGTCACCAGATTGCCAAGAGTCTTTTAGAGAACTCAAACATCGTCTTCTCACTGCTCCTATACTGGCTTATCCTCGGGACGAAGGACTGTTCATACTGGACACCGATGCTTCCCAGTATGGCATTGGGGCAGTACTCACACAGCTCCAAGCCGGAGAAGAAGTTGTGATAGGCTACTTCAGCAAAACGTTCGGAAAAGCAGAAAGAAATTACTGTGTAACCCGGAAAGAACTGCTGGCAGTTGTAAGATCCATCGAACATTTCCACAGCTTCCTGTACGGAAGAACATTCCGCGTGAGGTCAGATCACTCTGCTCTGCAATGGCTTCTGAACTTTAGAAATCCCGAAGGACAGATAGCACGATGGATAGAGAAACTGCAGAGCTACGACTTCAGGATTGAACATCGAAGAGGAAGAAGTCACGCCAATGCAGACAGCCTGTCAAGAAGGCCATGTTCAGTGCATGAATGTAAATTTTGCGAGCGACAAGAGAACAAAGAGATCGACAAAGTAACTCATCAGATCAAACAACTGGTGGCAGGACAGGAGAATAACACCGATCTAGACGTAAATCTTGAATACATCAGAGACGCACAGAAGACAGATCCAGACTTGAAAAATATTAGAGAATGGCTACAAAAGGGGAAAAGACCTGAGTGGCACGATGTGTCCCGGTTTGGGGCGGAGGTTAAAGGCTACTGGCTACAATGGGACTCATTGTGTCTAAAGAATGACATGATCACTCGAAAATGGGAAACTGCCGATGGTAGAGACTGTATATACCAGACCGTTGTGCCAAGTGAGTGCATAGACAGTGTTCTTCAAGAGTTACACAATAGTAGAAGTGGAGGCCACTTTGGGGTCAACAGGACTCTTGCCAGAGTGAGAGACCGCTTCTATTGGATAAACTGCCGAAGAAGCGTGGAAGAATGGTGCAAAAGGTGTGACCAATGTGCTTCAAAGAAAGGACCAAAGACCCGATCCAGAGGAAAAATGATGCAGTACATCTCAGGTACACCGTGGGAGAGAGTTGCCGTAGACATCGCAGGACCTTTTCCCATCACAGAGTCTGGGAACAGATACATAATGGTGGCGATGGACT
This sequence comes from Tillus elongatus, assembly GCA_964006375.1. Taxonomy (NCBI): domain Eukaryota; kingdom Metazoa; phylum Arthropoda; class Insecta; order Coleoptera; family Cleridae; genus Tillus; species Tillus elongatus. Next base: position 65,828,201 of record OZ023262.1, on the reverse strand, counting down.
ACTTCTCGAAATGGCCTGAAGTTGCGCCGATCCCCAACCAAGAGGCAACGACCGTAGCAGAAGCCCTGATGGAAAATGTCATATCACGGCATGGCGTACCCTTGGAGATTCACACCGACCAGGGCCGGAATTTCGAATCAGAGGTCTGGAAGAGCCTAATGGACTTGCTAGGCATAAAGAAAACGAGAACAACGCCACTCCACCCTCAATCAGACGGCATGGTAGAACGGCATAACAGGACCATCAATCAGTATCTTGCTATGTTTGTCGACGAGAATCAGAGAACCTGGGACAAGTTGATACCTCTGTTCCTCCTAGCTTACAGAAGCTCTCAGCATGAATCTACCGGCTACACTCCATCCATGATGTTGACCGGCAGAGAGATGCGGTTACCAATCGACATGACGAGACCACCACCGAACGAGGACATAGCGGACCTAGCTACGTTACCTGAGTATGTCGCCGACCTAGAAGGAAAACTGCGCACTATACACAGATGTGTCAGAGATAGGCTCCTCTTAAGCAGTGACCGGATGAAGATGCGCTTGGATCGCAGAGCAACACCCCATACATTCAAGGAAGGTGATGCAGTGTGGCTGTACCAACCAACAAGGAGAAAGGGCCTCAGTCCCAAACTTCAGAAACCATGGGAAGGGCCATACTTGGTGACTAAGAAAATTAACGACCTAGTCTACAGAATCCAGCTGTCTCCAAGAACTAAACCCAAAGTTGTTCACATAGAGAGGTTGAGTCCCTATCGGGGCAACGAACCCCCAAGTTGGCGGCCGGTAAATACTGTTCGGGACGAACAGTCTTAAGGAGGGGGGCAGTGTTACAAAGCTTCTTAACAGATGTAGGTGCGGTGTTGCCACATCTCCAGAACTTCCCCAACATCTGGGAATTTTTGCACAATCTGGCAACACCGCCTCCCCACCCCCCTGGGGGTGCCTGGGGTGACCCCCCTCAGGCGAAGTCTCAACCCTCTAGGACCAGAAATAACGAAGTTACCAACTTGTACCCCGTCGGAACGGATAACTGAGGTCTGCACATTCCGAACACCCTGTACATACACCCTGTATACGCAGAGAACCCTTACAGCCTGTATACGCAAAGAGATCTTATAGTTCGAAAAACACCTCTTGTGTAACATAGGAGTGGTGACCACATTTGGATCATCCTGTATATACATCCCCCTGTATACACACGGGACCGATCTGTATTCACAGAACCTTCTAGTAAAAGAAGGTCCTGGAACGTTCTGGAATGGAACGCTCTAGAAAGGAGGGGAAGGTACGGCGAGTATATAAAAGCGAAAGCAAGCCAGCCCGAGTTAGTTCAGTTCAGTAAGAGAATGTGGTAGTGACTTGAAGAAGCAGTGTAAAGTGTTAAGAGAGTAACTACTGTAGTACCAGTGTAGAGACTTGTGTGGAGATTAGTAATTGTAGACAGTAAATTAAGTGTTTTGTGAGAGAGACATTCTAGAAATTTTATTGTATCCATATTTAGAGTGTAAATAAAGTTGTTTTGTTAAAATTAAAAGTCTCACTTATCCAGAACCCGGAGAAAACGTAACAATATATATATGTATCCGTCTGATAACTCAAAAAATAATTAACCGATTTCAATGAAACTCGGCAAATGCCTTTCTTTTATTAATGGCTTGGATGAGTTCGTTAGGCAGGAAAATCGGACGGGTTTTTCCGGAAAAATTGAATTTTCTTTCAAAAAAAAATTTCACAAAGCTGTTTTAATGAAATGTACTATATATATATATATATATATATATATATATATATATATATATATATATATATATATATATATATATATATATATATATATATATATATATATATATTGCCTTGGGAGAGGACTTACTAAGTACCAAAATTTAACTTTCTCAATTTATAGAGAATTGAGTTATTCAAATTTTTATAGCTCACTTCAGTGTTAAAATCAATGGTATTTTCCTCACTATTTTAAACACGTGGGTGGGGGACTGACCGAATTCATTCCCAGTTGCTATTGATCTACTCATATTCTCTGAATATGTTAGATCATTCAAAGTCACTATTAACCGACTATTTATGAAATCAAATAGGTAAATTAAATCGATTGTAATAAAATATGTAGTGTATTAAGACTAAGGGAAAAAGAAATAAAACATAATATAACTGTGCACATTTTGATTATATTTTAGGGTGTGCGGCGCACACCTAGCTCACTAGGAGAAATCGCCACTGCTTGAGAGAGGTATTGTCACAGCATAATATCTTATTAAAGTTCATTTGTAAATAGGTTTAATTTTTATATGTTTATGTGTATATATATATATATATATATATATATATATATATATATATATATATATATATATATATATATATATATATATATTGTGCTGAGAATTGCAAAGGCCATATAAAGTTATAAAAACAAAAATGAAAACCCTTACGGAAACTACTATGATAATGTTAAATTCTGATTATTGATTAAAAAATTGGGTGACCAGATTAGTAATGGGGGGTAGTAGTAGTACCACTGGTCAGTAGTAAGTAAAATACTTACGGTTTACACGTAATGCCTATGGGTTATCTGTATATTGTATACATATCCACATCGTTCGACATATTTTACTGTACACTAAAACAGAAAACAAAATAATAACATTAAAATACAAGCACATTCACTATTATTGTTAGTCAGTGTTATTTGGAGAAGCAATGAAAGATATATAGCCATAATTTGTTGAAATGATCATTAATTATAATTCTTAAAAAGTATAACTAGCAATTTGGAAAATATCTCAGTTAAAGTGAAATTAAAAGAGCCAAAAATCTATATGTAGATAGATTGAAATATTAAGCATGAAATACATACCAAAGAATTATGTAATAAAATCAATTACCTGAAGGTAATGAACAAAACAAACCCCTGTATGATGTTTTCAATATGTAAATTTAGTTTTATTTATGTGAACAATGAACTGAAATGTACCCATATATGTGTCTGTGTTTGTATAAAAACAATGAACTGGAAGTTACTAAAAAACAGTGTTAAGTGTTCTGGAACTTTTAAATCAAGATTATAGCATAAAATGAATTAAGTGTTAGAAAATTATTGTTGGTTATGTTATGTAGAAATAAGGTTAGGTCAGATGTCAATTTTAAGAATAGAATATTCAACTTACTCGACGGTTCCAAGGAGAATATCTGTCAAACATATATTAATTAATTGGAAGAGAGAATGCTCTGAACAGACAGGAAACACCAAATGTTAGATGAATTTGGGCAACATTTCCGCTTTTGTTATGATTTATTGTTGGTTATTGATGAAATTGAGATGCCAGAGAGCGTCATTCTTGTTTCCCATTTTAAAATAAAATATTTTAAAGTATAAATTGTGCAAGGAAAGTTCAATTTGCCGCTAAAACAAAGAAGAGACGTTACATCAAGTTTTTAACGTAAGAAAGTACGAGATAAGTAGTAAATATATGAAGAATACTTACATTTGAGGATACCCATTACCATTAGCGAGGAAGCCAAGGTTAGAGATTTATTTTGTTTAATGTATATCAGCTCAACAAGACAAATATTTCAATAAAAAGACAGCCCATTCTGTCAAATATCATTTTAAGCAAATGTGTTTATGGGAAACTAAGATTTAAATGCATAAAATAGAAATCTTATAGGATAATTTAACCATAGTTCAACATTGTGAATACAGAGGGAGTGCAGGTCAAGGATCCAATATTTATTAATCAGAACATTTGAATGACAGCCGAAAATTCGGGTACTAAGATTAATCATTGTAAATTGATAATATAAGTTTGATAAATTATAACGACGGATCCGTTTAGATTTTAAATTTGAAATTGTGCCAATAAAATTTGTTTACGAATTTTGAAACATAATTCTTTGAAACAAAATAAGATAAAATAAGGTTACTATAAATATTTGCAGGCTATTTTTTTCCCTATTTTAGCAGAACTCACCACTGAGATAGTAAGTATATTAAAATATTTGAATACAATTTATTTGACATAGATATATATATATAGTAGAAGGATAGGCAACCCAAATAACCCTGAGATAGCTTAAATCACAATTAATACAAGAGTCATAAAACATTTTATTCAGATAAAGTTTCACATTATAAAATATACAGAGTCACCCATAACACATGGTGAAATATCTTTTTTTTTAATATCACTTTTCCATATATAAAATAAATAGAAATATAAAAACATTGAATTAACATAATAAAATATAATAAAATAATATATATATATATATATATATATATATATATATATATATATATATATATATATATATATATATATATATATATATATATATATATACAGGGTGTCCCAATAGTGTGTAATTCCTCCATATATCCCTTACCCTTAGAGCTAGCCGAAAAAACTTTAAACAAAATTTTCTTGTGATTATCTAAGCTATATCGAGAAAATATATTCAGCTTTATGGAACTTCCGGTTGCACCGGAAGTAGCTATCAAATTCGTTATTTTAAATAGAATGATATACTTTTTATTACATTTTTGGATAGAGATTACAAAATAAGTGTGACTTTATGTAGCATTTCCTATAGCTATCTTTAATATTTTTGAAAATATTACGACTTTCTTTTTTTTTAGCTCCGATTTATGTGTTATTTGAAACGTCTGCCGTGAGCTGAGTTTTGAGTTTTGCTACCTTAAATTCTAAATATCAATAGACGACATTTAGTACTTTAAAATGGTTAAAGAATAATTCATCATTATTGTACAGGGTGTATTATTTTGGGGTTACAGCATATCTAACTTTAAAGCAGCATAACTTGTGTTTTTCAAATAGAGCACCCTGTTTTTTATGAATTAATCAGGTAGATCATTAAATTCTGCATCGACCTAATATGGGTCTTCCTATAGCTATAGTTGATAGTTTTTGAGTTATAGTGGTTTATTTTAGTTTCGCTTGTAAAACTAATGGTACTGTCAGATACAGTAGGAGCAGAGAATGAAACAACTAATATTTTTTGTCAGATGACAGATAAATGTCATCTAACCAGAACTATAACTATTTTCAATTCTCAGGTGTTTGAGCTAAGTTTTATGTGCTAACTTTTGTGTTATTTAATTTAAAATAAATTATAATACTGAAGAATTAGTTGATATGACACTTATTATGGCGAGTGTCGGCGAAATTGTTTTTTAGCATCTCGTGTATACGCACAAACATATCCGAATCGAAGACATCCTCAGGAAAAATGTTTCGTCAAATTGTTGGACCGTTTTTTTGCGAACTGCTAACGCCAATTATGAAATGACCACACGCAAAGGGAGAGTAAGCGGCAATGAAGAAAACGAATTTTCTATTGTTGCATCGGCATTAGCTAATCCGCACACAAGCGTGAGGAAAGTTGCCGACGAAATAGAAATATCAAAATCTTCAGTGAACAGAACATTGAGAAAATACAAGTTTCATCCATATAAAATGAAGCTGCAGCAGGCATTGACGAATGCAGATTTTCGAAGTCGCCTCTGTTTTTCGTGAGTGGGCAGTGGCTAAGTACAATGAGAGTGAGATTTTTTTTAATTACGTGATGTTCAGTGATGAATCTTCATTTTCAAGTTGTGGTAGGGTTAACGGGCACAACTTTCATTATTACGCTTCAGAAAATCCAAACTTTTGCAGATCAGTTGACAACCAGCACCGTTTTACGATAAATGTTTGGGCTGGAATAATTGGAACTAATCTTATTGGGCCATATTTCTTTGATGGGCACCTCAACGGGCTGGGATATCTGCGTATATTGCAGGAAGATGTAGAGGCCTTTTTGGAAGATTTGCCTCTAGATAACAATCGACGTATGCGGTTTATGCAGGACGGGGCACCAGCACATTATGACACAAATGTTCGCCGATTTTTAAATGATCGGTACCCCAATAAATGGATAGGGTGAGGTGGTCCCGTCTCGTGGCCTGCAAGATCTCCTGACCTCACATGTCTAGATTTTTTCCTGTGGGGCTATATCAAGGAAATTGTGTATCAAACACCGTCCAACACCCCACAGGAACTAAGAAATAAAATTTCAGTCGCGTGCATGGCAATAAATTCGCAAATGTTGAGCAATGTTCAAGAATAATTCTTAAGGAGGGTTAGATTGTGTATTCACCAGGTCAATGGGCAAAATTTCGAATAGTTCTAATGTATCGCTTTTTTTTAGATTATTTTTTTCTGTTAGTGACTGTGGATTATTATTATTATAGTTATGTTATTATAGTTTACTTTACTTTCTAGTTCTCATAATTACAACTACCTTTATTAAACTGTGTTTCACTTTTGTATGGTAAAAATATGAATAAGTCCATTATATAACAATCATTGCATGTAGTTGCATTCGATAAGTTTTTTTGTCGACACATTATCTAGTTACGAGGATATGATCAAGTGATTTGCATCGTGACTATCTCATTTTATTTGGTAATTCTATTCAAATTATTGTTAAAACTAACATTTACTAGACGGAAGTAAGCTCCGACAATGGAAATATAAAAACTGCTGACTTTATTGTCAGGGAGACGTTTAGGTATCACCTGACATTGTTCACATGCTCTGTGCCTCATACAGTGACAATCTGACAGTACCATTATGTGCCTCATACATTGACAATCTGACAGTACCAATATTTTTACAAGCGAAACTAAAATAAACCACTATAACTCAAAAACTATCAACTATAGCTATAGAAAGACCTATATTATGTCGATGCAGAATTTAATGGCCTGCCTGACTAATCCATAAAAAACAGGGTGTTCCATTTGAAAAACACAAGTTATGCTGCTTTAAAGTTAGATATGCTGTAACCCCAAAATAATACACCCTGTACAATGATGATAATTTATTCTTTAACCATTTTAAAGTATCAAATGTCGTCTATCGATATTTAGAATTTAAGGTAGCAAAACTCAAAACTCAGATCACAGCAGACGTTTCAAATAACACATAAATCGGAGCTAAAAAAAAAAAGTCGTAATATTTTCAAAAATATCAAAGATCGCTATAGAAAATGCTACACATAGTCACACTTATTTTTTAATCTCTATCCAAAAATGTAATAAAAAGTATAGCATTCCATTTAAAATAACGAAGTTGGTAGCTACTTCCGGTGCAACCGGAAGTTCCATAAAGCTGAATATATTTTCTAGATATAGCTTAGATAATCACAAGAAAATTTTGTTGAAAGTTTTTTTGGCTAGCTCTAAGGGTAAGGGATATATAGAGGAATTACACACTATTGGGACACCCTGTATATATATATATATATATATATATATAAATATATATATATATATATATATATATATATATATATATATATATATATATATATATATATATATATATATATATATATATATATATATGTATCCGTCTGATAACTCAAAAAATAATTAACCGATTTCAATGAAACTTGGCAAGTGCCTTTCTTTTATTAATGGCTTGGATGAATTCGTTATAAAGAAAAATCGGACGGGGTTTTCCGAAAAAATTTTGAGTTTTCTTTCGAAAAAAATTTTTTCCCCGAAAGTAACAAAGCTGTTTTAATGCAATTTACTATATATGTTGCCTCAGGAGAGATATTACTACTAAAATTCAACTTTCTAAGTTTAGAGAAAATTGAGTTATTCTAATTTTAAATTTTCTTTCGAAAAAAAAATTTTTCTCCGAAAATTACAAAGTTATTTTAATAAAATTTTGTGGATATCTTGCCTTAGGAAAGGCCTTACTACGTATTAAAATTAAACTCTCTAAGTTTATAGAAAATTGAGTTATTTAAATTTGAAGCATTTAATCAAAATTCACTACCATAACGCACTTGCTGCGTCCCGAGTTTTTTACCACCGAGTCGTAGAATTAGTGGCGATTACGTAAGCATTAGTCATTTAAACTTCCGATCTCGGTTGCCATCACTTTGGTGCTAGTTAGGCATGGTTGGTGCATACAACTGATGTATTTTTGTCACAATTTCTCACCTTTTTAACATTTTCGTTAGAAATCGCTATCATAACGTACTTGCTGCGTATATTTTTCAAACGTGTGGCGTCAAAGTTTCATTTTAATATCAGTATAAAACAAAGAAGACAGTTAATGTGTACTTTACACATCTAATCTAGTCTAAAACGTGAGAAATAACGCGCATGAAAATTCAACGCCACAAAGTGGAATACGTTGGTCTATGAAGCTTGAAGCCTTATCAATAAATGGAGCTTTGACAAACAGTAATAATCCGGTGCGACAAGAGAAGTGTGTCGGAATCCAACAAGTCGGTGGCGCCGCGACGCTGTGGGCGGTCAACGTCGAGGCGCCTTTCGCTTGCTCCCCCGCTTTGCGCCCCGTCAGGGAGACGCTCACTCCCCCTCCCCCAGCGGGTCGATATCACTGCCGAACCTGCCACTTACTCTCTCCTTTGTTGTTGGTGTTTAACCTGATAATGTCTCAGTTTCACCAAATGTAGCGTACATAACTGAAGACAAACAATGAGGCCTACGATTGTTATTCAAATCGATTACATAAATGGAGAACACTGTTATAAAATTAAAAGAACCAGATTCAACCAGTTGTAACTTATACTGTCTACGTCTGGGTTATGAATTATTACGTAAACAGTCTAGCCCTTACTCCTGGAATTCACTTCTAAAACATTCAACTTGTTTGCTGAAACCATATATCAGCTGAAATTTCTTTCAGATCTGAATAACAAGTGTCTGGCATCTCTAATAAATGCTGAATAGTAACTTTTTATTTATATAACTTTTGTTGCATTTAATGTTCGGGTTCCACAAGAAAGAAAATTGAGAAAAAAATCATTCTATTTCTAACAGAAACTGACAAAACAAAAATTAAACAAAACAGCAATAATAATCATTAACCAATTAAATGTTTAAAGTGTCGGTCATTATCAGCAAACAATTTGACTCGCGAGTAATGATTGTGTAATAAGTCAATAAATATTTGTTTAAAAAAGAAATACGTCTTAACCGTAAAGTTAAGTGGCGCAGTCTGTATGATCGGTTAGAAAATCAAACGTATATTGATTTTTACGTGTAGAAGAAGAATGTCAAAATTTAAAGAATCAACTATATTTTTGCGAAAACGATAATCTAACTACACTCAACAACCAGAATCCATGCGAAATCAAACTAGTCAATTTTCAAAAACAAACAGATAATTCGAAACAAGAAACCGTCAAAATTAATACGACCACCGTCTCAAAATATGGAAACAGCCAATACATTGTGATATCGCCAAATGAAACAAGAATTAGAGTAATGTGCCAGGAACACGAAGAGAACAAAATCATAAAGGGAACCAAATTTATAACCCTTAAACCAAATTGCCATCTAGAAACAGGAAACAGAATTTACAAGACCACTCTAATAACATCAGAAACACAGCAAATATTTAATCTACCGAAATTAGAATTCACTGAACAAGAATAGCCAAAATTCCTGAAGAACTACCCGAATTAAAATTAGAGAACGTTCAGCTGCACATCAACCATATCCAGAACCAACTCCAGTCAATTAAAACATACCAATCTATCACCTCCATCTTACTATATGTAGCTGTAATAATAGCCATCATAACAGCAATAGCCAAACTAGGGATGGAAAAAATGGAAGAAAACCAAAGAATAAACTTCAAAAGCTATGGACACCGGATTTCCCATGAAAATCCGGAACGCACCGTAGCTTCGCTCTTTGGGGGGGGGGGGGGGTATAAATGGACCAACAAGAATAGGCCATTATGCAACATTGTAGACATCTAAGAGCACAGACGTAGGAGTCAGCCTAATTATCAGAGGACACCTTGAAGTCAGCATAGAGGACACCTTATGAACGACGCAGTAAAGTGAAACTAAACAGGGAGATGCTGAGTCAGCAAGACTGCAGGTCACCTCTAAAAGACAATAAAGCCACTCCCGAGTGGAAAGGTTATAGATAGGCAGCCCGCCTTCAGCGAGTTGTTCATTCATGCTTCTTATATCCTATGCTGCTCATCGCGTGCTATATTCTTGTATCACACTTATGCTAAAATTTTAATTATTTTATTTTTTTAAATATTTTTATCTTAAGTAATCATTGTGTAATAAGTAAATAAATATTTGTTTAAAAAAGTAATACGTCTTGACCATAAAGTTGAGTCGCGCTTCAAAGGAATTCATTACATTCATTAAGCTGGAATGCACAATCCGGCTTGTTTCGCCAATAATGCTAGCTATGAGGTGTTCCGTATTTAATGGCATGTCTTTGTAGACAACATTCTTCAAGTGACTAAAGAAATAATTACATAGTGTCAAATTGGAAGGGCGAGCAGGCCACGCAAGAAAATCACCACCCTCAATCTACTTTTTTGGCTGGGGGCTCCATCTTGCTGAACCCACACTTCATTTACTGGACCCGCATCGAGTATGATTTGTTCTCTTTATAAATTAAAATATTTTTTAGATATAAGATTTCCCCCAATGAAGAATGGCCAAATAATATACCGGCTCATACATAATTTTTTTGTGGTCGTTGAGTTTGAGCCTCCAGTATCCACCAGTATCCAATATGGATATTGCTATCAAACGATAATTTTGTTAATTAACAAATCCTTGCAGTGTAGAAGTAGCTTCATCTGAGAGTAAAATGTTTCCACCAAAGTCTGGATTTGCATCAAATATCACAATATTAGTGAATTTTAATTAACAAAATTCACTAATAGAGAGTGGGACTTTCGGAAATTTTTTTCAAATGAGCGCAAACTAGGGCCCTTAGAACCCATATTTAAAGTCCGTTTGAATTTGTTGATTTGGCACATATCTTCTTTGTTGTAAGACCGCGGACGAGTTCGTAAATCAGCTATAACGGATATTTTTTCCCTTAAACTTCTCTGCAAGAGAATAACTATATCAGTGGCCAGTCTGTGTACAATAATGTTATTTCTTTTTCTTATCTTCTCTAAGTATCCCACTTTGCTCTGTGGCTGTTTGTTTTCGACTTCAAGGTACTCTATCCCTGTATTAGTTATTTCAACATCATGTCTAAATAATTTAAATTGATTTTCTATGAAAGCCTTGATTTCCAGTTTGTTAGAATTTATTGCCTTTAGCAAATTATCATTTAGTATTCCAGTTGATGCACTCATAATTTGTAACAATTCAAATTAAACTAAATAGGTTATATAAATGTAAACTATTTACAATGAAAACTATGTGGTGGTGGTGGTCGAAAGTTAGGCTAGAAAGTTTCCTTTCATTAGCCACAGATTTTTGTTACTAAAATGAAAACTATGTGTGTACCCACCTTCAGCTAAAAGTTGTAGTTGTTATCTTGCCGGTATTTTGTTAAACATAACAACTTTTAAACGACATGGATTCTTAAACAATCTTGTGATTTCATGAAATCAGTTTTATTAATTTGTACTAACTCAAATTATAGAATTCTTTCACACAATGTATAGTCCCGGCACTATGTCAATCTGTACAACACTTCTTCGAAATTATCTACACCTAATACCCGAAGAACAGACTATGAATCTGTCACACGCCCTTGTAAACTTCCGTCATGCTAAAGCCCCCCACACACTCTGTATATATATATATATATATATATATATATATATATATATATATATATATATATATATATATATTTGTTAGAATAAATCCAACTATTCGTAACAAGAATAAAGTTTTGGAGTTGCAGTCTGCTAACCTTCATTCGCATATTACAGACCATAATGCTATTTTATTAAACTTTGGTCTTATTGGTTCCACTGAAAAAACTATGGCGAGACCTGGGGTGCTAAGGAGGATAGATTTTCATAACTTGCATGAGAGGCTGAGAAATGAAACCTGGCAATCTGTGTTTTTTGAATCAGATGCACAATTGATTTTTGATAATTTTGTTGATATCCTAAATAAGCATATAGATAGCTCTACATACAGCATACAAGTTAAGTCAAATAAGAGAAGAATAAAACCTTGGATAACTGCCGGGATTATAACAGTCATGAAACATAGAGACGCCTTAAAGCAGAAATGGAATAGGGAAAAAAACCGTAGAGTCGGAGGTAGCATTTAAACACTACAGAAATATGCTTACAAAACTGATAAGAGTGACACGTAATGACTATTATAAAAACTTGATTACGTCACACAAGGGAAATTACGGCAAGATTTCAAAAAACTATTAATGAAATCACAAACAGTAATAAACGTTCTAATGTAGTTAAAACAATAATAACAGAAAAAGGGGGTGTTTTGACTTCGGCGAGGGATATTGCATTGGAATTTAACAATTATTTTGTTGAAGTGGGAAAAGGTATATCTCAGAAAATTAAAAGGCGAAATATAGAAACTAGAGCAAACAAGCAATATGGAGATTCCTTATTCTTGCATTCTGTGACGGAGAACGAAGTTATCGGCATAATCTCTTCGCTGAGGTCAGGCGCTGCCGCTGGAAGCGATGGTATTTCGGCCAATATGATAAAAAATTGTCATCTGTTTTTGGCTAAACCTTTGACTCATTTAATGAACACTATATTTCGGACAGCTATTATTCCATTGCAATTGAAAGAGTCTATAGTGCTTCCAGTTTATAAGTCAGGTGATCATAAAAACGTTTCAAACTACAGACCTATTAGTCTACTTAGTGTGTTTTCAAAAATTTTTGAAAAACTATTAAATATCAGATTAAATGAATATTTGGATAAACATAGCATGTTGTCCAAAAGGCAATTTGGTTTTAGACGAGGACTATCCACTCAAGATGCATTGTATGAATTGACAAGTACTGTTCTCGGAAGCTTTAATAGTAATATGAAAACTCTAGCTGTGTTTTTGGACCTAAAAAAGGCTTTCGATACAGCTTGTCATAAAAAGTTGTTGGCTAAACTAGAGTTGATTGGGATAAGAGGACATACGTTGTCACTTTTCGGTAGCTACCTTCATGAGAGAATCCAGCGTGTGAGAGTGGGTGACTGTGTGAGTGAGGGACGAGTGGTTACGTGTGGTGTACCACAGGGAAGTATATTGGGTCCAATATTGTTTTCTATTTATGTAAATGATATAATTGAAGACCTAACTTTGGACTGTATACCTATTGCTTATGCAGATGATATCGTTCTGGTGTTTGTGGGAAATCAATGGGAAAAATTGTTTGAAAGAGCGGAGACAACAATCAATCATGTGAAAGAGGTACTAGACAGTAACCTACTAGCGCTCAACCTAACAAAAACATCATATGTGGCTTTCTCACCGACAGCAGCCGGAAGACCATCCTCCAGTCTATCAATTAGTATACATGATGATTGCTGTAAACTGACTGAGTCTCACAGTGTCAAATATCTTGGTCTGCTGGTAGACAATAATTTAAAATGGCAAGAACATGCAGCGTATGTGAATGCAAAGGTGAAAAAGATTATATACAAATTCTATACCCTGCGAAATATTTTAACAACAGAAAACCTAATACTGGTTTACAAGTCTCTCGTGGAGTCTTTTGTGGGGTATGGTATTATTTTCTGGGGTGCGTGCTATGAAAATGCATTAGCTGCGCTTCAAGTTACTAAAAATAGTATATTGAGAGTCATTCTTCATAGGGATTCTAGGTCTAGTACGAACTATCTTTATAGTAACGTCTATATTAAACTACTCGATATAAGAGGAATGTTTATATTAAATGTACTAAAACATATGCATCATCATTTTCGGCCAATAAATGTGGTGGACCACACATATGGCACAAGTTGTAGAATAGGTGAAAACTTGACTATTCCACCGGTAAATAGGAGCGTTTATAAAAGATCGGTTTTATTTTGGGGTCCAAAGTTATATAATCAATTACCAGCAAATTTGAGGATGTTACCTAAATCTAAATTTAAAAAAGAAATTTTTAGCTTTGTTATTTTGAAACAGGTCGAACTGAAAGCAATGTTAAAGTAGAGAGCAGTATGATAGTTGAGTGGTATGGAGAAAGTGGAGTGGATGTGTTGCCTGGACAAGGTGCAGGGAAAGTAAGTGTGTGCTGTGTGGGAGTGTGCTGTCGTGAGTGCGTGTCTGTGTGCATATGTGTGTGTAAATATAATATGCATGCGTGGAGAAATGGGTGGGTGAGTACTATGATGTGTATGAACATTTTGGTTGTGGGTGGTATAGAGGTGTTGGTTGTATGGATATCATATATGCAGAAGAAAGATATGAAAAAGGGAGACTAAGGGTTGACAAAGTGAACTATATTGAGTGTAGGATATGCTGTTGATTCCCCTACTGAGGTTAACACTAAGACATTGTTTTGGTTTAAAGTTGCATCTCTCATCTTTTGAGGATCGGGGCACATCTGGTTAGATAGGGGCACAAAAAAAAAGGGAAAAAAGTAAATATTGTGGATATTAAGTGGTTTAAATTAATGTACTGGCGATTGTGTGGAGTTAGCTGTAAAGGATACAAACAAGTCATGTTGACTTAGGTATCCAAGAAAATATATTTTAGTTGTATTAATAAATGTCTATTGTATTAATAAATAATATTTGAATTTTGAATTTGAATATATATATGAAAAGTTTCAAACAATACTTACAGTTTGCACGAAATGTGAAAGTATTCTTTTTGTAAATTGTAGTTCATGTCAGTGAATATTCAAAGCCATTCCAAGACAAATCATCCAGATATACACCACGCTAGACACGTGAAAACCATGAATAACAACACTTTACCACCAGACATATTCTTTTGCTGCTGTTATATAGTACTGAATACATGTGATATCAATAAGCTAAAATGAAACATTTCATTTAAGTCATTGTTGAAAATTAATAATATATAACCTATATAATACGGAGCAATTTAAATAACAAGTAATAAGCTACATACCTAAAGGTGTATGAATAGCGAAAATTTTAAAAACAGGTTAATTCCAAAGCAAATAAAAGATTGTCAAAAGATTTTACTTACATAACTTAAAAACAAAAATGTATTACAAACACTATAATGTAATAATGTAATGTAATAATGTATAATATTAAGTAGTGAGATGAAGATTTACAAAGACAGCAGTGGTTTTTATATTAAACAGACTTCCTAAACAAGAACGAACAATTTTAAAGTGTTGTAGTTACGTTAAAAGTCATTGTTTATGTATGTAAAATTAGTTAGGTTATCCAAATATCATGTTCTAGATTATATGAATTTTCTGTTTGTCAGTGACATTTGAGTGAAGGATTTGAATTTGGCGGGTGTCTAAATTAAACTCACCTGTCATTCACAGCCAAGCAACGATAATTTTCCATGCAATACTAGGTGTCGATGGTATCCAGCTTAGGAACAAAACAATAGAAGAATTAAATGTTGAAAATAATTTCAAAACAGCTTGCCATGGATAATAAGAGGAAACGGAAGGAGGGTTTCAGATTATCGAAGAGAATATCCGTTTTCCGTTTGAGAAGTAGAAAGTAGGTTGTTTCATGAATGCCAAAAAAGTATCAGCGTCATATTTTACCGTCCAGGTATTTGATGAATAAATTTGTGCGGAAATAATATTTTATGTGTCCAACAAGTATAATAACAAGCCAGTAGATCTTCTAGACAACACAAAAGATGAGAAATGAACGTACAGGTGATAAACAGCAAAATATTACCTGTTGAACTCATCAGACGCCAAAGGTACCAAACAATCCACTTAATTAATATAAATGAGAGTAAAAGCAAGTTTCCTATATGCATAGATCTAAATAAAGATCCATCTATTATTGGGAAATAAACGTTTAAAGCATAAAAGCAGATTTCATCCATATATTTAAAATCTAAACCAAATTCCAACAGTGTTTTACAAACAATCTCATAGAGGGCAGACAGTGTATCAATCATAAAACAGAAAATCGAGTTTTGGCCATTTTTATAATAAAAATAAAACAATCAAACAAATCCTGTCACTCAGAATAAATAAAACATTGTTAATAATTTTAAACTAGAGGACCCATTAAGCAAAAATTCTAGAATTTCCTATAAGTTTAAATAAAAACCTTTGTTAAATTTTAAAATTCTTTGACATATTTTATTTGGGGTTAATATTTATAAAATATATAAAAATTAGGGGCATACAGCACCCCTTTTCAATTAGAACCGACTAACTGGGATACAGAGTCAACAATGCTGAGCCGCCAAGGAGATTCATGAAAGGTTAAGTAAAATATTTATATTAATAACTGTGTTTATTGCTAACATATCGGAGGCAAAGAGTAGGCCACTCACTTTACACCTACACAGCACATATCAGGTTTCAAACAAACAGAGAAATCCATGAATCATTATAAATTAACATAAATTTGCATAAAATATACATGTATTAACGGTACCCTGGGGGTATTATTGACAAAAGTAAAATTAAAATACTATATACATATAAAATAAACTAGAAAACAAAAGCAAAATATTCACATAAAATCTTAATCTAATAATTATACATACAGGCTGATCTTAAAACTAACTATATACGATCCAAAAATTACAAAACTCTACAAATAAATAATACAAAATAAGAAAAGGTGTTAATACCCCATTAATACCAATTTCAATTGTCGCCCAATCGTGTGGCATTATAAATATAACATATATAACATATAATAACATATTTTATAAGCATTTTGCAACTATTTTAACAAATGATAAGAGTAGCATAAATATAGAACATTCTAATATACATTTTATGCAATATTTACCATTCATACACCGCAATAGTTACACAAATTTTCACGTTTCAAATCTCCAGTTGCATTTACAAGAGAAAAATTATGAAATTTTCAAAGTAATTTTTCTGGTACTTCTTGACATTTTTGCGCCATTAAAAAATAAATGTTGTCTGCAATATTTAATAGATTTTGTTTAACACATATAATATTTTTGTATTGCGTCATCTCTGACTTTTAGTGGCGCAAAAATTTTGCATCATTAGAAATGCCTATAACTTTTTTTTTTAACTTAGAAGTCTAAATTTCTGTGTACAGTTTTTATAATGTATACCTGCTTATCAAATTTGGTTGCCAAAGATTTGTTACTTTCGGAGATATGAATTTCTTCCAAAAGTAAACCTAAAATGTTCCCGGAAAAACTGTTTAGATTTTCTTAGCTAACGTACTTATCCCAGCCACTTGCAAAAGGAAGTGACTCACCAAATTTTAGCACAATCGACCCATTACTTTTTGAGTTATCGGTGTGATACGCACGCACCCACACACACACACACACACACACACACACACACACGCACACACACACACACACACACACACACATATATATATATATATATATATATATATATATATATATATATATATATATATATATATATATATATATATATAATTTAAGCAAGTTCCAAAGCTGGTCAGCTCTTTAATAGTTGGTTGGTGTGGTATACTTGCAATATGGTAGGTGGTAGTGGAATTTTCCTTTACGTGGTAGTAAAGGATTTTTTCACGCCCGAGGAGGTACCACCCCTTGCATCAATGGGCCGGTGAAGTCCCAACGGACGTTTCCGGTTCTGGTGTATGAGTCGGTTTCCCTTATAAACAAAAATGATGATGGCTCCTCCTTGTACAAAAGATTCCGGAGGCAAAACACCCCTTCATTCGGATCTCCGGGAGAGGGGTGTACAGTGGGCGCCAGCATCGAGATTTACAATATCCTTCTCGAATATATGTGGCCTAAATTCTAACCTGAACTCCGTCCACCATTTCCTCCAAGCTAATAGGCCCCAACTCCTCTTCCTGACCAAAACTCAAATCAGTGCCAAAACAGCCACTAATCACCTTAATTTCCCGGGGTATGAGCTCCTTACTTCTTTTAGATTGCATGGAGGCGTGTGCGCGTACGTCCGTAGCAATCTACCCTGCACTAGACTCCCCAATTTAGAAGCTGGAAGAAAAGACATACTATGGATAAAACTCGCCGGCAATTCTACTCTCAACCCACCTCCGAATGTTCAACCACCAACAGTCCCCAATGTCGCGCATAAAATGACGGATATCATTTTCAAAACTAGAAAGGTACGTAAGATGCTCTCTTCTCTTAATACCAGGAAAGCATTTGGCCTTGACGAGATCCCAGCAATTGTTCTCAAAAAATGCGCACCAGAACTTGCTCCTGTCCTGACTCGTCTGTTTCAGACATCTTACAATAGAGGCATATTCCTTAGTAACTGGAAAACTGCTCGAGTACAACCCGTCCCCAAGAAAGGAACGAAAGCGCTTCCTAGCAACTACAGGCCTATTTCTCTCCTTTCAGTCATCTCTAAAGTGATGGAAAAGTATATAAACACCGCATTACTAAAATTTCTTGAAAAACACAGGCTAATACACGACAGTCAGTATGGATTCCGTCAGCGCAGATCAACTGTCGACCTCCTTTCCTTTGACACCCATTCTTGGAACAAGTCTATGGAACTACACGGAGAATCCCAGATTGTCGCTCTAGACATATCCAAAGCATTCGACCAGGTCTGGCACGCAGCGCTGCTTAATAAACTACCGGCCTATGGCCTACCACCAAAACTCTCTACGTGGACAGCAAATTTCCTCTCCAACCGGAGTATTTCTGTTGTCGTGGATGGCCATTCCTCTAAGCTGTATCCAATTAATGCAGGAGTTCCTCAAGGTTCAGCTTTAGCCCCTACTTTGTTTCTTCTCCACATCAATGACCTCCTCTCTAGCACATCCAACCCAGTTCACAGTTACGCGGACTACAGCACCCCCCCACTCCAATATACAATACACTAAGCCTGTCTCTTTAGCCCAACTAGATGAGGATCGCAGACTCATTGAGGGTTCTATCTCCGCGGATCTCTAAAAAATATTAGACTGGTGGAGTAGAAATCTTGTACAATTCAACCCGACCAAATCACAGTCTTGCTTTCTTTTTCATAAGAGATACACCAGCCCTAGACCCATCACAATAAACAACCAAGTTATTCAAAGTAATGAGTCCTTTTTACTTGTTGGCATCTCTGTGGATCGAAATCTCAATTGGCACCAACATGTTACATCAATTGCAGAAGCGGCTGCTAAGAAATTAGGTTTCCTCTTCCGGGCTCGCAAATATTTTTCACCAGCTAATCTCTATACTTTATATACTTCACAAATAAGACCAAACCTCGAATACTGCTCCCACATCTGGGGTGCTGCTGCCGCTTCTACACTCGCTATCCTGGACTTCATTCAAAAGAGAGCTGTACGTCTCATCGGTGACCCTACCCTTACCCAAAGGCTGCCATCCCTTGCCGACCGACGTGCCGTTGGTGACCTCTCACTCTTTTATAGATATCTGCATGGGCACTGCTCAGAGGAGCTTTCTTCCATAGTTCCTCCACCTGCTGCCCCCAACAGATCTACCAGGGGAACAGAGCGAATGCACCCTTTTACTGTCCAGGTCACCAGACATAGAACATCTTGTTATGCCCGCTATTTTGTCCCGAGGACTTCCAAGTTGTGGAACTCCTTGCCGGCACATGTTTTTCCTTCTCCCCCGAATCTCCAAACCTTCAAGTCCAGAATTAACAAGTTGCCTCTTTCCTCCTTGTCGACACCCACGGTACGATAGTATTTGGGCTGTTAGCCCTCGTGGTGTGTTGTTGAAATTTAAAAAAAAAACCTGCTTACAGAAAGGCAGAGGTGCAGCAAAATGTCCATAATAGTGAGGTGAACCGGCTGCCTGGCGTTAGTGATTGGCCACAGTCGCCGAAATAGACCGACGTTAAAGAAACAAAAACACCTGCGCAAATACAAATTACTAACTGAAAATTAAACAAGAACGTGTGCATCTGAACCGAAGGGTGTTGGGTTCGATCACAAGGTTCTCCTTTCACTTTTTCAGTACATACTGTAACATTAACATCAACCGATGTTGTGACATTGTATTTGAGCAAGTTGCATGTCTGCACGTTCCGCCCTTCTGAGGGCGCGTTAATCCGTCGATCCTATGTCCATGCGATATTGGGCACGTTAAAGATCTTTACCCTGCTTACAGAAAGGCAGAGGTGCAGCAAAATGTCCAGGATAGTGAGGTGAACCTGCTGCCTGGCGTCGGTGATTGGCCACAGTCGCCGAAATAGACCGACGTTAAAGAAACAAAAACACCCGCACAAATATAAATTAGTAACTGGAAATTAAGCAAAATTTTTCTGTTTCAGCAAACAAAGATCCACATTACGTACTTCAATTTATTGTGTTTAGGGAAGCTTCTTGAACCAAATGACGCACGATTCACTATATAGGGTTTAATTCTTCTGTAAATTGTTGACAAGTCCTTGCTCACAGTAAAAGTAATTCAACGCAGATGGCTAATCACTCCCATCTATATTGAGTTCGGAGGACCAACCTCTGGGGATTTCCTACATGTAAGCCCACAAATACAATGTGAGTGATTTAAGGGTTAGATGCGGGAAAATCTTTTGTTAATAGGATGCTTCCGAAAGCTCTAACCACTTTCTATAGAATATAATTTTGTCCTTGATTAAATTTTCAGGATCTTTCCTTTTTATAAACCAGCTTTAAAGTATTAAGAATCTATTTTATTAGTATTATTTATATGATAACTGATTTGATACTGCCCATTTTATAATATGAGTTACCTATATATATATATATATATATATATATATATATATATATATATATATATATATATATATATATATATATATATATATATATATATACAGTATGCTAAAATTTCAGACTGTATGAATGGGTAATGTATATTATTATCAAAGCTAGCTTGGTAAACTATTTGAGGATTGATTGAGGATACTTAAAAAATAGTGTTGCAAATTGAAACATAACTTTCACATAGCTGTGATAATTTATTCTTTTCAGAAAGTCATTCTCATGGAATAAATTTAGGGCCAATGATTTGACCACAAAAATGTGCAAATGGTCTGACGACTGCAGCCATGAAAGAAGACAACACACACACACATGACTTGACCACAAAGAAAATATTTGTATTCCTGTACCCATAAACTTTTGAAACGTTATATTACTCGTGTTTATTGAAAAAATGTCAATTTTCACAAAATCACCCCTTACCTATCCGATACTCCCTGAAGCGGTCATACCCAAAACAATTCGAAGCGTTCCTTCGTCGGGTGCTAACTGGATACCAAATTTGAAGATGATATGTCATTTAGTTCGAAAGTTTTGCGCCTATTAACAGACATGCGTACATGCCAACAGACCGACAGACCGGTCGACCGACCGACAGCCAAAAAAATTTTCGTCCCAGAATCAAGTTTTTTTATATGTTTTGAGACTTTTTACGCCGTTTCAGCAAAAAAAAAATAGAAATTTTCGTCAACAATAGTCCACGCCCACACATTTAACCCCTAAATTAATTTTAACACAGAATACCAAATGTTTGATGAAATTAAACGTTTTCTAATAAATTAACCCTAAAACGTTATATTACTCGAGTTTTAACGAAGAAATTTCAATTTTCACCTATCATCAGTCCATTTATCCCCTACCCCCTAAAGCGATTTTACCCAAAAACAATCCGATACGTTCGTTTATTGAGTGCTAACTATATTCCAAATTTGAAGACGATATCTCAGGTCGTTCTAAAGTTATCGTGGCTACAAACAGACAGACATACAGATCGACAGACTGACAGACAAAAAAAATGAAATTTTTGTCGCGATGCGATACTTCCACACGTTGTGACGATGTGGATTAATAAAGTTTACAAAATTAAACCGGAAAGTGTTGTACAGTTAAGACAACGAATTATCGATGAATCTCGATTAATTTCCAAAGAAAGAAGAAGAAATATAATATACAAATTCTAACATCGATTAGGGTATTTTCATATCACTAACGGAGCTCATTTTGTACACTTGATTAAGTAGACATTATTTACCAATGTAATAACATTTTAATTAGTACGTTATAACTGAGTTATACATTCTTTTTGAAATGTAATAATCTATCAACTAGGACGTTGTAATTTCGTTGAATATAGCTTGCAATGACAGTTTTCTTTACTTAAGACCTTCTGACTACATCATTCCTCAAGCGTTACATATGGTTACGTTCGTATTAAAGGGTATATTCCAATAATGAAACAATTTATAGGGTGTTGCATTTAAAAAACAACAGTGACTAATAATATCAGAAAAACTGTAAATCTGGCAACATTGCACATATTAAATCTGACTTTTGGAACATTTTTTCAAATAAGCGCGAAATAGGGCCCCTAGAACCCAAATCGAAGATTAGTTAAAAAGTATATATATATATATATATATATATATATATATATATATATATATATATATATATATATATATATATATATATATATATATATACATATATATATATATATATATATATATATATATATATATATATATATATATATATATATATAATATTTGTATGTGTGTGTGTGTGTGGGTGGGTGGGTTGGGGGTGGGGGGTATCCAACCAATAACTCAAAAAATACTTGACCAATCACAACCAATTCTGGAAATCCCCTTCGTCTTGTTAATAGCTTGGATGAGTTCCTTAGACAGTTTTGAAACTCAATTACTTTTAGAAAAAAAAAATGGAAAAAAACGGTTTGAAAAATCAATATCTTTTAAATTACTAGAATTAATAAACTATAAGTTTACAAGCACGTTGATCATATAAGTGGTCCTATCTGCCAAATTGAAGTCAATTGGTTCAGTAAATCTTGAGTTATAACTGCATAAAAAATAAACAATCAACCTGAAATTGACCTGAAATTACCTCTGAATGGATACCTATGATGTAAGACAAGGCCAGACAGATATATCAGGGTTCGGATGCCATTGCAAACAAAATCTTCAAATTAGGTTTTAAATGGACATATATCGCTTGTCTTTGAAGACTATAATATATACTTGAACGGATCTGGTAAAAATGTAAACATCTAACCTGCATAAGTAAGGAAATTATGATGTAGCGAAGTATTTTTTTTTTCATTTCGGTAATATTTTAACTTAACAAATCTATAATCAGTTTAACCTAAAATGTATTTATTCTTTACTTTAATTTCATTGTCCTGGGTGTGAGATTGTGCCCACCTCTTTGTATTTAATTGCTTTAATATAATAATTGCTTGCTTAGTTTTTGTACCGTAGTATGTCACGGCAGGTGTTCGGAAATTTTCCATACTGATTTTAAGTGATAGGCATTTAAAGACAATATTTTGGGTGCCACTGATGACCAGATAAACACACAAAAGTAAAATATTTTGTGTGGTAGCAAAATCCTGTATATGTTACAGACAAAAACTACGTTTTTTTTTTTGGCGCAAAAAGTCAATAAATGACAGAAAAATTACTTTGAAAATTTGATAACCTTTCCTCTTAAAACGTCAAAGTCGCGATTTGAAACGTCAAAATTGGCAACGTTTAGGTAAAAACCTGAAAGTAATAGGAGCCACGTGATTTAATTCTGTATAATTTTTAGCAAATTTTCGTACAAGAAATACGTTATTGAGGAGACCGCGACTTTTGGATTTTAAAAAGATTTTTTCAATTCACCGCGAACTAGGTGCCCTTGGAGCCATATCCGGGGTTAGTTTCAGTTTTTGTCTGTTTACATATATATATATATATATATATATATATATATATATATATATATATATATATATATATATATATATATATATATATATATATATATAGAGAGAGAGAGAGAGAGAGAGAGAGAGAAAGGGAGTGACGCATTTCTACGGTAAAGCTCAATATTACTGTTATTCCACACGATATGAAAAACAATTGTATACGTTAATTATAGGGTGTCTTGAGCTAGATCTTAAAAAATTATTTCTACAATCACAGGCTGGCCGTAAGTAGTTTCTTTTTAATCGAACAGGCCTTATGTTATTGCATGTTTGCATTTCCATCTAAATATAATGCATGTTTGTAAGAAAAGAAATTCTGGACGCAGCAAGTGCGTTATAGTAGCGAATTTTCATTAAATGCTTCAAATTTGAATATCTGCAATTTGAGCGGCATCTTATAAAAATTATTTCGACAATCACAGGTGGCCATAAGTCGTTGGCGATACAAATACTCTTTTTTAAATCGAACACTCCTTATATTATTGTATTTTTGCATTTTCCATCGAATTGTAATGCATGTTTGTTTTCCAGTTATTTCAATTGTTTTGCAACTTTTCACATTTTGGCACATATCAAAAATTGGGATGCGGCGTTTTTACCAACAAAAATTGGAGTCTAATGCAAATGACGCATTCAGAGAGTTTTCGTTTATATTATTTCATGAAAAAATCAGGGCGCTCTCAAATAGTGACTGAATAAAAAAAATCGAACTGTCGTAACTCATTTGTTTTAAATAGAAGAGTCTGTATTTTGTGTTTCAGGAGTGAAGGGCATAACAATCAATGTTTAATAAGTTACTTAAAAATATGTTTTTGAATTTTGTGAAAAAATTGTTTGTAAATTTATATACAAAAAAACTTTTGGGAGTTTTGTCAAAATATAGTACATTGTTTCTACTATATAGGTTATACTGGTGACCAAATTTGATGCCTGCTTTCATTAGGAAAATACATATTTGATATTAAAAACATTTTAATGAAAATTCACTATCATAACGCACTTGATGCGTCCAGACTTTTTTATTTTCAGAGAACTTTTTGATCAAAACATTATAATGTAGCAACGGATTTTTCTTTGTAGGTATAAATCAATCCAATTTTCTCCTGTCTGATGGTGATGTCAAGCAGCGAAACCTATTGCGGGAATAAAACAAACATTATATGTGAAGCCTGCGAAATAGTATATATTTCTCGTCGTATTTAGTATGGAAGGGTTTCACAAAGTGAGGGCAACAATAATTAATAAATATACTCCTATATTTTATCACGATCAAGATCAACACTTCCGGCAAGTATCCGCCAATAAATTACTCTGAAGTTGGTATAAACTATGAAAGGCAGCACACAGTTCAGTTTGCATTGCTTACTAGTGCAGCAACATTGTGGTATGTCTCAACGCGCCATCTACTGAAATTTGGTGGCAAATTATCGCGGAGATGATGCAATTAATTTTGTGATGTCTTCTTAATTAAGAAGCAAGTTTCTACAAGGCTGAAAAGTGTTTATATATTTATTAATCATTACCATTATCACGGTCTATAGGCGATGTCGCCTTATCGTTGCAATCATGACTCTCTGTATCCAGCAGTTTTAGAGAATTTTCATTCAGAAAAATTCGCTTATAGAGAGGTCACGATGAAAAGCTTTTGAAAGAATATCTTTAGATGAGCGCGAATTTGGGTCCCAGAACCCGAAACTAAGGTCTTTATATATATATATATATATATATATATATATATATATATATATATATATATATATATATATATATATATATATGTATGTATGTATGTATGTATCCGAGCGATAACTCAAAAAATACTAAACTGATTTCAATCAAACTTGACAAAAATCTTGTTTGCGTGAAAACCGAGGACGCTTTTTGTTAATCAGCTCAAGCTTATCCGGTGGAAAATCGGTGAAAACTTTTTGAAAACGCTATGTTTTTGTAAGTATCAGAGTAACTGAAATGAGACTTTACATGTGGATAGAAATAGTGCAAATAAACCTATGTTGTGAATTTTAAGTAATTTGCTATATAATATTAGAGTTTTTTTCAAATTAAAAATAAAATCCCAAAGACATGCGTTGAAACGACTTAGTGGTTAAAGTACAATGTCTGACAGACAGAGTAGTTAACTGCCACCCATAGATTGATTCATACAACAGGTATAAACCATACATCAACGGTAAACAAACTAAATATATACCAGGCATAAAACATACTACCGGTACCAACAATCGTGAAATCTCGGTCGCAATTATGGAAAATGAGAGACGAAATGAAATTAAAAATTTTCCAAGTGATTGTTATTTAACTGGAGGATGCAATCAATTATTAAAATACACTATATTTGTAGTTTTATTAACGGCCCCAAATCCAGTTTTAGCGCAGCATAGATATATTATGCTGCCGCATAATATAGCAAAAATGTAAACAAAATCAAGCCAAGTCTCTATAAAAATGATTCTAAAATAGTTTCTTTTATATTTAAACTTAAATATCATATTAAACGTCATATAAGATCGTAACAGTCGTGGGATGTGTTTTAATGGTAATTCTACTAATTCTGTAATTAATTGTCACGTGTACTTTGAATATAATATCCCGGGCATGAAGCCGATCTAATGTATCATGTAAACAAAATTGTAGATGACGTATGCCTAGATGGCCGAGAGGCGTCGCGCTTAACTCCTAAACAGAAGGTTACGCGATCGAATCCAGCTCGATGAATGTATGTTTTTTATGTTTTATTTTGACATTTGGAGAAACAATAGTGCAGAGATTTCATACGTTTTGAACACGATCTCTCATTTTTGTTTAAAACGCATATTTTTTTATCATCACCTTTGAGTCTGAAATTATAATTTTGTTATTGGTGATATTGAAAAAACCGGTGTGATTAGGTTAACTAAAACGAAATCATACTGGCGATTAATAAGGAAAAATAACTGCTACGTTGATTATTTGGAAGACATTTTACTTTTCTAAATATGAATAAAGTTTCCTTCTGGAAATCTTCTCTATAACTTTAATGAAATTTGTAATACAAGTTTCTTTTAACGAGACTTACACTATCTACAGATATAGCAAAACTTAGTTCTTTAGCTTCATAGAAAATTACGTTTTACGCAATTTTCTCAAAGGGAGTTAGAACGCAAGATTTTTCTAGGGGGCCTAGTTTGCACTCATTTGAAGACATTTTTTTTTAATTCAAAAGTCGAGATCTCCTCATTAGTGAATTTTTTTTAGAGAAAATTCACTAAAAATCACTTTACCACTAACTCGTTTGACAACTGGACCCTATATATGCAGCTATTTAATTATTGTTTTAGTTATAGCTTTTATTTTTAGTATTTTAGTGAATTTTTATTTTAAAAAATCACTAATAGAGAGGTATCGATGGTGAGACTTTGCAAAAATTTTTTCAAATGAGCGCGAACTAGGACCCCTAGAACCCATATTCGGGGTCAGTTTCAATTTTTATATGTTTATATATATATATATATATATATATATATATATATATATATATATATATATATATATATACATATATATACATATATATATATATATATATATATATATATATATATATATATATATATATATATATATATATCTATATATATATATATATATATATATATATATATATATATATATATATATATATAACTCAATGTAACTTGGCTCTTCACAGAATTTGTTATTTTGGCAAAAATATGGAACAGAAAAGAAGGTTGCTTGTAAAGTATGGTTATATGGAAAGGAATACGAGGCAGTAAAGGTTTTGGGTGAAGTTTTAGATGGAGAAAGAAAGAGGCAGAACTAAATTTGAAAATTAGTATGTCAAAATTTGAAGTATGTTATTCAGAGGATTGCTGTCAAACATTTTTGGAATGACGTTTGGTAAAATTATGTCGAAATACTTCACAAGTCAACGACTTATATGTATTGACATGCTGTATAATTATGACCAATAAGGAATATATATATATATATATATATATATATATATATATATATATATATATATATATATATATATATATATATATATATATACATATATGTATGTATCCGTCTGATAACTCAAAAAATAATTAACCGATTTCAATGAAACTCGGCAGGTGCCTTTCTTCTATTAATGGCTTGGACGAGTTCGTTAGCCAGGAAAATCGGACGGGGTTTTCCGGGAAAATTTTGAGTTTTCTTTCAAAAAAAATGTTTTCTCCGAAAATAACAAAGCAGTTTTAATGACATTCACTATATATGTTGCCTTTTGAGAGACCTTACTGAGTACCAAAATTCAACTTTCTCAGTTTATAGAAAATTGAGTTATTCAAATTTTAATTTTTTTCGAATACATTTTTTTTCTCAAAAAATTACAAAGTTATTTTAATAAAATTTGGTTAATATCTTTCGCTAGGAAAGACCTTACTACATACCAAAATTAAACTTTCTAAGTTTATAGGAAACTGAGTTATTTAAATTTGAAGCATTTAATAAAAATTCATTACCATAACGCACTTGCTGCGTCCAGACTTATTAAATCATGACAAGCAAGGGAACTTCTAAGGGCTAAGAAATAATTTTTACGGTCCACCACTCTTACCTTGCGCTATAATCCGGGCCTGTCAACAAGCATTCCTTTCTATCGTACAAGGAATCCCGGAGTCGAGGACAAAGGACAAAGCCTATGTCAGATCGCGGAGTGAAGTTGAGAGGGCAGGAAGAATGATGTGATAAAAACGAGCACGCATAATAAAGCTATGAGCGCTATGAAGGAACTCATCACTTGACATTGAATTGCCGAATTATACAGAGCCTGGATCTAGATGCGTCTTCTCTTACTTCTAGTTCCAACTACATAACGATGAAATCCCGATTTAGACCTCGTAAAATATTAAATTATGGAAAAGCCCCGGAAATCACATCACCATATGTACTACATTATGATTTCTCACTGCACAATAAAATGTAGCCTTATATATTTTATCTGTTATAAAATGATATTTTAGCACCAAGGAGATTTTAGAAATTCATAATTCCAAACAGGGGATGATAGTAACCATAAAAGGTATACTGAGAAAGGAAAAAGTAAGTAGATTTGTAAATTAAAAGCGTCAAATATGATTATTATCATTAGAGCCGAAGGCAATGTCGCCAGGTCGTCGCCATGATGACTTTCTGTCTACAGCAGCTCGTCCCGTTAAATTGTAGTTTCCACACTTCATCAATTGGCTCCGGTATTCCAAAAGTTTTTCTCTAGGTGCACTTCGTTTTTCTTTAGTGAATTTTCATTAAGAAAATTCACTAATAGAGAGGTATCGATGGTAAGACTTCTGGAAAATTTCTTCAAATGAACGCGAATTTGGGCCTTTAGAACCCATATCCAAGGTCGGTTTTGATTTATATATATATATATATATATATATATATATATATATATATATATATATATATATATATATATATATATATATATATATATATATATATATATATATGTATCCATCTGATAACTTAAAAAATACTTGACCGATTTGGACCAAATTTGCGAGCTACCTTGATTGTGTTAATAGCTTGGATGAGTTCGTAGATGGGCACCGTGTGTCTAATTTTTCTTTGAGAAAAATGTAAAGAAAATTTTAAAAACACAATATTTTAATGAAATATTGGAGTGATTCGAATGAACATATATAGGAGACGTGATAATATACCTGTTGACCAAAATTCAAATTAAACGGCTCACGAGAAAGGGAGTTATTCAAAAATAAAGATGTTAAAGTAATAAACAGTCAAAGATATCACTTCGAATTACATGAGGCATTTCACACGGTGAATGTTTTCAAGCATGGTTAGAGTGTGAATGTGTTATTCTAAGTAGATGATTCAAAATCGACCAAGTCACCTGACAATTAAATATAAATGAGCCGGATTGCCAGATATAATAAAATTTAATTTGAATCTTAAAATGTAAAACATGGTCATAACACATAAGTTAACAATAAATTAATCCATCCATTAAATGTCGTTTAATATTTATAAATGTTGAGTGACCAATTCTTCGTCTTATTTAAAAAAAATAATTACAATCTAATTTATATTTTATATGGAGCTACTAAATTAAAATTTAGTCTTAGATATAATATGTAAGTACTGCAAGTGCCTTTAAAAACATTGTGTTACAAATTTCATTAAAGTTACAAACGTTTTGCAGAAAAAATAAATGATTTACAAAGGGAATGTACCTGTCGAATTATAAAAATATGTAAGTACTGCAAGTGTCTTAAAAAAATTGTGTTACAAATTTCATTAAAGTTTTTCAGAAAAAAATAATTATTTACAAAGGGAATGTACCTGTCGAATTATAAACATGGCAGGTATTTTTCCTTATTAATTGCTTGGATGATTTGTTTTAGTCAACCCATCCAGTTTTTGCAAACAATAAACAACAAAAAAGGTTTTTATGTTATGGTAGAAAATTTTCGTAAAAATATTTCAAATCCGATAGCTCAATAAATTTTCCATTAAGCCTATGTAAACGCACGTGGCTAATAAATTAAAAAAAAATGACATATTGAGCTTCGTTTTGTTTTAAAAAACCTTTTTTGTGTATTTTTATAATTCGACAGGTAAATCATTTATTTTTTCTAAAAAACGTTTGTAACTTTAATGAAATTTGTAACACAATTTTTTTAAAGGCACTTGCAGTACTTACATGTTATATCTAAGACCAAATTTTAATTTAGTGGCTCCATACAAAATATAAATTTTTTCAAATAATCGCTAACTGGAACTCTAAAACCGATCTCCAAGGTTCATTTAAATTTAAAGAATTAGTTTTGATAATATATCTTACTAATAGTGTACAATTCTTATGAAAATTCACTACCATAACGTACTTGCTACGTCTAGAGTTTTTTCTTTATCCATAAAGTAGAATCAGGAAACGTGAGAAAAGAAAGTTGCTTGCTGAAAGAAATTTAAAGAAGGAAGACCGACTTCTTTGGTAATATTCTGATACATAATAACTTTCTGAAAAGATTATTTAATGGACACACAATGATAAGTACATACTCAGTTTATTCATCCCTCTGATGACGAACTTTGTTAGAGAAACCATTGTCAGCTCCGAAAACTGTATCGTGCTGAATTGGGTTCTCAAAATTGTAATCAGGTGCTCGTCACAGGTTCCAATCTTCACTCATTGGAAATATAATTATTATGTATAATTTGTCTTGTCATTTTTTCTACGTCCACATTTTAAAAGATTGTCTTCGTGTCCTGCTTAGGAGCCATATTTACCACCCATACATTTTAGTAATACATACGCATGGGCCCCAGTCGCCATAAAATCATTAAAAAAATCATGAAATTAAGAAATCTGTCATAAAATGTCATAAATTATTTTATGTCATACTAGTTCATTATTGTGTTTTTATTGCTTAGTTACCAACTACATAATTGTGTACTTTATGCCCAAGGGCCATAAAGTGTACTTTATGGCCCGCGCGGGCAAAACGTACACTTTATAGCCCGCGCGCACATAAAAACATAGTTATTTATGTACCAAGGGTATAAATAGATGTTTATGCCCGAGAGCGACCATTTTACAAATCCGAGGGCCTCCGGCCCGAGGGTTTGTAAGTCGCTCGAGGGCATACACCTCTATTTATACCGGCGGTGCATACAAAATTTTATGTCATACTAGTCATACCCAAACAATGAAACATGAATTACCGTTTGCTGAAGGCAACCTAACTATCACCGGATCTTTTCAGAACTGTCAATTCTATGTTAATTCGACTAAATAATGTTAATTAAATATTTACATATTACTTTTATTCCATGATCTGTAATTTCATTAATAAAGGTTATTAAAGAAGTCAAACAAAAATTATTTGTTTTGATGTGCGCGCGGGCCATAAAGTGTACGTTTTGCCCGCGCGGGCCATAAAGTACACTTTATGGCCTGTGGGCATAAAGTACACCATTATGTAGTTGGTAACTAAGCAATAAAAACACAATAATGAACTGGTATGACATAAAATAATTTTTGTTTGACTTCTTTAATAACCTTTATTAATGAAATTACAGATCATGGAATAAAAGTAATATGAAAATATTTAATTAACATTATTTAGTCGAATTAACATAGAATTGACAGTTCTGAAAAGATCCGGTGATGGTTATTTTACCTTTAGCAAACGGTAATTCATGTTTCATTGTTTGGGTATGACTAGTATGACATAAAAGTTTGTATGCACCGCTGGTATAAATAGAGGTGTATGCCCTCGAGCGACTTACAAACCCTCGGGCCGGAGGCCCTCGGCTTTGTAAAATCGTCGCTCTCGGGGCATAAACATCTATTTATACCCTTTTCTTTTTTTTTCCTTCAGGGCTCGTCCGCGGCCTTGCCGCCCCGATAGCACCGCAACCCTTGGTTGATTGTGCATTATTTATACCCTTGGTACATAAATAACTATATTGTGCCATAAAAATTATAAAAACCAGACGGCACAAGTTTTTCATACTTACATTACAATTGATTAGATTTTATTAATTCAGTTTTTTAATCAGGGTTCCTGATTAAAATGATTTGAGGCTTCTTATTTTGTTGAATTTTCTTAAAAAAAAGAACTAATAAGGACATACCCAGTTTTGAATTTTGAAAAAAATATCTCCAGATAAGCGGTACTAGGTCCCCTAGAACACATATCCAGGCTCAGTTTCCAGTTTTATATGTTATATATATATATATATATATATATATATATATATATATATATATATATATATATATATATATATATATATATATATATATATATATATATACATATATAAACATATACAGGGTGATTCATAGGTGGTGACCAAAAATGAAACCCCATGTTCTTTGAACAATTTTAGAGAGGGTATGTCCTATAAAATTTACAGGGTGTTGAAGTTGAATTTCAAAAAAGAAAATTTCCCAATTTTTTAAAAAGTAGCACATATATTTTGCTGAAACTTCGCACGTGCAGGCTGCTATGTAAGGCGCGTATTCTACCATAACAATTGAATCGGCTAATCCAGCAGTGACGCGCGTACCCACATGTCATTTGTTATCCCTCAAGAAAAAAACGGGTAAGCCAATGATATATTTTTTTTATTTTTCACTTTTTGAATCTTACTTTCATTCGTGAACAAAATTACTCTCTTGATAACTTTCTGTACGACGCTTATTTTACGAATAAGCAACGAATCAGGTGAGTGTTTTAGAGCACAATTCATGATTTTTAACCAATCGTTGATTGGTAGAAAATCGCAATGAAACACTTTTATCAGGCTTATAGTAATTTATTTATTACAATAAATGTTCAAAAATGCCTCCATTGGCCTGAATACACGCACGACATCTTTTTAATATGGAAAATATAATGTCTTGAGGATTCATTGTTGCTTGAATATGACGAAAAGCATTATTTATCAGTTGTTGTAGCTGCTCATGTGTATTTATTTGTTCACTGTAGACCAGTCGCTTAAAATCACCTCAAAGATAGAAGTCAAGTGGGTTTAAGTCCGGTGATCTTGCAGGCCAATGTATTGGTCCAGTTCTGCCAATCCATCTTTCATTATAATGTTCATGTAGCCATGTAACAACGTTTCCAGTATGATGCGCTGGTGCACCGTCATGCTGGTACCACATTATACCTCTTGTTGCTAGTGAAATGTCATCTAGAATGTTTTCTACACGGTTTTCTAGGAGCGCTAAGTAC
Source organism: Tillus elongatus (assembly GCA_964006375.1). Classification (NCBI taxonomy): domain Eukaryota; kingdom Metazoa; phylum Arthropoda; class Insecta; order Coleoptera; family Cleridae; genus Tillus; species Tillus elongatus. The sequence continues at coordinate 65,794,723 of OZ023262.1, read as the reverse complement.
GAAGATCCATTTAAACGTTGTGGCAGGATTTCCATGAACAGTGAGCCGTTAAAAATACCACACCATAAATTAATGGAAAATCCATGTTGAAATGTGCGAGTCCTTGTTGCATGTGGATTTTCCAATGACCAGACATGCTCATTATGAGAATTATAAATACCATTTCTTGTAAATGTTGATTCGTCAGACCATAAGATTAGATTATGGAATAAGATATTTTGATTGTTCATTTCCAACATCCATTCACAAAAGACTCGTCGATGCACATTATCTCCAGGTAGAAGGCAATGAACATTCTGTCGATGATATGGATGTAAGGCGTCTCGACGTAAAGTTCTCCAAACAAAGCTTTGAGAATATTGTAACTGTGTGGCAATCCTCCGAGTACTTGTAGAAGGTTGATCCATCACTGCATCCACCACTCTATCTTCGTCTTCAAGTTGATGTTGTCTTCTACCATTAGCTCTAGCGTCAGGACGTTGTCCAACACCGCACTGCCGAAGTATTGAAAACGATCGAGAAAAAACCCTTGGTGTAGGTTGACGGCGAGTGGGAAACCTACGTTGATATTCCCGACAAGCAGCTAGAGCATTTCCATCAGCATATCCGTAGATAAAAATTATATCTGCATACGCTTCTGGGGTGTACTCCATTATAAGAAGTAAAAGAGTAGAAAATTTTGCAATTTTATAAAGTTTACCACTTACACCTATTCAAAATAATAACTTGTTAACCTAAACGTTAAGTGACACTTAATGACAACTTTGGCAAACCAGACTACTACTTACTAAAATACAACAAAGATAATCGTCGTACAAAAAATTATCAAGACATCAAATTTTCCATATTAAAAAGATGTCGTACGTGTATTCAGGCCAATGGAGGCATAAAAGTGTATCATTGCGATTTTCTACCAAACAACGACTGGTTAAAAATCATGAACTGTGCTCTAAAACACTTACCTGATTAATTGCTTATTCGTAAAATAAGCGTCGCACAGAAAATTATCAAGAGAGTCATTTTGTTCACGAATGAAAGTAAGATTCAAAAAATAAAAAATAAAAAAAATATCATTGGGTTACCAGTTTTTTTCTTGAGGGATAACGAATTACATGTGGGTACGCGCGCCACTGCTGGATTATCCGATTCAATTGTTATGGTAGAATACGCGCCTTACATAGCAGCCTACACATGCGGAGTTTCAGCAAAATATATGTGTTACTTTTTAAAAAATTAGGAAATTTTATTTTTTGAAATTCAACTTCAAAACCCTGTATCTCTTTAATGAAGCATTATAGGAAAATTTTTTAAATGACATACCCTCTCTAAAATTGTTCAAAGAACATGTGGTTTCATTTTTGGTCACCACCTATAAATCGCCCTGTATATATATTGATCAAATTTGCTAAGTAGCTTTCTCTTGCAAGTGGCTTGGATAAGTTCGTTAGCCAGGAAAATCGGTCCAGGTTTTCCCGGAGAATTTTTATATCTACGGAAATAACAAAATAAGGGTAACCAAATTTGGTATGCGTGTTTGTGTTATAAAAGTCTGGAGCGCTATGGAAGGGAATTTTTATAAAAATCCTTTTAATAGTAAATATGTCTTTTTCAATGAAAGCAGGTGTCATATTTGGTTACCACTACAGGGTGTCCCACGTAGACTTTCCATTAGCCGTTTCTGGAGTACGGCACACAATTGAACTCTGAAAATTCACACACGTGGGGTCCTCGAAATTTCCAGTTCACTGAAAATATTGACGTTAGTATGGGACTTCCGGTTATACCGGAAGTAGACGTCAACTTTCTTATTTCAAATGGACGATGGTGTTTTAGTGAATTTTCGTAGAAAAAATTCACTAATGGGGAGATCCCGACTTTTGACAGCTCAAATCCCTTGGAGCTCCTTCTTACTACAAAACCTGAATGCTATAAGATATCAGTCGCCACCCCCTTGGTCGCTCAGACCACGGCATGGTCACTGCTTCCTGCGCAATGCAACTCGAGGTCACACAGTCATCACACCAACGTATCGTTTGGTACTACAACTCCGCGAACTGGGACGAAATGCGGGATAACTTTTCCTCATTTCCATGGGCGTCTGTCTGCTTCACTCATCTTTACCCCTCTGATATCTCACAAAACGTCACAGAAATCGTTGAGCTGGCATGGAATTATTTATTCCACGTACACAGAAAACCTCTTCAGCTACTCAAAAGCCCTGGTTCTCTAAATCCTGTGACAAGGCCTGACTTGAAAAGGTCAAAGCTCACAAAACGCTTCTACACAATCCCAGCCAAGAAAACCGGCAAGCATTTAACGACACAAGAAACCGCTATGTCCGCATTCTTTCTGAGGCCAAAAACTCGTTTAATAACCACATCAAAAACAAAGTCCTTTCAAGCTCCAACGGCAGCAAACCCTTCTAGACTCTTGCTAAAACTATTGGGAATAATTTCTGCAAGAGCAAGTTCCCACCTCTTGTTTCACGGGATGAAATTGTTTCTACCTCCCTGGGAAAGGCTGACCTTTTTGCCTCGTTGTTCGCCGGTAATTCTACTCTCAACCCACCTCCAAATGTTCAACCACCAACAGTCCCCAATGTCGCGCATAAAATGACGGATATCATTTTCAAAACTAAAAAGATGCTCTCTTCTCTTAATGGCAGAAAAGCCTCTGGCCTTGACGAGATCCCAGCAATTGTTCTCAAAAAATGCGCACCAGAACTTGCTCCTGTCCTGACTCGTCTGTTTCAGACATCTTACAATAGAGGCATATTCCCTAGTAACTAGAAAACTGCTCGAGTACAACCCGTGCCCAAGAAAGGATACAAAGCGCTTCCTAGCAACTACAGGTCTATTTATCTCCACTCAGTCGTCTCTAAAGTGATGGAAAAGTATATAAACACCGAATTACTAAAATTTCTTGAAAAACACAGTCTAATCCACGACAGGCAGTATGGATTCCGTCAGCGCAGATCAATTGCCGACCTCCTTTCCTTGTCACCCATTCTTCGAACAAATCTATGGAACTACACGGTGAATCCCAGATTGTCGCTCTAGACATATTCAAAGCATTCGACCAGGTCTGGCACGCAGCGCTGCTTAATAAACTTCCAGCCTATGGCCTACCACCAAAACTTTGTACCTGGACAGCAAATTTCCTCTCCAACCGGAGAATTTCTGTGGTCGTGGATGATCATTCCTCTAAACTGTATCCAATTAATGCCGGAGTTCCTCAAGGTTCAGCTTTAGCCTTTACTTTGTTTCTTCTCCATATCAATGACCTCCTCTCTAGCACATCCAACCCAGTTTACAGCTAAGCTCGAAAACTGCTCCCACATCTGGGGTGCTGCTGCAGCTTCTACACTCTCTATTCTGGACTCCATTCAAAAGAGAGCTATACGTCTCATCGGTGACCCTACCCTCACCCAAAGGCTGCTATCCCTTGCCCACCGACGTGCCGTTGGTGACCTCTCTCTCTTTTATAGATATCTGAATGGGCACTGCTCAGAGGAGCTTTCTTCCATAGTTCCTCCACCTGCTGCCCCCAACAGATCTACCAGGGGAACAGAGCGAATGCACCCTTTTACTGTTCAGGTCACCAGACATAGAACATCTTGTTATGCCCGCTCTTTTGTCCCGAGGACTTCCAAGTTGTGGAACTCCTTGCCGGCACATGTTTTTCCTTCTCCCCCGAACCTCCAAACCTTCAAGTCCAGAATTAACAAGTTGCCTCTTTCCTCCTTGTCGACATCCACGGTACGATAGTATTTAGGCTGAAAGCCCTCGTGGTGTGTTTTTGAAATTAAAAAAAAAAGATTACGGATGATACTACTGAAGTGCTTGTTACAGCTACTTTTCAACTTATTCCAATGATCCTGCCACCTTATATTACACACATGTTTTACTTGCGGAAGTGGATAAGAGGGTCCAAAATCAGACAAAAATATAGATGAAGATAACATTGTAATAGAAATATTTTGAGATAACGGCCTTCAAAAAGTTTTATCTGAGAAAGCGCCACCTGGTGGGAAGAATAAGAAAATTAAAAAAAAAAGAAGTGTACTTGCAAAAACCTTTTTAATGTTTTTCCCGATGCTCCAGTTGCCATAGTTACCAGGATCTGAATGTCGCTCACCTAATGACACACTCTGTATATCTCGGCTCCGATACACTTTTGAAATATGTTTTTACCGCGATTACATATGTTGTATGAGGTATGCTAATTTTATTTGTGGCCGCTAAAAAAAGTGCTCATCCCAAAACCCGATGTAAAATGACCATATCCCTTTCGAGATTTCTGTTTTTTTGACGTCAGAATCGAGATGCTCGTGAAAAGTTAAACAACTTTCCCCATTTAAACCACATCGTAGCTCCAATAATAACGGAGATGACTATTGTAAACGATGGCCGTGAACAAGCATATCCAGATCTAGATATCTTTGGAACTATGCAGAATCGACTAGAACGTGTTAGCTTTATAAGATGGACAGTCGAATTTGCGGTTTAACTAGCCTCAAAACTACCTAGCGTTCAACTAAGAAAAATTAACTTGATATGTCAGTATCAGCAATTCGATGCGCAATTGTTTTTTTGACGTCAGAATCGAGATGCTGTTGAAAAGTTGAATAACTTTCTTCATTCTAACCACATTGCAGCGCCAATAATAAGGGAGATAGCTATTCTAAACGATTGCCATGAACACCCTGTATAATAGGGTCGTAACTAAGACAAAAAGATGGAACAAGATAAAGGGTTTCAGGAAAAGTAAAAAATTTCGGGACGCAGCAAGTGCGTTGTGGTAGTGGTTTTCATTAAATGCTTCAAATTTGAATAATACAATTTTCTATAAACTTAGAAAGTTTCATTTTGGCACGTAGTAAGGTCTTTCTTAACGCAACATATCCACCAAATTTCATTAAAATAGCTTTGTAGTTTTCTGAGGAAAATTTTTTTTTCGAAGTAAAACTCAAAATTTTTGCGGAAAACCTTGTCCGATTTTCCTGCCTAATAAACACATCAAAGCCATTAATAAAAAAAGAAAGGCACTTGCCGAGTTTTATCCAAATCGGTTAATTAGTTTTTGAGTTATCGATTCATATATATATATATATATATATATATATATAAACATTTTTTGCAAAGTCTCACCATCGATACTTCTCTATTATTGAATTTTTTTAAATAAAAATTCACAACTATAATAGATAACTTTGTAATAGGAATATTTTGATAACAGCCTTCAAAAAGTTTCATATGAAAAAGCGCCATCTAGTAGCAAGAATAAGAAAATAAAAACAAATTTTGTGAAGTATACTTAAAATAGCTTTTCAAATAGTTTTTTCCCGAAACTCTAGTTGTCATAGTTACCGAGATATGAATGGCGTTCATCTAATGAATCAGCCTTTATATCTCTGCTCGGATGCACTTTTGAAATATTTTTTACAACTATTACATTATGTTGTATGAGGTAATAACAAAACAAGCCATTTTTATTCGTGGCCGTTAAAAAAAAATTATCCTACAATGAACAACCTTTTTTGCCATTAATAAAAGATACACATATAATTGTGTTAGGCCACATTCTTTCTTAGTAGCTGTAGTTGTGTCACAGCATATTTGATTATTAAGTGAAGATTGGAATATGTGGTGAGCACTGAAAAGTACACTTGGAGAACCCAAATCACCACAACACATTTAAAAAACCTGACCATCGTTTCACTAAACATGTTAGCGTCATCAGAGAGTTATTCATGTTCTGATGACGATAACTTGGTTAGTGAAACGTTCGTAAGGTTTTTAGCGAATTAAAAAAAAATCGCTAATGAGGAGATCTATACAGGGTCGCTGATAAGTCTGGAAACGGTCGATTATCCGGGAAAATATACAAGGTGTCGAAAAAAGTTTTATACAAAAGTTTTTGAATTCTTCAATGTCTACTAGGCGGTGATAATTTCATTTATACAGGGTTGGTCATACAGGCGTGGCACACCAATATTAATTTTTTTTTAATGGAACACCCTATATATTATTCGATATTTCAATCCTTCTCTTAATTTTGAGCAACATTTATCAGAAGCATGATGTACATAAACTCAATCGTTTCCGGGTAAAAAAATAAATAAAAATAAACGCTATTGTTTTTAAAATCTATTGGATGAAGAACAAAAATAAATGAAAAGTAGAATATCTCTTGAAAACAATCTGTGAGTGTGAAAAGAACCGGTTGCGATGTTTTTAACATTGTTTGGAATCCTATTTTATAAGATGTTCAAAGTGTTCTCCATTGACCTCCTGACAATAATGAATTCGCTTAACAAAACATTGCACTGCATTTACAAGAGCGTTTTGAGGAATGTTATTAATTTCATGCACAATCCTTGCTTGCAACTCTTCAATATTCTGCGGTCTATTTTGGTAAATTAAATTTTTTACATGACCCCACAAAAAAAGCCAAGCGGCGTCATGTCGGGAGACCTAGCTGGCCATTCAATAGTTCCCCTGCGCCCTATCCATCTGCCAGGAAAGGTTTGATTCAGATATTCCCGTACCTCAATTCCAAAATGAGGGGGTGCCCCATCCTGCTGAAACCATATTTCTTCCGCTGGTAGATTTGGGTCGTTATTGTTCGGAAATAATCGACTTACGTCTGGAACAATTGATTCTTGCAAAAGTGTCAAATATCGAGCAGAGTTCAAATTACCGTGTATAAAATAAGGTCCTATGATATGTCCACCAATACCAAACATTTACTTTTTGCGGTCTTTGGGTGTGAATTTGTTCCATCCAATGTGGGTTTTCGTCTGACCAGTACCTACAGTTGTGTCGGTTGACTTGTCCATTCAAACAAAATGTAGATTCGTCGGAAAACAAAATGTGGTTGGCAAAGTTAAAATTTTGGCGTAACTTCTCCATAATAAGTTCACAGAACTCGATTCTGCGATCAAAATCGTCTTCACTCAGTTCTTGCAATAAATGAATTTTATATGGACGGAACTTTTCCCGCTTCGTAATCTTTTGAATTGAATATCGACTCATATTGTGATTTAAAGCCAATTGCTGTGCCGAAGTTTTCGGATTTTCCACCACATCCAATATTACATTCAAAGAATTTTCTTCATTTGTAACGGTTACTGGCCTTCCAGTTCTAGGTTTATCCTTGATACCGCCAGTTTCGTGAAAACGATGCAAAGTTTTCGAAACTGTGGATTTGGAGATCGATTCCCGCTCAGGATGCAACTCATTGAACATAATCACCACTTGAGCAAAACTTCGTGTTCTATCACCGTACCCTATCATCATTAAAATTTCGATACGTTCGGTTTCACTTAAACTTGCCATTTTGCACAAAAACTGTTGACACTAAATTACTAATGTTTCAAAACTGTTGACACTGAATGAATGTTTGACATTCGTTGTCCTGGAAACATTTTAAAACAAAAGAATAATACTGCGTTTCTTATGGGCATCTTATCTTATCTTGGGATTCCAAACAATGTTAAAAACATCGCAACCGGTTCTTTTCACACTCACAGATTGTTTTCAAGAGATATTCTACTTTTCATTTATTTTTGTTCTTCATCCAATAGATTTTAAAAACAGTAGCGTTTATTATTATTTATTTTTTTACCCGGAAACGATTGAGTTTAGGTACATTATGCTTCTCATAAATGTTGCTCAAAATTAAGAGAAGGATTGAAATATCGAATAATATATAGGGTGTTCCATTAAAAAAAAATTAATATTGGTGTGCCACGCCTGTATGACCAACCCTGTATAAATAAAATTATCACCGCCTAGTAGACATTGAAGAACCCAAAAACTTTTGTATAAAACTTTTTTCGACACCTTGTATATTTTCCCGGATAATCGACCGTTTCCAGACTTATCAGCGACCCTGTATATATATATATATATATATATATATATATATATATATATATATATATATATATATATATATATATATATCCGACCGAAAACTCAAAAAATAATGGACCAATCTTGATTAAATTTGGTGAGTACCTTCCTTTTGAAAGTGGCTTGGATAAGTTCCCTAGCCAGGAAAATCGGACCAGGTTTTCCTGGAAAATTTTGTGTTTTCTTTATAAAAAAAACCATATTTCCGGAAATAACAAAGAAAGGGCAACCAAATTTGGTACGCGGGTTTGTATTATAAAGAGTGAACTACGTACAAAAATTTTGGTCTTTAGCTTTAAAGACAAAGAGGTTATGGGCAGTTAAAGAAACAAATTTTGAGTTTTCCTCAAAACGTCAAACACGCAATTTTAAACGTCAAAATTGGCAATGTTTAGGCAAAGAACGTGAAACAAATACGGATTGTGAGAAGAAAATGTTGCAAGAAGAGTGTTCTGCAAACCCTTAAGTTTCAGATTCAACCGCCATTGCCCTTTATTTTACTAAAATGTTGACAGAAAATTCATTTCAAATAGACCCTTTCTCTGATGCTTTGGCTGTCGGTTTAGTTAAGTTGATGCTTTCGTTGTGGTTTAACGGTCTATAACTTTTTTTAGTATTCGTAGAACAAATTCGTTAAGGCATTTTTTAGCGAAATATGATGCGTTTGTAAGAAAACAATCTGGACGCACTAAGTGCGTTTTGGTAGCGAATTTTCTGTAAATTTGCAGTTTAGCTCCCGAACGCTTTTCAAAAAACTGTTTTCAGAAACCTGCCAAGACCCCCCCCCCCTCTGGATCCACAAACCCCAAGAAAAATTTCTTGTTCACACCCTTCAAGGAAGTTATGGGACCAGGAATGAGTAGGGGTGTATAATTTTTTTTAGCTAGTTTTCGTAGAACAAATTCGTTAATGCGTTTTTGCATTTTTTATCGAAATATGATGCGTTTGTAAGAAAAAAATCTGGACGCCTTAAGTGCGTTTTGGTAGCGAATTTTTGGTAAGTCTGCAGTTTAGCTCCCGAACGCTTTAAAAAAAACTGTTTCCAGAAACCTGCCTAGGCCCCCCCTGGATCCTAAACCCCAGCAAAAATTTCTTGTTCACACCCCCCAAGGAAGTTACGGGACCAGGAGTGAGCAGGGGTGCTGGGCGGGGTAGGTAGTAAAAAGGAAATATGAGCAGAAAATCCGTATAAAATGGGCTTGTAAGCTGTCTGTTTCACATCTTGAAGCCATATCCCCCTTAAACCCTGCCTACCCCGCACAACACCCCTATCCCCCCAGGTGCCGTAACTTCCTTGGCGGGTAGGAACAAGACATTTTTCTTGTGGTTTATGCAGCGAGGGTGGTTGTAATAACGCGACGGGGAAGGAAAATCCCCACGACGAAGTAACACCCCCCACACCCCTTCCGCAAGTCGAACCGGGGGGAGGGGGGGTCTGCTTCGTCGTAGGCATTTTACTTCCCCCCTCGTGTATATACAACCACCCTCGTTGCATAAACCACAAGAAGAATATCTTGTTCATACCCTCCAAGGAAGTTACGTGACTTGGGGCAAATAGGGGTGCTATGCGGGATAGCCAGGGTATAATGGGGATATGGCTTCAAATAGACAGCTTCTAAGCAGTTTTCTTCGCATTTTCTGCTCATATTTCCTTTTTACTACCTACCCCGCCCAGTACCCCTATTCACTCCCAGTCCCGTAACTTCCTTGAGGGGTGTGAACAAGAATTTTTTCTTGTGGTTTGTGCATCCAGGTGGGGTTCCTAGTAATGTTTCTGAAAACAATTGTTTGAAAAGCGTTCGGGAGCTAATCTGCAAATTTACCGAATTTTCATTAAATCCTTCAAATTTCAAAAACTCAATTTGCTATTAGCGTAAGCTTTTTTGGTTAGGAAACCAACATTTAAGTTTATTTTCGGAAAATTTTTGTATATTTTCAAACCCTAAGTAATTTTGATAAAATATAGTACATTGTTTCTACTACATAGGCTATACCGGTAATTGATGCCTGCTCGCATTTGCTATTAAAAACCTTTTTATGGAAATTCACTTCAATAACACATTTGCTGCATCCAGACTTTTGAAAAATATGTATATATTTTCAAACAATAAAGTTATTTCGATGAAATATGGTACATTGTTTCTACTATATAGGCAACCAAGTTTGATGCCTGCTTTCATCAAAGAAATACATTTGCTATTAAAAATATTTAAAAAAAAATTCGCAACATAACGCACTTGCTGCGTCCAGACTTTTTAAATTGTGTTGTGGTGATTTGGATTCGCCAAGTGTACTTACGTATAGTTGATTATGCTGTGGCTGTGTCATAACACTCTTTACTTCTACGCGTAGTGCCGGTTGCATATAGTTAACACCAGAAAGACCAATAAAGGCTTATATTAACTATTTATGAACACACAACACACATAACTTATTTGTTAAGCCTGTTGCATACATCAAGCTCCATGAACGTACAGAAGGGAGTTTATTCGTATTTTTTATAGTATTCCTTTCAATTTATCTTAAATCCAACAATTTTATACATGGTTATTCTATCAATTAACGCTAGAAAATACAAAAACTGGCCAGCGGAGTCGTGGTGATTCCTACCGTTTTTGTCTAAGCTCATAGGTATTTCATGTTGATAACGAATACTTCTACTTAGATGAAAAATCTGAATTAAAATAGGCGCTGCCTTATGTAAACTGTTTGCAAATTTTTTACATCCATATATTCCACATTGATTACTCTACTTAATTGTTTTGTGTTTCTGCTATAAAGATGCAAGCTCAAAGTAAGGATTAAGATTTTTTAGGTAAATAATTTACAACTTCTTGACAAACATTTCTTTAACAAAATCACTGCCTATACTGCAAAAAATTACTCACCTAGTCTATATTTTATGGCATTAACTAATAATCTTTGTTAATATAGAAATATCTAATCACCTTAGTTGTAGCTATCAGAGTGTAGGTATTAGGTATCAATCGAAAATAAAATAGGTCTTTTAAGCTGTAAGAATATGAAGCTTCTGTTTGTTGTTTTAGTTTGTTAAATCTTTCTTTTTTTTGAGTTTGTAATAAAATCTGATATATTTAGTATAAATAATTGCACGGGGCTTGTCTCATGTAAAAACGAGGACGCCATGACATGGGGGTGTAACTCAGTGGTAGAGTGTCTGCTTCGCATGCTGAAAGTCCTGGGTTCAAATCCCAGCTCCTCCAAAAAGACATTTTTTTAAATCTGTTACAAAATTGACTAAGATTCGGAGCTTATCATTTCTTTACTTACTTTATACTGATTTCAAAAGTTGATTTTAGATTCTAATAGTCTTTGTAACGAACGTGTTGATTCAATTATAAAGAACAAGCTGAATATTGTTAAAATATAACTCATAACAGATATAATGATATTTAAAACAGCTCCGTTTTGTGCTTTTTATTCATAAAAGTGAAGCACCATTTAGCGTCAAAATATGTCAAGCCGCGTTGATTAGTTTGATTTGCGGTGGCGTTGGGTTAACATAAGGGTGACATTCGTCACGGCTTACGATACTCATGATCCTGTGATATTATCTGTCGGATGGAGCCGAACAGACCCGAGAGCTGTATTGATTCGCAGAGTTTACAAATGAAGAAGTGTTTGGGCCGTTCCAGAGGGGATGTTACAAGAAAGGGATGCGAGATATCCTTACTATACCACCAGAGTGAAGCGGAACTATTGGGGGGAGAAGATACAAACCGACGAGTTCGAGGGGAACTAATGCGGTTCATACGTACTCTGATCACAGGTTAAACTGCGAAGGAAGCACCCAACAAAGACAGATAAACAAGTAGTAGGGGATAAAAATAAGAATTGTATCATGATTAGAGAGAGAACATGGAGATGACATTTGTGCAGGAGGAAGAGGGTAGATTTATAAGCAACTGGCAACATGGGAGAGGCAGACAAGGATCAGTGCCACTGTAAGTTATATGCAATCTTTATGTATGCATTTGCAAACGAGATGTTTATACACCGCGTCGAGTTAAGAATGCGACAGCTGTTCGCCGTCTTTTTCTCACTCCCACAATATAAACTTATTCTCTGTCCTCTGTTTCATCGGATAACGATAACCACGCGCTTTTATTAAACGCTGTTCTCCCTGCAAGTTGTGAGCCGTACAATTAGTAAATATTTATATCCACTGATTTTATAGCTTTTATTATTTAGTTTTACTTTAGCAAGTCTTCTTTGTGACTTGCTTCAATGTATATACACTGTCAAAATGCATTCTTTAATGACTTTTGAATTTGGGATAAGTTTTTTTTCTGTAACTTTAATATCAAACCTGTAATACCTACCTATTGTATTTATTTGTTTCCTTAACTCTATTTCCGCGACTATGGCGAATCACCGACGCCAGGGAGAAGTTTTACCTCACTATCCTGGAAATTTTGCTGAACTCATACTTTTCTGTAAGGAGGGCAGGAGACTTTAACGTGCCCAACATCGCATGGTACATGAGACCCACTATGCAGGGCGGAATGTGCAGACATTCAACACAATGTCACATCCTCGGTTGATGTTAATTTGCATTGTGTACTGAAAAATAATTTGATAATTCTGCTGGGACTCGAAGTCGGGAGCACTGCGTCCAAGGCACCTGTTATTATTATTGGACTACTAGTCTTTAATCCATATGCAACGTTTATTGAAACATTTTGCTTCTGGAAAGTATGTAGTGCAGATAGTGTTATGTATTTAGCGAATTTTCCTAGTAAAAATTACTAAAGTGATAGCGACTTTTAAAATTTGAATAAATTTCTCTAAGTTAATTATATTCTAATTATATATATATATATATATATATATATATATATATATATATATATATATATATATATATATATATATATATGTGGCGCCAAGACCTTTAGTTAACCGTTGCTCAATAACTACTACGATTTCAAATTTGAAAATCTACACGCATACGTTTGAGACAAATTCTAGTTCAGTGAAAATAGTTCACTTTATGCCAGACTTCTGGTTTCACCGGAAGTGACACTTGCTTATTTTAAATACAATATGGTGACTTTCATTATATTTTTAAATTCTACATTTAATTTCTGATAAATTGTTACTAATATACCATATGTGAAAAATCAACCGTTTACGAAATTTTTCGATTTTTTTGAAAATTATCGCGAAAACTAAGGTGAACGTTGCACTCGATCTCTCTGTGGAAATACAACTGAGAAAACTTAGTTTTTGTACAGATGACTCTCAAATTGGCACCTAAACGACACGTATCATAGCGTTTCTTTTAAATATACAGGGTGATGAGAATTAGCCGTGCCATTTGGTAAAATTGAAATCACAATTACTCGCTTATTTAAAATGGAACACCCTATATTTTATGAGATATTTCGGTTCGCATCCGGTTTCCCTTTCAACATGTACTAGCATTCCCTATACCCAAATTCCACAGTTTCCCGAACATTTCAATTTTGTTGGATTCACTTAATTCAAATTGTCACAATAGATTTAATGCCGGCTTTGGAACTTGATAATAGGCTTGTTGACGTATACATGTCAAAAGAGCGTCAAGCAAAGTTTATTGTCATAAAAATCGAGATACTATCAGTCAACGCGTTGCAAAAATGACAAATTTGCAGTACACAAACCACGATTTGTTGAAGCTTCTAATTATTTATGGTGAGTTCCAACGAATTGTGGGCCGAACATGTCGTGCATTTGCACAAAAGTACCCGAATAAACCGAAACCCAGCCATGACATGATAAAGAGGTTGCTGCAAAATTGTTCACAGCATGGAAGTTTTCGCCCAAAAGTACAGAAGCCTAAATCACTAGTCGATAACGAGGTAAACGAAGTGAACGTATTGGCATTTTTTTGTTGCCGATCCCAAGGCATCCATCAGGGATTGCCAAAAAGAATTACGGTTATCAATTAGAACGATTCACAGAATTTTGAAAAAGCATCATTGGAGACCCTTCTCTTACCACCCGATACATGGTTTGCAACCAAACGATCTTCCTAGACATGTTGAGTTATGTGAATGATTCCTATTGAAAACACAAAAAGTTGAAAATTTCTGCAAGATAATTATGAGGCGAAGTTCTCAAAAAATTGCATGCACAATAGCCACAATAGTCACTTCTCATCAGATGAGAATCCCCATGTTACCAGGATCAACTATTTCCAAGGCAGGCGGTCGTTCAATGTGTTTTGTGCAATTAAGAACGATAAGATTTTTGGTATTAAAATATACGATAAAAATCTCACTGGTATGAGTTATAATGATATTTTACACGAAGTTATTCCAGTTTCTCCCAACACATTTAGAAGAAGCTATAACAAGCTGGTATCAGCAAGACGGAGCACCGCCCAACAGTTTCCATTTAGCTCACGATTTTTTGCACCAACATTTTGAAGACAGGTTGATTGCCAATAACGGCCCACATCGATGGCCGCTACGGTTCCCTGACTTAACGCCTCTGGATGCAAGCATCTGGGGCTACATCAAAAATAAAGTTTACCACGAACCACGAAAGAAGACATGGTAGGTAGAGCAGTACGTACCTTCAATTCACTGAATTCGAGACAAATCAGAAGGGCTACAAACCATAACATTATGAAACGAATAACAAAATGCCTCCATGTCAGTGGGAGTAATTTTGTGCATTTGTTATAAGTTCCACAATCTTTTAATTTGTTTTTGTTTTAGTTTTCCACTAGCTATTAGTTAAGTTCTGTACTCATTTATAATAAATAACTACCTACCTTGTTGAGTTGTATTTTGGTTTTCCAAGTTAGTTGACAACATTAATTTTACAGAACTAAACAAGGGAAATGCAGCGATTTGGATGCAAATACAAAGTGTTCTTTTTTTACGCGAGAAGGCCCAAGATATGTTATGTTCTGATTTGTATGAGGTGGGACTTGACATGTAGACGTCAACAAGCATATTATCAAGTTTCAAAGCCTGCTTTAAATCTATTGTGACAATTTGAATTAAGTGAATTCAATGAAATTGATATATTCGGGAAACGGTGGAATTTGGGTATAGGGAATGCCAATACACGTTAAAAGAAAAACTGGATGCGAACCGAAATAGCTTATAAAATATAGGATGTTCTATTTGAAATAAGCGAGTAATTGTAATTTGAATTTTACCACATGGCACGGCTAATTATTATCACCCTGTATATTTAAAAGGAATACTATCAAACGTGTCGTTTAGGTGCCAATCTGAGAGTCATTTGTGCAAAAACTAAGTCTTCTCAGTTGTATTTCCACAGAAAGATAGCGTGCAACGGTCACCTTGGTTTTCGCCATAATTTTCAAAAAAATCGAAAAATTCCGAAAACGGTTGATTTTTTACACATGATACACATGATGTATTAGTAATAATTTACCTTAAATTCAATATAGAATCCAAAAATATAATGAAATTCACCATGTTGTATTTAAAATAAGCAAGTTGATTGTCACTTCCGGTTAAACTGGAAGGCTGACATAAAGTTAACTATTTTCGTTGAACTGAAATTTGTCTCAAACGTAGGCGTGTAAATTTTAAAATTTCAAATCAGAATACTTATTGAAAAACGGCTAACTAAAGATCTCGGCGCCACACCCTATATATATATATATATATATATATATATATATATATATATATATATATATATATATATATATATATATATATATATATATATATATATATCCCAGTCAACATATTTGTGACATTAATGCAAATGCGATATCGCATAGTGGAAATGTGGAACTTAAATGTGTAATATCTCTGCGATAGTGTTACAAAGCACTTCAATAGACGTAGGTGCGGTGTTGCCACATCTCCAGAATTTCCCCAACATCTGGGAATTTTTGCACAATCTGGCAACACCGCCTCCCCACCCCCCTGGGGGTGCCTGGGGTGACCTCCCTCAGGCGAAGTCTCAACCCTCTAGGACCAGAAATAACGAAGTTACCAACTTGTACCCCGTCGGAACGGATAACTGAGGTCTGCACATTCCGAACACCCTGTATATACACCCTATATACGCAGAGAACCCTTACACCCTGTATACGCAGAGAGATCTTATAGTTCGAGAAACACCTCTTGTGTAAAATAGGAGTGGTGACCACATTTGGATCATCCTGTATACACATCCCCCTGTATACACACGGGACCGATCTGTATTCACAGAACCTTCTAGTAAAAGAAGGTCCTGGAACGTTCTGGAATGGAACTCTCTAGAAAGGAGGGGAAGGTACGGCGAGTATATAAAAGCGAGAGCAAGCCAGCCCGAGTCAGTTCAGTTCAGTAAGATAATGTGGTAGTGACTTGAAGAAGCAGTGTAAAGTGTTAAGAGAGTAGTGACTGTAGTACCAGATTAGTGACTTTTGTTGAGAGTAGTAATTGTAAGGCCAGTAAATGAAGTGTTTTGTGAGAGAGACATTCTAGAAATTTTATTGTATCCATATTTAGAGTGTAAATAAAGTTGTTTTGTTAAAATTAAAAGTCTCACTTATCCAGAACCCGGAGAAAACGCAACAATTTGGTGTCAGAAGTGTGGGATAAGTGAGTGAAGAAGTGAACAAGCAAGCTAGCTGTAAATGGTAAACACCAGATCGACTGACTACGACAAGATGGCTGAAATCAAAGAGTTGATGGACTTACTGAAAAAGCAACGCGAAGAAGACGAACAACGACGACAAGAAGAGGACAGAAGACGGCGCGAAGAAGACGAACGACGGCGGCAAGAAGATAAAGAAGACCTCAAGAGGCAACGCGAAGAAGACGAACAACGACGACAAGAAGATGAAAGAAGACGGCGCGAAGAAGACGAGAGAAGACGACAAGAGGAAGAACAGAGGCGCCTTGAAGATAAAGAAGAACTCAAGAAGCAACGCGAAGAAGACGAAAAACGGCGACAAGAAGATAAAGAAGACCTCAAGAGGCAACGTGAAGAAGACGAACAACGGCGACAAGAAGATGAAAGAAGGCGGCGCGAGGAAGAAGAGAGAAGACGACAAGAGGAGGAACAGAGGCGTCTTGAAGACAAAGAAGACATCCGAAGTATGTTCCATGATATGAGAGTCGATGTAAAAGAAGAAATTGAACAGATCAACGAACAAATAGAAAATGTGGACAGGAAAGTAGATAATGTAACAGAGGATTTGAATAAACGATGGGAAGAAGTTGAAGGGTTGAAAGAACAAATGAAGATGATGATGAAAGGCACAGAAGTCAGACATAGAGAACTGACAGAACAGGTGATGGGCCAAACTGATAGAACTCAACCAAGAGGAGTTACTGGAATGTCCTCAGCTCAAAATCGTCCGGAAGAAGATATGCCAATCGTGCAGCAGCCTCATGGAACCTTGAAGCCGCCGACTTTTGACGGAGAAACATCGTGGCCCATGTACAGGAGGCAGTTTGAGGCGGCAGCTCTCAGCAATGGGTGGAGCGAACAACAGGCAGCAACTGCTCTAATTCTCTCGCTTCGAGGTAAAGCCCTAGAAATCCTCCAGAACATCCCGGAGTCGAAACAGCAAAACTACTTAACAGTGATACAGGCCCTAGATTTGAGATATGGTAACAAGTACATGAGCCAGGTCTACCAGACACAACTAAAGTCAAGGGTCCAGAAGCCAAATGAGACGCTGCAAGAATTTAGTGCCGAAGTGGAGAAACTTGTGCGACTGGCATATCCCCAAGCCCCAGAAGAATTTGTCAACCAGATAACCGTCCAGACCTTCATCGATGGGGTACTTGATAATGAAATGCAACAAGCTTTAAGGCTCGGAAGGTTGAAAACACTTACGGACTGCGTAATTTATGGCTTGGAATTTGAAGCAGCGAAGAATGCATCTCAACCTCGCCGCAACAGGCTGCGCGAGGTGAAGGAGATAGAGGAATTTGCAGACACGACAGCGGAACTAAGGCAAGAAATGAAAATGATAAAAGAAGCCATAAGCAAGCTCACTGTACCGGTTGGGGCACGTAGGACGAAAGCAGATTGGTCAGACATAGAATGTTACAAGTGTGGTAGGAAAGGGCACATAAGTAGACAGTGCTCACAAACCCAACAGGTGGCTCGCAGAAGACAAGAATACACCAACAGTGAGCGGCGTCAGGGAAACGACCTGACGCCAGTGTAAGGGGGCGGCAGCTGGCGTGCGAGTCCCAAGGCCCCAAAGTAAAGGTCTCCACTATCCGACGCTACCACGAGAGCCTCGTTATACCTGGCAGCATAGACGGAAGACAATGCAGTTTCACCATCGATACTGGTGCTACTAGATCCGTTGTACGTAGACATGTTGCCAAACAGATCCGCACTCACGACCAACAAACAGCCTGTGTTGGAGACGGCAAAAGGAGATAGGATACCTGTGCATGGAGAGGCCACTGTTTTCATTAGGCTGGGCAGTACTGAGCTACAGGTAAGGGCTGTCGTCGCAGAAATCGTCGACGAATTTATTCTGGGCCTGGATTTAATGGAAGATTTCGATGTCCTGTCAGTAGACTTCCAGAATAAGATCTTGAAAATCGGTAACGAAGAGTTGTATTTATCTCCAACAGCAGGCGAAGCTAATCCCAGGGTGAGACTTATTGTCGACGAGGATACGCGGATTCCTGGTAACAGTGAGAAGATTGTCAGAGCCAGACTAGAGAAGAAACTTGATGGTATGTCTGCTCTCATAGCGGAGCCCCTAAAAGATAGACATGATGGTGCCCTCGTCGCACGATGCTTAGTAGACCCGAAGAGGACAATACCCATAAGAGTGGCTAACGTGCAAACTAACAGGGTCACATTGAAGAAAGGTGAGGTTATCGCCACTTGCGAGCCCATTGACCGAGTGACGTTGTCAAGAAAGGTGACACCCACGGCATTAGACAGAAGACTGCCAGTAGAAATGGTAGAGCGGTTCAAGAATTCTTGGGGCCAATTGAACGACATGGAGATGGAAATGGCCCTGAAGTTCGTATTGGAGGAGGCCGATATTTTCGCTCAAGATAAAATCACAGGTCGTACGAGTCTAGT
The DNA here is from genome assembly GCA_964006375.1 of Tillus elongatus. NCBI lineage: Eukaryota > Metazoa > Arthropoda > Insecta > Coleoptera > Cleridae > Tillus > Tillus elongatus. The sequence continues at coordinate 65,775,749 of OZ023262.1, read as the reverse complement.
GCAACACAGAATTAATACTGGCGACGCAAGACCAATTAGACAGCCGCCGAGAAGACTGCCTTTTGCCAAGCAATCAGAAATCAAGGCGATGGTTAACGAAATGCTGGAAGATGGTGTGATTGAGGAGTCTAATAGTCCTTGGTCGTCCCCAGTAGTTTTGGTCACCAAGAAAGACGGCACTATGAGATTTTGCGTGGACTATAGGAAGCTGAATGATGTCACCAAGAAAGACAGTTATCCCCTGCCCCGGATCGACGACACTTTGAACACTTTGGCCGGATCAAAGTGGTTCTCTACATTAGACCTGAAAAGTGGCTACTGGCAAGTAGAACTCCATAAAGACGATAAGGAGAAGACTGCTTTTTCAACCGGGAATGGGTTGTACCAATTCAAGGTCATGCCATTCGGCTTATGTAATGCTCCTGCCACCTTCGAGCGACTAATGGAGTTAGTGCTGAGAGGACTTACATGGGAAACATGCCTGGTGTATCTCGACGATGTAATGGTGATTGGAAGGACTTTCGATGAACACCTGTCGAATCTGAAGCAGGTTTTCTCCAGGCTGAGAGGTGCCAATCTGCAACTCAATCCCAAGAAATACGTCCTCTTCCAGAAGAAAGTGAGTTTCCTCGGACATGTCGTTTCTGAGAAAGGGATAGAAACTGATCCAGAGAAAATAAAGGCAGTAAGAGACTGGCCTGTGCCGAAGAACAAACATGAGGTCAGAAGTTTTCTGGGACTTTGCAGCTATTACCGACGCTTTGTGAAGTACTTCAGCAGCATTGCGAAACCTCTGCATAGCCTGACTGAAAATAAGGCCGAGTTCATCTGGTCACCAGATTGCCAAGAGTCTTTTAGAGAGCTCAAACATCGTCTTCTCACTGCTCCTGTGCTGGCTTATCCTCAGGACGAAGGACTGTTTATACTGGACACCGATGCTTCCCAGTATGGCATTGGGGCAGTACTCTCACAGCTCCAAGCCGGAGAAGAAGTTGTGATAGGCTACTTCAGCAAAACGTTCGGAAAAGCAGAAAGAAATTACTGTGTAACCCGGAAAGAACTGCTGGCAGTTGTAAGATCCATCGAACATTTCCACAGCTTCCTGTACGGAAGAACATTCCGCGTGAGGTCGGATCACTCTGCTCTGCAATGGCTTCTGAACTTTAGAAATCCCGAAGGACAGATAGCCCGATGGATAGAGAAACTGCAGAGCTACGACTTCCGGATTGAACATCGAAGAGGAAGAAGTCACGCCAATGCAGACAGCCTGTCAAGAAGACCATGTTCAGTGCATGAATGTAAATTTTGCGAGCGACAAGAGAACAAAGAGATCGACAAAGTAACTCATCAGATCAAACAACTGGTGGCAGGACAGGAGAATAACACCGATCTAGACGTAAATCTTGAATACATCAGAGACGCACAGAAGACAGATCCAGACTTGAAAAGACCTGAGTGGCACGATGTGTCCCGGTTTGGGGCGGAGGTTAAAGGCTACTGGCTACAATGGGACTCCTTGTGTCTAAAGAATGACTTGATCACTCGAAAATGGGAAACTGCCGATGGTAGAGACTGTATATACCAGACCGTTGTGCCAAGTGAGTGCATAGACAGTGTTCTTCAAGAGTTACACAATAGTAGAAGTGGAGGCCACTTTGGGGTCAACAGGACTCTTGCCAGAGTGAGAGACCGCTTCTATTGGATAAACTGCCGAAGAAGCGTGGAAGAATGGTGCAAAAGGTGTGACCAATGTGCTTCAAAGAAAGGACCAAAGACCCGATCCAGAGGAAAAATGATGCAGTACATCTCAGGTACACCGTGGGAGAGAGTTGCCGTAGACATCGCAGGACCTTTTCCCATCACAGAGTCTGGGAACAGATACATAATGGTGGCGATGGACTACTTCTCGAAATGGCCTGAAGTTGCGCCGATCCCCAACCAAGAGGCAACGACCGTAGCAGAAGCCCTGATGGAAAATGTCATATCACGGCATGGCGTACCCTTGGAGATTCACACCGACCAGGGCCGGAATTTCGAGTCAGAGGTCTGGAAAAGCCTAATGGACTTGCTAGGCATAAAGAAAACGAGAACAACGCCACTCCACCCTCAATCAGACGGCATGGTAGAACGGCATAACAGGACCATCAATCAGTATCTTGCTATGTTTGTCGACGAGAATCAGAGAACCTGGGACAAGCTGATACCTCTGTTCCTCTTAGCTTACAGAAGCTCTCAGCATGAATCTACCGGCTACACTCCATCCATGATGTTGACCGGCAGAGAGATGCGGTTACCAATCGACATGACGAGACCACCACCGAACGAGGACATAGCGGACCTAGCTACGTTACCTGAGTATGTCGCCGACCTAGAAGGAAAACTGCGCACTATACACAGATGTGTCAGAGATAGGCTCCTCTTAAGCAGTGACCGGATGAAGATGCGCTTGGATCGCAGAGCAACACCCCATACATTCAAGGAAGGTGATGCAGTGTGGCTGTACCAACCAACAAGGAGAAAGGGCCTCAGTCCCAAACTTCAGAAACCATGGGAAGGGCCATACTTGGTGACTAAGAAAATTAACGACCTAGTCTACAGAATCCAGCTGTCTCCAAGAACTAAACCCAAAGTTGTTCACATAGAGAGGTTGAGTCCCTATCGGGGCAACGAACCCCCAAGTTGGCGGCCGGTAAATACTGTTCGGGACGAACAGTCTTAAGGAGGGGGGCAGTGTTACAAAGCACTTCAATAGACGTAGGTGCGGTGTTGCCACATCTCCAGAATTTCCCCAACATCTGGGAATTTTTGCACAATCTGGCAACACCGCCTCCCCACCCCCCTGGGGGTGCCTGGGGTGACCTCCCTCAGGCGAAGTCTCAACCCTCTAGGACCAGAAATAACGAAGTTACCAACTTGTACCCCGTCGGAACGGATAACTGAGGTCTGCACATTCCGAACACCCTGTATATACACCCTATATACGCAGAGAACCCTTACACCCTGTATACGCAGAGAGATCTTATAGTTCGAGAAACACCTCTTGTGTAAAATAGGAGTGGTGACCACATTTGGATCATCCTGTATACACATCCCCCTGTATACACACGGGACCGATCTGTATTCACAGAACCTTCTAGTAAAAGAAGGTCCTGGAACGTTCTGGAATGGAACTCTCTAGAAAGGAGGGGAAGGTACGGCGAGTATATAAAAGCGAGAGCAAGCCAGCCCGAGTCAGTTCAGTTCAGTAAGATAATGTGGTAGTGACTTGAAGAAGCAGTGTAAAGTGTTAAGAGAGTAGTGACTGTAGTACCAGATTAGTGACTTTTGTTGAGAGTAGTAATTGTAAGGCCAGTAAATGAAGTGTTTTGTGAGAGAGACATTCTAGAAATTTTATTGTATCCATATTTAGAGTGTAAATAAAGTTGTTTTGTTAAAATTAAAAGTCTCACTTATCCAGAACCCGGAGAAAACGCAACAATATGTATGCGATGAAAACATCACAAAAAAGTTAAGGTATCAAGTAGATATATTACAATTTACATATATCATGTACTTCGCGAAAGCCACATTTCCCAGTTATGTCTATAAGATAGTTTAGACAATATCACGATATACCTTTGATATAAATAGGTTTGTTATAGCCACTGTGTATAATGTGCCACGTACTACGCTAGCCAGAAGGCTACTTGGTAGGAATCCAGGGTCAGTTGGGCATCCTACAGTCCTCAGTTCGAATGAGGAGACCCTCGAAGTAGTAGCAAATTGGGGCTTTCCACTTTGTAAGGCTGATATCCGGGATGTTGTCAAGAAATACCTTGATAAACAAGGTAAACAAGTTCGAGTATTCAGAGACAGTACCCCTGGCCCAGATTTCATAGATTCCAATATAAAGCGCTCTAGGTCATCTGTAAATAGAGAAGATATTTTAAATTTTTTCAACAATATAGATCTTGCTCTTCAAGATACGAAGAACACAAACTTATACAACTATGATGAGACAAATATAACGGATGACCCCGGTGCCAAAAAGGTTGTGGTGCCCAGAAACACCAAGCGGGTAGAGAGGGTACAGGAACATTAATGGTGTGTGGCAACGCCAATGGTGATTTGCTACCACCTATGGTGGTATACAAGGCCATGAACTTATATGACAACTGGACACAGGGTGGTCTAGCTGGAACGAAATACGCGAATATTCCTAGTGGATGGTTTGATATGAATATGTTTGAGAGTTGGTTTTTTTAAATTTTATTACCAGATATTGAGGCCACTGGAGAGGAAGATGCCAAAGTAGTGGTTGTGGGGGACAATCTGGCAAGCCATTTTTCTCCCAAAGTAATACAGTCATGCAAAGAAAAAAATATTTATATGACCCCATTCCCCCCGAAAGCAACGCACTTGATGCAACCACTCGATGTGGCGGTATTCGCCCCCATGAAAAAGAAATGGAGACAAATTTTAGATCGGTGGAGAAAATAAAGTAGATATCCCGGCAGCATTCCAAAAGAACAATTTCCAAATATGCTAGAAAGATTGTGGAACGGAATTGATGACACCGTAAGCGAAAATTTAAGATCAGGTTTTAGAGCTACCGGCTTGCACCCAGTGTATCCGGATAAAGTTTTAAAACGCACACCTGGAGACCTTGAGGACATTGTAGAAGCGGGAAGAGTTTTAGATGAAAGCTTGCTGGAGTTATTCAAAGAACATCGTGGAACAGGTGACAAACAAAAGCGCAAATGTGGAAACAAGATTCCACCTGGTTCTGATGTATCCTCTACACGTGACCTGCAACCTGACGTCAACTCCGAAACAGAACACTTCTTCTACGTCTGCTCTTGATCATGGTCCTTCTATATCTACCGCTTTTTCTTCGGGAACACATATTAGAAAAAACAAAAAGAAAAAAGGCAAAAGGATATCTCGAAATGCAGCATTTTTTGCATAAATTGAACGAACTATAAAGGCAAAATTGACTGGACCCAGTGTACAAAATGTCGCAAGTGGATTTGTGTGCCTTGCAATAAGGACAGTGAAGATCAATATTATACCTGTGAGCGTTGCGAAGATTCAGAAGAAAGCGAACCTTTTGACGACAGTGATGTAGACAGAGAGTTCGTACCTAACTAGATTAAGCCACGTTTCTCCGCCAAAGTGCAATTTTTACTTAAGTGTGACCTCCAAAGAATAATATTTACTTTTTACCATGTTTTTGTTCAGAACTTTGTGTATTTTTATAGTGTTATGTGATTCAGAAACAGTTTTACTTTATTTGTACTGTATTCCTATATATTTGTTTAAAAAGAATAAATATTACGTTTGAAAAATGATTTTTTTTTCTCTGGGTAAAAAAAACAACCTTGTTCATAATCCTACGGAGTAACTTAAACACTCTGGGTATTTATACGTGTTTTACACTCATTTTCTTAAAGTGTCCCAATAGCCCGAACTACGGGGCTATTTGGTCACCCAAGAAACATTTTTTTTGGCTCCATGGTTCCATGGTCGGTACGATGCATATTTTTTAATTCCCCTACCTCAAAAACTTTACGAGATATTTACAAAAATGTGTAAAAATGGGTGTCCAAGTAGCCTCGGTACCTAGTTTGTGTGATGTTTTAAAACAGTAGGATTGTATGTTGATGAATACATTCATCATCGTTGATAATATAAGCATGTGCAGTTTACTATTGCCATATTGATACTAATATAAAACAATGTACACCATTACACTGTAACGCTTAACGTTCTGTAATTTTTAAGTGAAATATATATTTTTCATGCAAATAATCTGATGGTTGGTATTTAATTTGGGCGCTAGACAAGACGAAAATATCGTCATTTTATTTTTGTTGTAACATATTTTTCAGTTTCTTGTATAGTTATACCATTTTATTATAAACTGATCTATAACAGTTTACGGGCATAAAAGTGTTTACTTTAAAAAAAAAACATTACAGGAATGCATTTTAGGGCTCTGGTAAATTACACTGTACGAATAAATTAGATATCTATAAATATATCCGTACATAATAATTATATCACAAGACCATAGATTTAATTACATGTCACAAATTTTTACTTGAATATCACAAAGCGACATACTGGTAATATAATTAGATAACACCAATCTCGTAGATAGGATTGTTACATCACCGTACCCTGTGTGAGATATCAGAATGTGATATACCCGGGACATACTAATAAGGAAACTTTGTTGCTGCAATAGAACGTATCCAGGTGACTCCCATGTAATTAATATAGTACATCAATACGATATTAAAGTTACATTTGTTACATACTGTGTACACTGATGCGATGTAATTGTGTTGACGGATATATATATATATATATATATATATATATATATATATATATATATATATATATATATATATATATATATATATATATATATATATAGTTACATCATCACCTGATTCCTAGAGACAGTAACCCTGTAGCATATCCAGTACAAAGTTATTCTGTAGTTGCATTTCTCACGGTTTTCGTTATAATTTGCACGTAAGCATAATTGTACACGCTACAGCAAGTAGTTCGTGTTTGGAGCTCTTGCTGTAACCTCTTATTGTTCATAGTAATATTTTTATATCGCATTCAGTCTAGTAAATTTGTATTTAAGGGAAACAAAGTTATATTTTTTTATAAGCTCTTAATAATAGTGACATGAAGCGGTGTTGTCAGAATTCCCAGATGTTGGGGGAGTTTTGGAGATGTGGCAACACCGCACCTACATCTATTGAAGTGCTTTATTACTATATATATATATATATATATATATATATATATATATATATATATATATATATATATATATATATATATATATATATATACATATAGTAACAAAGCACTTCAATAGATGTAGGTGCGGTGTTGCCACATCTCCAACACTTCCCCAACATCTGGGAATTCTGGAAACACCGCTTCCCCACCTCACCTGGGGGTGCCTGGGGTGACCCCCCACAGGCGAAGTCTCAACCCTCTAGGACCAAAAATAACAAAGTTACCAACTTGTACCCCGTCTGAACGGATAACTGAGGTCTGCGCATTCCGAACTCCCCGGATACGCAGAGAACCCTTATACCCTGTATACGCAGAGATATCTTATAGTACGAGAAACACCTCTTGTGTAACATAGGAGTGATGACCACATTTGGATAATCCTGTATATACATCCGCCTGTATACACACGGGGCCGATCTGTATTCACAGAACCTTCTAGCAGAAGAAGGTCCTGGAACATTCTGGAATGGAACACTTCCGAAACGAGGTGGAAGGTACGACGGGTATATAAAGGCGAAAGCAAGCCAGCTCAGGCAGTTAAGTTCAGTTAGATAATGTTGAAGTGACTCGAAGAAGCAGTAACCAGTGTAAAGTGTTAGAGAGTAGCGACTGTAGTTCCAGTATAGTGACTTGTGTGCAGATTAGTAATTGTAAGGCCAGATAAACTAAGTGTTTTGTGAGAGAGACATTCTAGAAGTTTTATTGTATCCATATTTAGAGAGTAAATAAAGTTCTTTTGTTAAAATTTAAAGTCTCACTTATCCAGAACCCGGCGAAGACGCAACAATATATATATATATATATATATATATATATATATATATATATATATATATATATATATATATATATATATATATATATATATATTAGCAATTTTTCAACTTGCAGTTGGATTAGAAACTTGAAATTTAGTGTGCTTCAATAATCGGTCATATATGTTCTACGAAAAGTATTTTCAGTCCCCCACCTATACATGATGTGCCAAAAGTCGGTACCAACTTTCCTATTTTAAACAGAAACCTAAATTTTTTTCGCATGCACCAATTGGCCTTCTAATTCTGAGTTTAGACAACCTAAGCTATAAAACTTATCTATTACAGTTTTTGACATATGTGTCTATTTTTATGAAAAAAATTACCGCCATAGTAGTTTACGAACATGTATGTATCTCGCGAACGGTTTAAGATCAGGGCACTAAATTTATAGAGCAGTTAGATGGACGTGCAGGCTAACTCCTGATGTCCCATCGATGGTCTTATTTTGTACGATATTAGGCACACGCGATTTTCAAATGTCGCATTCAAAAACTGTCAAATATTTAATTTTTTTAAGTAGCGCCTACATTTTTTTGACACACTTCGAAAGAAAATTGAATTTTATGGTGAGTTACTCAAGCATTCCCTATACCCAACTCTAACCCCTACTGAGTTATTCAATAAGAATCAAGAAATTGCGAGATATTCCTTGGTTTTTCAAAGATGCCATGGAAACAAAACACAACAATTGTAATAATTTAATCCAAAATATGATTCCTATTTAATTACACATGACAAATTATTAACGTACAGGAACAATATTGACAGAACTCTACCGTAAAGGTTTAATATTATTCAACCATTTTTGTTCGAACATTCTATTCTACTTTTTTTATTTTTGTTATTTCAACAACACACCACGAGGGCTTGCAGCCTAAATACTATTGTACCGTGGGTGTCGACAAGGAGGAAAGAGGCAACTTGTTAATTCTGGACTTGAAGGTTTGGAGGTTCGGGGGAGAAGGAAAAACATGTGCCGGCAAGGAATTTCACAACTTGGAAGTCCTCGGGACAAAAGAGCGGGCATAACAAGATGTTCTATGTCTGGTGACCTGGACAGTAAAATGGTGCATTCGCTCTGTTCCCCTGGTAGATCTGTTGGGGGCAGCAGGTGGAGGAACTATGGAAGAAAGCTCCTCTGAGCAGTGCCCGTGCAGATATCTATAAAAGAAAGAGGTCACCAACGGCACGTCGGTGGGTAAGAGATGGCACCCTTTGGGTGAGGGTGGGATCACCGATGAGACGTATAGCTCTCTTCTAAATGGAGTCCAGGATAGCGAGTGTAGAAGCGGCAGCAGCACCCCAGATGTGGGAGCAGTATTCGAGGTTTGGTCTTATTTGTGAAGTATATAAAGTATAGAGATTAGCTGGTGAAAAGTATTTGCGAGCCCGGAAGAGGAAACCTAATTTCCTAGCAGCCACTTTTGCAATTGATGTGACATGTTGGTGCCAATTGAGATTTCGATCCACAGAGATGCCAACAAGTGAAAATGACTTATTACTTTGAATAACTTGGTTGTTTATTGTGATGGGTCTAGGGCTGGTGTATCTCTTATAAGAAAGAAAGCAAGACTGTGATTTGGTGGGGTTGAATTGTACAAGATTTATACTTCCCCAGTCTAATATTTTTTGGAGATCCACGGAGATAGAACCCTACATGAGTCTGCGATCCTCAACTAGTTGGGCTAAAGAGACAGGCTTAGAATATTGTATATTGGAGTGGAGGGTGCTGTCGTCCGCGTAACTGTGAACTGGGTTGGATGTGCTAGAGAGGAGGTCATTGATGTGGAGAAGAAACAAAGTAGGGGCTAAAGCTGAACCTTGAGGAACTCCTGCATTAATTGGATACAGTTTAGAGCAATGGCCATCCACGACAACAGAAATGCTTCGGTTGGAGAGGAAATTTGCTGTCCACGTACAGAGTTTTGGTGGTAGGCCATAGGCCGGTAGTTTATTAAGCAGCGCTGCGTGCCAGACCTGGTCGAATGCTTTGGAATATGTCTAGAGCGACAATCTGGGATTCATCGTGTAGTTCCATAGACTTGTTCCAAGAATGGGTGACAAAGGAAAGGATGTCGGCAGTTGATCTGCGCTGACGGAATCCATACTGCCTGTCGTGGATTAGACTGTGTTTTTCAAGAAATTTAAGTAATTCGGTGTTTATATACTTTTCCATCACTTTAGAGATGACTGAAAGGAGAGTAAAACGCCTGTAGTTGCTAGGAAGCGCTTTAGATCCTTTCTTGGGGCCGGGTTGTACTCGAGCAGATTTCCAGTTACTAGGGAATATGCCTCTATTGTAAGATGTCTGAAACAGACGGGTCAGGACAGGAGCAAGTTCTGGTGCGCATTTTTGAGAACAATTGCTGGGATCTCGTCAAGGCCCGAGACTTTCCTGGTATTAAGAGAAGAGAGCATCTTTCGTACCTTTTTAGTTTTGAAAATGATATCTGTCATTTTATGCGCGACATTGGGGACTGTTGGTGGTTGAACCTTTGGAGGTGGGTTGGGAGTAGAATAGCTGGCGAACAACGAGGCAAAAAGTTTAGCCTTGCGCAGGGCGGTAGAAACAATTTCATCCCCTGAAACAAAAGGTGGGAACATGCTCTTGCAGAAATTATTCCCAATAGATTTAGCAAGAGTCCACAAGGGTTTGCTGTCGCTGAAGCTTAAGAGGACTTTGTTTTTGATGTGGTTATTAAACGAGTTTTTTGCCTCAGAAAGAATGCCGACATAGCGGTTTCTTGCGTCGTTAAATGCTTGACGGTTTTCTTGACTGGGATTGTGTGGAAGCTTTTTGTGAGCTTTGACCTTTTCAAGTCTGGCCTTGTCACAGGATTTAGAGAACCAGGACTTTTGAGTGGCTGCAGAGGTTTTCTGTGTACGTGGAATAAATAATTCCATGCCAGCTTGGATAATTTTGGTGACGTTTTGTGAGATATCAGAGGGGTCAGGATTACAGAAGCAGACAGATGCCCATGGAAATGAGGAAAAGTAATTTCGCATTTCGTCCTAGTTCGCGGAATTGTAGTGCCAAACGATACGTGGGTGTGATGACTGTGTGACCTCGGGTTGCATTGCACAGGAAGCAGTGACAATGCCGTGGTCTGAGCGACCCAGGGGGCGGTGACTGATATCTTATAGCAGTCAGGATTTGTAGTAAGAAGGAGATCCAAGGGATTTGAGCTGTGTGTTGGGATGCGAGGAAAGTAAGTAGGTTGCTGAACTATATGGGCTAAAGAATTGCTGACTGCAAAGGCCTCCGCTGCTCATCCTTTTGGATCGGTTTTGAAGATCCTAGCCATTCCTTATTATGGACATTGAAGTCACCAAGAATAGTGACCTAGGAGGAAGGATATTCAGAAATCAGATGGTCGGTTTTTTCAGAAAGGTAGTCAAAGAGCTGTACAAAGTTGTTGTCAGAAGGTGACCGGTAAATGCAACAGATGAATTTAGGTGCAGCCCTGAGAGAGAGTTTTATCCATAGTATGTCTTTTCTTCCAGCTTCTAAATTGGGGAGTCTGGTGCAGGGTAGATTGCTACGAACGTACACGCACACGCCTGCATGCAATCTAAAAGAAGTAAGGAGCTCATACCCCGGGAAATTAAGGTGATTAGTGGCTGTTTTGGCACTGATTTGAGTTTCGGTCAGGAAGAGGAGTTGGGGCCTATTAGCCTGGAGGAAATGGTGGACGGAGTTCAGGTTAGAATTTGGGCCACATACATTCGAGAAGGATAATGTAAATATCGATGCTGGCGCCCCCTGTACACCCCTCTCCCGGGGATCCGAATGGAGGGTTATTTTACCTCCGGAATCTTTTGTACAAGGAGGAGCCATCATCATTTTTGTTTATAAGGGAAACAGACTCATACACCAGAATCGGAAACGTCCGTTGGGACTTCACCGGCCCCTTGATGCAAGGGGTGGTACCTCCTCGGGCGTGAAAAAAATCCTTTACTATCACGTAAAGAAAAATTCAACTACCACCTATCATATTGCAAGTATACCACACCAGCCAACTATTAAAGAGCTGTCCAGCTTTAGAACTTGCTTTCAATAGATTGCGTAGCACTTCTGATTTCGGTAGTATCGAAACTGTCAAAAGTCTTATGAATGAAAATGATGTGACTTATGACAGTGTAAAATGGTTTGTATTGCAGGGTATGAAAATCCCAATTCCAAAGACGCCGTTCCTATTAAGGCTTGTGGATGTGCTTGAATATATCGCAAAATGGTAATTTTAGTATTGTGATTGTCAGTTACTAGTTTGTAATTGGTCTAGCCACTTTTCCAAAATTTATAAAATTATTTCTCAATCGTGAGAACTTCCCCATATCATACTTGGAAAATGGAAATCATACAGTTCGCTGAATAGTTTTTTGACTCATTTCGTGGATTACAAACAAGTCTGACACAGCTTCGGTTGGATAACTTTCCGTTTTCGAATCAATTTTATTTAGGATTTAACACAATTAGTTTACACTTTGACAAAATATCACCTTCCTAATTACAATTGTTTTTTTGTTTGTTTCCATGGCATCTTTGAAAAAGCAAAATATATCTCGGAATTTCTTCATTTTTATTGAAGCACTCTGTAGAAGTCGAAGCTAGGTATAGGAATTGCTAAGTAGCTCAGCATAGAATTCAGTTTTCTTTCGAATTGTGTCAAAAAAAGTAGTAGGTGCCATTTAAAAAAAGTGAGTATTTGGCCATTTTTGAATGCGACATTTGAAAAGCGCCTGCGTCCATATGGTACACAATAGGACCATCGATGGGACATCAGAAATGAGCCTGCATTTTCATCTAACTGCCCCACAAACTTGTTTTTTTGATCTTAAATGGTTTGCGAGATAAAAATTTTTCCGTAAACTACTACTTCATTTTTTTCATAAAAATTGACATATGTCAGAAATTGTAATAGATAAGTTAATATAACTTAGGTTATTGTGAGATGTACTACAGCGTCGCCATCTCGGTGCGGAACCAGGTAGTATATTGTCACGGCAGCTCCAATTAACACAAAATGTTATAAAATAGAGACTGTGTACAACCAACTAAATTGTCAGCCCTGGCCCATTTCTTCCCTAATATAGGGACAATGTATGTAAGGCTAATTAACGCTCGTCAGTACGGTATACCAATTACAGCGAGAACACACCTATAAAGTAATGCTGTAATTAGTATATGCTGTAATACCATAGCCGTATTACTTTATATGTGTAATTAGTATACCGTACTGACAAGCTCTAATTAGAGCGAAACCGTTCTGTGGCTCTAATTATGGTGAGAATACATCTAGCATTGCAAAATGATATCTTGGCACCTGGGCAAATAGCTTGAAGAGGTTCGTTGGCCAGGAAGATAAGACCAGTTTTGGTACTTTTGCAAACAATACAGACATTTTAATGGAATATGGTACCTTATTGTTTCTACTATATAGATTGTACTGGTAAGCAAATTTGATGCGTGCTTTCAAAACAAAAATACATATTTGCTTTTAAAAATATTTTTATGAAAATTAACTACCATTACGCACTTGCTGCGTCAAGACTATTTCTTCTTAAAACGACAAAGGCGTGATTTAAAACGACAAAATTTTGCAACGTTTAGACAGAGAACCTGAAAAAAATACGGGTTGTGTAGAGAAAATGTCACAGGAAGTGTGTTTTTCAAAGCCTTAATTTTCAGCGTCAACCGCCATTGCACTTCATTTTACTAAAATTTTTGCTGAAAATCATTTCAAATAGACCATTTTCGTAGAAAAAATTCACTACTGCAGAGATCCCGACTTTTGAATGTTGAAGAAATTTCTTCAAATGAGCGCGAAATAGGACCCCTCGAATATCCGGGGTCAGTTGCAGTTTATATATATATATATATATATATATATATATATATATATATATATATATATATATATATATATATATATATATATATATATATATATATATATATATATTTGTGTGTGTGTGCGTGCGTTATGTGTGTGTGTATCACGCTCAAAAAAATTGGGGCGACCTTGATAAAATTTGGCAGTTCCCTTTTTATTGTAAGTGGCTTGGATAAGTTTGTTACCCAGAAAAATCTGACCAGGTTTTCCGGGAAATTTTGGGTCTTCATTCAAAAAGTAAATTTTCCCTGAAAACAACAGAGCTTTAATTTGGTACGTAGGTTTACCTTATGAAAAGTACATTACATGCCAAAATTTAATATAAGCATTTAATAGAAAAATGTTTGGTGCCAGATCATTTCTATGGAAGTTCACTACCATAAAGCACTTGCTGCGTCCAGACTTTTTTTGATATTTTGGCAATAGTTTTAGTTATAGAGTGTATGGTTCCAGAGTCTGTATTTTTTTGCAAATTTTATTCAGAGAAATAATTCGCTATTGAGGAGAATGAGACTTTTGAGAAGATTTCTTTAGGTAAAAATTATATACCGTTAAACCATAAATTTAACAAAAATTACTTCCAAAGCATTAGAGAAAGTAACTATTTGAAATGAATTTTTTGTAAATATTTTATTAAAATGAAGGGCAATGATGGTTGAAGCTGAAACTTAAGTGTTTGGAGAACACTCTTTACATAATCCGTATTTCGTTCAGCTTATTTGCCTAAATGTTGCCAATTTTGTCGTTTCAAACGAGACTCTTTACGTTTTGAGGAAAACCCCAATTTTTTTTAAATGGCTATACCTTTTTTGTCTTTAAACTTACAGACCTAAATTTTGGTAAATTGTTTACCCTTTATATATATATATATATATATATATATATATATATATATATATATATATATATATATATAATAGAAACTGACCCTGGATATGGGTTCTACGGGGCCTATATCGCGCTAATTTGAAGACATTTTTTCCTAATTTGAAAACTCGGGATCTCCTAGTTAGTGATTTTTTAAAAGAAAATTCACTAAAACAAGCACTTGTGAAGCCACGGGAAAAGTCTACGACTGTATTAAATATGGAACGGTATCACTAAGTTAGGGCAAGAACAAACAGCCAGATATGCTATTCAAATTGAATTAAGTTTTAAAAGTTTTCATCTCTTCCTTATTAAATTATTTTTTTACAAAAACTCGCTAAAAAATTTATCGGAATAACAACAATCTGATTAGATATCGGTAAACTGAAATGAGACTAAAACAAAACTGATAAAAAGTAGTCAATAACTAGGATTAGAACTCGTCATGTAGGAGTCGATTATACGATGTACAGGGACTTGACCACTGAGCTACGCTCGACATATATTTATTAGCAGGTATATCCCATAATACATGTTAACTGTTCCACGTTTTACAATTTACACTAAACCATTTCAATTTACAATGGATTTTTTTCTCATATTTTAACGTAATCAAGGAAAATAACGACTTAGACACATATCTAGGAGCTTGTTAGTCATTTCTTGTAGTATTTTTCACTTACCTTCCTACGCAATCAATTTTGACGTTTTAACTTTTTTGAATCAGATTTAATTAATTAAAAATTAATTTACCTCTAACTTGTACTCTAAGATAGAGGTCTGAATTTTCATACATAGGATACTCTTTATGACAGAAACCAGCGTACCCAATTTGGTTGCCGCTACTTTGTTATTTCCGGAGATATAATTTTTTTCGAAAGAGAAAACAATATTGTCCGGGAAAACCTGGGCCGATTTTCCTGACTAACGAACTTATCCAAGCCACTTGCAAAATAAAGGTATGTGCCAAAATTGATCAAAATCAACGATTATTTTTTGAGTTATCGGTGTGATATATAGGGTGTCCCATGTCGAGTAATGTATTAGATTATTTCCGAAAATATACATTTTTGAGTGCTGAAAATGTGTATACGGGGGTTTCCGAAGAGGCTCTATTTAATGGAAATAATTTTCAAAATGGCGGACTTCCGGTTACACCGTAAATAGATATAAACATCGTTATTTCAAATAGAACACCCTGTATATTATTGCATTTTTAGAATACCCATCAAATTCTGGGTTAAAAATTATTTGAGTATGCTCTCCTTATCTTTAACTGTTTTCGAGTTATGTCAATTTATTTGAGAATTCTGTTCAAGGGAAGGCTGACTTAATGAAGGTGATTTCGTGTCGTGTTAGGATGCTGAAAATTCTTTAATTTGTCAGTCACGTTCCAAGGCCATTAAGCTTCGATATGATTGTGAGGAAAAATTGCTTCATATACAGGGTGTTTTGTAGGATGTATTAGAATTTGGTGTGCTTTAAACTAGAATAACTCATTTATTTCAAATAGAACACTCTGTATATTATCTTCTTATTAAATAGAGCAGATAATTCTATTTCAAACTGTATTAGCATTCCCTATACCTAAAGTTGATAATTGTCGAGATATTTGCGGTTTACCAAAAAAAATTACTTTAATATTTATGAAATTTCAACAAATACCAGAGAATATCCAAAAGTATTGAAAGTTGAAAATAATTATGACTATCTAAGAAACTCATGATTGATATTGTTCAAATTGTCTACCATTTGCACTAATACATCGCTCTAAGCGTATTACAACTCCTTCACTTGTTGTACGCCGTATTTCTGCGGGATCAATATTATCTTAACAATTACGGACTCTATCTTCAACTGGAGTCGCATAAACATCTGATTTCAATTTACCCCATAGGTAAAAATCCAGAGGGATGAGGTCGGGCGACCGTGGGGGCCAAATGTATGTTCCGCCGCGTCCCATCCACCTCTCTCCGAATTCATTATTTAAAAAGCTCCTCACCTCTGCTGAATAATGCGCAGGAGCCCCATCTAGTTGATGCCAACAATTCACGTACGCAGTAAGTGGTAAATTGTCCAAGAAATCAGAGACAGTGTTTCGCAACATCTCTAGGTATTGCACAGCTGTCAGATTATTATCGTAAATGCAGTACGATATTTTATCATCCATCAGAAGAGCAAACAAGTTGAAGCTGAATTTTCTCTGAAAACGGCGTTCTCTTTTGACATGAGGATTGTCTTGAGCCCAGTAGTGAATATTATGTCTGTTAACTATTCCTTAATGGGACATCTTTGTTTCGTCGGTCCAAATTATGCTTTTCAGAAATAAAGGATCTTGAGGTGTCTTTCAAGGAGAGTGTGACAAAATTCAATTCGGTGGGCTGGGTCGTTCGGTTCCAGAGCTTGTACACTTATAAATTTATAATTATGCATCTTATGCTTGGACAATATTCTCTGTATGGAGGAACGTGCTATGTTCATATCATGTTCAGCTGAACGTATTGGCGCCTTTGGATGAGCTTCGAAATAAGACAACACAGAAATTTGTGTGTCTTCGTCTTCTGTAACTGGAACTGATCTTGATGTTTGTTTAATCGTGCAACTTCCTGTTCTCAAGAAATTGGTTTTTAACGTCTGAATTTCAACACAGTCATTGGCGAAGACTCGGGATACCTATCATTAAACAGCCGACATGTTCTGTTGACCACTCTGTTGCACTCTCCATGAAAATAAAATGAATTCAGCAATTGTTCGTTTGAATAGCTGACATTATCCATTATAACGTAGAATTTCTATTAATTCAGACAACAATGACAAAATAACTCACGTTGTGAATGACAGAAATATAAAACTGACAATAAACATGAAAATGTCAAACATTACATAGCACTCTTAGAATTCAAACAGATCTTAGACTTACTCTTAAATTTATCTTTTTTTTTGGTAAACCGCAAATATCTCGACAATTATTAACTTTAGGTATAGGGAATGCTAATACAGTATGAAAGATAATTATCTGCTCTAGTCAATGAGAAGATAATATACAGGCTGTTCCATTTGAAATAAATGAGTTATTCTAGTTTAAAGCACACCAAATTCTAATACATCCTACAAAACACCCTGTATATGAAACAATTTTTCCTCACAATCATGTCGAAGCTTAATGGCCTTGGAACGTGTCTGTCAAATTAAAGAATTTGCAGCATCCAAACACGACACGACTTCACCTTCATTGAATCAGCCTCCCCTTAAACAAAATTTTCAAATAAATTGACATAACTCGAAAACAGTTGAAGATAGGGAGAGTATACCCTAATCACTTTTAATCTAAAATTAGATGAGTATTCTAAAAATGCAATAATATACAGGGTGTTATATATGAAATAACGATGTTTATATCCATTTACGGTGTAACCGGAAGTCCGCCATTTTGGAAATGATTTCCATTAAATAGAGCATCTTCGAAAATCCCTGTATACAAATTTTCAACCATAAAAAACGTATATTTTCGGAAATAATCTAATACATTACTGAACGTGGGACACCCTGTAAAATATGTTTATGAAAATTCACTGCAATCACGCACTTGCTGCGTCCAGACTTTTAATAACTCTATCTGAAAACAATACTGCTTTAATGTAATCTAGTAGATATGCTACAATAATAACATAATCCATTTAAACTTTTAACCATCAGAGACGGTAATGTGTAACAATGTTTCCGATCTATATGCTCGCAGACCTATCTTTATAGCTATGTGTACCAACAAAATGTAAAAACCAATTAAATCTCTCTCCACAGAAGTTCAATATCAGTTTTCTAATTACATTTCTGATCTATATGCAGCGGCAAACCAGTGACTGCACTTTATGAAAGTCACATACCGGCGTAAGGTGTCGAAATGCACGTATTCCAAGCATTTATTAATACCTTGACTGGATCGTGGATTGCGACACATTGGCCGCGCGCCCATGCAAATTTGATCCTGTCTCTTCTAGTATCTTGCCTCACGCTGCATTTAACCTCGCTCTGTCAACATTACGCAGCAGAGGAAAGCTCTAGCGAGGTTTACGTGGAGATGTGCTATTCAGAAATGAATCTGTAAAATGCTCCACTTCACGCCATCGCGCATTTCATCAGCTTCCAGTTCGACTGAAGCTTTACTCACTGTGATTGCAGATCCCCCAGCATCATCAGGATATATAAGTCCGAAGATATTTCAGCCAGATCGAAAATATTTTAAAGTGATAGGGCAACTTAGAAGGAAGATGATTAAAATTTTTACCGTTATACTTATTTCTAGAAAACCATCTCAAAAAGTTTTCAAGCTACAGACAGTACAGGTGTCCAAAATTTAACAGTATTAGAAGGCATCTCAATAATCATTATTTTAGTCAAGAAAGATCTTCAGCTTCTTGAGGTAACTGTAATGAATGTTGCCATGAGTGAATAATTGCTTGAGGCAACATTTCCAAAGCGTAGTACACAGGTGTCGATTATAAAAGGTTGCACTGGGGTTTTCCCCAGAACTGATTAAGTCTTCGAAAATCCCTAAAACAAGTCGATTTTACTGGCAAGAGCAATTTTTGGAACCCTAACAATCTGTAGCATTTAACCTTTAGCGAAGGTGACTTTCGCCACTTTAATTTGAAAAGGGAGGGTAGGTCGAATGGCATATTTTTGGAAAGCCTCTTTGGTTCTATATTCAAAGTTACAGTTTAAAATCTACTGATATATTGTAAATTTAATTTAAAATAGATCAGTAATTGTATTTTTTGTTTAATTATGGCTTAAGATGACCACCCTAGGTTCCACACAGTAATACAATCTGTGACTAAATCCTCTTCTGACATTTTTCAACATCTCCAGGGCCATTATGTGACATATAGTAGTAATTCTCTCCCTCAATTCCTGAAGATCATGTGGCTGAGTTCCAAAGACCTTGTTTTTTAAATATCTGCAAAGAAAAAGTCTAAGTCTAAGCGACTCAGGTCTGGAGATGTAGCTAGCCCTACAATAAGACCTCTTTTTCCTGTCTACCGACCTAAAATAAAAAATTATACCAATCTGAGTTACAAACTTGCTTTAATCCCGGAATGTGTGCTTTATACTTTCAAGATTGTATTCCCTTTGAATGAGCTGTTAAGCTCAAATAACAACTTACCTGGGTTGTGATTTTTGAAAAATCTCCTTACCGTAACTGCATAATAAGAAGGGACACCATATTGCGTAAAATGTAGGCGATTAATGTTATGATTCCCGTCATTTTCCAGTATTTAGGTTATCAAAACCTCTATTACAGTGTCCTGCAAATTAAGATACATCTTGCCAGTCAGATTACCAGTCATAAAAGTTGGACCAACATTTCGATTTATTATAATCTCCGCCCAAACGTTTAGTTTTTCGGGATTTTGGGTGTCGACTTTTCTATACAAGTGAGGATTTGGGTCACTCCAATAGTGTCAGCTATGTCTGTTGATAGCTTCGTTTAATCAAAATGAGCATTCGTCCAAAAAACAAATGTTATAGAGCAGCTCCAGATTATTTACAATTCTTCCACTCATGTTTTCAAAAAATTAGAGCCTCCTGTCATTATCACCTTCATTCAACTCATGTAGCAGCTTTATTTAATGAGGGTGGTACTTGTAGTTCTGCAAAATAAGTGAGATATACCCATTGCTGCACATATTTGACGAATACTCTGATTTTAGTGAATTTTCTTAAGAAAATTCACTAATGGGGAGATCTGTGTTTATATATATATATATATATATATATATATATATATATATATATATATATATATATATATATATATATATATATATATATATATATATATATATATATATATATATATATAGGGTGATTCCAGACGAACGGGAAGTATTTCAGGGGGTCAAAATAAGAAAAATAAACACATAAGTTTTAGTTCGAATGTCAACCATTGTTGAAATAATTGATTTTTATTTTATCTAAGTTCAAAGGGAAAATAAGGAAATAGGAATATCATAAACGGTGAATATGTAAAGAACATCTTCAAAAATACCACCACCAACTTCAGTGCACTTGTTTGCTCTGTTATTGATGGTGCGAATAGGATGATTAATAGGGTCGCGATTATTTCTTATTAAAGGGGTCGCATTCCTTATGCGATCAAGTAATGCTTCCCTTGTGTCTACTATAGTGGCGTACACCAACGACTTCATCCAGCTCAAACAAAATAATCGAGTGGGTCGAGGTATGGAGACCTTGCTGGCCAATTTATTGCCCCCCCCCCTCTTCCAATCTAGCGTCCAGGAAAATGAGTGTTTAAAAAATTTCGTACCTGCAGAGTAAAGAAGGAAGGGCCCGCCTCATGTTGCAAGTATAACCGTTGACGAACATTTAAAGGGACATCTTCTAAAATTTCTGCTAAATTATCTTCTAGGAAATGTAAATATTCTTGCACAGTAAGACGCCCATCTAACACAAACGGGCCCACTAACTGATCACTGATTGTGCCACACCAAATATTTATGCTTGAATCGATGCCTAAAATTGCGTTCAAACGCAGCATGAGGGTTTTCTTCTGACCGTGGGTGTTCATTCTGAAAATTATTTACACCATCACGAGTGAATTGAGCGTCATCACTGAATAAAATCGTCTCCACATCAATGACCCCCTCTCTAGCACATCCAACGCAGTTCACAGTTACGCGGACGACAGCACCCTCCACTCAAATATACAATATTCTAAGTCTCTCTCTTTAGTCCAATTAGATGAGGATCGCAGAATCATGGAGGGTTCTGTCTCCGTGGATCTCCAAAAAATATTAGACTGGGGAAGTAGAAATATTGTACAATTCAACGCCACCAAATCTCAGTCTGGCTTTCTTTCTCATAAGAGATACACCAGCCCTAGACCCATCACAATGAACAACCAAGTTATTCAAAGTAATTAGTCTTTTTCACTTGTTGGCATTTCTGTCTGTGGACCGAAATCTCAATTGGCACCAATATGTCACATCGATTGCAGTAGCGGCTGTTAAGAAATTAGGTTTCCTCTTCCGGGCTCGCAAATACTTTTTACCAGCTAATCCCTATACCTTATATACTTCACAAATAAGACCAAACCTCGAATACTGCTCCCATATCTGGGGTGCCGCTGCCGCTTATACACTCGCTATCCTGGACTCCAGGCTGACGAGAGATATACGTCTCATCGGTGACCCTACCCTCACGTAAAGGCTGCCATCCCTTGCCCACTGACGTGCGGTTGGTGACCTCTCTCTCTCTCTCTCTCTTTTATAGATATCTGCACAGGCACTGCTCAGAGGAGCTTTCTTCCATAGTTCCTCCACTTGCTGCCCCCAACAGATCTACCAAGGGAACAGACCAAATGCACCCTTTTACTGTCCAGGTCACCAGACATAGAACATCTCTTGTTATGCCCGCTCTTTTGTCCCGAGAACTTCCAAATTGTGGAATTCCTTGCCGGAACATGTTTTTCCTTCTCCTCCGAAACTCCAAACCTTTAAGTCCGGAATTAACAAGTTGCCACTTTCCTCCTTGTCGACACCCACGGTACGATAGTATTTAGGCTGTAAGCCCTCGTGGTGTGTTGTTGAAATATTAAAAAAAAATTAATGTATTCACTTGCTGTTGGGTTTTGACGAATCCATTCACAAAATTGTAACCTTGAAACGTTATCGCCATGTCCAAGATGTTGAACGGAATGGACATGGAAAGGCAACTATTTTTCTTGAGCGTATTGAAAACGGCTTTCTGTGATATTCTGTGTTGATTTGCAATCCTTCTCGTACTCTCCCTCTCTCTCGGGTTTTCTTCAACAATGTTGATAATATTTTCTTGGGTTTGTACGTCAAGGTGTTCTCTTTCACCAAAAATCCTTGCGCTAGGAAAAACACCAGTTTCTTGAGCGCTTTTGAAAAGTCTTTGAAACAGTTTCGTTAACTGCGTGAACTAAGTTTCCATTACAAAACCCATAAACAAAAATCATATCTGCGTATTCCCTATGGGTGAATATTTGAGGCATTTTAGGAATTCGTAAGTAAACCAGTTAATGTCAAACTGACAGATAACTAATTCTGACAAATTATTCAAAATTTATTTGCACATATCACCTAGGTGACATGTGAATAGTTGAGGCATTTTAGGAATTCGTAAGTAAACCAGTTAATGTCAAACTGACAGGTAACTAATTCTGACAAATCATTCAAAGTGTATTTACACATATCACCTAGGTGACATGTGATTGATTTGTTAAAAAAGAGAAAAAGGCTTGATTAAAAAAAAAGGTTGTTTCCACAAAAAAAATTTAGAAAATTAATTATTTCAAGAATGGTTGACATTCGAACTATAACTTATGTGTTTATTTTACTTATTTTGACCCCCTGAATCTACCCCTGAAATACTTTCTATTCCTACTATATATATATATATATATATATATATATATATATATATATATATATATATATATATATATATATATATATATATATATATATTGGTGTGTGTGTGCCGATTTTGTTCTTATTCTTGTCCTTAGACTATGTGAGTTACCTGAGATTATTCCAGGCAGTAGTCAATAAAACACGTACCTCATTGGGCTAAGGTTTCAGCATATGTATAGCCTTTTCCAGAGCTATAGAATGACAAAATGTACAATAAATATAATATAAGGACAACAGTATACTACAAGAACAATTAAAAACAATAATATATACTATGTAAGAAATCATGAACTAAAAAACAACAGCAACAACAACAAAAAAAAAATCTTACCTCTGAGGTTTGATGAGTATTTTGATAACGAATGGCATGTGACGAAGCAAAAATAACTCACTTCCCGTCGTCACTCTCCCTTTGAATAGGTGGTTGTATAATATTTGTGGCATATAATCCAGAGAAACCACACTTATTAACACGAAGTAGATATCTAAATGTTTAACAATGGAACTAAACTGTGTAATGTACAGCAATTATATTATCTACAACTTAACGTGTTTTTTTGTTTAATTTTCAATATTTTCTAGTTTTTATTTACTTATTTTATTTTTCTGCCTCTTTCCTGTTCTTTAACTCAGCCAACCAACGCTCTCTTTCTTTATTATCTGCGATCCTGACAGAACACATGAATTGACATTTCAAAAAAAAAAAAATTATATGTAAACATATGCGTGTCGAATCGAAACATGTATAATTACAAGTGTCAAGAAGATATCTGTTGTTATCGAGAATATTGGTTTCTACTATTGTCGTGAAGTTTACATTATGTAGTATCAGATGTGACCAATAACCGTACTGGTGGCAGGCACTGCAGCTATCTACAAGGTATGGAAATATACCATTGTTAAATATCTGTCGTAAGCGTGGGAGCAACTACAGAGAGTGTCAAAGCAACCCATGATAAATTGTGGGGAGAATATCATTTTGAACATTACAAAACTGCATACTTTACTTTAATCCCTGGTTAATACGAATGGCCTCTAGTAAAAGTCTTTTACTATAATTTTCTTCAAAATCCAGAATTTTTGCCGAGTCGAAATTAGTGTAATGGTCGCAACTAAACCTATGACTTGTCAGTGCTGTCTTTGCAGACTCTCTAGCATTATATAATTCACCATCATTTTTGTGATTGTTTATTCTTCGCTTAAGTGACTGATTTGTTTGGCCAGTGTATTGTATGGAACACTCATTACAAGGAATACTGTAAACTAGATTGAATTGGTTCACATGCGGAGTGGGCTCTTTGAATCTAGAGTACACTGAATGAGGAATTTGCAATTTTTTTTATTCTCCTCTTATTCAATTCCCCACATTGTATAAAATCGATTGCCATATAAAATTTAAATTTTTAACTAATAGTTTTCCTGTAAAAAAATATAGAAAATCAAAATAATTGTCTCCGCGCCAAAACTCCGCCGTAAACAAAGACGGCCTATTGTGACGTCACGATCCGGTATCGGCCAAACGAGTCTCGCTTACTCACACAGAGATCCTCATATCATTAGTGTTTATGCGACTTACGTGTGCCGGATAGTTATTGTTATCAACTTATATTATTTTTAATATCTATATACTCGTATTAATTATTTTAAAAACTGTACAGTCTTATAGTATAGCTACAGAAGTTGGATTTGTCCAAGGAAAATCTTATAATTTACCAAAAATTTATGTACTAGCAATGTTTGCGTTTTTAGGAATTTCATGGGTGCTGAGCTGAAAGGAGTGAAAGCTGGGAGGTATGTGTCTGATATGAACCTTATTTTATCCTGTAAATATCTTTGTTGGATTTTATGTAGTAATTTCTTATAAAATATAATGTAAATAAAAGCATAACCTCAAAATGTTCTCCATTCAAATAATCTACAAGAAAAATATATACCATTTCTTCCTGATTTCCTCATCCTTAGGTACATTAAAGAATAATTTGTTGGGGGTAGTTATTGTTGTGGAAGTAGTACATTTGGGCACTATACAGCACTTAATATTTATGTCCAGACACTGTTATGTCTTTCGCATTCTCGTATTGTATTTCTGAATCTGCTGAAGTCATCACACAGTCACGCACTAAACCAGATTATACACAACTTACTACCTTTGAACCTAAACATCAAAACTACTTAAAATTATGATAAAACTGCTCAGAATTCGATACAAACACAACGGTATCACGCAGATGTACCGAATCGTGACGTCACAAACCTCTTCACCAATCAGATCGCGTTTTCGCTCACCCTGTCTTTTTGAATTATATTCAATATTTCAATAATTAATTACTAATTAGTGGTTCACTTTAAGGGGGGTTTATTGTAGACATATATTTTTAGAGTATTTTGCTGTACTTTAAATACGTTTTTCATCAAAAATAAATTATATGCAACTTCCTCATCACGTAATGTGTTGGTTAAAAATGAAGTTATTTTACAGTACACATCTTGGAATAGGTTCACCTACATAGCAACTTTCAAAATATATAAGCTCAATTCTAGGTAAACTCTCTCCCATGTTCACATACTTTCTAAAAAATATATCCAAACTATAGACAAACTCCCTGATCTTACTATGCCGAATGGTTTTAAGTTGATATCATTAGACGTTAAGTCTCTATTCACTAATATTTCCTGTGAACTAGCTGTTAAAAGCATAAAAAAATGCTACAGCCACATACAGGAATTTACATATACCCCACAACAGGATTTTACAAACATCATTAAATTCATATTTAATTCTAAATATTTTGTATATGAAGGAGGGTTCTATCAGCAAATTTTTGGCTATGGGAGGTGCCTCCAGTCCTAATTTGCCCAGCTTAAGTATGCATGAGTTACTATCAGTTCTGCCCTCTTTACCATCTGACTTGCGGTTAATTTTCTGCTATGTTGATGACATCATTACCACAATTCCACAAAACGCCTCAGAAATAGTGTTGCAAAAATTCAATTATTTTGATCCACATCTTAGGTTCACTATAGAGGAAAAAAAATGTATCCCATTTTTGGATAGATTAGTGATTAGAGACGATAATGGTCGTCTTATAAGCGATTGGTACACTAAACCTTATTCGTCCATTAGAATACTAATTTATTATTCCCAACATATACATTATAACAAAAAATAGCTTTGCTAAAAACACTTAAACATAGAGCTTTCTCTCTCTCTCAGCCACGATTCTTCCAAAGAAAAAAAACTAAAATTAGTTCATCAAATTGCTAGAACTAACAACTATCCTTCTAATATCGTCTACAATATCCTAAATAATAACAACCATAACAATACTGATGAATCTACGGCAAAAGAAAGTAGTGTCAAATATTATAAAATTCTGGACGCAGCAAGTGCGTTATGGTAGCGAATTTTCTTAAAAATATTTTTAATAGCAGATGTCTTTCTTTGATGAAAACAGGCATCAAACTTGGTTGCCTATATAGTAGAAACAATGTACCATATTTCATCGAAATAACTTTATTGTTTGAAAATATATAAACATTTTTCTAAAGTCTGGATCCAGCAAGTGTGTTATGGAAGTGAATTTCCATAAAAATGTTTTTAATAGCAAATGCGAGCAGGCATCAATCTGATTACCGGTATAGGCCATGTAGTAGAAACAAAGTACTATATTTTATCAAAATTACTTATTGTTTGAAAATGTACAAAAGATTTTCCGAAAATAAACTTAAATGTTGGTTTCCTAACCAACAAAGCTTACGCTAATAGCAAATTGAGTTATTAAAATTTGAAGGATTTAATGAAAATTCGGTAAATTTGCAGATTAGCTCCCGAACGCTTTCCAAAAATTGTTTTCAGAAACATTACAAGGATTTCACCTGGATGAACAAACCACAAGAAAAATTTCTTGTTCACACCCCCCAAGGAAGTTACGGGACTGGGAGTGAATAGGTGTGCCGGGCGGGGTAGGTAGTAAAAAAGGAAATATGAGCAGAAAATGCGAAGAAAACTGTTTGAAAGCTGTCTATTTGAAGCCATATCCCCATTAAACCCTGCCTACCCCGCACAGCACCCCATATTTGTCCCAGGTCACGTAACTTCCTTGGGGCGTATGAACAAGGAGTTTTTCTTGTGGTTTATGCAACGAGGTTGGTTGAATGCACATTAGGGGGGAAGAAAAATGCCTACGACGCAGCAGACCCCCCAGGTTCGTTTTCAGGCAGTGATATGGTGTGTGTGTGTGTGTGTGTGGGGGGGTGCTTTGTCGTGGGGATTTTTCTTCCCCCTCGCGTGCATACAACCACCCTCGCTGCAAAAACCACAAGAAAAATGTCTTGTTCCTACCTGCCAAGGAAGTTTCAGCACCTGGGGGGATAGGGGTGCTGTGCGGGGTAGGCAGGGTTTAAGGGGGATATGGTTTCAAGGTGTGAAAAAGACAGCTTTCAAGCCCGTTTTATTCGAATTTTCTGCTCATATTTCCTTTTTACTACCTACCTCGCTCAGCACCCCTACTCCTGGTCCCGTAATTTCCTTGGGGGGTGTGAACCAGAAATTTTTCTTGGGGTTTGTGGATCCAGGGGGGGGGGAGGCTAGGCAGGTTTATGAAAACAGTTTTTTTGAAAAAGCTAAACTGAAAATTTACCGAAAATTCGCTACCAAAACGCATTTACTGCGTCCGTTTTTTTCTTACAAATGCATCATATTGCGATAAAAAGTGCAAAAATGCATTAACGAATATGTTCTACGAAAATTAGCTTATATATATATATATATATATATATATATATATATATATATATATATATATATATATATATATATATATATATATATATATATATAGACCGTTAAACCATAAACTTCACTAAACCTACAGCGAAAGCATCAACTTAACTAAACCGACAGCCAAAGCATCAGATAAAGGGTCTATTTGAAATGAATTTTCTGTAGATATTTTGGTAAAATGAAGGGTAGTGACGGTTGAATCTGAAACTTAAGGGTTTGCAGAACACTCTTCTTGCAACATTTTCTTTTTAAAATCCGTATTTGTTTCACTTTCTTTTCCTAAGCATTGCCAATTTTGTCGTTTTGAGGAAAACTCCAAAATTTGGTTGCCCTTACTTTGTTATTTTCGGAGATATGAATTTTTTTAGAAAGAAAACACAAAATTTTCCCGGAAAACCTAGACCGATTTTCCTGGCTAACGAACCTATCCAAGCCACTTGCAAAAGGAAGGTACTCACCAATTTGATCAAGATTGGTCCATTATTTTTTGAGTTATCGATCGGATATATATATATATATATATATATATATATATATATATATATATATATATATATATATATATATATATATATATATATATATATATACAGATCTCCTCATTAGCGAATTAACAAAAAATTCGCTAAAATGCCATATATTCTCCAACTTAGTCAGAAAGTAAACAATGTTTTAAAGGGGTACAACTATGAAGTAACTACATATTCAACCAACACATTACGTAATTCAGTGTACTCTAGACCCAAAGATCCTACTCCGCATGTCAAACAATCCAATCTAGGTTACAATATTCCTTGCAGTGAGGGTTCCGTACGATAGATTGGCCAACAAGGCAGTTAATTAAGCAAAGAATAAACAATCACAAAAACGATTGCCAATTATAGAATGCTACAAAGTTTGTAAAGACAGCACTGGCAAGTCATAGGTTTAGTTGGCATCATTACCCTAATTTCAACTCGGTAAAAATTATGGATGTTGAACAAAATGATAGTAAAATGGTTTTTCGGAATTCTCAGCAGTTATGTGGAAAACCCTGGTGCAACCTTTTAAAAGGAACACCTTTATAGTAAAAGACGTTCGGGACGCAGCAAGTGCATTATAGTAGTGAATTTGGTGAAAATTGACATTTTTTCGTTAAAACTCGAGTAATATAAAGTTTTAGGGTTTGTTTATTAGAAAACTTTGAATTTCATCAAGTATCTGGTATTATGTGCTGAAATTAAATAAGGGGTTGAATGTGTAGGGGTAGAATATCGGCGATGAAAATTCCGAATTTTTTTTTGCCAAATCGACGTAAGACGTTTCAAACATAGAGAATTTGATTCTGGAACGAAATTTTGTTTGTGGGTCTGTCGGTCGCTCGGTCTATCTGCCTGCACGTCTGTCTATCAGTCTAATAGGTTTTGTGGAAAACGCTGAGACAAATTAAACTTTACGTGTCTCAGCGTTTTCAACAAAACCTATTTTTTGCTGAATAATAAATTTTATTCCATAATTGTGTTTCACACTGTATATATATATATATATATATATATATATATATATATATATATATATATATATATATACTCGTGGTTCGTTTTTTCGTGAAGAGTTATGTTATAGTTTCTTGGGTTTAAATTCGTGAAAACTTTTTCATTTTTGGACAAAATTAAAACAACATTTGTGTTTTTGATGTAACGACGTTTCGCCGCCTCATGCGCGGCTTCTTCAGGTTATTTATTTATTTATTTCATTTTATATTAATTTATTAACATTGCACTTTTACGGTTGAGAGCAGTATGTTACACCATCACTCAATTGGACCTGCAGGAAAATATACCTTAGTTACTACAGTTAATTTTAATTTCTAATCTTTAAGTGCGTTTTTCTATTTAGAGAGGACATTTTTAATGTGACATTGTTTCGGATTTTTTTTTTTAGTAGGAACACTAGTCCGATAGGGCTGGCTAACGAACTCTTCCAGGCCATTAAGAAATGAGGGATTCTTGCTGAGTTTCATTAAAATCGGTTAATAACTTTTTGAGTTATCGCGTGGATATATATATATATATATATATATATATATATATATATATATATATATATATATATATATGTATATATATATATATATATATATATATATATATATATATATATATGTATATATATATATAAACATATAAAAATTCAAACTGACCTTGGTTTCGGGTTTTAGGGGCCAAATTCGCCGTCATTTGAAAAATTTGCTGCAGATTATTTCTATGAAAATTCAGTACCCTAACACGCTTGCTGCGTCCAGACATGTTTTTCTTTTTCCAGATATATTAGCGATTTTTTTTTAATATATATATATATATATATATATATATATATATATATATATATATATATATATATATATATATATATATATATATATCTATATCCGACCGATAACTCAAAAAATAATGAACCAATCTTGATCAAATTTGGTGAGTACCTTCCTTTTGCTAGTGGCTTAGAAAAGTTCGTTAGCCAGGAATATCGGACCAGGTTTTCCCTGAAAATGTTGTGTTTTCCTTCTAAAAAATTCATATCTTCCGAAATAATAAAGTAAGGGCAACCAAATTTGAGACGCTTATTTTTATTATAAATAGTCAACTCTGTGCCAAAATTTAGGTCTCTAGCTTTAAAGAGAAAGAAGTTATGGGCAGTTAAAAAAACAAATTTTGGAGTTTTCCTCAAAACGTCAAACTCGCAATTTTAAACGTCAAAATTGGCAATTTTTGGGCAACGTGAAACAAATACCGATTGTGAAAAGAAAATGTTGCAAGAAGAGTGTTCTGCAAACCCTTAAGTTTCGGATTCAACCGTCATTGCCCTTCATTTTACTAAAATGTTTACAAAATTTCATTTCAAATAGACCCTTTCTTTGATGCTTTGGCTGTCAGTTTAGTTAAGTTGGTGCCTTTTTGGATATTTAATTGTGGGTTTAATGAAGTTTATGGTTTAACGGTCTATAATTGTTTTTAAGCTAATTCTCGTAGAACAAATTCGTTAATGCATTTTTGCATTTTTTATCGAAATATGACGCGTTTGTAAGCAAAAAATCTGGACGCAGTAAGTGCGTTTTGGAAGCGAATTTTCGGTAAATTTGCAGTTTAGTTCCCGAACGCTTTTAAAAAAACTGTTTTCAGAAACCTGCCTAGACCCCCCCAGATCCACAAACCCCTAGAAAAATTTCTTGTTAAAGATACACCCCCCCCCTCCCAAGGAAGTTACGGGACCAGGAGTGAGTAGGGGTGCTGGGCGGGGTAGGTAGTAAAAAGGAAATATGAGCAGAAAATTCGAATAAAACGGGATTGAAACCTGTCTTTTTCACATCTTGAAGCCATATCCCCCTTAAACCCTGCCTACCCCGCACAGCACTCCTATCCCCCCAGGTGCCGTTACTTCCTTGACGGGCAGGAACAAGACATTTTTCTTGTGGTTTATGCAGCGAGGGTGGTTGTATGCACGCGAGGGGGAAGGAAAATCCCCACGACGAAGCAGCCACCCTCCAACCCCTGCCACAAGTCGAACCGAGGGGGGTCTGCTTCGTCGTATGCAACCCCCCCCCCATCGTGTGCATACAACCACCCTCGTTGCATAAACTACAAGAAAAACTTCTTTTTCATACCCCCCAAGGAAGTAACGTGACCTTGAGCAAATAGGGGTGCTGTGCGGGGTAGGCAGCGTTTAATGGGGATATGGCTTTAAATAGACAGCTTTCAAGCAGTTTTTGTATATTTTCAAACCATAAGTAATTTTGATAAAATATAGTACATTGTTTCTACTACATAGGCTATACCGATAATCAGATTGATGCCTGCTCGCATTTGCTATTAAAAACATTTTTATGGAAATTCACTTCCATAACACATTTGCTACATCCAGACTTTTGAAAAATGTTTATATATTTTCAAATAATAAATTTATTTCGATGAAATATGGTACTTTGTTTCTACCATATAGGCAACCAAGTTTGATGCCTGCTTTCATCAAAGAAAGACATTTGCTATTAAAATATTTTAAAGAAAATTCGCTACCATAACGCACTTGCTGCGTTCAAAGATTTTTTAATATTACCTCGTATAATTGTAGCAACTAAACATAGTAATAAATATTATTATCACAAGATCGTGTATGAGGCAAGTACTTGTATGCAATTTTTAAATCAGCTTTAAATAACTGCAAATAAATTTATTTTAGTCCGGTCAACATTCCTTCCTCTTTTGGTCTCTTCCTGGATACAAAAAGAGGGCAGGTCAAACAAGTAACGGAATTTATTAAACTCAATTCACGAATCTAGGGCAAGGAAACTCAGTGTTTGCCGGTCTGTCCTTAATATTTTAGGAATCACTTCATATATTTCGGCCGCAACGATAAGAAATTAATAATACTATGTATATAGCTGATGAAAATAGAACAACAAAATTATATCAAACAGGGCCACACGGTGTTGCTGTATGGCATTGGGAAGATTAGCAAAGTTTAACAAGCAGACTTAATAACTACAACTCCATATGAAGGCGTTCTAATACTGGGACACAAATATACCTTATCATACGAGGGTATATTAATATCTATCACCTGAAAACTTACAATAAACATAACTGAATTTAGTTGCTATATTACAACTATGATGCTTTATAGGGTTTAGGGTGTAAAAAAGCGTGGAATATTGCCAATATTTCGAAAACTACTAAACAGACTTATTGACACTTGGTAAATTGGTGTACTTAAATTTAATAGTATGTTGACAAGTAGAAAAGTATGTGTAACTATATATGGCTAGAAATAATACCAACATTCTTATTTAAAATGGAATACCCTGTATGTTTTTGCATTTTCTGAATTTACATCTAATTTAAGGTCAAATTGTGTTTGAAGTTTTTTTTCCTATCTCCATTGACTACTGAAAATATGGTTGTTAAAAAAATATATTTTTTGACACTTGGTATATTGAAGTATTTAAGTTCAATACAATTTTGACAAGTAAACAAGTATGTGTAACTAGACAGAGTGGCTAAGAAGTAGTACCAACTTATCTATTTTAAATAGAACACCCTGTATATTTTGCTGAGTCAAATAAGCTTTTAAGTGGTAAATTGAATAATGTGAGTTTTAAGTTGTTTATTCGTCATAATGAGACATTGATGTAGTCAAACTGAATACAGTCACATGAATATACTGAAACTATGAAGATAAGTCGTCTCATTTGTAATGTTGCTAGGTGCCCTATCTACAATGACAAATTTGACAGTTTTTGCAAATGTTCTTAAGCTCTCATCTAAGCGTACGCCTCAGTTAACAGAAATTAACATGGTAGCTCCAGCTGAAAATGAAAACTTTGAAGTGTTAATGATGATTGGATATGGTACTCGCAAGAGAACACAAGCGGAAGCTGTCGGATTATTTAATCAAGCATACCCTAATCGGCCTGCGATTTGCCAATCTTGTGTAAGCAAACTTCTCAAGAATGTCAATAAAATAGGAAGTTTTCAAGACAGACCAAAAACAGGCAAACCGAAAAGCACTACTAGTAGTGACAATCCCAATTAATCCCTTCGACAGATGGGCTAACAACAAAAGATGTATCACATGTCAGTTAAAAACTTATTCAAAAGCAAGAAGATAAGTTCCTTCATGATACATCTAGTTGAAGAACTTATAGAGGATAATAGAAGAACGAAGTTTTGTGAAATTATGATCGAGAGGTGCAATGTTGATCCCAATTTTGTAAATAATATTATCTTTTCTGATGAGGCTACATTTATGCTTAATGGCACCATCAACAGGCTGTATATATTGATCAGCAGACAATCCGCGATGGGTGGCTGTAGCGCACACGCAAAGACCACAAAGAGTCAAAGTTTGGATAGGTACCATAGACCATAATATCATTGGGCTATTTTTTATTAACGAAAACCTTACGTCAGAAATTTACTTGCAGTCGTTACCTGAACAGATTGTACCACAATTAGAAACCGAAGAGACTATTTGCTTCAGAAGGACGGTGCTCCTGCACATTTTCGTCAATTTTTGAACCAGACGTTTTTGGTCTTCCTATTGTGAGTTTATCTGTGACCCTACCAGTTTCGTTTGGAAACATATTCTTCATTAATTTGTGACTGATAGAATACGCTTTATAAAAGATCATGCATCCTTCTTTATAACTACGTTTCCTGTTACCGTAACCACCATCATTAAGCCATAGATTAAAAAAATTACCGCAATAAGGTTAAGAAATGTCAGAGAAATTACTTTGAAAATTTTATAGTTTTTCCTCTTAAAACGTCAAAGCTGCGATTTGAAAGTCAAAATTGGCAACTTTTAGGCATACAACCTAAAATAAAATCGGGCTATGTAGAGAGAACTTGCGAGAACTGTATTTTACAAACCCTTAAGTTTCAGCTTCAACCGTCATTGTCATATTACTAAAATATTTCCAGAAAACTCATTTTAAATAGAAGCCCCTTTCTGATGCTTTGGCAGGGGTTTTAGTTATAGAGTTTATGGTTTAATACTCTATAATTTTTAGCGAATTTTCGTAGAAAAAATTCGCTCTTGAGGAGACCGCGACTTTTGATTTCTTTAAATGAGCGCGAACTAGGACGCCTAGAACCCATATGCGGTGTTACTTTCAGATTTTATCTGTACATATATTCAGGGTGACGCATTTCTACGGTAAAGCAATATTGCCGTTATTATGCAAGATACTAGAAAAAATTGTATACATTAATTATAGGGTCTCTTGAGCTCCATCTAATAAAATGATTTCGTCAATCACAAGGTGGCCCGTAAGTCGCTGGTGATACTTTTTTTAAAATCGAACACCTCTTAGGTTATTGAATTTGTGCATTCTCAATCGAATTATAATGCATTTTTGCAAAACGGGATAAAGGCAGCTGATAGAGGTCCAACTAAGCTGTTTTTCGCACTTTCTGATCACATTTTCTTCTTATCTTCTTCCCCGCCCAACACTGTTTGCAAGAAATATTTCTTGTGGTTGGTGCTTCCAGAAGGAGCTCTAAGCATGTTTCTAAATTTTGTTCTAAATAGACCCTGTGTGCTAATCTGCAAATTTACCGAAAATTTAATTTTTATTTACAAAACGAATGTGCCTGCCAAATTATAAACGTGGCAAGGATTTTCCTTATTAGTCGCTTGGATGATCCGTTTTAGTCAACTCAATCGAACCAGTTTCTGCAAGCAAAATAACAAAAATGGTTTTCTAAAACAAATTGGTCGTTGCCCGTGAAGCTTATTGTGTTATTCCTAAATTTAGTACCCACGCTGCTTTTACATAGGTTTTAGTATGTATGAAAACTGAAGATACTAGTTTAATGGGAAATTGAATTATTGCCATTTGGAATATTTTTACGAAAATTGGCTACCATAACGCTCTTGCTGCACCTAAACTCTTTTTAACAACTTATTTACAATTGCTGTATCCATACTTTTTGAAAATGAAATAAATATAAACAATACAAAATATACGACATGAAGAGTAAATAAAAACTAAAAGTAAATAATAAGTACCTTATTCTAAGATTCCAAGGTATTAGCAATTAGCGGAGTCTATTTTTAGGTGATCTTTTTCTTCTTCTTTGTTTATGACGTTTTCAAACAAAGAAGAAGAAGATAATCTCGAATTTGACTCCTCCCCGGGTGTCAATTGGCGAAATACCAAATGACAAATAGGTAACTGGTGTTGTCAGATTTAACTAGGAGAGGGTTTTTAAATACCCTGGAGAATAGGAAGCTTAATATTTATACATAACTGGTGTTGTGAGATTTAACTAGAAGAGAGTTTTTAAATACCCTGAAGAATCGGAAGCTTAATATTTATAAATAATAAAATGTAGTTCTAGATTGCTTTTAAACAAATTGAATCACTTTCATTAAAATTTATATTTATTACTCTATATTTTTTTTATATCATCAGATCCAGATGAGAGTTTTGGCAAATGACAACCTCGCTGATTGTTTATTGTGACACATTTTTCTAGCCTGTTTGTTTAAAGTTTGATTTGGAACATTTGTTAGCAATAGCAGCGTAACCCTGATATATCTGTCTGACATTGTCTAACATTATAGGCACCCATTCAGGGGCAATTTTAGGTTATACCTTGTTCATTCATAACTCAAAATTTACTGAGCCGATTAAGTTCAAATTTGGTAGAGAGGACCACTTATACGATATTTACGTGCGTGTAAAGTTTTAGTTTCATACTTCTAGTAATTTGAAAGATATTGCGTTTTTCGCATTTTTTTCAAGTATTCTATTGTCACAACTGTGTAACTAACTCATCCAAGCTATTAAAAAATTAAAGAAATTGCCAAATTTGGTTTCGATTGGTTAAGTATTGTTTGAGTTATTGGTTAGATACACACACACACACATATATATATATATATATATATATATATATATATATATATATATATATATATATATATATATATATATGCATATAAACTTTTCAACTGATTTGGGTTTTAGGGGCCCTAATCCGCGCTCATTTCAAGAAATTTTCCAAAAATTTTACCATCGATACCTCTCTATTAGTGAATTTTCTTTTCTTAATGAAAGTTCACTAATAAGTAGGAAATTCGGAATTGATTATTTTTTATGACTATGACAAACTCAACTGCACCAATTTAAAAAAATGCAGAAATACTTTTCTGGATATTAAGGAGAATCCAAATTCAATTTCTAGCTTTAAGCCATCTTTGGACAGAAGTAATTTAACTAAATCTACTGTTACACTGTGTACCATTAGTTGTAAGCCGGCCTGTATTTTCATTTATTTTGCAATTACCCATGTTCAATTTAAAAATCACTATCGCAAGGTACTTTTGATGGGTAAAGATATTTTTAATC
This sequence comes from Tillus elongatus, assembly GCA_964006375.1. Taxonomy (NCBI): domain Eukaryota; kingdom Metazoa; phylum Arthropoda; class Insecta; order Coleoptera; family Cleridae; genus Tillus; species Tillus elongatus. The sequence goes on along the minus strand of OZ023262.1, from coordinate 65,739,228 downwards.
ATTTTCCTTTGAATACAAATTCTTCTAATTTCAGAATGTGTTTATGTTTTTATTCCGTCACCTAAATAGATTCCACTTAATGTCTAAATGTCTTTGAACCCGTCCAGTATAAACATCACGTATCATTCACAAATTTGTTTTATGCTAGCTAATTTGCATCTCTGAAATCTGTTGCACTTCCATTTAAATTTATGTTAGTACTCAGGATAATCTCTAGTAATCTGTTAGAAAATAAGTTTTTGTAAACCGTAGTGACATAAACGATCTGCAAACACATTCATGTTAAGTCTACTTAATTTTTATAACGCTTTGTTAAATTTACATAACTGCAGCTTGTATATACTGGGTGACTTAGGAAGTAGAACTCTCAGTATTTATGATTTATTCTTTAAGCAGGCCCTACACTATCAAGCAGCTTGATCAAATGCTTGAGCAAATTGATTGTATCAAGCGTGATTGATAGTTTAGAAACCCGTTTGAAGCTTGAAGCAAGCATTGACGGTGATTGATAAAAAGTTTGAATGACTCAAGTGGATGGTCAAGCCGCTTGATAGTCTAGGGCAATTTCCATCAAGCATTGCGTCAGTCAAGCGGTGGAAGGCATGGCGTCCACTTCGGAAAGCGAGGTTCATGAAAACTCGGAGCGGGAATTCATCAGTTTATTGATTGAATTATATCGCGATTGTCCGGAATTGTGGAAAGTGAAGAGCAAGGATTATTTCAATAGAAATAAAAAAAGGGCGGCGCTAGAAAAAATCGTGGGGGCATTGAAAAAGATAAAACCCGATTTCAGTGTGAAACAATTGGAACAAAAAAATTAATGTTCTCAGAACAAACTTCAACAGGGAGTTCAAGGCCATCGAGGGTAAAAAAGTGTCAGGGACGTCTACAGACGACATCCCTGAACCTTCGCTTTGGTATTACAATGACATGCCTTTCATAAAAGACCAGTTGGAAATAGCACAAACCGAATCTTCTGAGGTAAGAATTTTATTTCATTTTATTTTATTTTTTTACAGTATTTATAATTATTGTATATCACGAGTAATGTTACACAAGGCAATTGTTTTGCCATGGAACTGACCCAGACGTGTGGAAAAGTTTGCAGAAGTCATCCCTTATTCTTTTTGCCACTACTGTAGAATTGCCTTTGGTTCTTTAAAGTTGTGCCATCTCTTGAATGTCTTGCCTCCATGACCCAGGTTCCACAGCACCAGTCACAATATCGTCTCTGTCAATATCCTGAGGTTGCAAATACTTCGCTCTGTTCTTTGAGCACAAGTAGTTGTGCAAATGGCAACATGCCATTACAATTTTCACAGCTTTCGGTGGTTCAAATTTAATGGCATTTTGAAATATTTTGAATCTCTTCGTTAATATACCAAATGCATTTTCAACAACTCTTCTGGCTTGGGAGAGTCTATAGTTGAAAATCCTTTTCTCGTTCGTCAAAACAGCTCTGTTGTAGGGCTTCATGAATTGAGGGAGAAGTTGGAATGCTTCATCTCCAATGAAGACGTACGGAAATTTTTCATTAGGGGTGTCTGATATCTCACGAGGATCAGGCATGTCAAGCTGGTTCTGAGACAACTTGCGCCAAAATAATGTGTCCTTCAACACACCACCATCTGACACTCGGCCATTTGCTCCCACATCAACCATCAGAAATTTATAGTTTGCATCAACAATTGCCATAAGCAGAATGCTGAAATAACCTTTGTAATTATAATAGCAGGACCCAGAATGGCGAGGTTTTTGGATTGATACGTGTTTACCATCAACGCTCCCCACGCAGTTGGGGAAATTCCACTGTTCTTCGAATTCCTGGGCAACCCGTTTCCATCCATCCTGCGATTTTGGAACCTAGAAGAGAAACAAAAAACGAAACTTGCATTATAACCCTTACTGAATGAAGAATTTACTTACTGTAAATAGGAATTTAATTATTAATTTAATTATTAATTTAATTATTAATTTAATTATTAATTTAATTATTAAATTGCTGTTGTGCCTAAATTACACCATTATTTTTTGTTACAGAAATAATATTTCAAGCGACCTGAGACTGAAGAAGATATTCTGGCTAAGGGATATGAAATTAAAAAAGTTAACTCCAGACCAACGACGCTTCGCCGAAAAAATCATAAATGACACGCTTTTTGAAGCAGAAATGGGCAACTTGACAAGGGAAGGAGTGTGTTATCAAACCCAGCCTTCTCGTTGGTCACCCTCTCCACCTTCATCTTCATCTTCTTCAATGAATAGTTGGCAAAGGTACTCCAACCCAGGGCAGACGCTGTACATTTCGCAACCAAATGAAAGCCCTTCATACCCAGAGCAACACCACCAAACGTCTGATGAAGATAATGCTGCTACGTTCTTATCCTCATATACCTCAATGTGAACTTGTGCCCTAATCTTTTCAGTTCATCAATAATGTACATTACCTGTGCGATATCTGTATTATTTGTATAGTGTAATTATTTGTAAATTTTTTCCTTTCTTCAAATATAAAGAGATTTACTAGGGCAATAATTTCTTACCTGGATGTTTTCCTTGAATGCCTTGATAATTTCAGAGCAAGTTTCCATTATGATGAGTTGCAGAGTCTGCGGAGCAATGGCACACGTGAATTTCAGGTCTTATAAATCCATGCCAGATGCTAGGTACCTCAACGTGACAGACAATCTCTGACTTGCAGGAATCGCCTCACGCATTTTCGTGTCCTTCTTGATTATCGAAACTTTCTTGGTCCATGCGTAGAAAGTTCCTATAATCCTCTGGTTCCGAACCACTCAGAAAGTTAAGGAGATGTTGATGAGTGAAGCGGTTCCTCATTTTATACCAGTTCTTATACCACCGTCTTTTTTTCTTTTTGTGGATTCTCCTCTTCACAGCAACCAATGTTAAGGCCAGGAAGCCCAAATCTACATTTGACACCATTATACGCTCCACACTCCTCCACTTCTTAGCTTCGACTGAGAGTTTTGATCAAAAGATTGAAGTGTTGATTGAAGTACGCTTGAAGCGCCCATCAATCGGAGCCTCAAGCATTTGATCAAGCCGCTTGATAGTGTAGGGCCTGCTTTACAGTTTTCGTATCAAAATCACAGGCTAAAGGTGTTGTTCCCTTTCCGTCGCAATCAGGACTCTCTATTTACAGCAGTTTTTAGCGAAAATTCATAATGAAAATGAGCATGAACTAGAGCCTCTAGAACCCATATCCCAGGTCAGTTTCCGACTTTATATATTAATGTATATAGCAGGACATACATACAGATTTCACCTTCTTTGGACTCTTCAGTATGCCATACCTGCGCCCAACAAGTCGGCCTTAAGGCAGACACTGCCATCCAATGCAAATCAAAATGCGATATTTGGTTTTGTGACGGTTCTGGGCGTCCACAGCAGCTTCCACGTACACATAGTACATCAAAAAGGAAGCTGTGGGAGGAAAACTAGCGCGTGAAAACAACTACTCCACTAGCTAGTACCACGAAGGGCATTGAACTACATCACTCGCTAGCCACAATCACTACAGTCTTGCCGGAACTTGCAGTAAGATGTATAGCAGGAGACACATACCGGTTTCGTACTTCTTTGGACTCTTCAGTATGCCATACCTGCTCTTGAACAAGTCGGGCAGTGGCACTGCCATCTTAATGCAGTGATGAATGATGCGAAGCGTCATCTCTGGTCCTGCGATGGTTCTAGGCTTCCACAGACGGTGCTATGTACACAATGTACAGAGAAAAGGAAGCTGTGGAAAAAAATATTACTTAAACATTCAGCGAAAGGCTTCTTTCTAGACAATAAAATTTTATTAAAACCCGCACGCGTTTCGTCCAACTAAGTACCCATCTTCAGGGGTAAATCTAAAAACACAATAAAAAGGTATGCCAGAAAACGTTGTTTTCTGGTAGGCAATTGTGCTGGTTGATGCACAATGGTATCAAGACAATCAATACAGAAAACGTCAAGGTTAAACTCTAAAGTCAAACAGTAAAACAAGCTAAGACGCTACAGTAAAAGCTAAGAAGGCTACAGATCTAACTATAATAATTTTATGAAGAAAACTGAAGCTACACGTTGTTATGTAACACGTGGTGCTATGCCAGTACGCTTACAGATACCTCAGACAACGAAACGGTTGATTTATAATCGGGATGCAGTATCTAACAAAGACCTTATTAGTAAACAACTTTCGACAGGACTTATATAAAATGTCTAGTGTATCACTTTGTTTGGTTGAAGAATTATTTCAACATAAGTTTAAAAAGTTTTGGTTATTGTTGTTTACTTATGTGCGAACAGGGTATTTGTGGATTTTATCTGTTTATATTTGCTTAATTTATTTATATGACATATTTTGGATGTTCACCATTTTAACTTACAGTATTGTTGAATTTCTGTTTTGTCTTGTGGATCACAGATTACTGGTTTGTTGTAATTATTAATTTTGTGATTTAGCTTGCTTATTGTTGTGATTATTGGCTCAATAAGAGTTATTATTATTTTCATCAATACTATTATCACGACTTTAGCCTGATTCGCTTGCACGCTTCCTCAAAGGGGAACATTCACTCGTCCCAGGTATCTCAGATACCAAAAAGATTGAGCTTAGATGGAGCGCTTTGTAAATTATTGGGCCCTGAACAACAACGCGACACATCCATCCTCTTTTCTCAGAAATCTCCGCACGGTGCGGGCCGTTTCAGATATTACCGCCTTCTGCATAACCTTATAAAGGTGCTCCCCAGGCACAGTCTTTTAATGTTCTTTGGAAAATTCTTAGAAACCACACCAGTTGGTGACATAACTATCGGAATTATTCCAATACTATCTGCTCTCCACTGTCTCTTTACATACACCTCAAGGTCCCTGCAGTTAATGATCTTCTCGTTGTACTTTATCTCTAGATTATTAGTATTCGGAATGGCCACACCAATCAACGTCATAGGTTTGCAAGGTACATCCACTATTATTATATCTGGCCTGTTGTGACCAGTGTTGTTCTTGCTATTACAGTTGTAATAGATCTATTACTAAAAATACATTCTATTACGTTATTACGCCTTTTGAAAAATTATGGAAAATCTATTACTATTTAACCTTCTCTGATTTTTACCTGCAGCGCCCTCTTAAATTGAGAGGTTCTACTTTTAAGCATTGTTTCCTGTCTTGTCATCCAGGTTCTGTGCCTGGACCGATAGAAATATTTGCAATCTCTTCACCAATCAAACGTATGCGCTGGCAGTGGCAGACTTGCGCAAAGCGAAATTTCGTGTGTGCAGTCCTGTTACCTGATAGTTTAAACAGCGCGAGATCGAAGAATGTGCAAAAAAGTACAATTAAAACAATTTCGCAATCCGCAACATTTTTATGTTTATCTATGTGCAACATAAAACAAGCAACCATCCGACAGTTCCGAGATCGTGCTTAGCTGAGAGAATTTTTTGTCAGCTAAATTCGATCAAAACAAAATTAAGAAACCGATTAAATGTGGAGACATGTAGTTCTTTGATTTTCACCAAACAGTTCTTAAATTAAAGCAACTGTTATAGTTTTGAACCCAGTGATACTTTGTTAAATTGTTATATCAATGAAGATTCAGATCTGCCTAGTCAGGAGAATCTAACGTTTTAATAACAATAAAAACTTTGATGAATGACTGATTTAAATTATTTCTGATTTTTTGTTACATCAACTTGATGAATAAATCATGATAATTTATTTTTGTTTTTTATATGTTATATATATATATATATATATATATATATATATATATATATATATAACATACACAGTCTTATATAAGACTGCTGTGTTTTTCTTTTTTGATTTGTTCTTGATTTTCTTTCAAACTGATTACATTAACCATTTGAAATGAGTAGACATACTTTTAATGAAAAGGCTCTTGTTTTTCTTTGACTGTATGTTTGAAAAACGTTTTGTTTTTTTTACTTTATATTCGAATAAAGAATGCTCTATTTTTCAGTCAAGTTTTTCATGTTTACCGAAGCCAATCTGCTATACCAAAATTTGAGTGGTCCCGTTGTTTTTACTCTAGAAATACAATGGTTATATAAAGGAGGTCATACAGTTCTCCCTATCATCGATAAAACTGTAAACTGTCATAATTCTGACATTTAGATTGACATTGATCTTCTTATTCTTTGATTATGATAGTTCGTGGTCTAAATGTAGATGGCATTTACTCCAAATGTCATTTATTCCTTGTTCTAAGTCCGAGTTCTGTGACTTCATACGTCAACCAGTGCCGTGTCGTGCTGATGGAGTATATGACATAACTTACCGTTCTTTTTTGTTCCGAGTTCCGAACCTACAACATTTTTCATAATACAAGTATTTTTTGCTAGTCTCAATCAACTTCATAAATTTTCTCTTACTATTACGTTTTTATTACTTTCAATCCAGAATCTATTACCTTCTATTACGCTTTCGCAAAATTTCTATTACCAAATAATTTTTTGACGGAACAACACTGTTGTGACTAACTCGTTGGTCTGTGAGCACGGTTCGATCCCTATACAACCTGTGCCTTAAGCTCTCTAGAATAGGCTTAGCGGTGTATTTATAACAGGGCACCTTACTTAGCTTAAAAGTCCCATTTTTAGAGCCAGTACTTGATGAACTATTCTCGCAAGTGCGTCATGCCTTCCTTTGTTCTCTGTTGCAGCAAACGTTTGACATCCACCGGTAATGTGCTGGGTAGTCTCTCGTGACTGACACTCAGCCCTGCACTTGTCATCTTGGACTGAATTATCTCCAACTTCAAATAGTTTCTTGTTGGAATGACCTGATCTTGTATGGCCAGCAAAAATCCACCTGTTTCTGGAAACATTTGCCCGCACACCAACCAGTTGTTTGACGCCGATTTGTCGAAATGCGCTTGGGAGGTCTAATTAAGATATCACCAATGGAATTGCTTCTCCATCCAAGATTATAGCTTGTCCTGATTAGTCCGATGAGTACTTTGTAGTTCACTTTCTCTTAGTTGTAGCTGTGTTGAATCAACTGCATCGCATACATATAGCACGATGTAGTTTAGAAGTAAGCGTCTGCTGATGAAAATATGCCCGCAGGTTCAGCATCTGCTGGTTCAACTGTTTACCGATGTCCCACACTCTTCCTCCACATTGGTGGCTAGGTAGGGTTACTTGCTCGATCGCACTACGGGGTGATGTTCTTGCATTTTGTTAGGAGTGTTCGTACCTTCCGTTGTAATGTCCGTTTTACACCAGTTCGCAATACCAGATGTGTAGCTAAGTGCAGAAGATGCGTATGTATTAAGAGATTTAGCCAGGTTCTCGCTGTTGAGATGTTCTCCCACCACCTGATTTATTCGTTTCGTAAACTCATCTGTCAGATCGTTCTTCACCGCTGAGTTTATTTTACTCGCTTGCTGTATTATCTGGTATCTCCAGACGTCCATTGAAGCAATTGACTGGCCATTCTGCATTTTATATATACACCACCTCTGACTACACATAAGGTGCGACATTTGTCAAGCCCAAATTGCATGTCAATACCTCTGGAAAACCCTTCCGCGATTTTAAGGAGTCGTTCCAGGTGTTTTGTGGAGGCCACCAGCTTAAGATTATCCACATACAGCAGATGATTTAGCCTCATTTGCTCCCTGCCATTGCTTTTTATACCGAAGCCATATCTGTTAGAGATCAGGCGGTTTGATAGTGGATTCAATGCCAGGCAGAACCACAATGGACTTAGCTTGTCGCCTTGAAATACACCTCTCCTAATTGGTATCGTGCTGGTTACGATGTTATCACCGGTTTGACCCGTAACTGAATTTTTGTTACCTAGGCAGACATTGTGTGTTCTAGGAACCTTAACTTTCATCGTATTTGCAAGTTAGTTTAACAATGGTAAATGCTTACCTAAATATTTTAATTACTTAAACAAAAATAGAATATCTGCAGTGCTTTCATAATTGTTTGCAGTGTTGCCTTAGATACTAGTAATCAAACGCACTAACTAAAGGGAACGATAGTTATTTTTGTAAGTTTTAAAACATTATTATGATTAGAATTGCTTCGAGATAAACATGAAAACGTTAGAGAAACCATTTATTATCTTATTTTACGAAAGTTCGCTATCATAATGCACTTACTGCGTCTAGACTTTTTAATTTTAAAACTTCCTACCGATTTCATTGAAAACTTTATTTATTACTGAATTTTCTTTAAGAAAGTATTAGAGTAACTGGAATGAGACTTTACGTGTACCTAGAAATGACAAGTAAACCTCCGTTGTAAATTTCAAGTAATTTCATTCACAAAATTTGGAGTTTTTTCCAAATTAAAAATAAAATCTGAAAGACGGAGTAGTTAGCTGATATGCGTAGATTGATACATACCACAAGAGCGAAGTATATGTGCAGATAACAAGAAAACATACTATCAGAACTAGCGTTCGTGAAATCTCGGCCACCAAGATCCCGAAAACCGCTGTCAACAGCATGTCAATGCGCGAAAGTTAAAGTACATCCAGCTCGCTCTCGCGCGATGTCAGATGCATGACATTAAAAATGATGTGATTTTAAAAGTGATTGTTTTTTAAGTGCAAGTTTCAATACATTTTTAAAATACGCTATATTTCTAGCTTGATGAATGACCCCAATTAAATTTTCAGACTGAAAATATAGCATATAGTGAAAAGATCAATGTTTAGGGAGGAACCTTTTTGCAGAACTATTGTGTTTATAAAGAAACTATGATGTTTGTGCCAAGCAATGATTTGGTAAAAATCATATTATAAAATGTGAGTAACGAAAGAATCAACTGAATATTGTAAACAAAATAGGTTCACGTCTCTGTGAAAATTATTCTGAAACAGTTTGTTAATTCTGTAATTTCCCTATACGCTACGGATACAACATCGCGCGAACAAACACTTGTTACCTAGCCTCGGTGGCCGAGGGGTATCGTGTTCAACAGATACGTTGCTGAGACGCGGGCGATCGGGGTTCTCGGTCCCGGTCCTATTCTCGCATGATCCATCTAAAATCTTATTTTGTTTCACTTTAATATTTGGTAGAAACAAGAGTTTCCAGGTTTCATACGTTTCGACCTAGTTTACATTTTTCTTCAAAACGCTTGGATAACTTTGTCACCTTTGAGAACAAAATTATAATTCTCAACAATTTTTTATTGTAGATATTAGTGAATCTTTATTAAGAAAATTCACTAATAGAGAATGAGTTAAAAAAAACTTTTTTGTTGTTGGAAAAACCGGTTCGATTAGTTTGACTAAAACGAAATCATCTAGGCGATTAATAAGAAGAAATACCTGCAACGTTTATAATTTGACAGATATTTTCCTTTTGAGAGTACCTACATATACCAAATTTTACTTTTATTCATAAAAAAAATTAATTTGTTTATTGTTGAACACAAGATTTATTCTATTGTGCGACTGATATATTGCCGCAGCCTAACCTTCTTTCGATAAAAAAAAACTCTGGACGCAGCAAGTGCGTTATGGAAGTGAATTTTCATAAAAATGCTTTTAATCACAAATATATCGCTCTAATGCGAGCAGGCATCAAATTGGTTACCGGTATAACCTATATAGTAGTAACAATGTACCATATTTTATCAAAATAATTATTTGAAAATACACAAAAACTTTCCGAAAATAAACTTCAAATGTTTCCGTGAAAACTGGTCTCCTAGCCAATGAACCTTAGGTTAACATCAAATTCAATTATTGAAATTTGAAACATTTAATGAAAATTCGCAACCATAACGTCCTTGCTGCGTTCATACAAAAATATTCAGAAAATAAAGTTAAATGTTGGTTTCCTAACCAACAAAACTTACGTTAGTAGCAAATTGAGTTATTGAAATTTGAAGGATTTAATGAAAATTTGCTGCCAAAACGCACTTACTGCGTCCAGATTTTTTTCTTACAAACATCCATCATATTTCGATAAAAAATGCTAAAATTCAGTATTGAATTTGTTCTACGAAAATTAGCTAAACATTATAGACCGTTAAACCATAAACTTCACTAAACCTACAGCGAAAGCATCAACTTAACTAAACCGACAGCCAAAGCATCAGAGAAAGGGTCTATTTGAAATGAATTTTCTGTAAATATTTTAGTAAAATGAAGGACAATGACGGTTGAATCTGAAACTTAGGGTTCGCAGAACACTCTTCCTGCAACATTTTCTTTTCACAATCCGTATTTGTTTCACGTTCTTTGCCTAAACGGTGCCAATTTTGACGTTTTAAATTGCGAGTTTGAGGTTTTGAGGAAAGCTACAAAATTTGTTTGTTTAGCTGCCCGTAACTTTTTTGTCCTTAAACTTAGAGACCTAAATTTTGGTACGTGGTTCGCTCTTTATAATAGAAATATGCGTACCAAATTTTGTAATTTCCGGAGATATGAATTTTTAAAGAAAGAAAACACAAAAATTTCCGGGAAAACCTGGTCCGATTTTCCTGGCTAACGAACTTATCCAACGTTTTAAATTGCGAGTTTGACTTTTTGAGGAAAGCTACAAAATTTGTTTCTTTAGCTGCCCGTAACTTTTTTGTCCTTAAACTTAGAGACCTAAATTTTGGTACGTTGTTCGCTCCTTATAATAGAAATATGCGTACCAAATTTTGTAATTTCCGGAGATATGAATTTTTTAAGAAAGAAAACACAAAAATTTCCGGGAAAACCTGGTCCGATTTTCCTGGCTAACGAACTTATCCAAGCCACTCGCAAAAGAAACATATATATATATATATATATATATATATATATATATATATATATATATATATATATATATATATATATATATATATATATATATATATATATATATATATATAAACACGGATCTCCCCATTAGTGAATTTTTTAAAGAAAATTCCCTAAAAAATAAAATTTGAATCACCAACGACTTATGGGCCACCCTGTAATTGTAGAAATATCTTTTTAAGATGTAGCTCAAGACACCCTATAATTGATGTATACATTTTTTTTCGTATCTTGCACAATAACGGATATATTGAGCTTTAAAGATTTTTTACGAAAATTGGACAAAAATGATATACCATTAACCAATCAGCTCTAAAGCCAAGACTACTGCCAAAGTATCAGAGAAACAGTTTATTTGAAATGAATTTTCTGGGAATATTTTAGTAAAATGAAGGACAATGTCAAAAACTAAGACTTCAGGCTTTGCAAAACATTCTTCTTGAAACATTTTCCTTCCATAGCTCATATTAGTTTCAGGTTCATTGCCTAAATATTACCAATTTGACGTTTTAAATGGCGACTTTGACGTTTTGAGGAAAACCCAAATTTAATTTTCTCTAAATACCTGTAACTTTTTTGCCCTTCAACCTACAGAGATAAATTTTGGTACGTAACTTACCTATAATGATATATACCCCTGCACCAAATTTGGTTGCCCTTACTTTGTTAATTCCGGAGATATATATATTTTTCGAAAGAAAACACAAAACTCGGCGGATTTTTTTGGCTAACGAACTTATATATATATATATATATATATATATATATATATATATATATATATATATATATATATATATATATATATATATATATATATATATATTATGTGTCACACCTATAAGTAAAAAAATAATAGACCGATTTTGACAAAACTTGGTGAGTACCTTTTTCTCGCAAGTGGCTTGGATAAGTTCGTTAGCCAGAAAAATCCGCCGAGTTTTGTGTTTTCTTTCGAAAAAAAAAACATATAGAGTCTGAAAACGACCTCGGATTTGGGTTCCAGGGGTCCTAATTAGCGCTCATTTGAAGAAATTTTTGCAAAATTCAAAAGTCAGGATCTCCTCATTGGTGAATTTTTTTAAAGAAAATTCACTAAAAACACAAGATTTAAATATTTTTTGAGAATTAAAGTGAAAGGACGATGTCAATTGTGAGACTTCCAAAAAAGTTCTTAAAATAAGCATGTTTCAGTACCTCTAAAAAAATTTACTACTATAACGCACTTGCTGCGTCCCGTATTTTTTTACATTACAATCCAAGCTGGATGTTTTAAAGAAATTATAAATCACACAACTGAATGCTTCATTCTCTAAATCATTTAGTATATATATTTCATGTGGTACACAATGTGTAATTATTCGTTCCGTAGGCTAATCTCGCTGACATCGCCTCTGAATGACGTGACATGGTTGAGTTTTAACTAATCCGTTTGACAAACATTATCGCGTGCATTTTTCAAATGATAATTTATGCTGAGAGAGAAGTTGTTTTCTTATTAATTACAGATTTTCAGATAGCCGGTATTGTTTTACTGAATAAAGATTTAGCTACAAATATAGTAACATAATATCTAATTAACGTGTGACGTATCTTCACACAATCATAGTCACGTAAATTTTTTTCTTACATGAAAATTTCATTATGAATATTAGTGTTTAATTATAATGATAATGTAAACAAAAGCACAGACGGTTATAAATGTTTACTTTTGACCATATTTCCAATTTGCAATTATTATAATATAAAATCGTTATTGTATTGCATTTTACAGCTTTTATTCAACTCTACCTATTAGTAAATTGGGACCAAATATTGCAAATCAATTTTAACAGGTTAAACTTATAACGTTAATCAATTTCTGAGGTGTGACCGACCTAAACGCAATCCTTATTCTTCTTAAGTCAGTTAAATCGAGTGGTTTAGTTTTGTATATCATATTTTGTATACCATATATCCGCATAAGGAGAACTCTAATAGCGTAAGATCGGGTGGCCGCGCTGGACATTCCAACGATCCTCGCCTCCTTGTCCACCGATTGGTAAACATCAAGTCGAGGTACTGCCGGACATTGATTGGGTAATGTGCTGTCAGGATATACCTTTACCGAAATTGGCACGACATTATTTTGGAGGATTGCTGAATAATTATCTTCATTCTGTAACACACGACAAGTCACAAATAGAGGACCGTCAGGATATTATTTATTTTTTAAAGTAAACAAACCCATATTAATCAATACTCACCGCTTTAGTTGACATAAGGACGTGCTCGTAGTTTATAGACATGTGCAATAAAAGATAAACTACTGTAATTGTCCAGTTCAACCTTGTCTAATCAAAATCCCCCATTTAAATCAAATCATGTTCAATATCCTAAATATCCCTTAAATATGGTACTGGAACAACTGTCTTTATATGTCTATAATTGCAACAACTCCTTAATAAAGTATATGATGTCAGAATTATTACAAAAGGGCCCTGCTTTGCCCCCGCCTTTACCTTTGGCCTAAGGTAGCGCGGCCTGGGTACAGCAGACCAGGCACGCTGTCCAAACGTACCCGCAACTTTACATACCCAAAGGTTATGGCACCTTTCAGACTAATCCAGGTCTTACATTTATGTGCCGCGCCCGGGGGTCCTCCACTTGACCCCTGCCGGCGAGACAAAGCAGACTCGAGACCCGATCACTATAACTACGTGAGACAGTCTAATTAGTAACCATATAACTACAGCACACGTGGCTCTTACTATAACTTCTAGATATCTAGAAATTGTCAGTAAGTATTTAATCCTCCTGTATAATAACCAACCCAGGTATATTTTCCAAATAATTACTGCTATCTGAATTATATTATTAGCTATAATGAACCAAGACACTTAGAGAGTACGTACTCACCTGAGCTGCAAAATTCAGTTAACACATAAACTAATATGCACTGTGTTTAATATAATTAATCTTTTACTATAAAATGCACTACGCACAAGCCCTTCCTAACTGATTCTCTTTTAACTAGTAAATGGGTGAAACACCTCTAGTTTTAGATGCATTAAACGTATCAGTTTCTTTATGTTATCTATGCATAAAGATTAGGTGGTTGATGGAACCTCAAACCACTTGAGCTCCACTGCGCCGTGTTGTCAAGTATCATACAAAATATCAGATAATATATATATATATATATATATATATATATATATATATATATATATATATATATATATATATATATATATATATATATATAGAAATACAGACTAACTTTGGATTTGGGTTTAGAGGCCCTAATTCGCGCTCATTTGAAGAAATTTTCCAAAAGTCTTAACATCCATACCTCTCTTTTAATGAATTTACTTAATGAAAATTCACTAATATGAACATAAATTGGTAAAAACTTATATTGATTTTGGATGTTGTTGGCTAGATTATTTTAAAGTGTTTTAATTTCTGTTATCTGGTTTGCCTCTATATTTGGATAAATTGAATCTGGTGCTAAATTATACTCTCTTCTGTCATCATCGTATTAATTATTTTAACAAAGTTACCATTAGTAAAAGCTTGATTATTACAATTTGTTTTTCAAAGCTCATTTCAGGCATATGTAGAAGAAAAAATGGACCCTGATAAGGCAACAGCAATCAATTGATAGGTTTTATGCCTGTAAAATAAATTAATTTTCTATGACAAGTCGATGATTTCAAACTGCGACACAGATTTCTAAATCAGAAGTCTGTTTAATAATACATATGTAATAAATACCACATGTCTGTATGTTATGTAGGCTGCTTACAGCAAACATACAAATTGTGTTACAAATTTTTAAACTGATGTTTATACATTATTTCAGAATTGCGTGAAGCTGCAGATAAAATTAGATGTTCTATTATTAATCTGTATATACTTCAACTAGAAAATCATCAAATTTAAGTCAATAGTATGTCTTGCCAATCACGTTGCTTAACTTTTATGTTTAGCTATTTATAATGCGCTATCTATAACAGCTCTCATATAGAAATTAAAAACCAGCATGACCGATTTAATACCTGAATATAACATTCAAGTCCTCTAAAGATTTACGGCTTATAATTTACATTTGTTAAACGCCTGAAAATAAGTAGGTATCTATGATGTAAATACCTGTAAGCATTGTTCTGTCAATTAAGTGATTACAATAAGAATACATTATTTAGGTTTCTATATATACACTCTGTCTATAAAGTAACGCATCAATTCAATACAACTGAGTGACTATTATTAAGGAAAATTCAAAAGCAGTTTGATTTTTATTTTCAAAAACTCACTTTGTAATATAAAAATATCACCCCTAACTCTTCAAGGGGTAGCTAACCTTTTGAAACTTTGAAATTGGATGGTGGGTCTGTATGATACATCTTTTAAAGCTAATCAAATTATATATTCAGCAAAACAATTTTTTTTGTAGAAATAAAATAAAATAACAACTCTGTAATCTCTGGAGGAACGTTGGTAGTTCTAATTCTCGGTTTTAATTCGTCGATAGTATCTGGTTTACTTTTGACTGCCACATTCTTCACATTACCCAACAGAAAAATCTAAGGGAGTTAGGTCAGGTGATCTCGCTGGCCCCTCGATTGCACTACGCCTGCCAACCCATATGTTGGGAAATTGTTGATCGAGATACATTAACATCACAATGCGCGGGGACACCATCTTCTTGATACCACAAGTTATGATTTACCATACCAGGATTGTATCCATCAGGAAATAAGTTTTATAACGTCGGAATGAGATATTGTGTAAAAATTGTAGATATCTTGGTCCATTTATAGTTCCATCAAAAAAGTATGGAACAATAATCCTACTCGTAACAATTCTCGCCCAAAGATTTACCCTTTGTGGATATTATATGTGATTCCGTCGCCTCCATCTTGGATTTTCCAATATCTGCAGTTTTGACGGTTAACTTCTCTATGCAGTGTAAAAGTAGATTTGTTCGAAAACAGAATAAACAGGTACTTCCAAAGAGTTATTAATGTTGCACAAAATTGTATTCTTTGGTCTGAATTGTCCTCGGATAACTCCTGCAAAAGCTGTATTTTATAAGGATAAAGCTTTTCAAGTTTTAATGCTTTATGTGTCGTCTGAAATGGAATTCCATTGCCTCGACCAATTTCCGAACACTACTGTGGGGATTCTCTTCCACTTCCAGCGACCTGTTTTTGACAAATCTTCCACGCTAGACGTTTCTCGAAATTACTTATCTATCTGACTCATTGTTGGTTGATTGATAGACATATCCGATATACCAAATCGTCATTAGAACTTCAATTCTGTGTGCTATTGATAAACGCATTTTATCAACAATTTAATAACTAATTTAAAAAAGCAAAAGTTAAAAATTATACGTAATCACTTTGCACGACAACCAAAACGTAAATTTACTACTATTATCTGTAGATTGTGTCGCAAAAAATTATCAAACTTATACTTGATTAGTTTTTACGAAACATGTCACATAGCAAATAATTGTTAGCGTCAGTCGATTATTACAGATACGACACAGTATACAACAAAATCTCTAGAGTTCTTTTCGTACAAGAAGCCCAACATTTTGAACATTGTTTAAGTATCATATCAAAAATAACATATCAGTATCATCAGACTGGACTATATAATTCTTTACAGGTTTCACTTGTGTTAGCTGTTACTGATAATAAAAACGTTATTACTCACTTTATTTTATTCCTACAAAAAAATTGCTGTTTCGGAATAGATAATTGGATTAGCTCTAAAAATATGTATCACCCCGACCAACCAGTTTTAAAATTTCGACCCTTTGAAGAGGTATGGCTTTGGGGGTGAGTAAAAAGTTAGTTTTTGACAATAAAATCGACCTTTTTTTAGAATTTTCCTTAATAATGGTCACTTTCAATTGTATTTAGTTTATGCGTTACTTTCTTAACACTGTGTATATATAATGAAGATACATGGTGTGCCAATTAAAACTTCCCATGTGGCAAATATCGTAATAAAAATAATAAAAAAAGTCTGGACGCAGTAAGTGCGGTATGTAAGTGAATTTTCATAAAAAAATGTTTTTACTAGCAAATATGTCTCTTTAATGCAAGCAGGCATCAATTTGGTCACTGGTATAACCTATATAGTACACACAATGTACCATATTTTATCAAAATAACTTGCTTGAAAATGTACAAACATTTTTCGAAAATAAACTTAAAACGTTTCCCAGAAAACTCGTTTCCTAGCCGACGAACCTTAGATTAATAGCAAACTGAGTTATTGAATTTTGAAGCATAAAACTAAAATTCGCTACTAAAACGCACTTACTGCGTCTCGATTTTTTTCACAAACATGCATCATATTTTGATGAAAAATGCAAAAATGCAATAAGGAATGTTCAAAAAAAAAATTGTAGGTACCACCAACCACTTATGAGCCAGCCTGTGATTCTCAAAATAATTTTATAAGATGCAGCTCAAGACACCCTATAAGTAACGTATCGAAACTTATCCAAGCCACTTACAAAAGGAAGGTATGTACCAAATTTGATCAAAATCGGCCCATTATTTTTTGAGTTATAGGTGTGATATATATATATATATATATATATATATATATATATATATATATATATATATATATATATATATATATTCTATTTATAACAGGATTTTTAACACGGCACCTCTGTACACTATACAAGAAGAAAGGTTAAGGGCAAGGCCGCAAGGAGACAACCGCATACACGTGTTTCAAGCTTATTAGCCATCATCAGTACGGCATAGCCAGGTGATGATGGGAACACTCTGGATGAAGATGCAAAAATACACGGAGTCACAACAGGCAACCAGTGCACATTTGCAGCATCATTCGAAAGACCCTCAATTCGAGGGCAACAACCAAAGTCGCCACGGAGGCAAAGGAATCACCTGCGTAAGCATCCGGAACCCAGGAGTCATACTATTTATAACAGGATTTTTAACACTACACCTCTAGACACTATACAAGGAGAAAGGTTAAGGGTAAGGCCGCAAGGAGACAACCGCCATGTTTCATCAATGTGCCATGTTTCATCAACAAAGCTTTATTGTTTGAAAATGTACACAAATTTCCTAACGTAAATTTAAATTGTTCACGAAAAAAACTAGTTCCTTGGTCAACCTTATCGGTTAATAGCAAATTGAGCTATTCAAATATGAAGCATTTAATCAAAATTCGATACCATAACGTACTTGCTGCGTCCCGAATTTCTTTTCTTACAAACATGCACTATGTTTCGATGGAAAATGAAAAAATGCAATAACATAAGGCGTGTTCGACTAAAAAAGAAACAGAAAATTTGTATCACCAACGACTTACGAGCCAGCCTGTGAAGTATTTTTTTAAGATGTAGCTCAAGACACCCTGGACTAATGTATGCAATTTTTTTCATATCTTGTATAATAACGAATATATTGATCTTTATTGATTTTTTACGAAAATTCGACAAAAATATATATACCATTAAACGATAAACTCTTATTACATTATACATTACATCTCTTATTACATTATATTTCGATGGAAAATGCAAAAATGCAATAACATAAGGCGTGTTCGACTGAAAAAAAAAAATCTGTATCACCAACGGCTTATGGGCCACACTGTGATTGTAGAAATATTTTTTTAAGATTTAGCTCAAGACACCCTGGAATTAATGTATACTTTTTTTTTCATATCTTCTATAATAACGGATATATTAAACTTTATTGATTTTTTACGAAAATTCGATAAAAAATATATACCATTAAACGATAAACTCTATAGTTAAGACTACTGCCAAAGCATCGGAGAAAGGGTCTATTTGAAATGAATTTTCTGGAAATATTTTAGTAAAATGAAGGACAGTGGCGGTTGAAACTAAGACTTTAGGGTTTGTAAAACATTCTTCTTGAGACATTTTTTTTCATAGCCCGTATTAGATTCAGGTTCTTTGCCTAAATGTTGCCAATTTTGACGTTTCAAATCGCGACTATGACGTTTTGAGGAAAACCACAATTTATTTTTCTTTAAATGCCTATAACTTTTTTGTCTTTTAACCTACAGAGCTAAATTTTGCTACGGGACTTACCTATAATGACGTAAACCAGCGTACCACCCTTACGTTGTTATTTCCGGAGATATAAATTTTTTTCGAAATAAAACACAAAATTTGCCGGGAAAACCTGGGCCGATTTTCCTGGATAATGAACTTGTCCAAGCGACTTGCAAAAGGAAGACATTCACTAAAATTTAATTAAAATCGGTTCATTATTTTTTGAGTTATCGGTGTGATAACTACATACATACATACATACATACATACATACATATATACATACATACATATATATATATATATATATATATATATATATATATATATATATATATATATATATATATATATATATATATTGAAACTGACCCCGGATATCTGTTCTAGGTGGCTTAATTAGCGCTCATTTGAAGAATTTTTTTCAAAATTCAAAAATCGGGATCTCCTCATTAGTGATTTTTTTAAAGGAAATTCACTAAAACAAAAAAATATGTCACCTTTAACATTGTATCTTTTTCCATAGCAACATTTTATTAAGGCATGTTTGACCCTTTCTTCATGTTGTGGTCCAAATAACCTGCGCCTACTCTATGACCCAATAGCTATGACTCATTCTGTTAAATTGAACTTAAATATGCATTCTAAGTGCTCTAAAGGGCTCATTCAAGAAATATTCCAATGGCAACGTTCCTGTTAGTGAATTTTCTTATAAAATACTGACTAATAAAAAATCATATACTAATTATTTATATCACTTACATGGGAGTTTTTTATGACGCGCTAACATCCTAAATGTATTTTATGGTGTAATAATAATAGTGTTTGTAAGAGTATCGATTCCCTTAACAAATATTTTATTACGTGAGCCAGTAGATCGTTATTATGTCATAATCAAGTTGTAAGATAAAGATCAAGCAACCAATTTATATCGAACAAAAGGCACCACGATCTGGATTTGAGCAAGAGGCAAGAGAGTCCGACAGTGACGTAAGTGCTGCTATACGCCGGTCTTTGTAGCTGTATTACAGAGATAATGAAGCTTCAGACATGACTAGGAATTGATTTCTAATACTTTCTGGTTGCTTTCACCCATTATTGATGTAATCAAACACAAATACAGGCTACCTACACCTACATTCTGTTACTTCACTTGGTCTACTACTGCTTGTTGTATTTGTAACGTCCTCTTTATTGTTTGACTAGCTTTACTTGTTACTTCAATACAAGCGGGATGGGTTCATACCTAGATGACATAATCACGTATAACTTGTTTAAAATTAGTCCGTCGTTTGTTCAACACTGTAATTGCTATAATTGTGAAAGTTACCGTAGTTGTTTAATTTCTTGTCAGTTAAAATGTATGAATCTCTAAAATGTAGATTACACAAGTAAATCGGGAATAAATACACAAACCTAATCAAAAGAGATTATTGCCTCTCTTATTTCGGAGTGTGACAAGTTTTAACCTATTACAAAAAAAAAAGAAATCTGAACGCAGCAAGTGCGTTATGGTAGTAAATTATATATATATATATATATATATATATATATATATATATATATATATATATATATATATATATATATATATATATATATATATATATATATATATGTATATATATATATATATGTATATATATATATATATATATATATATATATATATATATATATATATATATATATATATATATATATATATATATATAATTCAATTATTCAAATCGCTTTTAATGCTTTACCTTTTTTTTTGACAATTTTATAATTTTTAAATATATAGTTTATTTTGCAGAAGAAGCCCCAATGTTGGGAGCCAATTATTCTGATTATACTTGTTTTATATTTTTATTCGTGACTCCCCTACGCTTGGGTGTCAATTAATCTGATTATAGTTAATAGTTATTTATTTATGTTCAATTTTTAAGTTAAATTGATTATATTTGTTTTGATAATTTTATATATGGTATCTATACAGGAAAAGAATCACCCTGTATAAATATATATTTTTTAATTTAATTTTAATGGGTACAATTCAGGATAATTTTATTTCTGTTTGTTGTATTTTAAAATGTAAATAGAAACTTTTATTTTGACAGTTTACACACAATCTTTATGTATGACCCTGTAGATTTTATTAATGTATTTGTTTGTTTAATAAATGTTTATGATTGTGGTGTTTTAATTATTTGAGTCCATACCTGTAGATATGTTATATTAAAATTAACTTTAGTGTAATATTGGTTGCATATCCCCCTTTATTCCTCAGTCAAATATATTAATTATGATAATTTACTGAAATCAATTTACCTTTTTAACTTACTTACTTCTGTCCAGGCTTTCTTTCTTTTCAGTGGTGGATTTTGTTAATTAGGAGAAAAATAGCTTGCTAATATGCAATTAATCTTAATTTATGGTTATATTATTTACGCAAAGAGCTATCTCTTAAAATTTATAACAAATTTTATTTCATAGAATTCTTAAATTCAAACTTAAAGCGGATCCTCTATGAAAAATCTTAAAGTTTATTAACAAAGTAGATTATTAAAATTACCGACAAAATTTTGATTGGTGTTAAAGTTTATAGACAATATTTAAAATGGCTTTTCGAATTTTGCACTGCAGACTTCACGCCCTCTATGGTTTCTAACTTTTAACTATTGTGAGAACGCAAATAAGAATTCTGTTTATTTATTTAGAAGTTCTAATTTCCCACAAATACTTTATATTGATAGATGTTTGACAGAATTGACTGTCTTTATTTGAGGTTTCTGCCCTCTTGTGATTTAAACAAAATAAAATTGATTTCAAACCTTGATTCCTGGCTAGTTTTGGTAGGTAATTCTGTATATATATATATATATATATATATATATATATATATATATATATATATATATATACTCTGTTTCTGGTATAGTTCTTACTGTGAACATTTATTTAATACATTCTGTTGCTTTCAGGGACACAATGGGTCTTCTTTACACAAAATATACTTTAAAATATTTAAATTATTTGGGAAGTAAAATATGACGCTCTCTATAGCGTCTTAATTTATTAACAATCAACAACCGAAAAGCGGAAATCTTCTCCAATTTCATCTGGAATGTCGTTTCCTCTTTCTCCAGAGCATTCTCTCTCTTGAAATTAATTAATAACTTTTTGACAGCTATGCATCTTTGAAAAAGCCCGGTAAGTTCAAATCTTATTATTTCACATCACTACTATTAGAAATGACATTTGACACAACCTTACTTCTACACAGTAATAAATACTAAATCTAAAACGAAAACAATTTTATATGCTGTAATTCTTGATAAACACATAACACTTTGTTTTTGATAAACTTTGGTCCATTGCTTACATAAAAAAACATTCTTATATATATATATATATATATATATATATATATATATATATATATATATATATATATATATATATATATATATATATATATATATATATACATACATACATATATGTATTTGCTTGACTTTGAAATCTGCAATGCTGTTCTAAATATCAAATTTTCTAAATATCAAATTATTATTATATTAGCTTATAATCTATGAAATATAGTCAATGTTTATAATATATTTTATATTTAATATATATTTTGAATAAATTCTTACATTATATTCTACCACAAACCGATGGTTTGTATGTAAGTGTTCTTTCTGTATAGAACCTTCTGCACCAAAAACTGAATATGCGCTGTTCTGAACTTTCCCGCGGTATCTCATCTTAAAAAGCGTTTTCATATGAGCCGCACATTTTTACTATCCCTTGTCTTTATGCATCCAAAATTGATAAAATGGACGATATTAATATTTTTAGATTTCGTGATAGGCATTATGGTGCCCTCTATTGATGTCTAATGGTGATTTTGTGTTCTAATTCTATTTTACGAACTTATATCGGCATAAATGGAATTTCATTAGTTCATTCTACTTCTATAGACAGATATTTGCTATTCGTCAGGTTAGGTCACGTCAGGTCAGGTGTTAAACTGGATTATGTTACAAATACCTTGTTTACGAAGTGGCGTCACTTGGCTATCCACTCGATTTTTCTTTGACTTGTTGTCTGGACTAGTGTAACAGGTCGCATGTATTTAATAACCATGAAATGTCACACGCGTTAACGCCGTTCACTTTTAAGCTTCTGAATCAACCCCTTTTGTGACGTCAGAGTCCAAGTCCCTTCAGTGACGTCAAACTCGGCGGTCGGTTATTCTACCGCATCCCAATACCGCATCTTTATAAACGCTTACAACACGTGCCACGCTCTCTTTTGTTTAAAATCGACCAAGAGATGATATCTTAGGCTAAATTTTAGTCGGAAGGCATGCCTAAATGGGTAAGTCTTATATTTAAATACCGACTTATTTACAATTGTTAGTACATTTATTTGCTTGATAATAATAGTAGATTGCTTATTAGTGTATGTATACGGGATCCACATTCAATGATTGCTTTCTTCATCATGAAACTTTATACTGTTAAACGGTGGCTTGTGGTAGCGTTAGTTCGGTAATTAACTGCTATTATGCTGTTTTAAATGCATTTTAAAAGAAGTCAGTTTAGATTTTGTTTCATATACATTAGTTTAATTCCAATTGTTAACCCGGATTAATTTTGTAAGTAAACGCAACCTGCTACCAGCCGCCTCAGGTAAATTATTAAGCCCTGAACCTATACTCATACACATGGAATTTTATAGCACCCCGCTAGGAAGGAAGCGCCCTGCAACAACACCTCTCTAAATGAAATAAAACCGCTAGGGATGAGCCCCATCAACAACACCGCTAGGAAGGAAGCGGCCTGCAATAACACCTCTCTAAATAAAATAAAACCGCTAGGGAGGAGCCCCCTTAACAACACCGCTAGGGAGGAGCCCTATGAACCACATCTAGACGAATAGAGCCCGTAAGCAGCCCTCAACAACACCGCTAGGAAGGAAGCGGCCAGCAATAAAACCGCTAGGGAGGAGCCCCCTCAACAACACCGCTTGGGAGCCCCCTGTGATCAGCACCCATAAATGAAACCGTTAGGAAGCGGCCCTCAACAACACCACTAGGGAGGAGCCCGTTCAATGAAATCTTAAACAACACCTGTATAGACGCAGTACTCGAGCAGCCCTATGATCACCACTCCGGAGGCAGCAATATAAAGCTGGAAGTTAAGTACATTATTTATCTGTGGTTTTCTTTTTAAAGTAGAGTATGCTCCACAACTGATTTTTACAGTGCTATATGCCATGTCAAAGTAATCGGTTCATATTTTTCTTTTATCAAATTTGCTTGATTCAATTTGCTGCATTGTATATATTCAATAACTTTTTAAATAAATTGATTTTACTCATAACACCTGACTTTCATTTGTACATCTTGAAACCTACCAACTGCAAGTGCCTAGATATAAGCCCTGAGATATGTTATACTACATTTATTTTATATTATTTGAGTGCCCAGTAATATTTTATGTTATAATGTCTCCACAACGTGGGGTTTAGTATTATTTTCCGTTATACTTGCGCCCAACGTGCAGGCATTTCTTACCGGTATTTTTAAAGTTTATTTATTTTTCGTTATACTAGTATAATGGTTCTGAACTCATTTACACAGGTAACTCTTGATATTCACTATCATTTGGTAGGCTCTTCTGCGTTTGTTCATGGAATTTTATTAAATTTTCTACATGTTTCAGAACAATGATTGCTGTACCTGTGGTTGCTTGAAATTCTCGCTTAACCCTTTCTTTCGTAGTCTAGATGAGAAAAATTCAATTCTACCTGTTCGCCAATTAGATTGTTATTTCCCTCAAATACATTTTGTTTTTAGATGCTGCCAATCATATTGCTGAATCACAATATAATTCAAAAACAGTCGTTTCCCTTTTGCACATTGATTTACAAATGTACGTATACTAGGTGAGTCAAAAGTATGTTCTTATTAACCGCTAAATTTAAAATCAGTTCAACTTCCTTAAACTAACCTCTTTTAACAAAACTTATTGAACTTACCTAATATTATTATTAACAACTTACGCCTATAATCATTTGTCTTTCCTTATCTAGTTCCTATCCCATATCCTACTGTTTATATAATTTAACATCAATTTTCCTTGTAAATAATAGTCTCTTTAGGTATAATACCGTACTTGTCGACTTAGTGTGTCCACACTAATTTTAATAGTTTTTCACTCTCTGCGATCATTGTTTTTGATAATTAGACCTCACTCCAATTATATCTAAGGCGTAGTCCTCTTATAATTTTCATTTATGGTATATCTAAGGCGTTGTCCTCTTATAATTTTCATTTATGGTATAATATAAAAATGTTATCACTTAAGAACTAAATGTTTGTCTCATCGCTCTTTGTACTACCAAATTAATAACTTTTACTTTTATTTTAGGTGCCATAATTGGGTTTCATTTGGAATGATGTATTAATTTTTTAATTTATAGCTGTCCTAGTAAATGGGATACATTTAAGGTATTGTATATATATATATATATATATATATATATATATATATATATATATATATATATATACCGGGTGTCAAGGGAATTACAATCCAGCGTATAACTTCCTTATAGTAAAAACTATTATTCTTCAGTAGGTACATTTTAACAGTTTTGATATTTGACAGTCACTTCCGGTTTGACGCCCTATATATATTACTAAATTCGAATTCTATGTAAAATTCTGAGCGAAAAACGTATATCATTGTTTTCTCTAGATTGTAGATTGTTCAATGAGTCATATAGGTTCTTGGCCTCTCAGTGCTGGGACCCCAATGGATCTTTTGTGCATGACTCTTTTTTCTAATAGTTGCCCAAAAAGTTGAGACTTTTTATGTAGTCCACTACATTTTACCTATTTCTTGCGGTGTTAAGGTCACCCTCCAAGGTATTTGAGCCTTTTGTAGAACTGAGCCATGCAGTCGCATCGCAAGTGTTCTGTCGTTTCTGCTACTTCAGTGCAGTATCTTCGGTTTTCAGTGCCCGCCTTGCCTGCCTTCATAAGCTGATCCCTTACTGGGGAGTGTTCTGTGAAAAGCCCTCAAGTCAAGTTGTTCCTGTTCGATTCAAGAAACAGTTCAGACTTCTCTGTTGATATGGTGGTAAACCGTTTTGACTGCCTTAAGCCCAGACTTTTCCTCCAGCATGACAACATTTGGTTCTTTCCCCTAGTGTTAAGTTCGTTACTTACGTGGCTTTTTGTTAGTCCATAACAGGGCTCTGGTCCATATAATGGTGTTGCTGCTGCCCTTTCTGTCAGGCTATATGCTTCATCGTTTCCTTTGGTGCCTTGATGCGCTGGTACGCAGATCAAAGCTACGTTGTTGTTCGCAGACAGCTTTTTCAATGCTTTTTTGCATTTCCAGGTCAGTTAAGACTTGGTTTTAAAAGATTTCAGAGTCTTTAGTACTGCCTCACTGTTTGAGGGAATGTAGGGCTCTCTTTTTTTTGAGTCTTCTTTGTATGCACTCCTGTACACAGAGATTTATAGCATTTCTGCTTGGAAGATGGTGGAAGTTCTTTCTAGCGACTTAGCGAGTCTAAAGTTAGTTCATCTTATTCCCAGTCCTGCTCCATCCATTTGTTTAGTCCCGCCTGTATACCATACAGATGTGTTGTTTGTCAACTTTTCACTGTCTCTGCCTCATTGCTGGCGGTCGCTTATGACCACCTCAAATGGAATTACGAAGTCCAAGTTGACTGGCATTTGATCTGTTGGTTTGGCGAGCGACTCCAGTGGAATAGTTTCCAGGATTTTCAAGTGGCCAACCAAGTCTCCTGGTTTAAATTTGGCTGCTTGGGGTAGTCTTGAGGCATTCAGTGCTGCTTCCCTCTTCACGCATATCTGTAGTGGAGTAATATCAAGCATTGCCTCTATTCCAGCTGTAGGGTATGATGCCAGAGCTCTCGTTATTCCAAGACAGATAAGCCTTTGCAATTTTTGCAATTTGCTTTGTGTTAAGCTTGTTCTATTTTTTTGCCAGCATACTCTAGATGCACATGTGACCATGGGTTTGACCACAGTTTGGTATATTTAATATACCATCCTGGAGTTTAACCCTCATGTCTTTTCTACAAGTCTACGACAAGTCCATATTGCTATTGTGGCTCTCGAAAGATTTTTTTTCCAAGTGTGTGTTCCATTCAGTTTTTGGTCAGAGATGCCTAAATATTTAACATCACTGGAAAATTGTATATGTGTTCCATTCTAAGTGGAAGCTTTTAAATGTAGTTTCGTTCTGTTCGTGAATGGGACAAGAACTGTCTTATGAGGATTGACATTAAGCCCCTCTGTCTCACGCCAGTTTTTTTCCTATTTTTAGGGTTGTTTGCAATACGCTGGATATTACAGCATCACATTTGTCCTTTGCTGATATGACAATATCATCTGCGTATCGCTAAACTGGTAATGCCGTTTCGCTCAACGTAGTTATAACTTTATCAATAACGAGTGACTACAGCAGAGGTAATAACACTCCTCCTTGAGGACAACCTTTTGCTGTCGTTACTGCTGTGGTGGTGTCATTTGTGGTAGTCGTGATTACACGGCTTCCTAGCATCGACTCAGTCCATCTTACAATGGGAATTCCACTTCCCTTTCTTGTAGGGCCCGTTTGATTGACTGATAGTGGGTGTTGTTAAAGGCACCCTCTATGTCAAGGGCTACTTGTTTAGACAAAAAGTGTTTTCTATACCCCTCACTAAACAGTGTAAGGTATCTAAAGTCGATTTGCCCGCCTGATAGGCGTAATGTTATACATTAAGTGGTTGTATTGTTAAGGCTTCGTTTCTAATGTACTGGTCTAATGCTTTCTCCATGGTCTTTAAAAGAAAGGGTGTAAGGCTAGTGGGGCGGTAGGACTTTCTTCTTTCATAAGGTGATGGTAACACTTTCGAAAAAATTCTTCAGATGAGGGCTTTTAATCCAGTCTTCAAGGTCCGTTTAAATTTAAAGTGTTACTTCTAGTAATATGTCGTACTAATAGTGTACATTTCTTATGAAAATTCACTACGATAATGCACTTGCTGAGTCTAGAATTTTCTTTTCTTTTCGTTTCTCATTGATTTCCCACAAGAAGCTAGGGATATAGATTTCACCCGCATCAGAACCCCGCGTGACGCAGGAGGGCAAGTGAATGCTGTAGTGCGCTAGGTGCCCCGGAATTTGCACAGTAGTTATTAAGCTACCCCTTAATCATGCAGTCCTCTGTCTGTGTTGTTCCACTTTGATTTGGGGGGATTTTAATTGTGGTTTCCCTCCTCTTGGCAGGCCAACTAAGGCAAGTCCCCACACTAAGCAACGTCTTCCTCTACAACCACCAAGCTGCTGAGGACGGTGTATACCAGGTAGGTTTCCAAAGAGAGCAGGAAGCGCCGCTGCACACAGGAACTCCAACAAAAGATGCCAGTTGTCCATGGTCGTAGCAGAACACCGATCCCTTCTCCACGCTGAGCTTACTGGAATTTTAGGATGGAGAAAGGAGTAATGTGTGATAAGAGAAAGGAGATTATTGGCAAAAAAGGAATAGGTAAATAGAACATCGGACAGCTAGCGTCGTTACAAGTAGCGGTTAGCATACGCTAGCAAAATATCGGTCAGACAGGCTTTCGTCTAAGTTGAACAGTTTTCGAGAAAATGGCAATTGAATGTTTTTTTAAATTTATTTCAGCAACACACCGCGAGGGCTTACAGCCTAAATATTATCGTACCGTGGGTGTCAACAAGGAGGAAAGAGGCAACTTGTTAATTCTGGACTTGAAGGTTTGGAGGTTCGGCGGAGAAGGAAAAACATGTGCCGACAAGGAATTCCACAATTTGGAAGTCCTCGGGACAAGAGAGCGGGCATAACAAGATGTTCTATGTCTGATGACCTGGAGAGTAAAAGGGTGCATTCGCTCTGTTCCCCTGGTAGATCTGTTGGGGGCAATAGGTGGAGGAACTATGGAAGAAAGCTCATCTGAGCAGTGCCCGTGCAGATATCTATAAAAGAGAGAGAGCTCACCAACGGCACGTCATTGGGCAAGGGATGGCAGCCTTTGGGTGAGGGTAGGGTCACCGATGAGATGTATAGCTCTCTTCTGAATGGAGTCCAGGATAGCGAGTGTAGAAGCGGCAGCAGCACCCTAGATATGTGAGCAATATTCGAGGCTTGGTCTTATTTGTGAAGTATATAAGGTATAGAGATTAGCTGGGGAAAAGTATTTGCGAGCCCGGAAGAGGAAATCTAATTTCTTAGCAGCCGCTTCTGCAATTGATGTGACATGTTGGTGCCAATTAAAGTTTCGATCCACAGAAATTTGAAAAGGACTCATTACTTTGAATAACTTGGTTGTTTATTGTGATGGGTCTAGGGCTGGTGTATCTCTTATGAGTAAGAAATCAAGACTGTGATTTGGTGGCGTTGAATGGTACAAGATTTCTTCTTCTCCAGTCTAATATTTTTTGGAGATCCACGGAGATAGAACCCTCCATGAGCCTGCGATCCTCATCTAATTGGGCTAAAGAGACAGGCTTAGAATATTGTATATTTGAATGGAGGGTACTGTCGTCCGCGTAACTGTGAACTGGGTTGGATGTGCTAGAGAGGAGGTCATTGATGTGGAGAAGAAACAAAGTAGGGGCTAAAGCTGAACCTTGAGGAACTCCTGCATTAATTGGATACAGTTTAGAGGAATGGCCATCCACGACAACAGAAATTCTCCGGTTAGAGAGGAAATTCGCTGTCCACGTACAGAGTTTTGGTGGTAGGCCATAGGACGGTAGTTTATTAAGCAGCGCTGCGTGCCAGACCTGGTCGAATGCCTTGGATATGTCTAGAGCGACAATCTGGGATTCACCGTGTAATTCCATAGGCTTGTTCCAAGAATGGGTGACAAAGGAAAGGAGGTCGGCAGTTGATCTGCGCTGACGGAATCCATACTGCATGTCGTGGATTAGACTGTGTTTTTTAAGAAATTTTAGTAATTCGGTGTTTATATATTTTTCCATCACTTTAGAGACGACCGAAAGGAGTGAAATAGGCCTGTAGTTGCTAGGAAGCGCTTTGGATCCTTACTTGGGGACGGGCTGTATTCGAGCAGTTTTCCAGTTACTAGGGAATATGCCTCTATTGTAAGATATCTACGAGTCAGGACAGGAGCAATTTCTGGTGCGCATTTTTTGAGAACAATTGCTGGGATCTCGTCCAAGACCAGAGGCTTTCCTGGTATTAAGAGAAGAGAGCATCTTTTGTACCTTTTTAGTTTTGAAAATGATATCTGTCATTTAATGCGCGACATTGGAGACTGTTGGTGGTTGAATATTTGGAGGTGGGTTGAGAGTAGAATTGCCGGCAAACAACGAGGCAAAAAGTTCAGCCTTGCCCAGGGCAATAGAAACAATTTCATCCCCTGAGACAAGAGGTGGGAACGTGCTCTTGCAAAAATTATTCCCAATAGATTTAGCAAGAGTCCAGAAGGGTTTGCTGCCGCTGGAGCTTAAGAGGACTTTGTTTTTGATGTGGTTATTAAACGGTTTTTTTCCTCAGAAATAATGCGGACATAGCGGTTTCTTGCGTCGTTAAATGCGTGACGGTTTTCTTGACTGGGATTGTGTAAAAGCTTTTTGTGAACTTTGACCTTTTCAAGCCTGGCCTTGTCACAGGATTTAGAGAACCAGGGCTTTTGAGTGGCTGCAGATGTGTCTCCTAATTGACAATTTGTAACGTTTTGTCAGAAAATAAATGAATGCAAGAAAATATCTATAAGTATTCTTGGACTTACTAAGTACTTTCTAATAATATGATCAAAAATTACACTTAGTTTCATAGCACTTCCGGGGTAACCGGACGGTTACCCTAGAAGTGCTATGAAACTTGACCCTAAAGCTGCGACTGCTTCAATAATTTCAATGCAAAAGGCTAATTCGGACTTAAATTCAGATTATACCTGTATTTGTTAATATTTTTTGTACATATTATCTTATGTCAAAACTTACAAAATTCCGAGTAATTTGCAGTTAAATGTTACCCGGTATTCTGAAAATTATCTAGTATTCATTGTGTTACCAATAACTGTAGAAAAAATTAAAACTCTGGACGCAGCAAGTGCGTTATGGTAGTGAATTTTCATAAAAATGTTTTTAAATGCAAATATGTGTGTTTCCTTTTTAAGAAAGCAGGCATCAATTTTGGTTACCAGTATAACCTATATAGTAAAAACAATGTGCCATGTTTCATAAAAATAACTTTATTGTGTGAAAATGTAAAAAAATTTCCAAAAGTAAACTTAAAGTGTTCCCGGAAAAACTCGTTTCTTGGTCAACCTTATAGGTTAATAGCAAATTGAGCTATTCAAATTTGAAGCATATAATGAAAATTCGCTACCATAACGCACTTGCTGCGTCCCGAATTTCTTTTCTTACAAACATGCATCGCTGAAAAATTCAAAAATGCAATAACATAAGGCGTGTTTGATTAAAAAAAAAGGAAACTTGTATCACCAACGACTTATGGGCCATCCTGTGATTGTAGAAATATTTTTTTAAGATGTAGCTCAAGACACCCTATAATTAATATATACAAATTTTCTTCATATCTTGTATAATAACGGATATATTGAGCTTTATTGATTTTTTACGAAAATTCGACAAAAATTATATACCATTAAACGATAAACTCTAAAGCTAAGGCTACTGCCAAGCATCAGAGAAAGGGTCTATTTGAAATGAATTTTCTGGAAACATTTTAGTAAAATGAAGAACAATGACGGTTGAAACTAAGACTTCAGAGTTTGTAAAACATCCTTCTTGAGACATTTGATTTCCATATCCCGTATTAGATTCAAGTTCTTGGCCTAAATGTTGCCGATTTTGACGTTTTAAATCGCAACTTTGACGTTTTGAGGAAAACCCCAATTTATTTTTCTTTAAATGCCTATAACTTTTTTGTCTTTTGACCTACATAGCTAAGTTTTGGTATGTGGCTTACCTATAAGGATATTAACTAGCCTACCAAATTTGGTTGCCCTTACTTTGTTAATTCCGGAGATATAAATTTTTTTCGAAAGAAAACACAAAATTTTCCAGGAAAACCTGGGCAGATTTTCCTGGCTAACGAACTTGTCCAAGCCATTTGCAAAAGGAATTTTTCCACCAAATTTAGTCAAAATCGGCCTATTATTTTTTGAGTTATCGGTGTGATACATATATATATATATATATATATATATATATATATATATATATATATATATATATATATATATATATATATATATATATATATATATATATATATATATATATATATATATATATATATATATATATATATAAACATATAAAAATTGAAACGGACCCCGGATATGTGTTCTAGGGGGCCTAGTTCGCGGTCATTTGAAGAAATTTTTTCAAAATTCAAAAGTCGGGATCTCCTCATTAGTGAATTTTTTTTAAGAAAATTCACTAAAAATACCAAAAAAACGTTATTTAACAAATTGAACCGTTAATAACTTAACCATGATTCAAATGTTCATATCGTTGACCGTCGTGATCTTGACATAAAACAATTCTTTCTCCAAACCCTTGAAGAACGTTACCCATTTCTACAGGTATTATGGAGTTTATCGCCCGAGTGATTCTGTCCGTTAAATCTTGTAAATTACGTGGATCTGTTTTATAAATCTCTTATTTAATATTCCCCCAATGAAAAAAATCGAAGGGAGTTAGATTTGTAGATCATGCTGGCCACCTAACTGGACCATTAGTGCAAATCCATTGATCTCTAGATAATTTGCAGGATACAGGGGAACATTTAAATGTGAATTGCTCGGAATCTGCTAGATTTTGAAATAGGATAATATTTACTAAAAATGTCCACAAATACACGTATAATCTGAATCTAAGACGCGATATAGTCTTTTCCATTGAAATTATTGAAGCAATCTCAGTTTCAAGGTCAAATTTCATAGCTATCACTTCCGGTGTAACGGGAAGTGTAATTTTTATACTATTATTGGAAAGTACTTATTTCTGAACGTCATAACGTCTGGGTTTGACATGGTTAAAGGAAAATTTAAGGCTTTATACTAGCAGATGGATTTATTTATTATCAAAACCCTACGCTTTTCAACACATTAACGTGCCATGTTCAGGGGTTTAGACAAAATTCCTGTTTCAATTACAGAAAGATGCTGTATGAAAAGTTGCCAAGGTTTGGCTTTTCATCTATTGTCCTCAGTATACCAAACGGAAACTGCGAAAACCAGGAAAGCAGGAACATCACAAGACTTGAAGAAAACCAGATAATGAATGAGAAAAACTAAATGGTGTCACATGGATCAACTCTCCATCCATGTGACACATTTTGTTCGTTTATTAAGAAATTAGACTAAAAAACAAGCGTCTTTTCCGCGTCTAGTAGTATAAAGCCTTTAATTTTCCTTTAACCATTGGAAAGTACTTAATTAGTAAGAATACTTATAGGTAAGTCCTTACATTCATTTTTTTTCTGACAAAACGTTACAAATTGCCAGTTAGGTGACATTTTCCATTTCCATCTTCTCAAAAACTGCTCAACTTAGACAAAACATATAACACACTTTTTTTGCTAAGAATTTCGTAAAATATACACGATGTTATATTGAAAATAACAAAGGTGACTGCATTTCTTCTCGAACAGGAGGCGACTGTCAAATATCAAAACTGTTAAAGTGTGCATTCTGAAGGACCATACCACTTGTCCAAATTTCAGATCGATAGCTTTTACTATAAGAAAGTTATACGCTGCATAGTAATTCCGTCGACACCCGTATATATAATTTTCGTAAAATAAGGTGTAGATAATTTTTATGAATGTTCGCTACCAAAACGCATAGCAGCGTCCAGATCATGTAATTGAATTTTTTGAACAATAAACGACAAATGTTACTATCTTGTGGCTACTGATATTTGAATAATCTGTAACTGTGCGCTTGCGTCACTGGTGATAAATGTATTTATCAAGGGCACAATTTAAACAGTTAACAGTTCAATAGCGATCGATGGTCCTAATTAATTAGATGGTAACACGGCACTAATTACAAGAGGCTGCACTATAAACAATGTCCAAACTGAACAGGGTAGGTCTATCAAAGTGACATCAATGTAGATACAGATATATTGTTAGTTGCAGACTAAGCTTCTACGGTTCAGAAAGTTTTGTTGATATTAGTGAGTTTTCATTTTAGTGAATTTTCATTAAGAAAATTCACTAATAGAGAGGTATCGTTGGTGATATTTTTGGAAAATTTCTTCAAGTGAGCGCGAATTAGGGCCCCTAGAACCCAAATCCAAGGTCAATTATTAAGTATATATATATATATATATATATATATATATATATATATATATATATATATATATATATATATATATATATATATATATCAAACCGATAACTCAAAAAATACTTGACCATTCGAAGCCAAATTTGGCAATTCCCTTCATTTTGTTAATAGCTTGGATGAGTTCGTCAGACAGTTTTGGCACTCACATACTTTCAGAAAAAAATGTGAAAAACTGTTTGAAAACGCAATATCTCTTAAATTACTAGAAGTATGAAATTAAAACTTTACACGTACGTAGATATCGTATCAGTGGTCCTCTCTAATAATTTGAACTTAATCGGGTCAGTAACCAAATAACCAAATAAAAAATAAATAATTTACGATATAACCTGAAATTACCTCTGAATGGGTGCCTATAATGTTAGACAAGGTCAGACAGATATATCAGGGTTACACGCTGCTATTGCAAACAAATGCTCCAAATTAAACTTCAAACGAACAGGTTAGAAAAATATGTGACGATAAACAATCAGCGGGGTTGCCATTTGCCAAAACTGTCATCTGAATTTGAAGATATCAGGAAAATATATAGTAATAAATAAAAATTTTAATGAACGTCATTCGATTTGTTTAAAGGCAATCTAGAACAACGTTTTATTATGTATAAATATTAAGGTTCGAGGTATTTAAAACCCATCGCCCTCTCCGAGTTAAATCTAACAACGCCAGTTAGCTATTTGTCATTGTCATTTGTTATTTTGCAAACTGAGAGTAGGGGGGGGGGGAGTCTAATGCGAGGTTATCTTCTTCTTCGTTTACAGACGTCATAAAAAAATAATAAGACTCGGCTAATACTTTAGAATCTTGGAATAAGGTACTTATTGTATACTTTTAGTTTTTAGTGAATTCTCATTATTATTTACTCTTCATGTCGTATATGGAAAATTTGAGCTAAATGAAACTACATAATATCATGGAGTAGTTTAAATTATACCAATAAACAGATGTGTAAATTATTACAATTTTAATTTCAAAATTTTGTATTGGTTACATTTATTTAATTCATTTTCAAAAATGATGGATAAAGCAATAAAAAATAAATGTTGAAAAGGGTTTAGAAGCAGCAAGTGTGTTATGGTAGCGAATTTTCGTAAAAATATTCAAAATGTGATAATTCAATTTCCCATTAAACTAGAATCTTCAGTTTTGATACATACTAAAACCTATATAAAAGCAGTGTGGGTGCTAAATTTAAAAAATGACACAATGAGCTTCACAAGCAACGACAAATTTGTTTTAGAAAACTATTTTTGTAATTTTGTTTGCAGAAACTGTTTCGATTGAGTGGACTAAAACGGATCATCCAAGCGACTAATACAGAAAAATACCTGTCACGTTTATAATTTGGCAGGTACATTCGGTTTGTAACAAAAAATTAAATTTTCGGTTAATGAGCAGATTAGCACACGGGGACCTTTTAGAAGAAAAAAATCAGAAACATGCTTAGATCTTCTTCTGGATGCCCCAAAACACAAGAAGAATTTCTAGCAAACAGCCCACAAGAAAGTTGCGGGACCAAGAGTGAATAGGGGTGCTGGGCGGAGAAGAATATAAAATGGAAATGTGAGCGGAAAGCGCGAAAGAAACAGCTTACTTGGACCTCTTTAAGCTGCCTTTATCCCATTTTGCAACTATACCTCCTTAAAATCCTGTTTACTGCACGCAGAACCTATATATTCACCGCAGGTCTCGTAACTTTCTTAGCGGGTGTTCCAAAGGAATTTTTCTTGTTTACATTGTTCTTGTGTATGCATTGAGGGTGATTGTAGGCATGTAGAAGGGGATGGAGAACCCCGCGACGAAGCAGCGAACCAAGATTTGCAATTTATGCTTTAATTATTATCTCATTTCATTTTTTTTAAAATATTTTTCCAAAAATGATTTCGAGGTTGCCTTGTTTATCAGTCTTATATAGTAAGCTGCAATATTCGATCATTTTCAAAATTATGAGTGTTTGAAAGGGCCTGGGTGCAGCAAGTATGTTATGGTAGAAAATTTTCGTAAAAATATTTCAAATCCGATACCTCAATAAATTTCCCATTAAGCTAGAATCTTCAATCCTGAACCATAGTAACACCTATGTAAACGCACTGTGGGTACTAAATTAACGAAAAATAACATAATGAGCTTCGCGGATAACTACAAATTTGTTTTAAAAAACCTATTTTGTTGTTAATTGTTTGCAAAAACTGGATGGGTTGACTAAAACAAACCATCCAAGCAATTAATAAGGAAAATACCTGCCATATTTATAATTTGACAGGTACATTCCCTTTGTAAATATTTTTTTTTTCTGAAAAACTTTTGTAACTTTAATGAAATTTGTAACACAATTTTTAAAGACACATGCAGTACATACATATTATGTCTAAGACCAAATTTTAATTTTTTAGCTCCATATATAATATAAATTTTTTCAAATAATCGCTAACTGGGACTCTAGAACCGATCTCCAAGGTCTCCTAAAATTTAAAGAATTAGTTTTGATAATATCTTACTAATAGTGTACAATTCTTGAAAATTCACTACTATAACGCACTTGCTGCGTCCCGAATTTTTTAAATTTCTACACATTTTGTGGATGATATTGATAAGGTACACATTATTTGTTTGATGCTTAGCAAAAATGCTGGATTAATTATTATAGAAAGTACTGAAATTGTTTTTCATGCACAAGTTGGCAGTGTCCGAGATGCGAATAAACACTTCCAGTGGTCCGTTGAATGATATCGGGAGAAATAGGTAATCTTATTTAGCTCTTATCCTTGTTTTCAAATCGTCGGTTCATGTAGACCTTACTTTTCATATACCCACCAGTACGCCTACCAAACTGGCAAATCTACTGAGTTAGCGCTCAATAACCTCGTCGAGAAGATCACACACTCCCTGGATAACGGGGAGGTGGCGGTGGCTGCATTTCTCGACATAGAAGGAGCATTCAACAATGCATTACCTATCTCCCTCTACAAAGCCACTATCGCTAGAGGGGTGGAACCTACCATTTGTGGCTGGATCGGAAGCATGCTGCATAATCGGACCATTATTACCTCGTTGCGGGGGGAGGTGGTCGGCTTCAGGGCTGCGAGGGGTTGCTCTCAGGGGGGAGTTCTATCCCCCCTGCTGTGGTCTCTCCTCGGGCTGTGGGAGGTTGAGGTCCAGGCGTATGCTGATGATCTAGTCATAATGGTTACGGGCAAATATGAGGAGGAACTAACAAGTACTCTTCAGGAGACACTAAATGTAGTGAGTGATTGGTGCCGGAGGGAACATATGTCTGTGAATCCCCGCAAAACGATCATTGCTCCATTTACCAGAAGAAGAAGATTGGACAAATTAAAACCACCTATTCTTATGGGGGAAACGATTCCATTCTCGGAACAAGCAGAATATCTAGGGGTTACCCTAGATAAGAAGCTCAACTGGGATATACAGTTAGAAAATGTAATCCGCAGGGCTAAACTGTCCCTGTGGACATGCCGGAGAATCTGTGGAAACAACTGGGGAACAAACCCCCAACATATGTACTGGCTCTATGTAGTGGTTATCAGACCAATGATAACATATGGAGCCATAGTTTGGTGGCCTAAGGCACTTCGTGGTATCGCGAGGGCCAAACTGGCTCATCTACAGAGACAAGCTTGTCTGATGATAACGGGAGCGATAAGCACCGCACCATCAGCCGCTCTGGAGGTCCTCCTTAATATTCCACCTCTTCACATATGGTTGGAGAGGGTGACGAGGTGGACAATGTACAGACTAAAACAAACGGCAGGCAGCATGCCGAAGGTAGTCAGTCTGGGAGGGTCCGGACTCCTTGATGACATTGATGGTCACGGGATTCTGGGAATGGTCTGAGACTTGATGCCTACAAAGATCAGTATAGATCTGTCTTTCAAGACCGTCCTCCCGGAAAGGGAGGACTGGGAGAGAAATCAAACGACCCTATTGAGAGCCGATCTCTGCTGGTACTCTAACGGCTCCAAAACCAATATGGGAGTAGGAGCCGGCGCATATGGGGGCAGCACCGATGCTAGACTTTCAGTTAGCCTCGGTAAGTACGCAACCATACACCGGGCAGAAGTGTATGCCATCGAGATGTGTGCAAGGGAAAGTATAAAAAGCCAGTGCACACACAAATCTATAAAGATATATGCAGATAGCCAAGCTGCAATAAAGGCTCTTGGTGCCTACCAGTGTAATTTCAAAAACGGTATGGAGTTGTAAATCTGCCCTTAACGAATTGGGCAGCTGTAATGAGTTGTCGCTGGTCTGGATATCGGGTCACTCGGACCATGATGGCAATGTTGCGGCCGACGCGCTTGCCAGGAGTGGGGCCCAGAGAGACTTTTTCCGACCAGAACCGGTGCTGGGGATAACATATTTCACAGCGAAACGCACCTTAAAGACCTGGACAGAGAGAATGTCAATCCAATATTGGCAAAATCTTTCAGGATTAGCCCACTCTAAGGCCTTCATAAATGGCCTATCTGAGTCAAGGGCTAAAAAAACTTCTAGAGTTAAACAGACAACAACTGAGTACTCTAGTAGACCTGTATACAGGACACTGCCGCTTGCGCCATCACATGCACCGTATTGGGATCGGTCAGGAGACCGAGTGCCGGCTGTGTATGGAGAGTGACGAGACAGCAGAGCACGTGCTGTGTTCCTGTCCGGCAGCGGACAGGACTAGATACCTGCTCTTTGGCAAGATAAAGCTTGCTCCGGAGGATCTAGATCAACTTTCGCCCACAAAGATTATCGACCTCTGTAGGAGGCTGGCTTTGTTGGGAGAAATTTAGACTTTTGGCGTGAGCCACAATAGACCGTATGGTCGCGGTGGAGGGACCGATATGGCCCACTCACATACAAACCTAACCTAACCTACTTTTCAAGTGGTTCTGCAAAAAAGTCCTGTTGCGACATATCAGGTAATCTGGGTGGTCATTTAAATGACTCGTCTGCAGCCCATCCATTTATTATGAAAAACTTAATCAAGGAGGCGACAAACTGCTACACCGAACTGTGGTTGTATGCCGTCCCGCTGAAACCAAAGATTATGTCTTGGATTGTCATTGTTATTTTGATTTGGTAACATGCAGGCTAGGGCAGGAATACATACATAAGACTTCGCACTAAGGTTTTCTTCCAATAAATAGGGACCAATGACTGTTTATAATTTCTTCCCAAACATAAATTTTTCGAGGTCACAGAATATGATTTTTCTGAGTCCAGTCTGGATTCTCTCGTTACCAGTTGCGAGAATTATGACGATTAACCGGACCATACATATAAAACTGCGTATATCACTTCTATGAAAATTCGCTATGAAAACGCCGTTGTCGCCTCCAGACTTTTATTTATTTGACAGTAGTAATCCATGGCTTAGTTAAACTCTGTTTTAGGAAATATGCATACTAAAGTTGTAGTTTATTGATTGGGAGAAAATTAGTTTTTACAATTTCAAGAAAGCTGATGAAAGTGCGTTACCACAACGCATTTGCTGCATTACTACCAGTTGTATACAGGGTGTCCCAAACTGGATGGGAATGTATTGTTATCTTCGTTATTATTAGAGATAGGGAGACGGTTAAATTAGCAATGTTTTGTAGAATTTCATGTTCGTTCCAAATATGACTTGTATTTTGCCCTGCCTCTTTTCGTTTTCGAGTTATTTTGGGAAAAAAAATGTCGATTTCTTTTTTCTTCAATATCTACGTAGGCGTTGATCTGACATGTCTAAGACGTGTACATTATCAGGACACTTTTTACAGAGTAATCTTTTTGTGCTATTCTCAACATTAAATTGTCATTTGTTTTTGAGCTACATGCAGCAACGTTTGTTTTTATTATGGCAGCCATATTGGATTTTTTGCTCATGTGATAGCCTGCGAAAAGAGCTTTCCAATGATGTACAACATGCTTTAGAAATCTAGTAATTGCACTGACAATTTTGAGTAAAACCGTTTTGAGGATAGTAGGCTATGAAATCCAATACCAAAAAACAAATGACAAAAAAAGTGTTCAAAAAGCAGTAGGCCATGGAGTCTAACAATAGACTTCTACTTTTAACATAATTTTCCGTACTAATTCACGATAAAAAAAAAGGAACTTTGAGCACACCAATGAATCGGCCCATTATAACAAATGATATTTTACATTACAACATTATCCTAAAAAATTGTTATAATTTAATTAAATAGGTAAACCTAGTAAATAACTAATTTTACTAACATAACTCAATAAAAAGCAGATTAATAATTTGCGAAGACGCATTTGAAAATTGTTTGATTTTTAAACGTAAGTCAACTGAAAAACAACAGATGAAAGGTTGCTATGGATATAACACTATCGCGACAATTAAGAATACTGTCGTTCTTAATTAAGTATCTGTACAATTTGAGGTGTATTTAATACGTTGCTTAAAATTTTGTACTAAATACTTTTTTTGAAGCTAGAGAGTTCAGTTTTAATGCTTGGTATACTCCGTATATTCGAAATTTGCGTATTTGGTTAAAATGTCTTTGATATTCAAACAAGCAGCAAGTGGGTTATGTTAGTGAATTTTTATGAAAATGTTTTTAACAGCAAATAGATCGCTTTGATGCAAATATGCATCAAATTTGGTTACCGGTATAACCTTTATAGTAGAAACAATGTGCCATATTTTATCAAAATAACTTTTGTTTCAAAATGTACAAAAATTTTCCTAAAATAAAGTTTAAATATTGCCGAGAAAACTGGTTCCCTAGACAACGAACCTTAGGTTAATTAATAGCAAATAGAGTTATTGAAATTTGAAGCATCTAACGAAAATTTGCTACGAAAAGACACGTACTGCGTCTCCAATTTTTTCTTAGAAACATGCATCACATTTCGATGAGAAATGCAAAAATGCAATAACATAAGATGTTCGAAAAAAAATTGTGTCACCAACGACTTATGGGCCATCCTGTACCTCTCAAAATAATTTCGGGAGATGCAACCCAAGACACCCTATAATTAACGTATAAAATGTTTTCTCACACCTTGTATAATAACGACTATATTGAGCTTTACCGTAGAAATGCGTCAACTTGTATATCTGTAAACAGATAAAACCTTGAACTAGATCCGGATATGGATTCTAGGGGACCTAGTTTACATTCATTTGAAGAAATCTAATTAAAATTTAAAAGTGGCGGTCTCCTCATTAGCGAATTTTTTCTACGAAAATTAGCTTTAAAGTATAGACCGATGAACCATACACTTAACTAAAACTACTGCCAACGCATCAGAGAAAGGGTATATTTAAAATGAATTTTCTGGAAGTAGTTTAATAAAATGTAGGGCAATGACGGTTGAAGCTGAAACTTAAGGGTTTGTAAAACATTCTTTTTGGAATATTTTCTTGACATAACCCGTACTTGTTTCAGGTTCTTTACCTAAATGTTACCAATTTTGACGTTTCAAATCGCGACTTTAAGGAAAACCACAAATTTTTCTCTTTAAATGCTTATAACTTTTTTATCTTTTAACACATAAACTTAGATTTTGGTATATGGTTTATCTTTTATGATACAATCTGGCGTACCAAATTTGCTTGCCATTACTTTGTTATTTACGGATTACGGATCACAAAAATTTTCCGAAATACACAAAATTTTCCGGTAAAACCTGTGCTGATTTTCCTGGATAACTAACTTATCCAAGCCACTTGCAAATAGAAGGTGCTTACCAATTGTTATCAAAAGCGACCCATTATTCTTTGAGCTATGGGTGTGACACTTATACACAAATATATATATATATATATATATATATATATATATATATATATATATATATATATATATACAAAATTGAAACTGACCCCGGATATGTGCTCTAGGGGTCCTAGTGAGCGGTCATTTGAATAAATTTTTTCAAAATTCTAAAGTCGATATCTCCTCATTAGTTAATTTTTAAAAGAAAATTCACTAAAGTACAAAAATTTTACGGAAGAATATTCAAAATTTTTCCGGCAAAACTAATCGGAGTTTCCTGGCTAACACTTGTCCAAGTCATTTATCAAAAAACACGGCTGTCAAGTTTAATTAAAATCGGTTAATAATGTTTTGAGTTATCGTTTATATATACATATTTTATAAAAAATAGTGCTGCAAATGGAATCATAACTTCCACATACCTGTGATAGTTTATTCAGTGCCCATGACTTGACTACAAAGAAAATATTTGTATTTCTGTACGCATAAACTTCTGAAACGTTATATTACTCGAGTTTTAACAAAAAAATATATAAATTTCACCAATTCACCCCCCATTCATCCACTACCCACTGGAGCAAATTTTAACTACAAACAATATCAACCGTTCGTTTGTCGGGTGCTCCCTTTATACCCAATTTGAAAATGATATCTCAAATCGTGCGAAAGTTATTGCGCCTACTAACAGACAGACATACAGGCCGACAGACTGCTCGCCCGACCGACCGACAGATAAAAAAAATTCGTTCCAAAATCAAGTTTTCTGTATGATGAGGCTTTTTACCTTGTTTTATCAAAAAAAATTCGAAATTTCTGTCACCGATATTCCACTCCCACAATATCAACCCCTAATTTAATTTACCGCAGAATGCCAGATGTTTGATGAAATTAAAAGTTTTCTAATAAATAAACCCTAAAACGTTATATTACTCGAGTTTTAATGAAAAACAGTCAATTTTCACAAAATCACCCCCATTCATCCCCTACCCTCTAGAGCGATTTTACCCGAAAACAATCCGAACCGTGAGTTTGTCGGGTGCTAACTTTATACCAAATTTGAAGACGATATCTCAATTCGTTCTAAAGTTATGGTGGCTACAAGCAGACAGACACGCAGACCGACAGACAAAAAAAATTTTGGTTCCCAAATGATGTTTTCTATAGGTTTTGACCCATTTCCCGACGATTAAGTGAAAAAAATTTGTG
Organism: Tillus elongatus; assembly: GCA_964006375.1. Classification (NCBI taxonomy): domain Eukaryota; kingdom Metazoa; phylum Arthropoda; class Insecta; order Coleoptera; family Cleridae; genus Tillus; species Tillus elongatus. Next base: position 65,696,007 of record OZ023262.1, on the reverse strand, counting down.
AATTTTTTGTCGCCGAAGCGATACTTCCACACGTAACGATGTGGAAGAAATAACACTGATCACGGATATGGGTTCTAGGGGGCCTTGCTTGTGCTTATTTAGAAGATTTTCTTTCAAAGGTCAAAGATCTGGATCTCACAAGCAATTTTTTGCACACTAATTCGCTAAAAATACAAAGTTGCAAAGTGGTTTTTTTTTAGTGAATTTTCTTTAAAAAATTCACTAATGAGGAGAACTTGACTTTTGAATTTTGAAAAACACATATCCGGGGTCAGTTTCAATTTTTATATGTTTATATATATATATATATATATATATATATATATATATATATATATATATATATATATATGTATATATATATATATATATATATATATATATATATATATATATATATATATATATATATACATAAATATATATATATATATATATATATATATATATATATATATATATATATATATATATATATATATATATATATATATATATCACACCGATAACTCAAAAAATATTGGGCCGATTTTGATTAAATTTCGTGAATAAATTCCTTTGCAAATGGCTTGGATAAGTTCGTTAGCCAGAAAAATCTGCCAAGGTTTTCCCGGAAAATTTTGTGTTTTCTTTCAAAAAAAAATTATATCTCCGGAATTAACAAAGTAAGGGCAACCACGGTACACGGGTTTATGTTCTTATAGGTAAGTTACCCACCAGAATTTAGCCCTGTAGCTCAAAAGACAAAAAAGTTATAGGCAATTAAAGAAAAATAAATTGGGGTTTTCCTCAAAACGTCAAAGTTGCGATTTAAAATGTGAAAATTGGCAACATTTAGGCAAAGAACTTGAATCTAATACGGGCTATGGAAATAAAATGTCTCAAGAAGGATGTTTTACAAACCCTGAAGGCTTAGTTTCAACCGTCATTGTCCTTCATTTTACTAAAATATTTCCAGAAAATTCATTTCAAACAGACCCTTTCTCTGATGCTTGGCAGTAGTCTTAGCTATAGAGTTTATCGTTTAATGGTATACAATTTTTGTCGAATTTTCGTAAAAAATCAATAAAGTTCAATATATCCGTTATTATACAAGATATGAAAAAAAATTTGTATATATTAATTATAGGGTGTCTTAAGCTACATCTTAAAAAAATATATCTACAATCACAGGGTGGCCCATAAGTCGTTGGTGATACAAATTTTCTTTTTTTTTTAAATCAAACACGCCTTATGTAATCAAACACGCCTTATGTTATTACATTTTTGCATTTTCCTATGAAGTATAATGCATGTTTGTAAGAAAAAAAATCTGAACGCAGCAAGTGCGTTATGGTAGCGAACTTTATTTGTTTATGTAGAAATCATTGTTTGTGGAATCTTTGTAAAATTCTGGTAATTAGTAATGTTTAATAAGTTATTGTAAAAAAAATGTTTTTGGATTTTCGCAAAAAAGTTGTTTACAATTTTTTTTGGAAGTTTTGTCGAAAAGCTTTTTGTAAATAATTATATCTTGGTAGGTGGCTAAATACCTTGAAGAAGTTCGTTGGCCAGGAAAATCGGGCCAGTTTTTCGGATATATTTTAAATTAGTTTTTGAAAAATATTTGCCCTTTTTCCAACAACAAAGTTATTTTGATAAAATGTGGTACATTGTTCCCACTATAGAGGTTATACTGGTAACCAAATTTGATGCCTGCTTTTCTTTAAAAAAAAGATATATTTGTTATAAAAAACATTTTTATGAAAATTCACTACCATAACGCACTTGCTGCGTCCAGAGTTTTTAAATCTCTGAGAATATAATTGACAAGCCCTTAAAAAGTTACAATAGGATGATTTTAACTGTAGGGCAAATGAAGTTACAGGGCCTCTTGTAAAAATAGCGAGTTTCCAGTTTCTTCTCGGTTTAATAAAAACTCTACCTACATCGAAAAAAAATTTCAAAACATAATTCTACGTTATATTCGAAAACATAATTGGAAAATAATTTTTTCAATCTTCTTTTGCACAACAGCAATAAACATTTAGTTACTTCTTTTAAGCGAATCCAGTAGTACAGGTGCATTGACATAAAAGTGGCAATCTGGAAAGAAACGGTGGCTGAAAGCGCGGAAGCTTTCCAAGCTACCTCTCGAAACTCGCCGTACCCTATGCAAATGTAATAAGCATAAAAGCCGTCGCTTAATCTGGCAATCAAGCCATGCTCTGAATAAAGCATTCCGGTTATCCGCATACGCCTAATGCTCGTCTACTGCCTGATGTATTCAATTCTTTCAGTAAATAGAGCAAGTGTCCATAGATATGACAGTTATTAGGTTATTAACGTAATTAAATGAATATCTCCTGATCGATCTTTGTTATGATTAGATACTCTAGTAATTTTAGTAATTGCATGAAGAATATTCACTCATAGAGGAGTATCGATGGTAAGACTTTTCGAAAATTTCCTCAATTAAGCAATTAATTTATATATATATATATATATATATATATATATATATATATATATATATATATATATATATATATATATATATATATATATATATATATATGTCTCTGTGTGTGTGTCCAACTGATAAATAAACAAATACTTGACCAATCGAAACCAAATTTAGCAGTTCCCTTCATCTTATTGGATGAGTTCGGCAGACTGTTTTGGCACTCAAATACTTTTTGAAGACGCAATATATTTTAAATTACTGGAAACTAAAACTTTACATACACTTAAATATTGTATAACTAGTCTTATCTATCGAATATGAGCTCAATTGGTTCAGTAAATAATCTACGACCTGACCTAATATTACGTTTGAATGGATGCATATAATGTTAGACAAGGTCAAACAGATATATCCGGGTTCGGCTGACATTGAAAACAAAATCTTCAAATCAAATTTTAAGCTGACAGGCTACAAAAATATGACACAATAAACAATCAGCGGGGTTGCCATTTGTCACAATTTCCATCTGAACCGAAGTATATCAGGTAAAGAAATAAACATTTTAATGAAATTGTGTGTTTTTTTTCTTTAACGTTGGTCTATTTCCGCGACCATTGCAAATCACCTCACTATCCTGGAAATTTTGCCGAACCCCCGTCTTTATGCAGGGAGCGTAAGGATCTTTAACGTGACCAACATCGCACGGACACGGCACCGACGGCTTTACGCCCCCTTCGAAAGGCGGAACGTGCAGACATTTGAGTTGCTCAACTACAATGCCACAGCCTCAGTTGCTGTTAATGTTACAGCATATATTGAAAAAGTGAACGGAGAACCCTAGGATCGAACCTGGTACCCTTTGGTTCAGAGCCGCACGTTCTTACCACTAAACCACGGAGGCTCTAAATGAAATCGATTCAATTTGTTTAAAAGCAATCTAGAACTACGTTTTATAATGTAAAAATTTCAAGCCTTCAATTCTACACGGTATTTGAAAGCCACTTCCCGCTTTTGGTCTCATCTGACAACACTACCTAGCTATTTGACATTTGTTGTTATTATTCTACTAAGCAGCAGTGACAAACTACAAACATTTTTATATCTTTGGAAATAATAAGTAAGAAGTAATGGCAACCAAATTTGGTCCGCGTGTTGGTATTATAAAAAGTTCACCATGTAACAAAATTTAGGTCTGTCAGTTAAAAGACAAAAACTCAAGACGCAGCAAGTGCGTTATGATAGCGAATTTTCATTAGATGCTTTAAATTTGAATAGCTTAATTTGCTATTAACCTATCAACCTATAAGGTTAAGCAAGAAATCAGTTTTTTCGGGAATACTTTTACTTTCGGAAATGTTTGTACATTTTCGAACAATAAGGTTATTTTGATGAAACATGGCACATTGTTTCTACTATATATGTTATACTGGTTACCAAATTTGATGCCTGCTTTTAAAATAAAACACACATATCTGCTATTAAAAAATATTTTTATGAAAATTCACTACCATAACGCACTTGCTGCGTCCAGAGTTTTTTAAATCGAACACCTCTTATATTATTGTATGTTTGCATTTTCCATCGAATTATAATGCCTGTTCGCAAAAAAAAATATTTGATAGTATTTATCGTTTTCGAGTTATTTCAATTGTTTGACATTTTTGGCGTTTTTACCAATATATAGCAGAGTCCCATGAAAATGACGCATTCAGATAGGTTTTCGTTTATATTATTCGTGAAAAAAATTGAGGTCCTCTATACAACCTTTTTTTTGTGTTTCCGCGAATTCGGAATTGTTGGTTAGATTTTTGTGAAATCTTTTTTTTTTTTTTTAATTTCAACAACACACCACGAGGGCTTACAGCCTAAATACTATCGTACCGTGGGTGTTGACAAGGAGGAAAGAGGCAGCTTGTTAATTCTGGACTTGAAGGTTTGGAGGTTCGGAGGAGAAGGAAAAACATGTGCCGGCAAGGAATTCCACAACTTGGAAGTCCTCGGGACAAAAGAGCGGGCATAACAAGATGTTCTATGTCTGGTGACCTGGACAGTAAAAGGGTGCATTCGCTCTGTTCCCCTAGTGGATCTGTTGGGGGCGGCAGGTGGGGGAACTATGGAGGAAAGCTCCTCTGAGCAGTGCCCGTGCAGATATCTATAAAAGAGAGAGAGGTCACCAACGGCCCGTCGGTGGGCAAGGGATGGCAGCCTTTGGGTGAGGGTAGGGTCACCGATGAGACGTATAGCTCTCTTTTGAATGGAGTCCAGGATAGCGAGTGTAGAAGCGGCAGCGGCACCCCAGATGTGGGAGCAGTATTCAAGGTTTGGCCTTATTTGTGAAGTATATAAGGTATAGAGATTAGCTGGTGAAAAGTATTTGCGAGCCCGAAAGAGGAAACCTAATTTCTTAGCAGCCGCTTCTGCAATTGATGTGACATGTTGGTGCCAATTAAGATTTCGATCCACAGAAATGCCAACAAGAGAAAAGGACTCATTACTTTGAATAACTTGGTTGTTTATTGTGATGGGTCTAGTGCTGGTGTATCTCTTGTGAGAAAGAAAGCAAGACTTAGTTTTGGTGGGGTTGAATTGTACAAGATTTCTACTTCCCCAGTCTAATATTATTTGGAGATCCATGGATACAGAACCCTCCATAAGTCTGCGATCCTCATCTAATTGGGCTAAAGGGACAGGCTTAGAATATTGTATATTTGAATGGAGGGTGCTGTCGTCCGCGTAGCTGTGAACTGGGTTGGATGTGCTCGAGAGGAGGTCATTGATGTGGAGAAGAAACAAAGTAGGGGCTAAAGCTGAACCTTGAGGAACTCCTGCATTAATTGGATACAGTTTAGAGGAATGGCCATCCACAATAACAGATATGCTCCTGTTGGAGAGGAAATTTGCTGTCCACATACAAAGTTTTGGTGGTAGGCCATAGGCCGGAAGTTTATTAAGCAGCGCTGCGTGCCAGACCTGGTCGAATGCTTTGGATATGTCTAGAGCAACAATCTGGGATTCACCGTGTTGTTCCATAGACTTGTTCCAATAATGGGTGACAAAGGAAAGGAGGTCGGCAGTCGATCTGCGCTGACGGAATCCATACTGCCTGTCGTGGATTAGACTCTGTTTTTCAAGAAATTTTAGTAATTCGGTGTTTATATACTTTTCAATCACTTTAGAGACGACTGAAAGGAGAGAAATGGGCCTGTAGTTGCTGGGAAGCGCTTTGGATCCTTTCTTGGGGATGGGTTGTACTCGAGCAGTTTTCCAGTTACTAGGGAATATGCCTTTATTATAAGATATCTGAAACAGACGAGTCAGGACAGGAGCAAGCTCTGGTGCGCATTTTTTGAGAACAATTGCTGGGATCTCGTCAAGGCCAGAGGCTTTCCTGGTATTGAGAGAAGAGAGCATCTTTCGTACCTTTTTGGTTTTGAAAATGATATCCGTCATTTTATGCGCGACATTGGGGACTGTTGGTGGTTGAACATTTGGAGGTGGGTTGAGAGTAGAATTGCCGGCGAACAACGAAGCAAAAAGTTCAGCCTTGCCCAGGGCGGTAGAAACAATTTCATCCCCTGAGACAAGAGGTGGGAACGTGCTTTTGCAGAAATTATTCCCAATAGATTTAGCAAGAGTCCAGAAGGGTTTGCCGCCGTTGGAGCTTAAGAGGACTTTGTTTTTGATGTGGTTATTAAACGAGTTTTTTGCCTCAGAAAGAATGCGGACATAGCGGTTTCTTGCGTCGTTAAATGCTTGACGATTTTCTTGACTGGGATTGTGTAGAAGCGTTTTGTGAGCTTTGACCTTTTCAAGTCTGGCCTTGTCACAGGATTTAGAGAACCAGGGCTTTTGAGTGACTGAAGAGGTTTTCTGTGTACGTGGGATAAATAATTCCATGCCAGCTTGGATAATTTCGGTGACGTTTTGTGAGATATCGGAGGGGTCAGGATGAGAGAAGCAGACAGACGCCCATGGAAACGAGGAAAAGTAATCCCGCATTTCGTCCCAGTTTGCGGAGTTGTAGTGCCAAACGATACGTGGGTGTGATGACTGTGTGACCTTGGAGTGCATTGCGCAGGAAGCAGTGACCATGCCGTGGTCTGAGCGCCCAAGGGGGGCGGTGACTGATATCTTATAGCATTCAGGTTTTGTAGTAAGAAGGAGATCCAAGGGATTTGAGCTGTGTGTTGGGATACGAGGAAAGTAAGTAGGTTGCTGAACCATATTGGCTAAAGAATTGCTGACTGCAAAGGCCTCCGCTGCTCTCCCTTGTGGATCGGTTTGGTAATTAATAATAAATATTCACTAAGTTATTGTAATTTTTTTTCGGATTTTCATAAAAAAAATTGTCGACATGGCCGTATGAGGCCAAAAATGAAATATAACAAAAAAGTTTGTCGAAAAGCTTTTTGTTAATAATTATATCTTGATAGGTGGGTAACGTAAAGACGTTCGTTGACCAATCGGATCAGTTCTTTTCGGGTACATTTTAAGTTTATTTTCGGAGAATTGGTGTAGTTTTGCAAACAATAAAGTTATCTGGATGAAATATGGTACATTGTTTTTTCTATATAGGTTAAACTGATAATCAAACTGGATGCCTGCTTTCATGTAAAGAAAAATACTTGCTATTAAAACATTTTGAAGAAAATTCACTACCATAAGGCATTTGCTGCATCCAGACTTTTATAGTAAATCGATTATTACATTTTTCTTTAAGTAACAATAATATAGCAAATAATTGGGGTATATTAAGAACGTGGCTGAATATAACGGATACACTGCTTGAACCTTGCAAAACAGAGAGCGGAAAAAACTTTGTTTGCCTATTATTTGAACCGCGAATCACGAGGGGGATCTTTAAGCTAGCCAATTTGCAATTAATATTCTCGACAAGAGATACTTAAAAAACTTGCTAGGTAACCTAGAAGACAGCGATTGTGATGCTAAAATGTGGGGTTAATCTTAGATATGAGATATGTCGGGCAAACAAAAATATCTATTGAAATTAGATTTAAAGCAGATTTGATACAACTGATATACGGTACTATCGATACATCTTGCGCGGCCCGAGATATTTGGGATAATAATCACCACGTAGTTAAAGAGAACCAAAAATTAATTAAAAATGTTAGTCAAGCAGGACAACTAAACGTTTTCAAAAGTAAATGTATCACAAAATCTAATATTAGTAATAACAGTTGTATGAATTCGGCACCGCCGCTTATGTGCAGTTTATTGATTGGCCACTTTACAAGAGATGCTGACAATAAGAGTGTGGGAATGATGATAACCGAATTCGGGTAGAGGGAATTTCCGGTAAACAAGCAGTGAAAGTTTGTTTGTTTCAACCACCCACAATCGTCTGGGCCGAGTACCTGCACATAATATAAACACAGTTTTAGTCGTGAAACGTTTAGAATTTTTCATTCTCTGATGACGTTTAATTAGTGAAATAATCGTCATGTTATTAAAATATGTTGTGGTAATTTTGGTTCTTCAAGTGTACTTATCAGTCCTCGTCACAGGTTCCAATCTTCATTTAGTACAGTGGTGCTTATTCATGCACGGCGTGACTTAAAGACGGTTTGCACCCCACTTCCCTTCCTTCTCATCCTTACCGTCAGGTCAACCTATTTCAGGAAGAGCAGGAGGGCAAGTACTGCTTTATTGTGACCTATAGTCTAGCATTCTTCATTGTTTACAAATTATATACAGTCCATTAGTTATACAAAGCCAAGTGGAATTCACACAAATCTAGAAATATACTTGTTATTGTACGATTAACCTGATTAGCTGTTTACTTCTGCATCACTGTGTTTATGGAAAAATCGGAATGATGCTTAAATATAATCTTAATTTAATTTTAGAACCATATGAAGGTTACAACTAGAGGAATTAGTTGCCGAGACTCCATAGATCATGTGTTCCTCAAAATGAAACATAAATAAACATTATTTAATACCGCATGTGTTTACACAAGCACATACCAAGAGAGACCATGAAACATTTCCTGACAAAGCCTTGAAAACTTTCAATATTATAAAAGAGCTCACAGCCTTAATTATTGATTGGCATGACCTAGGTTACCCTATAACATACGTTTTTAGTCAATTTTCTTAAAAAAATTCACCAATAAGGAGATAGCGCCATTTGAATTTTGACAAAATTTCTTCAAATGTGAGTGAACTAAGCCCCCTAGAACACATCAGTCTGTCGGTCAGTCATACATATATATATATATATATATATATATATATATATATATATATATATATATATATATATATATATATATATACAAGCTGTCGAACATAGACCGCACATTAGAAATATATCAGCTATTGATAATAGCTGAATTCTAAAAGTTGGTACAACGACATATTCATGGATGCTCTATCGATATAAGATAACAGCGTCATTCTGTCGTTATACCGAATGTCGCCATCAACTTTGTTATTTCTAATGGAATATCCTATATGTGATTACATTTTTGAATTCTGCACAAAATTCTAGACCGATTTTGTAAAAGGTTAGATATGTCACGAGGTCATAGTTTTTGAGTTATGGACAATTTTCCAACAATTTTGACATATGGAGTTAATTTTGAAAACGTCGTACCTATCACATTATGTTATAATGCATTTTGTACTTTTGCACACGATTTCGCAATATGACAGTGTATCAAGACGTCGAAGCAGAATCTAACATACATCGCCCATTAGAAATATATCAGCTATTGATAATAGCTGAACTCTGAAAGTTGGTACAGCGACATATCCATGGATGATCTATCGATCTAAGGTAACAGCGTCATTCTGTCGCTTCCGGTTATACCGGATGTCGCCATCAAGTTTGTTATTTCTAATGGAACATCCTATATGTTATTACATTTTTGAATTCTGAACACAATTCTAGACTGATTTTGTAAAAGGTTAGATATGTCACGAGGTCATAGTTTTTGAGTTATGGCCAATTTTCCAACAATTTTGACATGTGGTCAATTTTGAAAACGTCGTACCTATCACATAATGTTATAATGCAGTTTGTACTTTTTCACACGATTTCGCAATATGACAGTATATCAAGACGTCGAAGCAGAATCTAAAAAAGGTTTACAGGATGTTCACAAATAAACTGTAATTTTTCATAAAGTTAAAATAGAATAAGAATTTTAAATGGAATACCTTAAACCCTGCATATTAATGTATTTAAATCGATGTAGAATCAAATTTCCTATAAAACATTTAGAAGGTTTCCTAAAGTTAACTCTTTTAATGATATTTGATACTTAAAGGTGGGCACCTACATATTTACGGAAGTAAAGAGTCCCTACTTTAATTACAAAGTAAAAATACGACCAGAGAAGAATTATTGTCTTAGTTGCTTATAATTTTTATTGTGGTGGGTGATTTAAAACAATATAATACATAAACAAAAGTACTTAAGCTGACTTACTTCACTAGTTTCAACTGCCAACCGCACCGATATTATAAAACAAAGCTGCCCATGGAATATAAAGTGTCAAAATTTATTTGTTTTTGACAATTTGTATTATTGTATGTAATCAATTCTCCACCAAGACGCCTGTTTTTCAATAAATTGTACTATATTCATGGCACAAAATAGACATGGTAATTATTAAAATTAAGATTATATTAATTTACCACTGATCCATGGTGAGTGCTATAAGTATCAGTGGAACTTGCAGAGTTTTTGCCGAAAGATCCCCATATATTGCTCCACTTGGAAGAAGAACAGTAAGAACATTGATCGAAAACTGCCAATATTTTAATTCTTTTGATCCGAAAATTGCAAAGAATGATTCCCCTCACAAACAACGCCGATTTGGAATTTACAGTTCTATAGCGAATTATCATGCGAATGCAAATGCATCGATACGCGATGCACAACGTGATCTAGGTGTATCTTGTATGACTGTACAACGGATTAGAAATTATAATCAAAAACTATTTGAATGCCAGCTTGCACAAAATTTACAAGTGGGTGATGTAGGCAGAAGAAAATATTTTTGTTAACTTTTACTAACCAAACACCAAGAAGACCATCAATTTTTGTCAAAAATAATTTGGACCGATGAATCTAAATTCACAAAAAATGGTTGCTTCACAAAATACAACTTCAATATTACCAGGAAATCTGGTCTTTCAATGAGTATTGTGCCATTAAACGTAATAGGTTATTGTGTGTTCGTATTTATAAAGGAAACCTAAATGGAGCTAGATACCGTAAAATTATAAGAACTCAACTAACGGTAGCTCTCGATAATCTACTTTTAGCTGAACTCCAGACATTCTGGTATCAGCATGACGCAACACTTGCCCATAACACAAGGGCTATAAACGCATTACTTGAAGATACGTTCAAGATAGTTGGATGAGTAACAATGGTCCACAGAGATATCCAACTCGTTCAGACATTAGGCTTTAAATTAAAACTAAGGCGTGAAATTCAAAATTTAACCCCACAGTTCGACCAACCTGACTTGTTGTCGACCGCGGAAACTATAAGAATGATTTATACACTTCACTGATACAGTTTACACAAAATAAACGCCAAAGTTAGACAATATAAATTTCTCAGTACAATACTACTTAAATAATAGAACAATATTTTGATACAATTTGGTCTGAAAATGGTACAATGTAACAGGTATTTGCAAGACAATTTTGCACACAGTAACAACACAATATTGGGTACAATTGAACAATTCTGTACACTTACAATATAAAAAAATTTGGGTGCAATAAAACAATTCTGCATACCTTACCAACAATAGCCAATTTTGTGTACAATAACAATATAAATCAATCAGGTTCACGATTTGACACAACCAGGACTTACTTTGACAATTATGTTTCATTTGTATTTAAATTACGTTCTAACCATGGCTTCATACGGGATGAATCAAATATTCCTTCGAAAGGAATTTGAGTAATCTGAAATCCCTCAATGTCACCAATAGCATATCTTTCACTTGGTAAAATTTTCTTGATATGTCATACGTTAATTATAGGGTGTCTTGGGCTGCAACTTATAAAATTATTTTGACAATCATAGAGTGGCCCATAAGTCGTTGGTGATCCCTACAAACTTTTTTCGAACACCCTTGTATTAATGCATTTTTTATCGAAATATGATGCACGTTTGTGAGAAAAAAATCGAGACGCAGTAACTGCGTTTTGGTAGCGAATTTTCATTAAATGCTTCAAACTTCAATAACTCAATTTGCTATTAACATAAGGTTTGTTGGCTAGGAAGCCAGTTTTTTCGGAAACCTTTTAAGTTTATTTTCGGAATTTATTCGGTACATATGCAAACAATAAGTTATTTCGCCAAAATATGGTACATTGTTTCTACTATATAGATTATACCGGTAACCAGATTGTTCCCTGCTTGCATTAAAGAGACATATCTACTATTAATTTTTTTTAATGAAAATTCACTTCCAGAACGCACTTGCTGCGTCCAGAATTTTTTACATGTGGGAAGCCATAAAAAATATTGTTCATTTAACTGCTCCCGTCACAAAAGAGATATGTAGAGAAGAGTACGCGAAGCATTTTCTAATTAGGTGCAGAATATATCCAAAAAGCCTTGTTATCAAGAGGGGGTAATTCGTAGTTCCAACTTTGATCGCTAATATCTACCGCTGGAGCAATGATATCGAACTGCGGTTTTCACTTGTGGTTTCAGTATTTTTATTATTCTACTGTGCTGTTATTGATATACCATTCTATTTGATTCTCTTCAGAAACACAACAACATAACCTAACTCTTCAAACAACGCCCTCTCTCGGTGAATGTAAGATAGGGAGGAAGCCTGGAATGAGCCCAGATGGTAGTTCAAGAAAATTATCTTTCAAAGAGTCCAAACTCACCAAGTTCCGTCGAGCTAAACCATAATAATTACCAATTGAAAAAATAAATATTCAACGACCCCCACCACTTTATTTTTGAAAATATCAAAAAGTATGCCAGTTAAAAATCACATCCGTTGCTCGGCCCTTACTCTCCGTGTAACAAAAGTACCACTTAATTGGCAAAAATGTGACGAAAGTCGCAATCTTCCGACCAGCAGTGGTTTCTACGTCCTCTAGCGGTGATTTTAGAAACTTAAATATAATTTCCAGCGATTTATCACGGCAACTTTCCTTATGAAAGTTTTTTTCCTGAAGTAGTACAGTGAACCGTTCCTGAAATATGGCCAACCACCATTTTAAGTTTCCATCCTGTACATATATCTTTTTTCACCAATTTATATCAACAGCACTCTTACTGCGCTACTAATATTTAATTAGCATTTTACGACCACTGACTCCTATTCAGCAGAAAATTATCTCAACTATTCCTCTGACTAAACTTTTGACGCTTTTACTAGACGTGTAACTCGTAAGTTTTTCTTTTTAGCGAATTTTTCGTAAAACGAAACACTGACTAATGAGGATATATATATATATATATATATATATATATATATATATATATATATATATATATATATATATATATATATATATCGTGTCGATTGCTCAAAAATAATGTGCCGATTTTGATGAAATTTAGTACATACCTTCCTTTTGTAAGTGGTTTGGATAAATTCGTTATCCAGGAAAATATGACCAGTTTTTCCGGGAAAATTTTTGTATCTCCGAAAATAACATTTATGACAATTCAATTTAGCATGTATATATATATATATATATATATATATATATATATATATATATATATATATATATATATATATATATATATATATATAATTCAGATCTCTAAGTTAACAGAAAAAAAAGTTATAGGCATTTTGAGAAAAAAAATTGGGTACCACTGGTGATCAGAGTAAAGCACAAGAACAAAATATTTTGTGTGACTAACAAAACCAATTAAATATTACATGCAATGGTTAAGTTTTCTTGGCGCAAAAAGGTCAAGAAGTAGCAGAAGAAATATTTTGAAACTTTTATAATTTCTCTTCTTAAAATGTGAAAGTCGCGATTTGAAACGTCAAAATTTGCACTTTTCACGAAATTGAAATAAATACGGATTATGTAGAAGATATGTAGTAATAAATGTGTTTTGCAAAGCCGTAAGTTTCAGCTTAAACTATCATTCTTCTTCATTTTACCAACATATTTTCGGAAAATCCATTTCAAATGGACCCTCTTTCTGATGCTTCGGCAGTAGTCTCAGTATAGAGTTTATGGTTTAATAGTCTATATTTTAGCAAACCCGTAAAACCAATATAGGGGGTCAGTTTCAGTTTTTGTCTGTTTACACATATACAAGGTGACGCATTTCTGCGGAAAAATTTGTTATGATACAAGATATGAGAAAAATGTATATACGTTAATTATACGGTGACTCGAGCTGCATCTTATAAACCCATTTTGACAATCACAGGGTGGCCCATAAGTCGCTGGTGATACAAACTTTCTTTTTTAATGGAACACCCCTTATGTTATTGTATTTTTGTGTTTTTCATCCAATTATAATGCATGCTTGTAATTGATATCGTTCATCGTTTTTAAGTTATTTCAATTGTTTTGCAACTTTTTACGTTTTTGGTACATATTACAAACACATATCACAAATTGTGATACCGCGTTTTTATCAATAGATAGCGGAGCCCAATGGAAATGACGCATTGAGAGAGCTTTCTGTTTGTATTACGCGTCAGAAACATCGAGCTGCCGTATACAGGCACTCTCAAATAGTGGCTAAATTTTAAAAGTTTCGGCAGAAATGTTTGTAGTGTTTTCGTAGAAATTTTTTTTAAGATTTTTCTATGTTGGTAATTTTTTGTGAAAAATAGAATTTAATGTAACATTACTGAAGGCAATTTCTGTAGAAAAATGCTGAATTTTTGTAAAATAAATTTTTGCAATTTTTCGTTTTTTTTTTCTTTTTTTGGTCCTAAAGCTGTTTGTGAATAGGGATATCTTGGCAGGTATGTATATAGTTTAAAGAGGTTCGTTGGCCAGGAAAATCGGATCAGTTTTTTCTGGAAATTTTAAAGTTTATTTTCGGAAAATGTGTATACTTTTTGAAACAACAAAGCTATATTAATGAAATATGGTACCTTGTTAGTACTATATAGGTTATACTGCCAACCAAATGTCCTTTTTTAAAAAACAAACATATTTGACATTAAAAACATTTTTACGAAAATTCGCTACCATAACGCACTTGCTGCATCCAGACATTTTGATAAATTTAGAACAAACAAGTAGTAACAAATACAAAAGTATTTCCAGCACGGTTTCTTCAAAAGGAAGAATCTAAAAATAATCTACTCGTGGCTTCCTTCCTCTCTTTGTTATATTTTAAGCGGTACATAAAAATAAACAAATGCGTCATCAATTAGGTTCCACTTCTATATTTGCTGGATCATAATATTGTTTATGATTAATGTTGCATGCATTTCACGTATTGGGGGAATCGTTCGAACAATTCAAATTCCTACAAATTTTAAGTGATTCAGATTCAATTTTGTAAATACATTTTAATACAGTGGTTCTCAAACTGTGAAAGCTGTATACGGTGAAGATAAATGTTAAAAAAGTCTGGGCGCAGCAAGTGTGTTATGGTAGTGAATTTTCATAAAAATGTTTTTAATAGTGTGTAATATGTGTGTTTTTTTTTTAGAAAGCAGGCATCAAATTTGGTTACCAGTATAACCTATATAGTAAAAACAATGTGCCATGTTTCATCACAATGACTTTATTGTTTGAAAACGTACAAAACTTTCCATAAGTAAACTTAAAGTGTTCCCGAAAAAACTCGTTTCTTGATCACCCTTATAGGTTAATAGCAAATTGAGCTATTCAAATATGGAGCATTTGATCAAAATTGAACAAAACATGCATTATATTTCGATGGAAAATGCAAAAATGCAATAACATAAGGCGTGTTTGATTAAAAAAAAAGAAAAGAAAATTTGTATCACTAACGACTTATGGTCCACCCCCCTGTGATTGTAGAAATAATTTTTTAAGATGTAGCTCAAGACACCCTATTATTATTAATATATACATTTTTTCATATCTTGTATAATAACGGATATATTGAGCTTTATTAATTTTTTACAAAAATTCGACTAAAATTATATACCATTAAGCGATAAACTCAACTTCAAGCATCAGAGAAAGGGTCTATTTGAAATGAATTATCTGGAAATATTTTAGTAAAATGAAGGACAATGACGGTTGAAACTAAGACTTCAGGGTTTGTAAAACAATCTTCTTGAGACATTTTATTTCCATAGCCCGTATTAGGTTCAAGGAGTCATGCAGGTGGGAGTGGACTTTTCCTTTACGTGATAGTAAAGGATTTTTTTCACCCCCGAGGAGGTACCACCCCTTACATCAAGGGGCCCGTGAAGTCCCAACGGACGTTTCCGGTTTTGGTGTATGAGTCCGTTTCGGATCTCCGGGAGAGGGGCGTACAGGAGGCGCCGGCATCAAGATTTAACATATCCTTCTCGAATATATGTGGCCTAAATTCTAACCTGAACTCCGTCCACCATTTCCTCCAGGCTAATAGGCCCCAACTCCTCTTCCTCACCCAACCCAAATCAGTGCCAAAACAGCCACTAATCACCTTAATTTCCCGGGGTATGAGCTCCTTACTTCCTTTAGATTGCATGGAGAAGTGTGCGCATACGTCCGTAGCAATCTACCCTGCACCAGACTCCCCAATTTAGAAGCTGGAAGAAAAGACATACTTTGGATGAAACTCTCTCTCAGGGCTGCAACTAAATTCATGTGTTACATTTACCGGTCACCCTCTGACAACAACATTGTCCAGCTCTTCGACTACATTTCTGAAAAACCGACCATCTGATTTCTGAATATCCTTCCTCCGAGGTCACTATTCTTGGTGATTTCAATGCCCATAATAAGGAATGGCTAGGATCTTCAAAAACCAATCCACAAGGGAGAGCAGCGGAGGCCTTTGCAGTCAGCAATTCTTTAGCCAATATGGTTCAGCAACCTACTTACTTTCCTCGTATCCGAACACACAGCTCAAATCCATGGGATCTCCTTCTTACAGCAAAACCTGAATGCTATAAGATATCAGTCACCGCCCCCCTTGGCCGCTCAGACCACGGCATGGTCACTGCTTCCTGCGCAATGCAACCCTAGGTCACACAGTCATCACACCCACGTATCGTTTGGCACTACAACTCCGCGAACTGGGACGAAATGCGGGATTACTTTTCCTCATTTCCATGGGCGTCTGTCTGCTTCTCTCATCCTGACCACTCAGATATCTCACAAAACGTCACCTAAACTATCCAAGCTGGTATGGAATTATTTATTCCACTTACACAGATAACCTCTTCAGCTCAAAAACCCTGGTTCTCTAAATCCTGTGACATGGCCAGACTTGAAAAGGTTAAAGCTCACAAAACGCTTCTACACAATCCCAGTCAAGAAAACCGTCAAGCATTTAACGACGCAAGAAACCGTTATGTCCGCATTCTTTCTTAGGCAAAAACCTCTTTCTACCGCCCTGGGCAAGGCTGAACGAACCTTTTGCCTTGTTGTTCGCCGGCAATTTTACTCTCAACCCACCTCTAAGTGTTCAACCATCAACAGTCCCCAATATCGCGCATAAATTGACGGATATCATTTTCAAAATTAAAAAGGTTCGAAAGATGATCCCAGCAATTGTTCTCAAAAAATGCGCACCAGAGCTTGCTCCTGACCTGACTCGTCTGTTTCAGACATCTTACAATAGATGCATATTCCCTAGTAACTGGAAAACTGCTCGAGTACAACCCGTCCCCAAGAAAGGATCCAAAGCGCTTCCTAGCAACTGCATGCCTATTTCTTTCCTTTCAGTCGTCCGTAAAGTGATGGAAAAGTATATAAGCACCAAATTACTATAATTTCTTGAAAAACACAGTCTAATCTAAGACAGGCAGTATGAATTCCGTCAGCGCAGATCAACTGTCGACCTCCTTTCCTTTGTCACCCATCCTTGAAACCAGTCTATGTAACTATACGGTGAATCCCAGATTGTCGCTCTAGACATATCCAAAGCATTCGAACAGGTCTGGCACGCAGCGCTGCTTAATAAACTTCCGGCCTATGGCCTACCACCAAAACTCTGTACCTGGATGGCAAATTTTCTCTCCAACCGAAGCATTTCTGTTGTCGTGGATGACCATTCCTCTAAACTGTATCCAATTAATGCAGGAGCTCCTCAAGGTTCAGCTTTAGCCCCTACTTTGTTTCTTCTCCACATCAATGACCTCCTCTCTAGCACATCCAACCCAGTTCACAGTTACGCGGACGACAGTACCTTCCACTCAAATATACAATATTCTAAGCCTGTCCAGTTACCCCATTTAGATGAGGATCGCAGACTCATGGAGGGTTCTGTCTCTGTGGATCTCCAAAAAAATATTAGACTGGGGAAGTAGAAATCTTGTACAATTTAACCCCACCAAATCTCAGTATTGCTTTCTATCTCATAAGATATACACCAGCCTTAGACCCATCACAATGAACAACCAAGTTTTTCAAAGTAATGACTCCTTTTCACTTGTTGGCATTTCTGTGGATCGAAATCTTAATTGGCACCAACATGTCACATCAACTGCAGAAGAAACTGCTAAGAAATTACGTTTCCCCTTCCGAGCTCGCAAATACGTTTTACCAGCTAATTTCTATACCTTATATACTTCACAAATAAGGCCAAACCTCGAATACTGCTCCCACATCTGGGGTGCCGCTGCCGCTTCTATACTCGCTATCCTGGACTCCATTCAGAAGAGAGCTATACGTCTCATCAGTGACGTGCCGTTGGTGACCTTTTTCTTCTTTATAGATATCTGCACGGGTACTGCTCAGAGGAGCTTTCTTCCATAGTTCCTCCACCTGCTGCCCCCAACAGATCTACCAGGGGAACAGAGCGAATGCACCCTTTTACTGTCCAGATCACCAGACATAAAACATCTTGTTATACCCGCTCTTTTGTCCCGAGTACTTCCAAGTTGTGGAACTCCTTGCCGGCACATGTTTTTCCTTCTCCTCCGAACCTCCAAACCTTCAAGTCCAGAATTAACAAGTTGCCTCTTTCCTCCTTGTCGACACCCACGGTACGATAGTATTTAGGCTGTAAGCCCTCGTGGTCTGTTGTTGAAATAAAAATAATAACAATAATTTGGCAGGTACATTCCCTTTTTAAATCATTTTTCCCGAAACCTTTTCTTACTTTAACGAAATTTGTAACACATTTTTTAAAGAGGTTTGCAGTACTTACATATATCAACCGAATTTTAATTTTGTAGCTTTATAGAAAACAGAAATTTCTTCAAATAAACGCTAACTGGGGCCTCTAAAACCTATCTCCAAGGCCTATTTAAATTTAAAGAATTAGTTTTAATAATATACCGTATGGTAGTGTACAATTCTTATGAAAATTCACTACCCCAATGCTCTTGCTGCGTTCCGAACTTTTAAAGTTGTAAACCAGTGCTATTGTTTTGGCATTGTCAAAATATATTTTGTGCCTCTTATGAATATGATGCATGTCAAATGCGGATTACTAATATACTAAACAGCTTAGACTATAAACAAATCCCTACCGATTCTACAAGTTATCTTAAGAAGAAAACCAAAACTATCACACTCAGTCCTGACATCAAAAATCCCCCGCGAAAAATCGACACGGATCCCTAGAAAATTCGGTCTTTCGAAAATCACACACCTGATATTCGCCTTCGCCCTATCGTGAGTGCCCACCGTTTATTCATACAACAACTTGCATAACGTTTGACCAAAACTCTTCAGTCATCAGCAAAACAATTTTTCGGGGCGCAGAAATTGCGCTATGGTAGCAAATTTTGGTTAGAAAGTTGAATTTTGGTACGTAGTAAGGAATTTATGACGGCAAAAACAATCAGCTTAGCTTTGTTTCCTTTTTCACCATTAGTGAATTTTCTGTTAAAAATTTTCTGTTGAAAAATTCACTAATACGGAGATCGCAAGTTTGGAATTAAAAAAAAAATCTTCACCTGAGCGCAAACTAGGTCCCCTAGAACATAAGGTCAGTTTCAGTTATATATATATATATATATATATATATATATATATATATATATATATATATATATATATATATATATATATATATATAGACACGGTGTTTTGCATAAGAAACGACACAGAGCAGGGGCATGTAGGGGAACCCAAAATATTGTGATTTAATGCAACTTACCTCTATACTAAATTGCACCCCTGAGATGTTATAGGACCTTAAAGTGGGGTTTCTAATTTCGAAAAAAATCAATATCTTAGTTATGCTTCAACTTAGAAGAACTAAATTTGGTACACGTTTTCAGTGTACCAAGGGCAATAATCTGTAGTAACAATAATTCAATTGAACCATTTTAAAGCGTTGATGAGGGATGATTTACCCTTAAAATGTGACAGAATATTTTAACCTATTGGCGGATTTAAAACATTATTATTTCATTTTATAGGGAATTTAATTCTAAAACTTTTATGACACTCATTAATTTTCAAAAAACTTTGTCGTTTTCGACAAAATTCCGAATGACTAAATACACGTATTAGAGTTGTGTTATTTAAAATCTGACTGTTTAAATAAGAGAGATGATGGTCCTCGACTTCCCATTACTTGACAACCTATTATGTCCTCATTACAAATTCGTCAAAGTCAATTAGTTGAATAGACAATTAAATTGTCCAATTACCTGGCTCAACAAACACCTCTAATAGGCTAAGTCCTCTGAGTATCGTTACGAAAACACATGACTTAATAGACTTGGATCCGACTAATTACACTGATAACGAGGCAGGTAGACGAAACGTTACAAACAATACAAGACTTGCGGTGAACGGTCAGATCTCTCTCAGGTCTAGGGCTGAACACACACAGACCTTAGAGACCATCTCCAGCGCGATTTGTGCAGTAGGCAGATTAAGGTCCGGAAATCCAGCTACAACAACCTAACCTATCCTTATCCACCGCTCTAAGGAGTAGGCAGATTAAGGCATTAGAGTTCATTTCCTTTCATATTTCCCTAACCTCTTGAAATGGGCTCCAAAACGGGAGCCGAAACGTCGAATACGAATACATTCTGGACGCGGTTCAACTCGAGAACCAAGTAGCTTATATCTCATTACACTAATGACCGCGGAAACATATAAAGACTGATGGCAACCTCTCGGATATGAAAATTCAAAAGTCGTTACCTCTACGAAAATTCGCTAATGAATAGAATATTAAACTGAAACAAATTAATAAAATTGTTTACTTCTATTTTTTTGAGATTCGAACGTTCAATTCCTAAACCCAATTTAATTAACACGCACTCTACATATCAAGATATTCTAGTTACTTGTTAACCATAACGAAACAGTGACATGATGATATATTAACCGAAACCTCGTGACCTAAAAAGATTAGGACACACCTAAATTTTTCATTTCATATTGATTCAAAAAACACATGCATATGAAGAGGGTCAAGGGAATGTGGGGAGCGGACAGTAGCAGGAATGGATAGGCTAGGAACCAGCAACCGGAGCTTATTGAATGACCGAAGTGAAGACCGCCGAGGGCCGAAATCGTTACAGCCTGTTCTACCCTTGACCCGGAGCGGAAGTGACAGCCCCCTGGCACATTCTTCGACACCTCACAGCTCACAGCTCAAAGACCACCAAGCGTTGAGAGATGTCTGACTGATAGATACTATATTAAGAGGTTTAAAGACGCTTCGCTAGTTCACCTTAATTTACATTTGAAGGTGCCCTAGTTTTCGGTGTATTATGATTATGAACAAAATATTGACATAACTAAAAACTATTTATGGTAAATTTGTCATGCGTACTGTTTTTACGTGGCACTTCTAATACGGTTCACGTTAGCAATGGCTTAACCGTTTTACAAAGAACTCCAAATACAAACAACTAGAGATTTTTTTAAATTTCAACAACACACCACGAGGGTTTACAGCCTAAATAATATCGTACCGTGGGTGTTGACAAGGAGGAAAGAGGCAAGTTGTTAATTCTGGCCTTGAAGGTTTAGAGGTTCGGAGGAGAAGGAAAAACATGTGCCAGCAAGGAATTCCACAACTTGGAATTCATCGGGACAAAAGAGCGGGTATAACAAGATGTTTTACGTCTGGTAACCTGGACAGTAAAAGGGCGCATTCGCTCTGTTCCCCTGGTAGATCTGTTGGGGGCAGCAAGTGGGGGAACTATGGAGGAAAGCTCATCTGAGCAGTGCCCGTGCAGATATCTATAAAAGAGAGAGAGAGAGGTCACCAACGGCACGTCGGTGCGCAAGGGATGGCAGCCTTTGGGTGAGGGTAGCGTCACCGATGAGACGTATAGCTCTCTTTTGAATTGAGTCCAGGATAGCGAGTGTAGAAGCGGCAGCTGCACCCCAGATGTGGGAGCTGTATTCGAGATTTGGCCTTATTTGTGAAGTATATAAGGTATAGAGATTAGCTGGTGAAAAGTATTTGCGAGCCCGGAAGAGGAAACCTAATTTCTTAGCAGCCGCTTCTGCAATTGATGTGACATGTTGGTGCCAATTAAGATTTCGATCCACAGAAATACCAACAAGAGGAAAGGACTCATTACTTTGAATAACTTGGTTGTTTATTGTGATGGGTCTAAGGCTAGTGTATCTCTTATGAGAAAGAAAGCAAGACTGATATTTGGTGGGGTTGGATTGTACAAGATTTCTACTTCCCCAGTCTAATATTTTTTGGCGATCCACGGAGACAGAACCTTCCATGAGTCTGCGAACCTCATCTAATTGGGCTAAAGAGACAGGCTTAGAATATTGTATATTTGGGTGGAGGGTGCTGTGGTCCGCGTAACTGTAAACTGGGTTGGATGTGCTAGAGAGGAGGTCATTGATGTGGAGAAGAAACAAAGTAGGGGCTAAAGCTGAACCTTGAGGAACTCCTGCATTAATTGGATACAGTTTAGAGAAATGGCCATCCACAACAACAGAAATGCTTCTGTTGGAGAGGAAATTTGCTGTCCGGGTAAAAAGTATTGGTGGTAGGCCATAGGCCGGAAGTTTATTAAGCAGCGCTGCGTGCCAGACCTGGTCGAATGCTTTGGATATGTCTAGAGCAACAATCTGGGATTCACCGTGGAGTTCCATAGACTTGTTCCAAGAATGGGTGACAAAGGAAAGGAGGTCGGCAGTCGATCTGCGCTGACGGAATCCATACTTCCTGTCGTGGATTAAACTGTGTTTTTCAAGAAATTTTAGTAATTCGGTGTTCATATACTTTTTCATCAGTTTAGAGACGACTGAAAGGAGATAAATAGGCCTGTAGTTGCTAGGAAGCGTTTTGGATCCTTTCTTGGGGATCGGTTGTACTCGAGCAGTTTTACAGTTACTAGGGAATATGCCTTTATTGTAAGATATCTAAAACAGACGAGTCAGGACAGGAGCAAATTCTGGTGCGGATTTTTTGAAAACAATTGCTGGGATCTCGTCAAGGCTTTCCTGGTATTAAGAGAAGAGACCATCTTTCGTACCTTTTTAGTTTTGAAAATGATATCCGTCATTTTATGCGCGACATTGGGGACTGTTGGTGGTTGAACCTTTGGAGGTGGGTTGAGAGTAGAATTGCTGGCGAACAACGAAGCAAAAAGTTCAGCCTTGCCCAGGGCGGTAGAAACAATTTAATTCCCTGAGACAAGAGGTGGGAACGTGCTTTTACAGAAATTATTCCCAATAGATTTAGCAAGAGTCCAGAAGGGTTTGCCGCCGTTGGAGCTTAAGAGGACTTTGTTTTTGATGTGGTTATTAAATAAGTTTTTTTGCCTCAGAAAGAATGCGGACATAGCGGTTACTTGCGTCGTTAAATGCTTGACGATTTTCTTGACTGGGATTGTGTAGAAGCGTTTTGTGAGCTTTGACTTTTTCAAGTCTGGCCTTGTCACAGGATTTAGAGAACCAGGGCTTTTGAGTGGCTGAAGAGGTTTTCTGTGTACGTGGAATAAATAATTCCATGCCAGCTTGGATAATTTCTGTGACGTTTTGTGAGATATCAGAGGGGTCAGGATGAGAGAAGCAGACAGGCGCCCATGGAAATGAGGAAAAGTAATCCCGCATTTCGTCCCAGTTTGCGGAGTTGTAGTGCCAAACGATACGTGGGTGCGATGACTATGTGACCTCGGGTTGCATTGCGCAGGAAGCAGTGACCATGCCGTGGTCTGGGCGGCCAAGGGGGGCGGTGACTGATATCTTATAGCATTCAGGTTTTGTAGTAAGAAGGAGATCCAGGGGATTTGAGCTGTGTGTTGGGACACGAGGAAAGTATGTATGTTGCTGATCCATATTGGCTGAAGAATTGCTGACTGCAAAGGCCTCGAGAGCTCTCCCTTGTGGATCTGTTTTTGAAGATCCTAGCCATTCCTTATTATGGACATTGAAGCCACCAAGAATAGTGACCTCGGAGGAAGGATATTTAGAAATCAGATAGGTGGTTTTTTCAGAAAGGTAGTCAAAGAGCTGGACAAAGTTGTCAGAAGGTGACTGGTAAATGCAACAGATGAATTTAGTTGCAGCCCTGAGAGAGAGTTTTATCCATAATATGTCTTTTCTTCCAGCTTCTAAAATGGGAAGTCTGGTGCAGGGTAGATTGCTGCGGACGTATGCGCACACGCCTCTATGCAATCTAAAGGAAGTAAGGAGCTCATACCCCGGGAAATTAAGGTGATTAGTGGCTGTTTTGGCAATGATTTGGGTTTCGGTGAGGAAGAGGAGTTGGGGCCTGTTAGAGATAATACAACTTTATTCAAATCACCCTAGGAGAGCACAGAACATGTCAAATAGATACAAACTTCACAACACTCAGTTCATTATTTCAGAAATAGTTACCAATACATACTGAGCACACAAAAATACATCACCCTTAGCGAAGTCATTTGACGCTCCTGAAGACTACAATGAATACATAATAACCTAAGAACGACTATCGATTTTCGAGATAAATTTTCAATTTCTAAATCTAGAACTGCCAGTGATCATTTTGAAATACATTATTATGAGAGACTCACAATTTGGACTTCGGACTTTGCAAATCTTCGGCCTTCTGCATTATAGAAATTCTCTTGCATGTAAAGTTGCCAAAATGGCGGAGAAGTAAAGTTTATAAGAGGCCATGCCGGTGCAATGGGCAATGAGATGGTGGACACATTTGCAAAAAGAGCTGTTTCTGAACCATCTATCAATTATGAGCTTGTTCCTATCACATATCTATACACACCATATTAAATCAAACTATCAAAAATTGTCAATGGAAAAAATTTAACATAGGATCTCTACTAATATATTAACAACGTTAAAAAGCAACCAAATTTCTGGTTTGGTACTTCAGTGTCCTCAGTACAACACAGAGACGCATAACTTATTTTCTGCTTTAAAACAATTGGAAATCACGCCACCGTTTAACATAACACACCTCTAAGCGTTGCATACGCAAGAACTCAAGCAGTTATTAGTGAATTTTCTTTAAAAAATTTACTAATGAGGAGATCTCGACCTTTGAAATTTGAAACTACATTCGCTATCCTGGACTCCATTCAGAGGAGATCTATACGTCTCATTGGTGACCCTACCCTCACCCAAAGGCTGCCATTTCTTGCCCACCGACGTGCCGTTGGTGACCTCTATGTTTTATAGATATCTGCACGGGCAGTGCTCAGAGGAGCTTTCTTCCATAGTTCCTCCACCTGCTGCCCCCAACAGATCTACCAGGGGAACAGAGCGAATGCACCCTTTTACTGTCCAGGTCACCAGACATAGAACATCTTGTTATACCCGCTCTTTTGTCCCGAGGACTTCCAAGTTATGGAATTCCTTGCCGGAGCATGTTTTTCTTTCTCCTCCAAACCTCCAAACCTTCAAGTCCAAAATTAACAAATTGCCTCTTTCCTCCTTGTCAACACCCACGGTACGATAGTATTTAGGCTGTAAGTCCTCGTGGTGTGATGTTGAAATATAAAAAAATAAAAAAATCGCCACAGTTTTTCCCAGAAAATTTTGTGCTTCTTTCGGAATTTTTTTCCGGAAATAACAAAATTAGAGCATCCAAATTTGGTACTCTGGTTTATGTCACAAAAGATAAACTATGTACCAAAACTAAGATCTATAGGGTAAAAGAAAAAAATTATAGGCATTAAAAAAAAATGCGTGCCACTGAGACCAGATAAACGCATAAAAGCAAAATATTTTGTGCGGATAACAAAATCTATGGTATGTTACAGACAAAGACTAAGTTTTTTGGCGTAAAAAGGTTAGAAAATTCCAGAAAAATTATTTTGCAAATTTAATAACTTTTCCTCTTAAAACGTCAAATTCCCGATTTGAAACGTCAAAATTGGCAACTCTTAGACAAATAACCTAAAGCTAATACGGTCTATGTAGAGAAAATGTAACAACAGATGTGTTTTACAATTAAGTCCTTAAGTTTCAGATTCAACGGTCATGTCGTTAGTTTTCAAAAAAATCATTTCAAATAAAAGCTTTCTCTGATGCTTTAGCAGTTTTAGTTATAAAGTTCATAGTTTAATTCGCAATAATTTTTAGAGAACCTCGGTGGTTCAAGGGTAAGAACGTGTGCCTCTGAACCGAAGGGTACTGTGTTCGATCACAGGGTACTCCTTTCACTTTTTCAGTACAAACTGTAAAATTAACATAACCGAGGTTCTGGCATTGTATTTGAGCAAGTTGAATGTCTGCACGTTCCGACCTTCGGAGCCGTCGGTCCCGTGTCCATGCGATGTTGGGCACGTTAAAGATCCCTACCCTCCTTACAGAAAGGCAGGGGTTCGGCAAAATTTCCAGGATAGTTAGGTGAAACTGCTTTCTGGCGTCGGTGATTGGCCATAGTCGCGGAAATAGGCCGACGTTAAAGAAACAAAACACACACACACACAATAATTTTTAGCAAAATTTCGTAGGGGAAAATCAATTAGACCTATTATTTCGACTATAGATTCTCCGATAGAAGTCTAGGGAAGTGGCTGTCAAACGAGTTTAAAAGTGTGCCTGATGAATAAAAGTTATTCAGTGTCAAATTCACTTGGATTCATTAATAAAGTTAAAGTTGTTAAATTGGTGGAAGGCGATTTGATATCATTTGATGCAGCTTCTTTATTTTCTAGCGTCCCCACGAAACAAACGCTAACGTATTTAGACTGTGGTTGAAATTGAACAACATAAGTAAAGAGTTTTGCAAAAATCATTTAACTTTAACAAACGTTTGTATAAAACAAAATATTGTTCAATTTAGCAACGAGTTTTTTAACAAACTGAACGCACATCAATGGGCTACCCACTCTCTACATTCATCCAGACCTTTTCACGAGTAGATTTGTGACGCATTTAGAAAATGAAAGTAATTTCCTAGAGTATAGTTTCGTTATGTGGACGATATTTTGCCAGTGTTTAACACAAATATATGCAAAGTAGATGAATTTTTTTAAAAGACCGAACTGTCAATTTGATTCAATAAAATTCACCCACGAATTAGAAGTTAGTGGAAAAATTAATTTATTGACATAGAACAAAGAAAATGTTAGCGGAATGCACGACATTTAGAAAATATAAAATAGAGAAAAAATTTGTTTGCCTACCTTCTGAACCGCTTATCACAAGGGGTCTGGAGAGCATTTTTAAGAAGGGCGATTTGCAGCAAACTTTTTCGACAAAAAATAATTTAAGAAATTTGTTAGGTGATACGAAATATAAAGATAAAGCCACTGAAATGTCAGGTCAGGTCAGGTCATGAGATAGGTTGTAAATATTGTAATCTCAAACGTTGGGCAGACTAAGAGAACCATTGAGACTAGATTTCTAGAACATCTGGCACAGCTGAAATACGTAGAGTAGATAAGTAATGCGTGGCACAATATATTTGGGATAATAACCACCAAATTGATAAAGAAAATCTGAAACTTACAAAAAATGTTAGACAGTCAGCGAAGCTAGATGCGTACGAGAGTGTTTATATTTCTAGATAAATAATAAATAAAAGTCGCTTAAATCGAGTCCCGCCGCTGGCTTGTGGTCTTCTGTTTGCGCTCTGTCTTAGATGCAGGTAAACATTTCGAAACCTGTCAGGTGGAGTGATAAAGGAGGTGCAAAGACCTCATCCAGCAATAAAAATACAATACAAAGAAAATTTGCCTGCGATTTAATTTCCCTCTCTGTATCGTTCTTTACATAAGACCCAGTATAAAAGGTGATGTTTTAGTAGTAAGTAGTTAGAATTTTTCATCCTCTGATGACGCGTGAAATGATCGTCAGGTCTTGTGTTGTGATGATTTGGGTTCTCCAGGTGTACTTATCAGTGCTCATCACCAGTTCCAATCTTCAATTAGTAGATAAGAGAAGAACATGTTTGCGGAAAGAATTTGAGAGAAGGAAGCCAACATTGGTCGCACATATTCTGAGGCATACTCACTATCTGACACCGATAGCTTTTAAGGAGACATATGTACTTGACAAAAGGGAAGAGGGAAATCAAGAGGACAATTCCTGGATAACTGGTTCTAGCTTTATCAGTTTGAGGTTCTTTAGCAAGTTCTGCCACATTGGCGATTCTACAGATAACAATGCGTAGCTCTTTAGGTATTTTTTTTTATAGACTCGACGCATCAGCTGCTCCTGAATAAGATCACGCTTTACGGTGGTCAAAAATTGTCTTCTCTCCATAGTTTTGTTTGGGTAATATCATTGTAAATTGCACTGGAATTTACGCCTGCGATATGCATTATTCGAAACCAAATAACAAGGGGCCAATGTCTTGTTCGTCTCTACCCTTATAATTTGAACACTTCCAGTGCATCTACGTAGCCTTTTGTTGAATTAGGGAAATGTATAATTTCGGGCTTATCATTATTACAAACGGTATCAGTATGGCGCATGGAATATAAAAGTGTGACGGCACGTTCTTTTCTGTGGCGTATGATGCAAAAGTAAAATCTTTAGTGAACCCAAAAATAGAAGACTTCTCAGCTCTTTGTTTCTGTGGCTAAAAGGAGAATGGAAGTTCGAGTTTGTTTTTCCTCAGAGTACCAACAAATGTGAGTTTATCTCTTTGCAGTTCGGTGACAACCTCCAACGATAGGTCAATTGATGTAATGTGCAACCTACAACGAAATGAAAAGAACCTCTGGAGATAGGAAGGCATGGCTGTGACAACCCTACGTGTCGGATTGTGTTACAAAATTCGAACATTTCTCAAATAAATTTCTATCGCATTTTACGTGCCTTTGCTTCAAATTTTGAGGTATGTTTCCTTATTAAATGTCGATATTATTCACCAGCCCTTGAAATCATTAGATTAACTATGGGAGACTACGACAAGGAAATGCGTCGCCTCCAGGATCTGTGGAAGGAGGTGCAATGCGAAGATGAAGAAGTAATTGAATCAGACGATGAGAGTGAGATAGACAATGTAACATAAACAGTGACTATCCAGATGTTGAGCAGGAAGCAAATAATGAAGATGGACAAGGTAACCTTATGGAAGCTGCCGGTGTTACCACTAACGCACACGAAAATGATGTAACCGAAAATGATACTGAAATAGTACAAGATCGGGAAAAACACTATTTAGGGAAAAATGGAACTAAATGGAGAAAAAAATATTATAACAGAAATGTGAGAACCCGAGGCGAAAACCTGATAACTCAAGTGCCTGGTGTCAAAAGATCCGCTAGAGATAAAAAAAGTCCTCTTGAATGTTTTCTTATTTTCATCGATGAAGAAATGATAGACGATATTACGCGGTGGACAAATCAACGAATTGAGGAAAAAAACACGTGAATGGGAGAAATCTTCAAATAACATAGAACTAAAAGCTTTATTCGGACTGCCATATTTAGCAGGAGTTTTTCGAAACAACCACCGTTTGCTAAAGGATTTATGGAAAACTGACGGAACCGGTTTTGAAATATTTCGAGTAACTATGGCCCAAAGACGGTTTGAATTTTTGCTTACATGTTTGCGATTTGATGATAAAGAAAATCGCTCGCAAAAACGTGAAATAGATAAGCTGGCACCTATTAGAGCCATAACAGAAAAATTTACTGATTGCAATGCAAAAATGCGTATTCGCCTGGTAGATATTTAACCATTGATGAGAAATGGGAAGCTTTTAGAGGCAGATGTCCATTTCGCCAGTACATACCGAATAAACCGGCTAAGTACGGCATTAAGGTTCAAGTTTTGGTAGATGTCCGAACGCACTATTTAGTAAACATGGAGGTCCATGTGGGTAAGCAACCTGATGGGCCCTTTGCTCTTAGTAATACTCTAACTGCAATAGTGGAACGGCTCGTCAGTCCATATGATGCTAGTCACAGAAATATTACGTGTGACAATTGGTACACAAGTTACGATCTATTTGAAAAGCTCCGTACAAATCATCATCTGACTGGAGTCGGTACAATTCGAAAAAATAAAAGGGAAATCCCTCTGACATTTTTGAATGTTGGAAATGGACCAATAAAGTCAAGTGTTTTTAGTTTTCAAGAAAATTTTACAATAGTATCGTACGTTCCAAGAAAGGGCAAGGTGGTTCTGCTGATGTCAACCCTTCATCATGACGATTCCGTAGATGAATCCGAAGATAAGCTACTTGAAATAATTTCATTCTACAATCTACCGAAAGGAGGGGTAGATACAGTAGATAAATTGTCTTCAAACTATAATGTATCTCGCAATAGCCGACGATGGCCTCTAACACTATTTTTTTCTATAATGAACACTGCCGGTATCAATTCCCATATAATTCATCGTGAAAATAATAATGGATTAATTCTAAAAGAAAAGATTTTCTCACAATGTTGGGGTTTGAATTGATAAATGATTATCAAAAAGCAAGGATGATCAACTTTAGAATACCTCGCGAAATAAGGACGGCTTTGCTCAAAATCAGAGGAGAACCCGAAGAACCTCCTACAAAGAAACAAAGACCTAACAAACCGCGCAGATGTGATTTTTGTCGTGATTAATTAATCGTGATCGCAAAACTAAATATGTATGTGAGGCTTGCGAAAAAATGTTATGTTTAGAACACGCGTTTATGTACTGCGAAAATTGTAGTCACTTTGCAAATGCATAACTTTTTTGGTTTTACATATTTTGATATATTTTTTTATATAGTACTATTCTATTGTTTCTGTTTATTTGATGGTATAGAACCATTGTAAACAAAAGTTTTTTTATAAACGTTTTTTTTACTGCCTAAAACAGGATGATGTGAGCTTTTCTTTTTTAATTTTCTTCTTCTAAAGAAGTTTTTGTGTTGCTAATGAAGAAATGTGATATTTGTATTTAGTGTCATAAAAAATATATATCAAAAATTCAGTTAAAGGAAATTAAAAAATAATAATTGTGAGGTATGTGATACCTCACATGTCGGAAGATGTTAAAGATTTTCACATGTCAGACGCCGGGTTAACAGATTACTTTACAATAATTACATAATTCAATCCATGTTACATTTTAAGCGCTGCGTTAGGAAACCTCTTTGTCTTCAGCCTACACAAACAGGCGCACTGTTGATAAATAATAAGAGTCTACAAAACCCACTGTAAATTATCATGCTTTTATTATTTCGTTACGGTAGTGATTCTTTAAATTATTTCAAGTTTTATACGTTTATCGCGTTAGCGGATGAAACCATTTGTATTTGGATATGTTAATTTTTAATGAGGTAGGGCTCCCTAGTTTTTTTCAGATGTGTTTATCGCATTAACTTTCTTTTCTCTATAAAGCAAGTAAAAAAGTCTGGACGCAGCAAGTGCATTATGGTAGCGAATTTTCATAGACATGGAAGTGTTTTAATGTTAAATAATATGTTATTTTTTGATATCAAATTTAGTAGATAGTATAACCTTTATTGTAGCAACTAATGGACGATATTTCATCAAAATATTTCTTGTTAGAAAAATACAAACATTTTTCGAACATGAATTAAAAATTTTTCCAAAAAGACCGATCTGACTTTTCCGGCCAACCAACCTATCCAAGCACTTCAGACAAAAATTACACCAGCCAAGTTGTATTTATTCACAGAAAGCTTTTTGGCATAAAAAATAATGTTTGCACGAAAATTCACCATTTTTTAAACCAATGGCTGGCTGAGTCAAAAAAAGGTTTATAAACATCTTATTAAGACAATTTATAAAACAGGTTTTCTACAAAAAAAAATTATAAACAATTTTTTTTACGAACGTCCAAGTTTCAACACATCTGTCATAGTTTTGACATATGTCACATTTTTCGCAAAAAATCATGGTTGCAGGGTCTATTAAAAATTTATTACTCCTGAACCGTAGGAAGTAATTAAATGACTAAAAAAAATTAATTTCTAAAGGCTTGGCCGACATTTTCCATCGTTACTGACACACCTTTGCTATGTTTCATGCGCCTACTGCGATGCTTCAAAGATGTCAAAAGCTTTATTAGTGAATTTTCGTAGAAAAAATTCACTATTGGGGAGATCCCCACTTTAGAATTTTGGAAAAAGTTTTGCAAATGAGCGCGAACTAGGACCTCTAGAACCCATATCTGAGGTCAGTTTGCATATATATATATATATATATATATATATATATATATATATATATATATATATATATATATATATATATATATATATATTGTTACAAAGCACTTCAATAGATGTAGGTACGGTGTTGCCACATCTCCAGAACTTCCCCCAACATCTGGAAATTTTTGCACAATCTGGCAACACCACCTCTTCCCTGGGGGTGCCTGGGGTGACCCCCCACAGGCGAAGTCTCAACCCTCTAGGACCAAAAATAACGAATTTACCAGCTTGTACCCCGTCGGAACGGATAACTGAGGTCTGCACATTCCGAACACCCTGTATATACACCCTGTATGCGCAGAGAACCCTTACACCCTGTATACGCAGAGATATATTACGATATTATATTACGAGAAACACCTCTTGTGTAACATAGGAGTGATGACCACATTTGGATCATCCTGTATATACATCCCCCTGTATACACACGGGACCGATCTGTATTCACAGAACCTTCTAGTAAAAGAAGGTCCTGGAATATTCTGGAATGGAACGCTCCAGAAACGTGGTGGAAGTTACGGCGAGTATATAAACGCGAAAGCAAGCCAGCTAGTTCAGTTCAGTTAGAGAATGTTGAAGTGACTCGAAGCAGCAGTAACTAGTGTGAAGTGTTATAGAGTAGCGACTGTAGTTTCAGTGTATTAGTGACTTTTGCACAAATTAGTGATTGTAAGGCCAGATAAACTAAGTGTTTTGTGAGAGAGACATTCTAGAACTTTTACTGTATCCATATTTAGAGAATAAATAAAGTTGTTTTGTTAAAATTTAAAGTCTCACTTATCCAGAACCCGGATAAAACGCAACAATATATATATATATATATATATATATATATATATATATATATATATATATATATATATATATATATATATATATATATATATATATATATATATATATATATGTATGTATGTATCACACCGATAACTCAAATTGGGCATGTACCTTCCTTTTGTAAATGGCTTGGACAAGTTTGTTATTAAGGAAAATCGGACCAGATTTTCTGGAAAAAAGTTGAGTTTTCTTTCGAAAAAAAAATTTATCTCAAAAAATAAAAAAGCTATGGTAAGCAAATTTAGCAGGTAGGTTTAAGATATAAAGAGTAAACTACACACAAAAACTTAGGTTTCTATATTACAAGAAAAAAGTTATAAAAAATATTTGGTGCCAGATCATTTCTATGAAAATTCACTACCATAACGTACTTGCTGCGTCCAGACTTTTTTTCAAATAGCACCTACCATTTTTGACGCCAGATATTAATGTAATATTAAATTTAAGGGCGACTTTTATTAACATTATGCATGCTCTTTAGTCGTTTTTGAGTTATTTGCATTTTAAAAAAAATATTATTATTATTTTTTCCTCGATATTAGTATGCTCGAACAGTATCTGCTGATATGGGAATTTCTTATTTCTTGTTGCACACAATTCTTTGTGGTCATAAATTACATCACTATAAATTTATAAGGCTACAAAAACGCCCCGGAGACTACATGCGTAGAATCAACTTTTGTGGAGAATTTTTGGTAAGAATTCTTAAAGAACGAAATTTTTTTACGAAAAATTACCTGGCAAAATTTTGTCAGTAAGAGATAAATAATCGAGAATACCGGAATTTTTGGGCTGATGAAAATTCTCGTATTGTAATAGACGTGAAATGTTTTTTATCTGTCGTTGGTGTCAAATGGACGAAGCTCTGGCACATTAAACTAGAGCCTTAGATGCCAAATTAGCTGTATTTTTGAAGATAGTTGGTAGAGAAATAGGAGCCCGTCAATTTGGCCCACTCGATCTTCGTCTGTTTCAGACATCTTACAATAGAGGCATATTCGCTAGTAACTGGAAAACTGCTTGAGTACAACCTGTCCCCAAGAAAGGATCCAAAGCGCTTTCTATCAGCTACAGGCCCATTTCTCTCCTTTCAGTCGTCTGTAAAGTGATGGAAAATTATATAAACAAGCCCGGACGCAGCAAGTGCGTTATGGTAGTGAATTTTCAAAGAAACAATCTAGCACAAAATATTTTATTATAACTTTTTTTCTTGTAACAGAGACATCTAAGTTTTGGCGTATAGTTTACTTTTTATATCGTAAATCTACCTACCAAATTTGGTTATCATAGCTTTTTTATTTTTTGAGATAAAATTTTTTTTCGAATGAAAACTCAAAATCTTCCTGGAAAACCTTGTCCGATTCTCCTGACTAACAAACTTATTCAAGCCAATTACAAAAAAAAGGTACTTGCCAAATTGTATCAAAATCGGCCCATTATATTTTGAGTTACCGGTGTGATACATATTTTATATATATATATATATATATATATATATATATATATATATATATATATATATATATATATATATATATATATAAACATATAAAAATTGAAACTGACCCTGGATATGGGTTCTAGGGCTCCTAGTTCACGTTCATTTGCAAAAAAAATTCAAAATTCAAAAGTCGGGATCTCCCCATTAGTGAATTTTTTCTACGAAAATTACTCTTGAAAAACTATCTTCCGTCCTCCCACCGATGGGGCACTCTGTACATATACAGATCTTCCCATTAGACAATTTTTTCTACGAGAATTCGCTAAAAAATAATTAAATAAATTAAATTAGCTAACATTAACATAGTAAGCGTTTCATGCTCTCTTATTTAAATACATCCCTTCTTAATAATTTTAGAGGAAACCATTCCCATAAAACTACCTGGCCATTGGGATGGTTTAAAAATCCAAAGAGAAACATCGACTTTCTGGCAACATTGCTAAACGGTAACAAAAAATGACAAGGGGATCTATAATCTGTTGAACAAAACGTCTGAACTCTGCCTGGTCCCCTTTTCTACCTTCCGCCTTTTATGTTGACACAAGAATAAAATAGCTTCATAAAACCACACCGCACAGTCTTGACTGATACGCACACACTGATAGGAATAGTAGTGGCCATAAACACACTTTTACCGAATTAATTTATTGGGTGTTGTTTAAGTATTGTTAAATTATTTGCCAGTGGTTGTTGACAGATTATAAAATTAGTGGTAACATGTAATCATTTAGCAAATACTTGTTTATCTAAACAAATACCACAAAAGAGCTAATTAGGTATTGAAATTTACTAAATATATGACGCCTGTCCGAAGTCATTTATTTATTTATACTCCTACAAACACTAGTGATAGTAATTACAGGTAAGAGTTACTGGCTAAACCTACACATAAATAAAAGAAAAAAAAAGACTAAAGAGAGAGAAGTAAGACTAGATGCATTCTCGCAACAATTAGAACCGTAGACCGGTTTCGCTCTCATTAGAGCTCTTCAGTACGGCATACTAATTGCAGCAAAAATGCACCAAAAATAACACGGCTATCGTATAGCCAGTCTCAAAACACTAAGTGAGTAGCGAACGTGTCGCCACCTAGTTCGGAACCAAGTACTTGTTGTCACGCCCGCTCCAAATAATACAGAGTATTAAAAATAGAGACGGTATACAACTAACTAACAATTTAAAAAATTGTTAGCCCTGGCCCATTTCTACCCCAATATAGGGACAAAGTATGTAAGACTAGATGCATTCTCGCAACAATTAGAACCGTAGACCGGTTTCGCTCTCATTAGAGCTCTTCAGTACGGCATACTAATTGCAGCAAAAATGCACCAAAAATAACACGGCTATCGTATAGCCAGTCTCAAAACACTAAGTGAGTAGCGAACGTGTCGCCACCTAGTTCGGAACCAAGTACTTGTTGTCACGCCCGCTCCAAATAATACAGAGTATTAAAAATAGAGACGGTATACAACTAACTAACAATTTAAAAAATTGTTAGCCCTGGCCCATTTCTACCCCAATATAGGGACAAAGTATGTAAGACTAGATGCATTCTCGCAACAATTAGAACCGTAGACCGGTTTCGCTCTCATTAGAGCTCTTCAGTACGGCATACTAATTGCAGCAAAAATGCACTAAAAATAACACGACTATCGTATAGCCAGTCTCAAAACACTAAGTGAGTAGCGAACGTGTCGCCACCTAGTTCGGAACCAAGTACTTGTTGTCACGCCCGCTCCAAATAATACAGAGTATTAAAAATAGAGACGGTATACAACTAACTAACAATTTAAAAAATTGTTAGCCCTGGCCTATTTCTACCCCAATATAGGGACAAAGTATGTAAGACTAGATGCATTCTCGCAACAATTAGAACCGTAGACCGGTTTCGCTCTCATTAGAGCTCTTCAGTACGGCATACTAATTGCAGCAAAAATGCACCAAAAATAACACGGCTATCGTATAGCCAGTCTCAAAACACTAAGTGAGTAGCGAACGTGTCGCCACCTAGTTCGGAACCAAGTACTTGTTGTCACGCCCGCTCCAAATAATACAGAGTATTAAAAATAGAGACGGTATACAACTAACTAACAATTTAAAAAATTGTTAGCCCTGGCCCATTTCTACCCCAATATAGGGACAAAGTATGTAAGACTAGATGCATTCTCGCAACAATTAGAACCGTAGACCGGTTTCGCTCTCATTAGAGCTCTTCAGTACGGCATACTAATTGCAGCAAAAATGCACCAAAAATAACACGACTATCGTATAGCCAGTCTCAAAACACTAAGTGAGTAGCGAACGTGTCGCCACCTAGTTCGGAACCAAGTACTTGTTGTCACGCCCGCTCCAAATAATACAGAGTATTAAAAATAGAGACGGTATACAACTAACTAACAATTTAAAAAATTGTTAGCCCTGGCCCATTTCTACCCCAATATAGGGACAAAGTATGTAAGACTAGATGCATTCTCGCAACAATTAGAACCGTAGACCGGTTTCGCTCTCATTAGAGCTCTTCAGTACGGCATACTAATTGCAGCAAAAATGCACCAAAAATAACACGGCTATCGTATAGCCAGTCTCAAAACACTAAGTGAGTAGCGAACGTGTCGCCACCTAGTTCGGAACCAAGTACTTGTTGTCACGCCCGCTCCAAATAATACAGAGTATTAAAAACTCTGTATTATTTGGAGCGGGCGTGACAACAAGTACTTGGTTCCGAACTAGGTGGCGACACGTTCGCTACTCACTTAGTGTTTTGAGACTGGCTATACGATAGCCGTGTTATTTTTGGTGCATTTTTGCTGCAATTAGTATGCCGTACTGAAGAGCTCTAATGAGAGCGAAACCGGTCTACGGTTCTAATTGTTGCGAGAATGCATCTAGTCTTACATACTTTGTCCCTATATTGGGGTAGAAATGGGCCAGGGCTAACAATTTTTTAAATTGTTAGTTAGTTGTATACCGTCTCTATTTTTAATACTCTGTATTATTTGGAGCGGGCGTGACAACAAGTACTTGGTTCCGAACTAGGTGGCGACACGTTCGCTACTCACTTAGTGTAAAGAGAGAGAGACAAACACATCAACAAAAATGAACCCACTAGACAGGGTCTCAGACATCGAAATTGTCACTCAATACCTCACATTTAATACTTTTCACACTAGTGTTCATTAAGTCTATATCACATTTTTGTACTATCCCATTACATTCATGTAACATTCTGTTTATAGGTGAACAGTTGTATAAGGGCGAACACAAAAACAATTGTTGGTGTCTTATTCTTAAGTTAATTTTTGGAACCAGAAAGCCAATTTTATTAATTAAGGAAATTCTTTTATATTTTATGTTGCTAACAATATTGAAAATTAATACTACACTGCTCAGTTTTCGTCACTCACTTAACCTTACCATGCCAAACTCCACCAACATTCTGCAATAGCTGACCCTGAACGGGTAGACACTGTATTTTCTCAAGTACAAATATCTGAAAAATCTTTTTTGTACTCTTTCAATCATGTCTTCATGGACTTTAGTTTGTGGTGCCCAGATAATTGCAGCATACTCTAACTAAGGTCTTACCCAAGCATTATACAACCTTATAACTGACTCCATACTGTTAAAATATTGGGTATTTCTAATTACACAACCTAGTAGCTTAGATGCTTTATTTACAATATTTTCATAGTGCCGGGTAAACTTTAGATTTGTCTGCAGACTAACTCCAAGATCTCGACATTCTTTTTTTCTTACTAAAACAGAATTGCTGATTGAATACTCATATTCAATATACCTTCTCTTACTAGCGTAAAAGTCATTACCTGACTTGCTGATATTTATAAACATATTATTGTCAATAAACCATTGCAAAATAGAATTCAGGTCAATTTGAAGACTGTCACAGTCTGATATATGTTTAAAGATCTTGAAATTATCTGCAAACAAAATATTTTCGGAATGCTTCACACAGTTTGGCAAGTCTTATGTAAAGATGGCAAACAGTATAGGTCCGAGGTTACTACCTTGGGGCACTCCAGAAGTAGCCACAAATTTCCCTGATAAACTGTTACCAATTTTAATTTGTTGAGCTCACAATGTAAGATAAGGCTCTATCAGTTTAGAGGCATTCAAAGAGAAGCCCAAGTCCCCCAGCTTCATAACAAGTAAGCCATGATCGACCTTATCAAATGCCTTAACACAGTCTGTAAATATGACATCTAATTGCCCCCCTCCATCCACAGCACTGGCCTCAGCCTCTGTCACGATACATAGGTTAGTAACAGTTGACCGGCAAGAAACCAAGCTGTGGCTCAGCAAATTTGTTCAAAAAAGCCTCCAAAATTTTGTCCCGAAGTATATTCTCAAAAATTTTTGCAAGCGAGTTGAGTACACTAATTGGCTTTTTATATTCCACCAAGTTGATATTTCCTGACTTAAAAACAGGAAATAAAAATGCATCTTTTTATCTATCAGGAAAAATATTGTTTTTTATACGAAGACTAAAAATTCTAACCAACGGAGCAGACAGCAAATGTGAACACCCCTTGTAAATATACGTTGGTATATTGTCACTACCTGTAGTCTTCTTTGGCTTTAGTTTTTTTATGCCTACCATAACATGCTATTCTGTAATTAATGGGAATTCAAAACGTCCCTGAAAATCACGAAAACATCAGAATTAGCAACCCTGGACTTTTGAAACACAGAGCTGAAATGACGTGCAAAAACATCTGCCACCTCCTGTGCACCACTGGCAGCATGGCCCTCATAAGAAACCTCAGAAGGCACACCAGACTTCGCTCGCTTGGACCTCACAAAGTCCCAAAAACTGTTAGGATCAGTATTCGAACTATTTTAAATTGTTTCATGATATAACTGAAATTCATATGATGTTTGTTTGGACTTATTAAGTTAACTGCATTTTAGAGAATTTTAGAGCACCTGGACGATTATTTAGGTTCTGGTAAATTTTTGTGTGCGTTATAACCAGAAAAATCGGACTAGATTTTGGCAAAAAATGTACTAGCTCTGTTAAAAATATATACAGGCTGTTCAGCGCGTCGCGTTTACTAGAAGTGTAGGACCTTCTAATCCGAATTCGAATGAGAAAATTTGGGTTTCCTCATAAGTTATGTGGAATCCAGCGAAGTTAACCTCAACATATGGCACTTCCGGTAAATCCGTAAGTAACACCTTATATATATATATATATATATATATATATATATATATATATATATATATATATATATATATATATATATATATACATATAATTAATATGGCATATGTTAAAAATGCGACATTTTCGAGTTATTTAGGTTTTTCTTAAATTTTCAAAATGGCACTACGGTGTTATTTGCGCTATTTACCAAGGTCGGAAATTCTACCTCGGTGAGGAGACTTACGGAGCTTGGTTCTAAGTAAAGCGCAGTTAATGTTTTCAATAACTCATACAAAGCGGTCTATACTAAGTGCACAACTAGAGCAACTTACTTAATTTTGTAACTTGATAATTTTAAATACATCATATATATATATATATATATATATATATATATATATATATATATATATATATATATATATATATATATATATATATATATATATATATATATATTCTTAGTCTTATTGCCCCTTAAAATCTCTTTGGAATTCATTAACACTTCTCTATACCTATCTCTTCCCATTTCCGAGATATGCTGATCTTTGCTTTATATTTTGTTGCAGATATCTAGATATCTGATCATGCTTAGTCGCCCATGACCGAAAATGTCAAAAATCGAGTAAAATTTAACCCACGCGTCCTGGTATATCTCATTCCAATATCTTTAAAAAGTCTGGACGCCGCAGTGCGTTATGGTAGTGAATTTTCATTAAAATGATTTTAATAACAAATATGTCTCTTTTTTTAAAGAAAGCAGGCATGAAATTTGGTTACGATTATAACCTATATAGTAGAAACAATGTATCATACTTCATCAAAATGACTTAATTGTTTGAAAATGTACAAACATTTTCCGAAAATAAACTGAAAATGTTCCCGAAAAAACTGGTTCCTGGCCAACGAACGTTAGGTTAATAGTAAATTGAGCTATTGAAATTTGAAACTTTAATCATAATTAACTACAATAACGCACTTGCTGCGTCCAATTAAAATTGAAACCGGTTGCAGGAAAGAACAAGCATTTGTGAAGCACCGGGATAGTCTACGTCTGTATTAAGTATGGAACGGTTTCACTAAGTTAGGTCAATAACAAACAATCATAAATCAGATGCGTGCTATTCAAATTGAATTAAGTCTCAAAAGTTTTCATCCGCCCTAATTGAATTTGTCATACAAAAACTCGCTAAAAAATTCATCGGAATTACACAATCTGATCAGGTAACGGTAAGATAAAATAGTACAAAGGATATTATTTATGACATAAATCAGCAAATTT
Source organism: Tillus elongatus (assembly GCA_964006375.1). NCBI lineage: Eukaryota > Metazoa > Arthropoda > Insecta > Coleoptera > Cleridae > Tillus > Tillus elongatus. The sequence goes on along the minus strand of OZ023262.1, from coordinate 65,655,107 downwards.
GGTTACCATAGCTTTTTAATCTTCGGAGATATGCATTTTTTCGAAAGAAAACACAAAATGTTTCCGGAAAGTCTTGTCCGATTTTCCTGGCTAACGAACTATTCCAAGCCATTTACAAAAAGAAGGTACTCATCAAATTTGATCAAAATCGGCCCATTCTTTTTTGAGTTATAAGTGTGATACATACACACAGATATATATATATATATATATATATATATATATATATATATATATATATATATATATATATATATATATATATATATATATATATTATACAAGGAGAGGTTAAGGGCAAGGCCGCGAGGAGACAACCGCATACATGTGTTTCAAGCTTATTAGCTATCATCAGTACGGTATAGCCAGGTGAAGATGGGAACACTCTGGATGAAGAAGCAAAAATACACGGAGTCATAACAGGCAACCAGTGCACATTTGCAGCATCATTCGGCAGACCTACAATTCCAGGGCAACAACCAAAATCGCCACGGAGGCAAAGAAATCACCTGCGTGAGCATCCGGAGCCCAGGAGTTATACTATTTATAACAGGATTTTTAATTTATATATATATATATATATATATATATATATATATATATATATATATATATATATATATATATATATATATATACAGGGTGGCGCATTGAAAACGAAACAGACCAATTTGCGTCCAGAGATTTTTTTTTTAAGAAACGCTGAAACACTCTAATTTTAATATTGAGGGGTACATGCTGTGACATAAAACTCAACTTTGTCACATCAGCCCCTTAATGGTGGTGATAACAACCCTTATATTTTAAATAGGGAACATGGATCAAGTGTTACATCACTTGCAAGCTCTTCCTTTTCTGAATTCAGCACACCAATTTTTTTGGACGTTTTATCAACTCGTTTAAAAATTATTCACAATTGGAGTTGCAAGAACGTATTTCATTCATTGTGATAAGAAATTCACTAATTAGTCAATTTTTCGTTAAAAAAAACTAAAAAACAAAACCGAACGTTCAAAAATGTGTATTCAGTTAAGTAAGTGTTCAAATTGTTGACCACCAGCTTCCACACAAAAGTACAAATTTTGTTCAAATCGAGATCTGACATTCTGGAGCATTTGTGGAGTTATTAGACGGCACTCTTCAACAATGCGTCGTCGTAATTCTTCCAGAGACTTCAGTTCTGTTGCGCAAATTCTACTCTTTAAATGTCCCTATAGAAAGAACTCTAAAGGAGTTAAATCCGGTGATCTAGGGGGAACCCAATAGCACCTCTACGCCCAATCCATTGCTCTGGAAACTATCTGTTCAAGAACTCCCTAACACGTTGTGAAAAATGCGGAGGAGCTCCATCTTGTTGAAACACTAATTGATTTTCTTGATAGCGATCATCATTTCCAACAATGTCAATTACTAGAGGGTAAACGATATCTTCTAGTAACTCCAAATACGTTTCGACACTCAAATTGCCACCAAAAAAAATTGGTCCGATTAAACGGTCTCCAAAAATGCCAGTCCAGACATTCAATTTCTGTGGAGTTTGAGTGTGAACTTCGTGAAAATTTCTTGGATTATTATCTGCCCAATAACGACAATTATGACGATTGACTGAAGAGTTTGATAAAGCAGTCGCCAATAAAAATCATCTTCATACAGTTGTTGTACAAGATGAATTTTTTACAGGTGAAATTTATGATGCTTCAATATTCGCTGAATAGTTCTTCTTTTCATGTTTGAAACACTGGCCAATTTTCTCGTGCTCAAAGTTGGGTCTGCAGCAATTTGTCCTAAAACTTCAATAACATTTCTACCAGGAAATTCACGTTCAGGATCCCGTTTTTTGTTGGCTACTGAACCACTCTGTCGAAACTTTGCAACTAACCCCAAAATGTATTTTCTATTAACATGTCTGTTTGGATGTCGTTCATTAAACAAATTTGTGGTACGGTTGGCAGAGTCATCGTTTTTGAAAAAAAGAGTAAATATTTCAACTCTTTCTTCTACAGAATACACGATTGTGAAATTAATTTTAGGTAGTACTATCAAGTATCAAACCGACCGATAAACTGAAATAATAAACCGCATTTCTCTCATTCCGATAAGAAATGTTCTGATAGACAATTTTTGGTTTACAAACCAACAAAACATTGACTATCACATTATCGGAATGAGTGAAATGCGGTTTTGCATCTTCAACTGTGAATAATTTTTAAACGAGTTGATAAAATTTCCAAAAAAATTAGTGTGTTGAAGGCATAAAAGAAATAGCTTTCAAACGATGTAACACTCGACCCATGTAAACTATTTAAAATATAAGGATTGTTATTACCACCCTTAAGTGGTTGATGTGACAAAGTTGAGTTTTATGTCAAAACATGTCCCCCTCCATATTAAAATTGACGTGTTTCACCGTTTCTTAAAAAAATTCTCTGGACGCAAATCGGTCTGTTTCGTTTTCAATGCGCCACCCTATATATATATATATATATATATATATATATATATATATATATATATATATATATATATATATATATATATATATATATAAACATACCAAAATTGAAACTGACCCCGGATATGTGTTCTAGGTGGCCTCATTAGCGCCCATTTAAAGAATTTTTTTCAAAATTCAAAAGTTGGGATCTCCTCCATACTGATTTTTTTTTAAAGAAAAATCACTAATAAGCCTTTGTGGGGAAACGATCGTTAGGTTTAAAAATGTGTTGTGGTACATTAAGTTGTACAAACTGTACCTAATTAATAACCAGATATGTAATTCAATCACGGGTTTACTAGAACATAACACGCATATTAATCCCTATTCTGTAATAAACGGTTTACTTATCAATAGATATTAAGTCAGGTTGTGTTAATTAAATATTAAAAATAATTAATGATTATTACAATGCAAAATTCACTCTTTACAGTCAGCCGATACGCAGAAAAGGTGAGTTACCTTTGTCGACAAAAACCTTATAACTTCACTAACAGTGCTGACAGTTTGATTGATTAACTTTTCCAAATATGATTATTTCAATCGTAACGAGGAAACGCTGCGCTGTTGTAATAAAAGACATTTGTCATATGCGAGTCGCTTCCTCAAGAAGCCCTGAGTAAATATTTCAACTCTTTCTTCTACAGAATACACGATTGTGAAATTAATTTTAGGTAGTACTATCAAGTATCAAACCGACCGATAAACTGAAATAATAAACCGCATTTCTCTCATTCCGATAAGAAATGTTCTGATAGACAATTTTTGGTTTACAAACCAACAAAACATTGACTATCACATTATCGGAATGAGTGAAATGCGGTTTTGCATCTTCAACTGTGAATAATTTTTAAACGAGTTGATAAAATTTCCAAAAAAATTAGTGTGTTGAAGGCATAAAAGAAATAGCTTTCAAACGATGTAACACTCGACCCATGTAAACTATTTAAAATATAAGGATTGTTATTACCACCCTTAAGTGGTTGATGTGACAAAGTTGAGTTTTATGTCAAAACATGTCCCCCTCCATATTAAAATTGACGTGTTTCACCGTTTCTTAAAAATGCAAAATTCACTCTTTACAGTCAGCCGATACGCAGAAAAGGTGAGTTACCTTTGTCGACAAAAACCTTATAACTTCACTAACAGTGCTGACAGTTTGATTGATTAACTTTTCCAAATATGATTATTTCAATCGTAACGAGGAAACGCTGCGCTGTTGTAATAAAAGACATTTGTCATATGCGAGTCGCTTCCTCAAGAAGCCCTGTGAGATTTCCTTGAAATGAAAACATTTAGGTTTGAGATGTTTATTAGCCAGTGTACAAATTGTAACATTACACCATTTAATGACATTGACTACTCCACTTTGAAGAATCCGGAGGCAGCGTATGCGTTGTAGGAGCGATTTTTTTAGAAAAATGATCTTCATTAAACACTTGATAGAGATTGAAACAAGATAGACAAAAATTATACAGTGAAAAATGCTCAAACAGGTCAATTTAGTTTTGAATTAGTCTAAGTGAAGATTGGAACCTGTGATGAGCACACATGGAGAATTCAAATCACCACAATACATTTTAAAAGACCTGACGATCGTTTCACTAACCAAGTTAGCGTAATCAGGGGATGAAAAATTCTAACTACTTTAAAAACTAACATCACCTTATATACTGGATCTTAGGTAAAGAAACCGAACTGAGATGGGAAACTAATCTCTGGCAAATTCTTCAGTGTATTGTATTTTATCCAAAGATGAAGTCTTTGCACTGTCCCTACTAACTTATCTAAAAGGTGTCCATCTATAATAATTTTGGGAAGTTTCAACGATAACTAAATTAACATAGTTTCCTTTGGCGGAAATATCGATATTCTTATGTTATCTTTAGAAGTGTTGAAACGTGGGAATTTATTTAACAAAGCAATCGATCAGGTGACTCGTAATCGGCGGTGGTGAAACGTTCGAATATTTTTTGTTGTAACTATATTTCGCAATATATATGTATATATATATATATATATATATATATATATATATATATATATATATATATATATATATATATATATATATATATATATATATATATATATATATATATATATATACTCTCGAGTGCGTTTAGCTGTCCAGGTTGTCTAACATTAATTAAAACAACCAGGACAGCTAAACGCGTTCGAGTGTATATCGAGAGTATATATATATATATATATATATATTGCAAAATATAGTTATAAAAAACGTATGAACGTTTCACCACCGCCGATTACGAGTCACCTGATCGATTGCTTTGTTAAATAAATTCCCACGTTTCAACACGTCCTAAAGATAACATAATAAAAACAGATATTTCCGCCAAGGGAAACTATGTTAATTTAGTTGTCGTTGAACCTTCCCAAAATTATTAGAGATGGACACCTTTCAGATAAGTTAGTAGGGACAGTGCAAAGACCTCGTCTGGCGATAAAAATACAATCCACTGAGTAATTTGCCTGCGACTAGTTTACCATCTCAGTCGGTCTCTTCACCTAAGATCCGCTATATATTAGTTTTTAAAGTAGTTAGAATTTTTCATTCTCCGATGACGCTAACTTGGTTAGTGAAACGATCGTCAGGTTTTTAAAATGTATTGTGGTGATTTGGGTTCTCCAAGTGCACTTTTAATTAGCTTAATTTTTCACCCAATTAATTTGTTTTTTCATTGACGGCCGTCAGAGGTATGACGTCATCGACATTTTTTTTAGTTGCAGTATGCGGCTTGTGAAACATCATTTGAAGGCTCTTATCTCGCACAGTTGCTCCTAATTTTGTCGAGATTCTATCACGTCTTTTCAAAATGGCGACCTTTTTTTTCAGACATTTTTTTTTTGTTGTGAAGGTGTAACGTGTTAGACGTGTTGAAACTTGCCCATTTTTATATTAATAATTATTCTTATATTATATTAGTGACTTTTCTTTAAAAAAAATCACTCAAGAGATCTCGACTTTTGAATTTTGAAAAAAATTCTTCAAATGAGCTCGAACTAGGCCCTCTAGAACCCACATCCAGGGTCAGTTTCAATTTTTAAATGATATATATATATATATATATATATATATATATATATATATATATATATATATATATATATATATATATATATATGTATGTAGGTATGTATGTATGTATGTATCACGCCGATAACTCAAAAAATAATCGGCCGATTTTAATCAAATTTGGTACATACCTTCCTTTTGCAAGTGGCTTGGATAAGTTCGTTAGTATATATATATATATATATATATATATATATATATATATATATATATATATATATATATATATATATATATATGTATCACACCGATAACTCAAAAAATTATAGGCCGATTTTGATTAAATTTGGTGAGTACCTTCCTTTTATAAATGGCTTGGATAAGTTCGTTATCCAGGAAAATCGGCCCAGGTTTTCCAGGAAAATTTTGAGTTCTCTTTCGAAAAAAATTGTAAAAAATTTATATCTCCAAAATTAACAAAGTAAAGGCAACCAAATTTGGTACGCGGATTTATATCATTATACGTAAGCTACCTACCAAAATTTAGCTCTGTAGATCAAAAGACAAAAAAGTTATAGGCTTTTAAATAAAAATTTATTGGGATTTTCCTCAAAATGTCAAAGTTGCAATTTAAAACGTCAAAAATTGGCAACATTTAGGCAAAGAACTTGAATCTAGTACGGGCTATGGAAAGAAAATGTCTCAAGAAGAATGTTTTACAAACTTTGAAGTCTTAGTTTCAACCGTCATTGTCCTTCATTTTACTAAAATATTTCCAGAAAATTCATTTAAAATAGACCCTTTCTCTGACGCTTGGCAGTAGCCTTAGCTATAGAGTTTATCGTTTAATGTTATATAATTTTTGTCGAATTTTCGTAAAAAATCAATAAAGCTCAATATATCCGTTATTATACAAGATATGAAAAAAAATTATATATTAATTATAGGGTGTCTTGAGCTACATCTTAAAAAATATTTCTACAATCATAGGGTGGCCCATAAGTCGTTGGTGATACAAATTTTCTTATTTTTTTTAATCAAACACACCTTATGTTATTGCATTTTTGGATTTTCCATCGAAATATAATGCATATTTGTAAGAAAAGAAATTCTGGATGCAGCAAGTGCGTTATGGTAGCGAATTTTGATCAAATGCTTCATATTTTAATAGCTCAATTTGCTATTAACCTATAAGGTTGACCAAGAAACGAGTTTTTGTGGGAACAAGTTTACTTTTGGGAATTTTTGTACATTTTCACACAATAAAGTTATTTTTATGAAACATGACACATTGTTTTTACTATATAGGTTATACTGGTAACCAAAATTGATGCCTGCTTTCTGAAATAAAAAGAAAACAGACATATTTGCAATAAAAACATATTTAAGAAAATTCACTACCGTAACGCACTTGCTGCGTCCCGAGTTTTATAACAATGTATAGATATAACAATGGTACAAATTTACTGCAGAGTTTTGTGGCCCATGGACGTAATGTCCGAAGCCAATTCCTTCCACACACACACAGGACGAATATGAGTGAAAATACGACAATAAATGACTAACAAGCTCCTAGATATGTGTCTAAGTCGTTATTTCCTTTATGTCGTTAAAATACGAGCAAAAAATCCATTGTAAATCAAAATTGTTTTATGTAATTATGTAAATAGCAACGTTAGATGAGTAACATGTATTACGCGAACCCATATCCAGGATCACTTTCAATTATATATATATATATATATATATATATATATATATATATATATATATATATATATATATATATATATATATATACATAGGTGATCCATTTGCCAATATTTCGGTCTGTAAGTTTAAAGACAAAAAAATTAGAGGCATTTAATGAAGAAAAAAAAAGTGGTTTTCCTTAAAACGTAAAAAGGCACGATTTGAAACGATTTATTCTCTTGAGTTATATGCTGGTTTAAAAACGTTTACACCAACAACTGTTGATATCCCCTACTGATTAGAAAACTTTTCTGGTTTGATTTACAGACTTTTGGCAATATTTATCACATTTTATAATAACTATGGTTGTAAGCTGCCGCTTGTTTTAGTTTCTTGTTAACAAAAACTATCGAAGATGCCGGATGTGTCTCCAAAATCAGTCGAACAATTATATTCATATTTCTCACAAATAACAATTTGTTTCCTGAATGTGCCAATGATAGTGAAACACCGTTCTTCTTAAGCGCCAAATTTGAACTTGTATTATTTGTTCCACTTCATAAAACTAACCTACTTAAACATTTCAAATTTAATTAAAATTATTGTCAATCTTACATATATAATCTTTAACATTTCCTTACCTAGCTTAACCTATATCTTATTGTTTACCAATTTAACATTAACCTTCACAGTAAATAACCGTCTTTTGACATATAATATCCTGCTTGTCCATTTAGTGTTAATATTAGTTTTTTAATAGTTTTTTCACGCTATAGGGTTTTTTGTCTTTTAGAGTTTACATATGTCACTTCACTTTCCTTCTTCCTATCTTCCTTTTGCAAGCGGCTTCGATAAGTTCGTTAGCCAGGAAAGTCGGACCAGGTTTTCCCGGAGAATTTTGTGTTTCCGTGTAAGAACAACCAAATTTGGCACGCGTGTTTATATTATAAAGAGTAAATCAGGCACCAAAATTTAGGTCCGTAACTTTAAAGAGAAAAAGTTATGGGCATTAAAAAGGCAGTTTTCCTCAAAACGTCAAAGTGGTGATTTGAAAGTCAAAATTGGCAACATTTAGGCAAAGAATCTAAAACAAATGCGGACTATGTAAAGAAAGTGTCGCAAGAAACGTGTTCTGCAAACCCTTAAGGTTCAGCTTCAACCGCCATTGTCCTTAATTTTAGTAAAATATTTCCACAAATTTCATTTCAAATGGACAATCACAGGTGGCCCATAAGTCGTTGGTGATAATTACAATTTTTTTTTCGAACTCCCTTATATTATCGCATTTTTGAATTTTTTATCGAAATATTATGCATGTTTGTAAGAAAAAAATCGAGAAGCAGTAAGTGCGCTTCGGTAGCGAATTTTCATTACATACTTCAAATTTCAATAACTCAATTTGCTATTAAACCCAAGGTTTTTGGCTAGGAAACCAGTTTTCTCGGAAACATCTTAAGTTTATTTTCGAAACTTTTTTGTATATTTTCAAACCATAACGTACTTGCTGCGTTCAGACTTTTTTTTATTAATAAATGAAGTTAACCGAGTCTTGATTTTTATTTGAATTTCTAAAACCATCCAAATTATAACGTATGAACCCACACATTTTTCAGAATTGCATTAAATCTCATGTTCTGCGCTGATCATCCACATAATTTTCTTTTAAATTTTAATAATTTATTTTGTTATTAACTTTTATATAACGTAGCATTCAATTTTGTTATAAGTTACAAATCAGACATGTGACTTCTGTTTGTGCACATTTTAAAAACAAATAGTTTTATTTTAATTGCTAATATAATTGTATTTGAATGACAAAATTGCATTAATATGATTTTATTGCTTGCACTTTTGTGTATTTTCGTACCTTGTTTCCGTCTTTGCTCAACAATAATAATTTCACTTTCATTGTTCACCTAACAGTAGATTAAACTTTGTTTCCTCGTACAGACACGTCCAGAGTGGTATCAAGCAAGTTATCATTAAAAAGGAGTATTCTAACTACTCTGCTACTATATTTTCAGCTTTCCCGTTTTTCACGATTTTATGCTGTTGTATGCCGTTTTATGCCATTTATTTCACCGTTAAATGGAACCAGCGTCATCACGCTTCAGGACTTACATCATCCATGGGGGCCCAATTAAACTAACTATAGAAGAGTTTCGGAAGATTTGAATGGCCGTCAATATTATCATAGAAACGCTAGACGCCCTAAAACATCTCAAACAATCTCTACTGCAATCACACCTTAAGTAACTTTGTTTAATCTGTTTAATTTATCCTCAATTCTGTTTTAAAGTTAACAATTCTATTATTTTTTAACTGCTATAAGATGTCATTGTGTTTTTATTGTGAAACATTTTTAACGCCTGTATATATATATATATATATATATATATATATATATATATATATATATATATATATATACTGAGTTTATCTTTTTATTGTCTTCCTCTTTTTTTATATATTTCAACAACACACCACGAGGGATTACAGCCTAAATACTATCGCACCGTGGGTGTCGACAAGGAGGAAAGAGGCAACTTGATAATTGATTTGAAGGTTTGGAGGTTCGGAGGAGAAGGAAAAACATGTGCCGCCAAGGAATTCCACAACTTGGAAGTCCTCGGGACAAAATAGCGGGCATAACAAGATGTTCTATGTCTGGTGATCTGGACAGGAAAAGGGTGCATTCGCTCTGCTCCCCTGGTAGGTATATTTGGGACAGCAAGTGAAGGAACTATGGAAGAAAGCTCCTCTGAGCAGTGAGAATATGGTCACCGATGAGACGTATAGCTTTCTTCTGAATGGAGTCCAGGATAGCGAGTATTGAAGCGGCAGCGGCACCACAGATGTGGGAGCAGTATTCGAGGTTTGGCCTTATTTGTGAAGTATATAAGGTATAGAAATTAGCTGGTGAAAAGTATTTGCGAGCGTCCGGAAGAGGAAACCTAATTTCTTAGCAGCCGCTTGTGCAATTAATGCGACATGTTGGTGCCATTTGAGATTTCAATCCACAGTAATTCCAACAAGTGAAAAGGACCCATTACTTTGAATAACTTGGTTGTTCATTGTGATGGGTCTAGGGCTGATGCATCTCTTATGAGATATAATACAAGACTGAGATTTGGTGGAGTTGAATTGTACAAGATTTCTACAGTCTAATATTTTTTGAAGATCCACAAAGACAGAACCATCCATGAGTCTGCGAGCCTCATGTAATTGGGCTAGATACAGGCTTAGTATATTGTATATTTGAGTGGAGGGTGCTGTCCTCCGGGTAACTGTGAACTGGGTTGGATGTGCTAGAGAGGAGGTCATTGATGTGGAGAAGAAACAAAGTAGGGGCTAAAGCTGAACCTTGAGGGACTTCTGCATTAATTGGATACAGTTTAGACGAATGGACCTCCACGACAACAGAAATGCTCCGGTTGGAGAGGAAATATGCTGTCCAGGTATACAGTCTCGGTGGTAGGCCATAGGCCGGAAGTTTATTAAGCGGCGCTACGTGCCAGACCTGGTCAAATGCTTTGGATATTTCTAGAGCGACAATCTGGGATTCACCGTGTAGTTCCATAGACTTATTCCAAGAATGGGTGACAAAGAAAAGGAGGTCGGCAGTTGATCTCCGCTGGCGGAATGTTAACTGCCTGTTGTGGATTAGACTGTGTTTTTCAAGAAATTTTAGTAATTCGGTGTGTATATACTTTTCCATCACTTTAGAGATGACTGAAAGGAGAAAAGTAGGCCTCTAGTTGCTAGGAAGTGCTTTGGATCTTTTCTTGGGGACGGGTTGTACTCGAGCAGTTTTAGAGTTACTAGGGAGTATGCCTCTATTGTAAGATGTCTTAAACAGACGAGTCAGGACAGGAGCAAGTTCTGGTGCGCATTTTTTTAAAAGAATTGCTGGGATCCCGTCAAGGCCAGAGGCTTTCCTGGTACTAAGAGAAGAGAGCATCTTTCGTACCTTTTTAGTTTTGAAAATGATATCCGTCATTTTATGCGCGACATTGGGGACTTTTGGTGATTGAACATTTGAAGGTGAGTTGAGAGTAGAATTGCCAGCGAACAACGAGGCAAAAAGATCAGTCTTGCCCAGGGCGGTAGAAACAATTTCATCCCCTTAAACAAGAGGTGGGAACGTGCTCTTGCAGAAATTATTCCCAATAGATTTAGAAAGAGTCCAGAAGGGTTTGCTGCCGTTGGAGCTTGAGAGGACTTTGTTTTGATGTGGTTACTAAACGAGATTTTGCCTAGGAAAGAATGCGGACGTAGCGGTTTCTTGCGTCGTTAAATGCCTGACGGTTTTCTTGACTGGTATTGTGTAGAAGCGTTTTATGAGCTTTGACCTTTTCAAGTCTGGCCTTGTCACAGGATTTGGAGAACCACGGCTTTTGAGTGGCTTAAGAGGTTTTCTGTGTATGTGGAATAAATAATTCCATGCCAGCTTGAATAATTTCGGTGACGTTTTGCGAGATATCAGAGGAGTCAGGATGAGAGAAGCAGACAGACGCCCACGGAAATGAAGAAAAGTAATCCCACATTTCCTGTCAGTTCGCAGAGTTGTAGTGCCAAACGATACGTGCGTGTGATGACTGTGTGACCTCAGGTTGCATTGCGCAGGAAGCAGTGACCATGTCGTGGTGTGAGCAACCAAGGTGGCGGTGACCGATGTATTATAGCATTCAGGTTTTATTGTAAGAAGGAGATCCAAGGGATTTGAGCAGTGTGTTGGGATACGAGAAAAGTAAGTAGGTTGCTGAACCATATTGGCTAAAGAATTGCTGACTGCAAAGGCCTCCACTGCTCTCGCTCCCTTGTGGATCGGTTTTTGAAGATTCTAGCCATTCCTTATTATGAACATTGATGTCACCAAGAATAGTGACCTCAAAGGAAGAATATTCAGAAATCAGATGGTCGGTTTTTTTCAGAAACGTGGTAGAAGACCTGGACAAAGTTGTTGTCAGAAGGTGATCGGTAAATGCAACAGGAATTTAGTTGCAGCCCTGAGAGAGAATTTCATCCAAGGTATGTCTTTTCTTCCAGTTTTTAAACTGGGGAGTCTGGTGCAGGGTAGATTGCTACGGACGTATGCGCACACGCCTACATGCAATCTAAAGGAAGCAAGGAGCTCATACCCCGGGAAATTAAGGTTATTAGTGGCTGTTTTGGCACTGACTTGGGTTCGATGAGGAAGAGGAGTTGGGGCCTATTAGCCTGGAGGAAATGGTGGACGGAGTTCAGGTTAGAATTTAGCCCACATATATTCGAAAAGGATATGTTAAATCTTCATGCCGGCGTCTCCTGCACACCCTTCTCCCGGAGATCCGAATGGAAGGGTATTTATCTCAGGAATCTTTTGTACAAGGAGGAGCCATCATCATTTTTGTTTATAAGGGAAACCGACTCATACGCCAGAACCAGAAACGTCCGTTGGGACTTCACCGGCCCCTTGATGTGAGGGGTGGTACCTCCTCGGGCGTGAAAAAATCATTTACTATCACGTAAAGGAAAAGTCCACTACTACCTGCAAAAACCTCTATAACGTATGCAAAAATAATGACCATAGCCTACGCCTTGATTTTATTTTTTGGTTCGTTCAGTTGTCTGCTTTGCTAGCCAAGTGTTTTGAAGGTGTCGAAATAGTGCAAGTTTCGATATTGTCGAAACACGCATTTCTCGTTTCATTGGGCTCACATATTTAGTTTCAAAGGCGACTGTTGAATATGGTTGTAAATTATCAATATCGGTACGCTCTGTCTGTTTTGTTAATAAAAAATTAAACAATATATATCCCTGGAATTTGAAGAACAAAAAAGGGTCGCCATTTTGAAAATGCGTGACAGAATCTCACCCAAATTTAGGAGCTTACTATTCCAGATAAGGGATTTCAAATGATGTACCACAAGCCGCACACTACAATTAAAAAAAATGTTGATGACATCATACCTTCGGCGGCCGCCAATGAAAAAACAAATGAATTAGATGAAAAGTAGGCAAATTAAAAACTGAATTGACCTGTTTAAAAAATAACGCCGTTATTGGAGGTAGTTCATACTTTTTTACACCCTGTATATACCCTATGAGTGAAACAGTGGTGTACCAAAAGTCAAATGCCCCGTCCCGCTGCCCTATGTTTCTTTTTTATTGGTAAGTACAATTATTGCAAGCCTTCTACAAAACACAGGCCGAATGAGACGCCACCTGCTGAGAAGTAGTTCAACTTAGTAAGACTTTCGAAAGAATCATACAGTTTTCAAGGAAATCCGAAGTTCAAGATCTTCGGCAGCACTTGTCATGATAATATTTTCTATCTCTGTCGGAGGTACTTCTTTGTCTAGAATATCGCAGCCTTGAGGAGCTTAAGCCCTCGAGGGTCCCAGTCTAAAAATTCGACAACGATCTCACAATATGTGGTTACGCCCTTGAATAAATGTTTATTTACTACTACTTCTACTCTACAACTACTACATGTCACGTTATTCTCATAAAGGGAGGCACGCTACAAAGCCTCTGCTGTTTCTTAATAACATTTTTGCACACACATTACACACTCTACTGGACTTTCACAACATCGCACCGCATGCTGCTGTGATGGAACAATATTTTTTTATGAATCAGTGGGACTGTAGGGTGAAGAATACTTTATAGTGAATTTGAAATGTTGCTACTACTTTATAGTAGGCACGATTAGTAAAATTCACTATCATAGTTAAGATGGCGAAAACGTGACTGCCGCCGCCAGAATATGTTACCAAGAAATTTCACAACCATTAGGTGTATCATGAAAAGGCTGGCAACGTTGCGGCAACTATTTGAACTAGTTGAAAGTGGCTGGAACTTTTATGTAGCATTTTAGTAACGTAGTTTCGGCTATTGTCGCTTGTTATCTTCAAGTTCCCTTACCTTTTAAGTCGTTCTATGAGTAATGACGTTCCTGGTAGCTTAAAACCACTTAAGAAAACTCTAGAGTAGTCATAAGTGGAAATTATTACTTAATTTTCACTGTTAAATTTGTGGCGATTAGGTAATAACTACTTATTACAAGTTCCGCTCTCAGTTGCCATCAGTTTGGTGCTAGTTAGGTATGCTCCTTTTGTAGGTGTAATAAACATATATTTCAGGATGGACCAAACTGCAGTAAAAATTTTATATTGTATGAAAACGCTACGAACTTTTGCATCATGATATAATACTATTAAACTTGCCACTTATTACTTTCTTAATCATTATTGTTGTTCCGAAAGCTAGACTTACAAAGTAATAGCACTGCCTGTTTCTTCAGTTCCATAAATAAAATTTCTGTTTTCATATAAACATTTTTTGATATCTGCAGCTTTTAGATCCACGCAAAAACATTAACCCAATTATTTTCAAATTTACATATCAGTTGATAAAAACAAACGCAAAATGAATTAATAAAACTTTTCGTTTGTCACGACAAAGCCAAGTTTGAAGCGCACCAGCTATAGAAGCTCTGATTAGCAGATAATATATCCATCACGAGCGTCACAGGGGCCACCAAGGACTATTTGTAATAATTAAGGTGTTGGTGTCTGTGTAAAGTGATCGAGTAGACAGATGACAGTCGGAGTGGCCACATTCTAGCGCAAGCATCCAAACAGAGGCCAAACCAGGAGGCACACACAGTGTCCACAGAGTGGCAGGGTTCTGCTACTATTGATTAAATGTCACCAAGCTCTTCACGCCCGATTTACCATCTACCCACTCCACCGGATTGCACATGTATATATCTATATCCACAATGGACTTTACTAGTTACGCTCACATTATACATAGATTATATTATACCTACATTCTCTGTGAATTGTTAGGATTATTACCTCATCAAACAGATGGAATGAATTCATCTCTCCATCATACATTGTTTTAACATTAATTACATAACATTCATCATGAAATTTATTTACTTTTCAAATTCAAAGGTCGTAAATTATTATTTTACTAAATTGTGCATGATAGTGTGTTTAACTGCTAACCAAAAAAACTACGTAAATCGTGGTAATTATAATAAATAGTCACGTTGTTTCAGTGCCTGCATAGTTTCTGTCAATTGTCAATGTAAACATCCTTTAACCAAAAGCTTTTAGCAGAGGAGGCTTGAGAACTGCAGGAAACTCAGTGACTAGGATTGAATAGTGTGTTACACAGGGATGTGTGATGTCTCCAAGGTTATTCTAGCAGGTGGTGGTGGACTTTTCCTTTACGTGATAGTAAAGGATTTTTTCACGCCTGAGGTACCACCCCTTACATCAAGGGGCCGGTGAAGTCCCAACAGACGTTTCCGGTTCTGGTGTATGAGTCGGTTTCCCTTATAAACAAAAATGATGATGGCTCCTCCTTGTACAAAAGATTCCGGAGATAAAATACCCCTCCATTCGGATCCTCGGGAGAGGGGTGTACAGGGGGCGCCGGCATGAAGATTTAACATATCCTTCTCGAATATTGTGGCCTAAATTCTAACCTGAACTCTGTCCAGGCTAATAGGCACCAACTCCTCTTCCTCACTGAAACCCAAATCAGTGCCAAAACAGCCACTAATAACCTTATTTTCCCGGGGTATGAGCTCCCACTTCCTTTAGATTGCAGGGAGGCGTGTGTGCATACATCCGTAGCAATCTACCCTGCACCAGACTCCCAAATTTAGAAGCTGGAAGAAAAGACATACTTTGGATGAAACTTTCTCTCAGGGCTGCAACAAGATTCATATGTTCCATTTACCGATCACCTTCTGACAACGACTTCGTCCAGCTCTTCGACTACCTTACTGAAAAAACCGACCATCTTATTTCTGAATATCCTTCCTCCGAGGTCACTATACTTGGTGACTTCAATGTCCATAATAAGGAATGGCTAGGATCTTCAAAAACCAATCCACAAAGGAGAGCAGCGGAGGCCTTCGCAGTCAGAAATTCTTTAGCCAATCGGGTCAGCAACATACTTACTTACCTCGCATCCCAACACACCGCTCAAATCCCTTGGATCTCCTTCTTACTACAAAACCTGCATGTTATAAGATATCAATCACCGCTCCCCTTGGTCGCTCAGACCACGGCATGGTAACTGCTTCCTGCGCAATGCAACTCTAGGTTACACAGTCATGACACCCACGTATTGTTTGGCACTACAACTCTGTGAACAGGGACGAAATGCGGGATTACTTTTCCTCATTTCCACGGGCGTCTGTCTGCTTCTCTCATCCTGACCCTTCTGATATATCACAAAACGTCACCGAAATTATCCAAGCCACTCAAAAGCCCTGGTTCTCTAATTCCTGTGACAAGGGCAGACTTTAAAATGTCAAAGCTCACAAAAGGCTTCTACACAATCCCAGTCAAGAAAACCGCCAATACCAGTAGAGCCTCTGGCCTTGACGGGATCCCAGCAATTGTTCTCAAAAAATGCGCACCAGAACTTGCTTCTATCCTGACTCGTCTGTTTCAGACATCTGAGAATAGAGACATATTCCATAGTAACTGGAAAACTGCTCGAGTATAACCCGTCCCCAAGAAAGGATCCAAAGCGCTTCCTAGCAATTACAGGCCTATTTCTTTCCCTTCAGTCGTCTCTAAAATGATCTAAAAGTATATAAACACCGAATTACTAAAATTTCTTGAAAAACACAGTCTAATCCAAGACAGTCAGTATGGATTCTGTCAGCGCAGATCAACTGCCGCCCTCCTTCCTTTGTCACCTATTCTTGAAACAAGTCTATGGAACTACACGGTGAACCCCAGATTGTCGCTCTAGACATATTCAAAGCATTCGACCAGGGCTGGCACTCACTGCTGCTTAGTAAACGTCTGGGCAATGGCCTACCACCAAAATTATGTACCTGGACAGCAAATTTCCTCTCCAACCGGAGCATTTCTGTTGTCGTAGGTGGCCATTCCTCTAAACTGTATCCAATTATTGCAGGAGTCCCTCAAGGTTCAGCTTTATCCCCTACTTTGTTTGTTCTCCACATCAATGACCTCTTCTCTAGCACATCCAACCCAGTTCACAGTTATGCGGCCATCCCTTGCCCACCGACGTGCCGTTGGTAATCTCTCTCTCTCTCTCTTTTAAAGATATATGCACGGGCACTGCTCAGAGGAGCTTTCTTCCATAGTTTCTACACCTGCTGCCCTCAACAGATCTACGAGAGGACTAGAGCGAATGCAGTCTTTTAATGTCCAGGTCACCAGTCATAGAAGATCTTGTTATGCCCGCTCTTTTGTCCCGATGACTTCCAAGTTGTGGAAATCCACATGTTTTTCCTTCTCCTCTGAACCACCAAACCTTCAAGTCTAGAATTAACAAGTTGCCTCATTGCTTCTTGTCGAAACCCACGATACGATAGTATTTAGGCTGTAAGCTTTCGTGCTGAAATAAAAAAAAACAAGATTTGTATTTATTTTTTCACATTTATTATGTGAACAATCATTGTTATAACTTTTGTAAATCTGCAGATATAAAAAGCTCATTTTGATTTTTAGGTTTTTTCTGCACCTTTCTGGTGCTCTATTCTTGCTGCAGTAGCGTTTTCCTTGTGAATTTTCCATTTCTGACATACTTCACAAGCGGCGTTAGGAACATGCCGGGTAGCTTTGTTATGCAAATTATCTACTAAGCATTTCCAGAATTCTGAATAATTGAACCAGAAAAAGCAACTATTCTGTTATGACCACAGGCACTAACCGACAGGCACTAAATTATTAAGGTTATGTTGTTGCTGCTTAACTTTACACGTGCGTAGTGCTGCAAATTACTTAAGCAAATCGTCCTAACTACTGCCGTTAAGACACTTAAGTGTAGTAAATCCGTCTGCGGTATATTAATGTTTAGAGAAGAAGTAAACTCCTTAGTCCTAACTACTAGGGACAAACTGCCTTAGTACAGGATTTATTGGACATTTTGTTTTAGTAATCATATGTGTTTTTACACATAGGACAATCACCTTAAATCTATATTCCACTGTTAAAATGTAGATATGGCATACAAACTTAGAACACAGCTAGAAAACATGTATATGCATATACAGGTACCAAAAATTGAAAGACTTAAAATTTGCAGATGGGACCCTTTGTTTTAATAAGGAATTACTACTGTACGCTGATGATGCAGTACTACTTAGCGAATCCACACGATCGAGTGATAGAGAAAGTAATGGCAGTCACGAATAAAGCTAGACAGAGAACGCAGAGAAGACTACAGTTATATTATTTGATAAAGAACGTGGGGCAGGTAATAGCTATCGGTTGACAAATGCCAGGTTAGTAGATATGGTAAAAGAATTGAACTACTTAGGAACGTCGAAAGAATATATGATAAGTTAAAAAGAAAGATAAATGAAAGTATAAGGCTGCTGTGATCTGTGACCACTGTAGCCAAAGTCACTGCATATAACAGCGTAATGGCCCCAATTGTGCTATATGGGTGTAAAAGTTGGGTATGTCAGGCAAGTCGTGTAAGAACATTAAATGCTGCTGGGATTGGCTATCTGAGGTAAATAACGGGTAGAACCAGAACAGATAAAGGTATAAATGAATGGGTTTTGGAAGAGTGCAATGTGGAAAAGTCTATCGAGACTGCACATGAGAGCAGTGCGCTTAGATCGTTTGGTGACATAGAACGAATAAGTGATTATAGAATTAATAAAAAGATAACTCCACTTGAAGTACCCAAATCACCACAAAACATTAAAAAAACCTGGGGATCGTTTCACTAACCAAATTAGCGTCATCAAATGATGAAAAAATCTGAATATTTCGTGCTCTGATGACGCAAAGTAGGTGCGTAAAACGATCGTCAACTTTTTTTATAAATGTGTTGCGGTGATTTCGGTTCTCCAAGTTACTTATCAGTGCCCATCCACGGGTTCCAATCTTAACCTAATGAATAAAAATTTATAGAGCTTGGGGATGCTCAAAATGGGAAAATTTGTTAATGACGTAAAAATATAGGTCAAGTTTTCAATTCTCATTATGCTCGCATTAGTAAAATAACTTGCTTCTATAACTTAGGCAAGCCGCCAGGTAGCTATACATATTGGAGCAAATAATAACACAGTAGTAGAGTCAGAAATTATAAACACAATTAATTCCTTTGGGAGGGGTAAATCAACTGGTTATGAAAACAGTGCGGCAGATATATTGAAAAATGTAATAATTAATATAATATTTCATTAAGAAAATTCACTAATAGAGAGGTTCAAATTTTTTAAATATGTATATACACATAAGATGAAGACACGCCCGTATGTTCTTTATTTTTAGAGATAGCAATTTCATTTTTGTACATATGTAAAACGTCATTAGGCTGTTTCAATAGCCTACACACTTCAAATGTCAGCTGTCAACCCAGCCTACTAGGATTTCAGGAATAGGACCGGTTATCTCAATTTTGCGATGCGTTAGAAATGTAAAAAAAGCTACTTTAAAAAGTTATTCATAATTCAATTCTAACGACAGATACCGAGTTTCAAGTCAAAATTCGAATTTTTTACTTTCTTGTAAATTTTTAGGCGAGTCCAAATTTTCCATCAGATTTTAACAGGTAGATTGCCCCTGAAAAAAATTACACCTTGTAAAATATTGCGATAAATGTCAAATTGACGTTAACTGTGGGTATGCCAGCAAAATGCCTCTTGAACGTCACAGTGTAAGAGAAAAAATTTAATTAATGAGATTTTTTGGTGCTAGTGTTTGAAATAGCAGACAAGTTGCTGATGAATTCAATCGGAGACATCCACAGAGAAATCCAACTAGGCGCGGAACTGCAGCAGCTCTGAATGCACGATTTTCTGAAACGGGAAGCATGGTAAAGAATATATCGGCTGTTAGAAATCGACGAAGTAGTGATGATAGCATAATCTTGGCTTCAACTTAAGCAAATACCCAGATGAGTTTACGTCAAAGGGCTGTTGCATTGGATGTAAGTAGAGAAAATATCAGAAGATGCCTTGTGCGTCATAAGATAAAGCCTTTCAAGCCAAAGTTTCTGCACTCGTTGAGAGAAGGTGATGAGCTCAAACAATTAGATTATTGGTTTTAAGCGCCAGGTAACTTTCTCAATGATAGAAAATTTTTAAGTAACATTTTATTTACGGACCAGGCAACATTCACTACCAATGGAATAGTATCTGCCCAAAATTCCAGATATTGATCTGCTCAAAACCCTCACTGGGTTATCAATTGCAAAGCCCAGTATTCACAAAAACTTAATACGTGTTGTGGAATTTTACGGGATAGAATAATTGTTCCTTTTTTTTGACAACACCTTGAACGTAGAGCGATTGCTTCATTTTTTTAATAATTAATTATGGGACTGTATCGAAGGTATGCCTATCAACGTGCGACAAGATATGTATGTTCAATTAGACGGTGCATCCATTCACAACTCTCAGTTAGTCATAAATTGGTTAAATCTACATTTTCCATCAAGATGGATTGGCAAGAATAGTTCTTTTGAACAGTGGCCTCCTCGGTCTCCTGACAATACGCCACTAGACTTGTATTTCTGATGTTCTGTTAAGAATAAGGTGTACAACGAAAGGCCCCAATGTCGCGAGGAACTTTGCGAGAAAATAAGACAGGCTTGCCGTGAATCAAATATAGCAGAACTAAGGAACTAAGAAAAGTTGCCAGAAATAATCGTAAACGGATCGAAAAATGCATCAGGCTTGCAGGTGGGCTAGTTGAAGCAGACTACTAATTTTATATTCAATTTAATTGTACATTTGTTAGAGTTTATGTTTAAGTTGAGTTGAATAAATCACGTACCATTGTTTTCTTTTGATATTGACGATGTTTGTTGTTTTCATGGCAAGCTACCTGTTAAAACTCGGCACATCCAGCTAAAATTGAATTCTGAATAACTTCTTGAAGTAACTTTTTTTGATATCTCTAACGCATCGAGAAATATAGACAACCGGCCCTATTCCTGAAATCATAGTAGGCTGGGCTGACATCATTAGAAGTGGGTAGGCTATTCAAACAGCCTAATAACGTTTTACATCTGTACAAAAAACTACATCGCTATCTCTAAAAATAAAGAAAATACACTTCATCTTAAGTATGTCACACTATATATATATATATATATATATATATATATATATATATATATATATATATATATATATATATATATATTTGCGTGTGTGTGTGTGTATGTATCTGAGTAATTACTTTTGGCACGTTTGAGTAAAGCTTGAATTGACCATTTCAAAAATATAGCACACTTGGTTTTTGCACTCTTCTTTAAAAAATAGTGCATTAATGTTTTTATGCATAACTTGAAAAAGGGCCATTTGACAAGTAGCGTCTGGATGACGCGGCAGCATATTAGAGTGCTAGTGCTTATTGCTAGCTGTCAAATTTTGAATTAGGTGAGAAATACGCTTGTTTGTTTCTTAGTTTTTGTGGAGGTTTTTATTTCAATTTTCGAACTAAGAAATCTGAAAAATTTTTAGTTACGGAGAATGCGATCAATTATACCCAATTCTGACTTTTCAAATTTTTATTCTGGCCAGAACACCATAAACTCTTAACGAGCGATCTCGCTGAGACACCTGTCTATAACATTTTAGAGCATAACACATTAGTGATGGGAAACACGGTTATTTTCTGTTAACAGTTGAAGCCGTTAACGTTATTTAATAATAACGGTTGAAAATAACGGCTTCAGTTATTTTAAACTGGATAGTCGATCGATAGTATCCTACATTCCCAAAGCTGTGAGCGAGAGCGAGCGCACTAGTATAAATGCATTGTATTTTTACCCCGTTATTTTACGTAGTGTATAATTCTCAAATGTTGTCGATATGAAAAGGAAACAAAGGGTTAAGAAATTATAATAAGCGTGTCGTAAATCTTTTGCCACTCTGAAGTGAAACTTTTAGAAATCAGAAAGGAGGCTTATATTAGTATTTACTTAGATGTTTTAGGAATTATAAACTAGTCATTTCTAACAAATTTATTTTATGAGGGGTCTTTACGTAAATGTCAATGCCACAGCAAGATTCAATAAATATCATTATTTATCACGTCTTGGGACGTTAGACGTTAGAACTTTTATTGCTACACAGGGAGTGATTCTAAGAACTCCATAACATAACGCAGCTCATAAAATTTTGGTAAAGAAATTTGCCTTTATTCTGTACATATGGTTTGTTATTACATTATGCTTTTATGCTTTCTTAGAAAGATCTCTATCTCTAGTTACATTTTCGGTTCACTGGTCATCTTTATGAGTCCACTTTTAAAAACTGTGCAAACAACAGCCAACAGTATAAAAAATTGAGTTTGAGTTTAAAAAAAATTGGAAGATATATAGTATTAATTGTTTATTTACTTATTTTAATATTCGTTGTTTTAAAATTAGTTTCAAAAATTTCAAAGGGCTGTAACTTGGAGAAGAAGGGGTTTCAAGAAAAACTTAATAAAAAGACACCCCTTATTTTTCTCCAAAGAATCACCCTATATATATATATATATATATATATATATATATATATATATATATATATATATATATATATATATATATATATTCATTTAATTTTTTATATTTAAATGTATATAGATATTAAAAAATGTTGTATCATTATATTTTTTTATCATTTTGATAACTATTATCACACAAACGAAAATGACGTGTTAACTGTTTTCTTAGGTAATGTGTATAAATTTAAATAAATAAGTACTTTAATTTCACGTGAAATAACCCTATTTTGCGTTGTCTATAGTGAAAGTAATAACACGTTTTTACAGAATTTCATCTTTTCACCCAACATTTTTTATTATTAAATATTTGGCTTTACATACTAGTGGGAAACACAACTGTTTCAAAAATAACAGCTTCTCAGTTTAACAGAATAACTCTGGGTAGTAGTGTCCGTATGCCGTATCCCAATCAACAACCGGTTAAAGTTAAAATTAAAATTAAACCGTTTTATTGTACCGAAGATCGTACTTCCCTAAAGCTGTGAGCGAGAGCGAGCACACTAGTATAAATAATAATGTTATGAAGTACAGTCCGCTCTAAACTGTATAACCATACATATTAGCATTTCCAATTTCAAGGCTATTAATCCCGTTAAATGGTTAAATAACAGTTGCCGATGAAAACCGATGTTTATTCATCGAACCTAGTTGCAGTAGAACTGAAACAGACACCACTCCGAATTCTAGTTTAGTGTAAAAAGCGTTACTTTTTAAGCTGTTATTTTTATAAATCCATAACTGGTGGTTACCTTTACGGCTTGGTAACCGTTTAAAAATAGCTGACAGTTAAATAACGACCCATCACTATAACACATCAGTCAATTGTTATTTCTATCAGAGTGTTTGTAGATCCAGGTACATGGTTATAAAATTAATTTCCATTTAATTTAGTCTATTACTATCACTAGTAACAGACACAAATAATTCAGATGTAGGGCAACAGGTAATTATAAGAGACCACTTGCATGGATGATAAGTGGTAATTTAATTATTTAGAATTTCATCAGGTTTGTGCATTGCGCACTCGCCCTAGATGCACACTACAAATGCATCAAATCATATGCGATGTAGCAGGTGAAGCATGTATAACTGACAGTGGGTGCTGGTGGGGCGACAGGGGATGCACAGAATAGCCATTGTTTTGTTACTCAGGAATAGCCAATAACCGATGTGTGAATGTACACAACCCTGAATGCAGCTTATCTAAACTAAATTAAATTGATCCAACTCCTGATTATTTATTGGACAAACACACAGTTAGCAAAACCTTATTAGTGTTCATTGGTTTTAACTGCACGTTATTTATATGTGTAATATAAAATTAAATTGCATAGATTGTCGGGACTTATTAGAACACTTAAAAAAGTGTGGACGCAGGAAGTACGTTTTCATAAAAAATTTCTAAATCTTGTTAACTTCATATCTTATATAGATACAACCTCCAGTCTGGTACATAGTAAATAATACAATTTTCTGGACGCAGCAAGTGCGTTAGGGTAGTGAATTTTCATAGAAATGATCTGGCACCAAATATTTTATTATAACTTATTTCCTTTTTACATAGAATTATAAATTTTGGTGCATAGTTTACTTTTTATATGATAAACGTACCCACCAAATTTGGTTACCATTGCTTTTTAATTTTTTTGAGATAACATTTCTGTCGAAAGAAAACCCAAAATTTTCCCGGAAACCTGGTCCGATTTTCCTGGTTAACGAACTTCTCCAAGCCACTTATTAGAGAATGTTGCGTGCCAAACTTGATCAAATTCGGCCCATTATTATTTGAGTTATGGGTGTGATAACAACTGTTATATCTTAAATAGGGCATATGGGTCGAGTGTTACATCATTTGAAAGCTCTTTCTTTTCTGAATTCAGCACACAAATTTTTTTGGAAGTTCTCTCAACTCGTCTAAAAAATATTCATAGTTTGAGTTGCAAGAACGCATTTCATTCATTGTGATAAGAAATGCAGTAATTAGTCACATTTTCGTTAAAAAAACTAAAAAACAAAACCAAACGTTCAAAAATGTTTATCAGTTAAGTAAGTGTTCAAATTGTTGACCAGCAGCTTCCATACAAAAGTACAAATTTTGTTTAAAACGAACTCTGACAATCTGGAACATTTGTGGAGTTATTAGACGGCATTCTTCAACAATGCATCGTCGTAATTCTTCCAGAGAGTTAGGTCCGGTGATCTAGGGGGCTACTCAATAGCACCTCTGCGCTCAATCTATTGCTCTGTAAACTCAAAAACTGTTCAAAAACTCCCTTAAACGTTGTGAAAATAGCGGAGGAGCTCCATCTTGTTGAAACACCAATTGATTTTCTTGATAGCGATCATCATTTTCAACAATGTCAATTAGTAGAGGGTGAACGATATCTTCTAGTAACTCCAAATACGTTTCGCCACTCAAATTGCCATCATAAAAAATTGGTCCCATTAAACGGTCTCCAAAAATGCCAGTCCAGACATTCAATTTCTGTGGAGTTTGAGTGTGGACTTCGTGAAAATTTCTTGGATTGTTATCTGCTCAATAACGACAGTTATGACGATTGAGTTTAATAAAAACGTACACTCGTCTGAAAAACAGATATTGAACAGAAAGTTCCCGTTAGCAGCTATTCGTGCAGTCATAACTTCACAAAGTCCATTCGCCGATCAAAATCATATTTATTCAGTTGTTGTACAAGATGAATTTTATATAGGTGAAATTTATGATGCTACAATATTCGCTGAATAGTTCTTCTTTTGATGTTTGAAACAGTGGCCATTTTTCTCGTGCTCAAAGTTGGGTCTGCAGCAATTTGTCCCAAAACTTCAATCTGAGTAGTCTCATTTCTAACCGGAAATTCACGTTCAGCATCCCGGATCCCGTTTTTTGTTGGCTACTAGACCACTTTATCGAAACTTTGCAACTAACTCCAAAATGTATTTTCTGTTAATATGTCTGTTCGGATGTCGTTCATTAAACAAATTTGCGGTGCGGTTAGCAAAGTCATCGTTTTTTAAAAAAATAGTAATTATTTCAACTCTTTCTTCTACATAATACACCATTGTGAAATTAATTTTCGGTAGTACTATCAAGTATCAAACTGACCGATAAAGTGAAATAATAAACCGCATTTCTCTCATTCCGATAAGAAATGTTCTGATAGTCCATTTTTTGTTTACAAACCAACAAAACATTGACTATCAGCACATTTCTTATCGGAATGAGTGAAATGCGTTTTTGCATCTTCAACTGTGAATAATTTTTAAACGAGTTAATAAAACTTCAAAAAAAAATAGTGAGCTGAATTCAGAAAAGAAAGAGCTTTCAAATGATGTAACACTCGAGCCATGTTCCTTATTTAAAATATAAGGGTTGTTATCACCACCCTTAAGGAGTTGATCTGATAAAGTTGAGTTTTATGTCATAACATGTCCCCCGCAATATTAAAATGGACTTGTTTCTGCGTTTCTTAAAAAAAATTCTCTGGACGCAAATCGGTCTGTTTCGTTTTCAATGCGCCACCCTATATATATATATATATATATATATATATATATATATATATATATATATAAATTGAAACCGACCCAGAATGTGGATTCTATGGGTTCTAGTTCGCGCTGATTCAAATCCTGCCATAACATGTCTCATAAAATGGCATCATTAGCTTTCTGGTCGATAGACTCTTCAGAGTCCTGCTGCCGAGAACTGATTTCATGAAAGAACTAAAACTAATTAAACCACTCGCAGTCAACAACGAGCGTCCAGCTAATATTGTCGACAAGATGGTCAATAGGAAGAGTCGTCAGCTCTTAATAGGAACTAGCTCCAGTCTACCTTTCGCTCAGTCAAGGGAATGTCTTATTTTCACGTCAACTGGTCCTGTGTCTAACGCCATAGTGAAAGCTCTCAAAAGCGACAATGTGAGGTTTTCGTTCAAGTCTACAAACTCAATTAACAACATGTTCATTCACAACAAGGATAATATTCCAGACCTGAAGAAGTCAGGCGTCTACCGTTTAAGATGTGGTGCCCCCGATTGCAATGCTGTGTATATCGGAAAAACCGGAAGACCATTAAGTGCCAGGGTGTCCGAACACCTCAGAAGTAGAAATCAGATCGGTAGTGACACGTCAGTCTTTGGTTGTCATTTTAAACAGAGTGGTCACTGCTTTAACAAGGATACTAATTTTGCATCCCTAAAATTTTGGGGTTGACCAATTGGTCCTAGAAGAGATTGAGATTTTCAAGTATGTCAACTGCTCCACCGGTGAACTTATCCAACACGAACAGCAACATCTCTAATGAGAGCGTTTCGTTGTCGGTGTCAACGTTTGTGGTTCCCATACATTTCTTTCAAATTCCATCAAAGCAGACAAGATAGGAAGCAGACAAGATAGACCTGTTGATAAAAACATGTAATTATTCACTAGCCATAGATAGAGAGGTATTTAAGTTAATTCACTTACCGGTTCAGTCCTGTTAGATTTTCAGCACGTTTCAACATACAAGGAAGCACAAGTTTCTTCCCGAGGGTAATAAGAAATGGACGAGGTTTTAGTCTATTCTCTTTTGCAATTTTTGAAACCCATATTATATCCGCACTTATAGCAGCGGTACCGATGATATTATACAACAATTTGAGCACACGAGTATTCTCTCACCATTTAATCCGTTGTCTTAACCACGCCTTTTGTTTTATTATGGTGTAGGATTCTCTGCGGCTTTTGCGAATTTTCAATAAGGAAAATTCGCTAATAGGGAGGTCACGATGAAAAGCTTTTGAAACAATTTCTTCTGATGAGCGCGAATTTGGGTCCCTAGAACCCAAAACCAGGGTCCGTTAAAAATTTTTATATGTATATATATATATATATATATATATATATATATATATATATATATATATATATATATATATATATATATATGTATGTATGTATGTACGTATGTATCCGAGCGCCGAGCGATAAAAAAATACTAAACTGATTTCAATCAAACTTGGCAAAAGTCTTGTTTTGGTGAAAACCGAGGTCGAGTTCGTTAGTCATCCTTTATGCTTTATTTTCCGGTGGAAAATCAGGGAAAACTTTTTGAAAACGCTATATTTTTGTAAGTATCAGAGTAACTGGAATGAGACTTTATATGTGGCTAGAAATAGTGCAAATAAACCTATGTTGTGAATCTTAAGTAATTTGGTACACAATATTTAGAGTTTTTCCAAATTAAAAAAAAATGACAAAGACATGCGTTGAAACGTCTTAGTGGCTAATCCAATAGCTGACAGACAGAGTACTGTAGATGAATTCATACAACAGAAATAAACCATACATCAACGGTAACCAAACTAAATATATACCAGACAGGAAACATACCACCCGAACCAACAATTGTGAAATCTCGGTCGCAATTATGGAAAATGACAGACGACATGAAATTAAAAATTTGTCAAGTGATTGTTATGTAACTGCGGGATTCATTCAATTATTAAAATTCACTATATTTGTTGATTTATTAACGGCCCCAAATGCAGTTTTAGCGCAGCCTAGATATATTATGCTGCCGCATGATATAGCAGAAATGTTAACAAAACCAATGCAAGTCTCTATAAAACTGATTCTAAAATAGTTTCTTTTATATTTAAACTTAAACATAAGACGTCGTATAAGTCCAAAACAATCGTGGGATGTGTTTCAATGGTAATTCTACTAATTATGTAATTAATTGGTACGTATACTGTGAACACAATATCCCGGGCATGAAGCCGATCTAAAGTATCACGCAAATAAAACGTTAGTTGACGTGTGCCTAGATGGTGCAAGGGGCATCGCGCTTGCCTCCTAAACAGATGGTTACGCGATCGAATACAGCTCGATTAATGTATTTTTTATGTTTTATTTTGACATTTGGCAAAACAATAGTGCACAGAGTTCATACGTTTTGAACAAGTTCTAATTTTTGTCTAAAACGCCTTAATAAGTTTGTCACCTTTGAGTCTGAAATTATAATTTTGTTATTGTTGATATTGAAAAAGCTGGTTTGATTAGGTTGACTAAAATGAAATCATACTGGCGATTAATAGGGAAAAATAACTGCTACGTTTATAATTTGGCAGATACATTACTTTTCTAAATTTTAATTAAGTTTCCTTCTGGAAATCTTCTGTATAACTTTAATGAAATTTGTAATACTAGTTTCTTTTAAAGAGACTACACTACAGACATAGCAAAATTTAATTCTTTATCTTCATAGAAAATTGGTTTTGGGCATTTTTCTCAAAAGGAGTTAGAACGCAAGATTTTTTTGATAATAGAGAGATATCGATGGTAACACTTTTGAAAGAATTCTTCAAATGTGCGCGGACTAGGACCTCTAAAATCGATCTTCAAGGTCTGTGTAAGTTTAAAGTATTAACTTTCCTAATATGCCGTATAATAATAGTGTACAATTCTTATGAAAATTCGCTACTATAATGCATCCCGAAATTGTTTGCTTTTTCCTCGTTCCGTGCTGACTTTATTATTATGATGCTGGGATGAAAGAAATACCACACAGCGATTGTTTTGGGTGGGCAATGTTAGATTGTCTGTGAGGGCAAACATTGATGAATATTTTTGTCTGAACTTGAAAACTATAAACTTACGTCACGCTTACTTTTACGCATCCTTGCAACAATCGTCCCATTATTTTTAGTAGTACCTACTTCTGCCAATGTGCAGTCTGTGAAAAAGTTGTCTGTTGTTACATCTCGGCCAGTGCCATATAGTGTAAATACTAAATCCTTTATAACTCTGGAACCCTGATTAGTTTCACACACGCCGGTCACGTTTTTACCCAAATAAACTTGAAGTTTGAAAGCGTAAGATTATTTTGAACAACATGCAGCTCAAATTTTGATACCATATCTCCTCGGTTTAGACTTTATATACTGTCTAAAAGGACATTTTATTCTAAATGCTACGAGTGGCTCGTTCACGGTAATATTTTCGTGGAGCATAAAGGCCCGTTGGCAGTTTGATAAATTTTTTTTAAAGGACGCGAAAAGCTGCGATTTTGTCATTGGGTTTCCCTTTTTTTTTTCATCATCGAATCTTAAGAATCTCAAAATTGCCAGGAAATGTTGATCTGTCATTGTTCCAGTAAAAACGGGTCGTTTAACTATTTCAAATTCATACCACATTTCTTGGAGCGGTTGCTTTATTCCTCGCATAACCCCACTCAGAAAAAGAAGGTCTTAAAAAGCATTTAATTTTTCTATAATCAATATATTCGATGCTCTTTCTAACTGTTTCTTTATGTATACTATATCAACCCAATGATTGTATCCAAACAAATTGTTCCAGGATAAAGAACCAACAGAAAACAGTCACGGATAGATGTAACGTTTTTGTAAGAATCTGTTAGCCCAGGTGGGCCCTTCAGAATATTCGCTAGCGGACGCCGACGTGTGTACGTAGAAGTTGTTAATTTCCACACCTTTCCACTGCGTGTTGTAACTGTTGAAGACTATGATCCTTCAGCAGCAGTACCATAAACTCAGCCGACTCTGATTCACTGTCCGAATCAACATCACTTTCCAGTTTAACAATATCTGCAGATTCGGAGGAGGGCAAACATTTTACTCTGTCACTTATTACATTTTTACTTTCTTCTTCACTGTCGGACTAATACAACATGCGTTCAAGTTCATTGTCATTCAAATAACGTTTTGAACACATAATCTCTTCAGTAACTGAACACACCAGAATTTACAAAACACACTTCTTCGATATACAGAAATCAGGTACTATTCATTTGAGGTTAGGATGGCAATGTTCATGTGACAGAGCAGTCTATGTTGATCGGTAGTGATCTGAACAGATATACTAACCGGTGCGTAAACATACAAACACGGTACAAACAGCACCTGCACGATAAGTATTTAAAAAAATGTTCGGGGCGCAGCAAGTGCGTTAAGGTAGTGAATTTTCATAAGAATAATATATTATAGTGATTTAGACTTATATTAAAAGTTATAAAACGTTACTTTATTTACTAAGGAATAGTTAAAAATAAGGTAAAGAAAGGCAAGCCAAAACATGATCTCTATCATAAATATTTATACAGTAATTTGGATACAAAACTCAAACAAAGAAATTGATAAACAGGAAATATACTCAACAAAGAATACACTAGAAATCTGAACATAAAAAAAATCCCGTGGTTCATGATTTGAGGGTGATTGTATGCATGCAGAAGGGGAAGAAGAACCGCCAGGTCGAAGAGGGTTTCTGCCCCCTCACCCAAAAACACAGGGGGTTCTCCTCCCACTTGTGCATGTATAAAACTACCTGCAAAGCATAAAGCACAAGAAAAATTTCTTAGGAGCAACCCCCAAGAAATTTACTGGACCTGGGCGAATATGGATGCGGTGCGGGGTAGATAGGGTTTAAAGAAGGTATTGCTGCAAAATGTGACAAATGAATCATTTCAAAGTTCGACTTAATATATTTTTAGCATTTTCCGCTCATATTTTCTCCCCGCCCGGTACCCCTATTCATTCCTGGTCGCTTAACATTCTTGGGGGTTGTCTGCAACAAATTTGCTTTGTGGCTTGTGCATCCAAGGAGGGTTCTAAACACGTTTTTAAAAAAAACCTAAAAACCCTCCATGCAGTAAACTGTAAATTTACCGAAATTACATCCCACAACGTCGCCTATAATATTGAATACAGCACTAAAGTAAATAAATTCACTTGGTGTTTCACTTCTTTTTTTGTGTTTATATTACATATATAAGCACAAGACAAGACAAGACAAGACAAGACCAGACGAGACGAGACGAGACGAGACGAGACGAGACGAGACGAGACGAGACGAGACGAGACGGGACGGGACGGGACGGGACGGGACGGGACGGGACGGGACGGGACGGGACGGGACGGGACGGGACGGGACGGGACGGGACGGGACGGGACGGGACGGGACGGGACGGGACGGGACGGGACGGGACGGGACGGGACGGGACGGGACGGGACGGGACGGACGGGACGGGACGGGACGGGACGGGACGGGACTGGACGGGACGGGACGGGACTGGACGGGACGGGACGGGACGGGACGGGACGGGACGGGACGGGACTGGACGGGACGGGACGGGACGGGACGGGACGGGACGGGACGGGACGGGACGGGACGGGACTGGACTGGACGGGACGGGACGGGACTGGACGGGACGGGACGGGACGGGACGGGACGGGACGGGACGGGACGGGACGGGACGGGACGGGACGGGACGGGACGGGACGGGACGGGACGGGACGGGACGGGACGGGACGGGACGGGACGGGACGGGACGGGACGGGACGGGACGGGACGGGACGGGACGCGACGGGACGGGACGGGACGGGACGGGACGGGACGGGACGGGACGGGACGGGACGGGACGGGACGAGACGAGACGAGACGGGACGGGACGGGACGGGACGGGACGGGACGGGACGGGACGGGACGGGACGGGACGGGACGGGACGGGACGGGACGGGACGGGACGGGACGGGACGGGACGGGACGGGACGGGACGGGACGGGACGAGACGAGAAAAGTAAATAAATTCACTTGGTGTTTCACTTCTTTTTTTGGGTTTATATTACATATATAAGCACAAGACAAGACAAGACAAGACAAGACAAGACCAGACGAGACGAGACGAGACGAGACGAGACGAGACGAGACGAGACGAGACGAGACGAGACGAGACGAGACGAGACGAGACGAGACGAGACGAGACGAGACGAGACGAGACGAGACGAGACGAGACGAGACGAGACGAGACGAGACGAGACGAGACGAGACGAGACGAGACGAGACGAGACGAGACGAGACGAGACGAGACGAGACGAGACGAGACGAGACGAGACGAGACGAGACGAGACGAGACGAGACGAGACGAGACGAGACGAGACGAGACGAGACGAGACGAGACGAGACGAGACGAGACGAGACGAGACGAGACGAGACGAGACGAGACGAGACGAGACGAGACGAGACGAGACGAGACGAGACGAGACGAGACGAGACGAGACGAGACGAGACGAGACGAGACGAGACGAGACGAGACGAGACGAGACGAGACGAGACGAGACGAGACGAGACGAGACGAGACGAGACGAGACGAGACGAGACGAGACGAGACGAGACGAGACGAGACGAGACGAGACGAGACGAGACGAGACGAGACGAGACGAGACGAGACGAGACGAGACGAGACGAGACGAGACGAGACGAGACGAGACGAGACCAGACGAGACGAGACGAGACGAGACGAGACGAGACGAGACGAGACCAGACGAGACGAGACGAGACGAGACGAGACGAGACGAGACGAGACGAGACGAGACGAGACGAGACGAGACGAGACGAGACGAGACGAGACGAGACGAGACGAGACGAGACGAGACGAGACGAGACGAGACGAGACGAGACGAGACGAGACGAGACGAGACGAGACGAGACGAGACGAGACGAGACGAGACGAGACGAGACGAGACGAGACGAGACGAGACGAGACGAGACAAGACAAGACAAGTCAAGACAAGACAAGACAAGACAAGACAAGACAAGACAAGACAAGACGAGACGAGACGAGACGAGACGAGACAAGACGAGACGAGATGTTGAGAGAACATTGACGGCCGTGATACTAAAATTAACACAACGAACCTAACAAATATTGTCTTTCGCACGGAGACAAACTATAAAAATGCCAATACTCTTGATATTACTACATAATGCATTAGATTTTCCCCTGGTTATGCAATAATAATAATGTCTAAGGGGTTCTGTCGTGGCCCAATTAACAAACATTAAAAATCAAGTGTTAACACTGCTCTTAGAATATTATTTACTGATATACAAATTTTCTATTTAACGAAAATTGTATTGTTTTAAGTGATTACCTTAGTACAGGTAACGTCATCTGTCTTTGTCTAACATTGTAGATATTGCATTACAGAATTTAAAGTGATGTCGACGATTATTTTAATATTAATTTTAAAGAACTTTATTTTTCTTTGATCAAAAGACTTGAAAATTGGTACGCAGCCACGTCTGTCTATGTTCTTTTAAGTTGTAAATTTTCGATTTAAACAGTTTAACTGACCTTGGAAATGGGTTCCAGGGGCACTAATTCGTGCTCATTTAAAGAAATTCTCCGAAAGTATCACCGTCGATACCTCTATTAGTGAATTTTCTGAATGAAAATTCACTAAAAACAGGATGCTGCAGAAAATTAACAAAATTTTGTACACACAGCCTGTGGTACAAGAAACAATGGCTGTTCCTCTTATTCTGAGATTTATCTGAAAAAATTAACTTGTGGGTACAAAATGTACCACGGTTGTACGTGGAAGCCGTAACTTAACAGTACTAGTCGCTGAAAGTGGCAGTAGGGGTAGTAATGCCTCGATATTGCCTTATATTGATTTCAATTCTAACTTTTTAAAATATCTTTCAAACGAAAACTGACTCACTACAAAAAGCCATTTACGGTGTTATTGACTTAAATTGCTTAACAATCGAAATTCTTGACTGCAGGTTCTATTTCTCAAAAGAAAAACAATAAAACGATAATCTTTGTCTGTGCCACTGTCACCGGAGCTTGACGTGTTCATCTGTGTGCTTGGTAGATAATTTCCTTCCGACTGTACCTGTTATCTTCTCTTTGATTTATCTTGCATGAATACGATAATACGCTTGGAATATCAAGCTCTATATATGCGGTGGTATCCATATTATATCTGGAGTGTCACTGGAGAGGCTGAAACACATAATTTGTAACGATTCCCTTGTTTGAGAAAGGAAACTCTTGAGTTAGTGTAACCGAAGTTATTTCGGTAATGCAGTCCTTCCATTAAGTTTAACCCCGGTATCGTAACTCTTTGGGGGTAAGAGCAGAGGCTGCAGACTGTAGTCTCCCCTCGCCATCGCCAGCCGCCGTAAGACAAAAGCAAGTTAGGGACTTATTGAATAAAGCCTTGTGTGCTGTGGGCTCGACCCTCTTCCAGTGCGCAGCTGCCGGTTCAATGGCTTGTTGCTACTATCATCGTAATTTGCTAAACCTGCCGGTCAAACTTTATATTGTTCATTAGCCTTAATTAATTCCATTTCTAGTCCGTGAGAATAACTTTATAATATCCAGTAATTCCAGGGTTAAATAACCTGCTACGTTTTGATATTATATTCATGAAATTATGGTGCATCTTCATTTCTAAGATGTGAGTTAATCTGTGAATCTCTCATTATTTGCGCTTTAGCAAAATTTCATTTAAAAATTTCGCTTCTATGAGGCTCAAATAAATTATATATATATATATATATATATATATATATATATATATATATATATATATACGAGGCGGGTCAATAAATCCGTGACTTTTTTAATTCCTCGCTTTTCACAGGAAGGGCAAAACTGCTTCTGTCAACAAGCATCTGTCAGTTTGCTTCTGTCAAATTTTGAACAAGCTGCGTCATTTAGTTAGTGTTAGATAGCCATGGAAAGCAGACAACCCCTTGAGTTATAACGAAAATGGAAAAAAGTGAATTTCGTATGCTCATGATATGGTGTTGGCCGATCGGGAATTGAAAGTGCGGGAGATTGTGGAAGTCCTAGGCATATCACATGGCTAAGTGGTTTCCATTTTGCATGATCACTTGGGTATGAGGAAACTATCCGCAAGATGGGTGCCGCGTTTGCTCACAATCGACCACAAACGCAATCGTGTGACAACTTCGAAGGAGTGTTTGGCGTTGTTCAACCGTAATAGGGATGAGTTTGCCGCCGTTTCGTAACCGTGGACGAAACATGGATTCACCACAACACAACAGAGACCAAGCAGCAGTCAAAACAGTGTGTTCCTTCGTGCGAATCGGCGCCGAAGAAGGCCAAGGTGGGTTGGTCAGCCAATAAAGTCATGGCGACCGTTTTTTGGGATTCATGCTATATAATCCACATTGATTACCTTCAAAAGGGAAGAACAACCAATGGCGAACATTATACCAACTTATTGGACCGATTCAATGACGATTTAAAGAAAAAAATGACCGCATTTTGCCAGGAAAAAGTTCTTTTCCACCAAGACAATGCAAGGGTGCACACATGTGTAGTCTCCATGGCGGAATTGCATAAATTGGGCTACGAATTGCTCCCTCGTCCGCCCTGTTTTCTGAAATTAGACCCGAGTAACTATTTCTTGTTTCCAAACTTAAAGAAATGGCTCGGTGGAAAGAGATTTGACGCCAATGATGAAATCATCTCACAAACAAATACCTATTTTGACGACCTCGACAAATATTATTTTTTTGGAAGGGATAAAAAAATTGGAGAAAGGTTGGACGAAGTGTATAGAGTTCAAGGGAGACTATGTTGAAAAATAAAATAATTTTTTGTCAAAAAACCTGTTTTATTCAAAAAGGACTTAATGACCCGCCCTCGTATATAAATGATTCATCTAACAGATTCATTAGAGGTTTTTAAGGAAATAGAAAAGACATCAATCTAAAATTTTGGTTGCAGCTCTGATACGATGCGATCCATTTTTCTATAATATTTTCAATGCGCTATAACTTCCGGTTGAACTGGAAGTGACACAAGCTTTTTTTCAGATGAAATCCTATCAATATTACTACATTGTTAAATTCTAGGTAAAATTCGGAAGCTGCGGCATTTTGAATCGTTTTCCTATTTTTAACTGTTTTTGTGATTTTTTCACAAAATTTTCACAGATGGAGTGACTTACTAAAATGTCATTATTACCAATAACTGCAACGTTGAAAAATTTACTATTAGTAAATACGCTAATGAAGGAGTGTCCTATCAGGAGTCATTAATAGTACACTAGAATCCGGATTGAACGAGGAGTCAGGTCAGGTTAGTATCTCGTAAAAACCGGCTCTCGTTATATCAGAACTCAGAAGTAACTACAAAAAACTGTAGGTATGTACAGGTGATTTTTTTAAGTGTCTCACCCCTGTATTTTTTTTATTACCAGAGATATCAAAACAATTCTAACGCCGTCTGACAAACTACCATGCGATGAGTTAAAATATTGTGACAGAAAAACAATTGCACATCGCCTTCATAGAAATCCGTGGCCAACGTTGATTTTCTTAAATGGAATGATAGGCCTCAGACACATACAGTCGACGCAGAATCGAAATCTGCGTACAACGATGCCACGCTCGCATTTCTGAGTCAAGCCGTTCCGGAGACATGACGTCACAAAATATTATAATGTTGCTGATTTTTTTAAGTGTCTCACCCCTGTATTTTTTTTTATTATCAGAGATATCAAAACAATTCTAACGCCGTCTGACAAACTATCATGCGATGAGTTAAAATATTGCGACAGAAAAACAATTGCACATCTCCTTCATAAAAATCCGTAGCCAACATTGATTTTCTTAAA
Organism: Tillus elongatus; assembly: GCA_964006375.1. Classification (NCBI taxonomy): domain Eukaryota; kingdom Metazoa; phylum Arthropoda; class Insecta; order Coleoptera; family Cleridae; genus Tillus; species Tillus elongatus. Next base: position 65,617,928 of record OZ023262.1, on the reverse strand, counting down.
TGGAACGATAGGCCTCAGACACATACAGTCGACGCAGAATCGAAATCTGCGTACAACGATGCTACGCTCGCATTTCTGAGTCAAGCCGTTTCGGAGACATGACGTCACAAAATATCAAAATGTTGCTGATTTTTTTAAGTGTCTCACCCCTGTAATTTTTTTATTATCAGAGATATCAAAACAAATTTAACGCCGCCTGACAAACTACCATGCGATGGGTTAAAATATTGCGGCAGAAAAACAATTGCACATCGCCTTCATAGAAATCGGTGGCCAACGCTAATTTTCTTAAATGGAACGATAGGCCTCAGACACATACAGTCGATGCAGAATCGAAATCTGCGTACAACGATGCCACGCTCGCATTTCTGAGTCAAGCCGTTTCGGAGACATGACGTCACAAAATTTCAAACTGTTGCTGATTTTTTTAAGTGTCTCACCACTGTAATTTCTTTATTGTCAGAGATATCAAATAAATTCTAACGCCATCTGACAAACTATCATGCGATGAGTTAAAATATTGCGACAGAAAAACAATTGCACATCGCCTTCATAGAAATCCATGGCCAACGTTGATTTTCTGAAATGGAAAGATAGGCCTCAGACACATACAGTCGACGCAGAATCAAAATCTGCGTACAACGATGCCACGCTTGCATTTCTGAATTAAGCTGTTTCGGAGACATGACGTTACAAAATATCAAAATGTTGCTGATTTTTTTAAGTGTCTCACCCCTGTAATTTCAGTATTGTCAGAGATATCAAATAAATTCCAACGCCATCTGACAAACTATCATGCGATGAGTTAAAATATTGCGACAGGAAAACAATTGCACATCGCCTTCATAGAAATCCACGGCCAACGTTGATTTTCTTAAATGGAAAGATAGGCCTCAGATAACTACAGTCGATGCAGAATCGAAATCTGAGTACAACGATGCTACGCTCGCATTTCTGAGGCAAGCCGTTTCGGAGACATGACGTCACAAAATTCAAAATGTTTGTGATTTTTTAAGTGTCTCACTCCTGTAATTTCTTTATTATGAGAGATAACCTAAAAATTCCAACGCCATCTGACAAGAAATAGTTTTACGTTATAAAGCAGTTCTCAGTGAATAAATTACCCCTAAAGCATTTTGCTCTATGTGCCACATGAACGGCGTTATCTTCCGTTACACAGCTCTGTCCGACATGTATATTCTGGTTATATTTTAGTTGTATAAAACACGAGAAAAGCGAATTTGCCATAATTTCTTTGTATTTTCAAAATATTAAAAAAAATTACACCTCCGCACTATGTAGGTACTACACCTCGTAGTGAAAATATTAAACGTATTTCATTTGAGACTGGATGATAAGTTATATCTATTCAGTGCTGTATACGTCAGTAAAATCTTGGATAATGGATGTCTAATTTTGACATTTGATGTCAACTGATACTTGTTTTGAATGAGATTGAAACCATTTTCCGATTTCGTATATGTGTATCGTTCTTTCGTTTTCGTCAATCAAAAAGTTATCAGCATATTTTTCTGTGTAATTTAAGTATTTTTTCGTTTGTTTTTCCTTTATTCAGCAATTATTACAGAAGTGAGACACTTAAAAATTTACAAACATTTTAAAATTTTGTAATGTCATGTGTCCAAAACGGCTTGACTCAGAAATGCGAGTTGGCATCGTTGTACGCAGATTTCGATTCTGCATCGACTGTATGTATCTGAGGCCTATTGTTCCATTTAAGAAAATTAACGTTGGCCACGGATTTCTATGAAGGCGATGTGCAATTGTTTTTCTGTCGCAATATTTTAACCCATCGCATGGTAGTTTGTCAGACGGCGTTGGAATTTTTTTGATATCTTTTGTAATAAAAAAATTACAGTGGTGAGACACTTTAAAAAATCACTCTGTACATACCTATATGTAAGTGTATAAACCAGACTACTCCCCTGTAACCTTTTCCATCAATATTGAAAGTCAACTGTAACTGCCTAGTTTGATTAAACAATTTTATTCGCATAAAAACATATCATTGTATATACGGTATATTTTTACCTAAATTTATACACATCATAAAAAGCAGTCTATAATTTTCATGTATACTCTCAGTTTTTCTTTTTCCTTTTTTTCCAAAAAGTTTTCTATGGAAGTTAATAAACTTAGCTCATTCTCTGAGTTTGAGGCCCTCTCTAAATACATTCTAAGTTTCTCGGCGAAGTCTATGGCATCTTGCAGTAAAACATTGGTGCATTCGGGACTATTAGATTCCGAATCGGAATCTTCTATCACTTCTTGGGTAGTGTTCAAATTTGCAGCTTCAATTGTCTCGGAATCTGTTGGAATACCTGAAGTTTCCACAGAATTATCTATGTTTCGGTGGTCCATCTCATCCGAAACTTGTGCCAATTTCGTAACCCTAGCACATTTGTTCAGAGAAATGTCATAGTCTTCGTCGGCGATATCTTCGTTAGCAGTAACATCTTCCGAAACGCTTAAATCAACTCATGCTCAAAATGAACACCAGCATGCCTGAAACAATTTTGCACCGTTTTTTTTGTGAGACATTTTTCCATGCACGATCAAGGAGAAGAGTAGGTTCGGGGACATTTACCGAAAGTTGACACTGATTCTTGTCCATGTTGGTAATTATTATTTGACGAGTTGTATCCTGTAATTACCTTTTAGAGAGTTGATAGTTGTCTGATCTAAAGGCTGCAGTACAGATTATATGGCAGAAAAACTAGTTTGATGTTCTTGAAACTCGTTAATTTTGGATGTGCCACACAATTATCCACCGCAAACAAAATTTTTCTATTTTAGCGAATTTTCATTAAGTAAAATTCGCTAATAGAGAGGTCAGGATGAAAAGCTTTTGAAAAACTTTCTTCAGATGTGCGCGAATTTGGGCCCCTAAAACCTAAAACGAAGGTCTGTTAAAATTGTTGTATGTTTATATTTATATATATATATATATATATATATATATATATATATATATATATATATATATATATATATATATATATATATATATATATATATATATATATATATATATCCGAGCGACAACTCAAAAAATACTAAACTGATTTCAATTAAACTTGTCAAAAATCTTGCTTGAGCGAAAACCGAGTTCGTCAATCAGCCTTTATGATCAAGTTTTTTCGGTGGAAAATCGGAGAAAACTTTTTAAAACTCTATATTTGTGTAAGTATCAGAGTAACTGGAATGAGAGTTTACATGTGGCAAGAAATATAGCAGAAATTCAAAAAAATCAAGCCAAGTCTCTATAAAAATGATTCTAAAATAGTTTCTTCTATCTTTAAACTTAAAAATTAGACGTCATATAAATCTAAACAGTCATGGGATGTTTTTTAATGGTATTTCTACTAATTCTGTAATTAATAATTGTTACGTATACGTTGAATATAATATCCCGGACATGAAGCCGATCTAAAGTATCACGCAAATACAACGTTAGTTGAGGTGTGCCTAGATGGTACAGGGGGCTTTGCGCTTGCCTCGTAAGCAGAAGGTTACGCGATCAAATCCAGCTCGATGAATGTGTATTTTTTATGTTTTATTTTGACATTTGGAATAATAATAGTGCACAGATTTCATACGTTTTGAACAAGATCTCATTTTTGTTTAAAACGCCTAAATAAGTTTGTCACCTTTGAGTCTGAAATTATAATTTTGTTATTGTTGATATTGAAAAAAACCATTTGATTAGGTTTACTAAAACGAAATCATACTGGCGATTAATAAGGAAAAATGACTGCTACGTTTATGATTTAGCAGATACTTTACTTTGCTAAATACGAATTAAGTTTCCTTCTGGAAATCTTCTGTATAACTTTAATGAAATTTGTAATACAAGTTTTTTTTAAAGAGACTTACACTATCTACAGATATAGCAAAATTTAGTTCGTTAGCTTCATAGATAATTGACTTTTGGGTATTTTTCTCCAAACGATTATAACGTATGATTTTTTTTTGATAATAGATAGATATCGATGGTAACACTTTTGAAAAAATTCTTAAAATGTGCACGTATTAGGACCTCTAAAATCGATCTTCAAAGTCTGTGTAAGTTTAAAATATTAACTTTACTAATATGCTGTATAATAAAAGTGCACAATTCTTATGAAAATTGGCTACTATAACGAACTTGCTGCGTCCCGAAAGTTTTTTCTTTCCAGTTCTTTATCCGATTCTTCTACTTCAGTTTCAAAAATATCGCCAGTCACCCATGCCTTTTTATTAGCAACATATTTCATTGACAAACTCTTTACATTTTTAAAACATCTTAGTTTTTGTGCTTTGCCAGTAACCAATAGTCTTCGAAACTCAGAGTTATCATAATTTACACCAACTAGTACAGTCAGTGGCTCTTTGGATAACTTCCCACCAAAACATTTTTTGTTTTTGAATTTTAGAGTTTGTCCGGCAACATTTTGTAAAAAAGTCCTGTCTAGTCTGCATTGCAGACATTATATGCCTGATATTCATCGGACATTTCTCGGAAGTCATTTTGAAGCCAATCAGATGTGACTTCCTTATTTACAAATTTCCCTTCCACAGAAACTTTTACTGAATTAATTGAATCCCTTTGTTTAAAACTTGGAAACACTTGAAATTCTCCCCATATGCCATTTTTCCACCAAGAGAAACAGCTTCCGTTTGGATAAATAGACCACTCATAGCAATGTTTGCACGCCTCTGACATTTTAACCAATCAAACAATGCTTTGTCCAAGTTCTCCATGTCGGTTGCTTTTAGACCTTTTCTCTTGTTGTCAATCGTGTTGAGACCACTAGCCTGGACAATAGCATTCTCGTAATTTAAAATTGCTGATAATGTAGACAATGCAATACCGTACTGCCTACAAACAGCACTTTTTTTCGTTCCCGTTTTCACTTGTTTTAATATAGTTTCTCTTCAATGGTAGGACGTTTTCTTTTAATATCGGACATTGTATAAACAAGACTCTATTCACTTGCCTCAAGCGCGCAGTGATTGAAAAGCCACACAAATTTACAGTTATAACGAACTAACGAACGTTGATTGCAAGTGCTAAGAGGGACTCTATCATTATCCGCGTGGAAGAACCCATAAATATTTTTCTTGTGTTGTGTACAGTAACATTTATTACCTATTATTGTCATATCTCAATCAAGAAATATGCACATCTAGGCCTAATGTGTCTAAATGGTCATATTTTTAGGTAGAGAGGCAACGAAATTCACAGAAAGACGAAGCTCTCTTGTTTACTTTCGCATATTTGTGTATCACAATAAAAATGTGAACGGTTCAGCGCAATAATTACTTCGCTAAAACCAAAATCTCCCGAACAGCGGTGTCTTTAAATCAGAAACATTTTAGCATTGTCTCTTACACAAGTCCATTCAAATCACCAAAATTTTCTCGTTAAATGAGAAGTTTGCTAAATCTGCTACTCGTAAAACCCGGACCCTATTGTGTTCTAAACGGTTATACAGGGTATCTGGTATTTCCGTTCACTTTTTTTGTCACTAAGTGGCCAATAACCTTCTTAGTTCAAATCAAATGACCATACTATTTTCACATCATTCGACCTGGAATTTTATTTCTTACTGATTATTTAGAGCATACCCTATAGATAAGATGAATATTTACATTAAATTTCTGGACATTTTTTCGCAAAACATCTATGTCACAAAAATAAACAATATGACATACAAATTATATTGAAAAATAAGACTAGAGTAAATGTTGTCCCATGTTGTTCACAACACATAATAATATTATTCTGCGGACACCCTCAGTCGTTGCCCTTTTAATTTCTTCTTGCGACAATTGTGGAAAGGATAGTCGCACTTTCTGCTCAAGAGATTCCCTTGAGTTACATGGTGTTTGGTACACTTTACTTTTTATAACACCCCAAAGAAAGCAGTCAAAAGGCGTTAGGTCACGTGATCTTGGAGGCCATTCCCATGGTCTACCTCTCCGAATCCATATGTTATCAAACAACATGCTCAATTTTTCGGTTACAATTGCAGGAGCACAATCCAATTAGTACCAACAAGAAAATGTCTTGTTCGGGGACAGTTCATCAAAAAGTCGCTTACTCATCGCAACATAAACTAAATTTATGTTGATTATTAGTTTACTGAACTTGTCATCATCAGGTCTGTCCATTAATTGCGTACAAAATAGTTGTCTTCTTTGAAAATCCTCTTCCAGGGGAGCTTGCACATTTTGAAGTTTACAATTATGCATACCGGCTTTGTTGAGTATCCGCTGGACCAATGTATATGAAATTCCACTTGCAGCTTCTATTCCTCTGATAGACTCTTGACGATCTACATTGAAATACCCCAAAACGTTGATTTTACTTTCTTCATTACCGTCACCAGTTTTTGCCTGTTTCTCTCAACTTTAACCTTGCCCTGATTAATAAATGTCCCCTGTTTCTTTCAAAACATTAGTGTGGTGAGAAGAGTTGAATGAGGATGCCTCTCATTAAACGTATCAAACTTGTTTTTTTTTAAGAGGAACACCATATATAGTTTATTGCAGATTTGGAAAGTGCTCGAAAAGAACTAATTTTTTTATGTAACATGTCGTATCTCTAACTTTAGCGGTTTCGCTGTTAAAACCTTTTATCCTCGCAGTGCGACCATTTTTTCGATTTTTTAAAAATAAACTAAATTGCACTGACGCCTTGGTTTTGAATTTTGGGGCACGCTAAGGCCTCTTGTACCTTTCCATATTTTTTTCGGGTTATTTATGAAACGAAACAAATCTTTGACTAGCCTTCGCCAATTGTCATTTTTCAAATGGCACCCCCCCCCCCCCCCCATAAAAAGATTGGAGCGTTGGATAGCCGAAACAACAAGTTTCTTATTGGTATCAAGAAAGCCACACCTTCCATAACAAAATTTCAGAAAGAAAAACAAGTTGCTACGCCTATTTTTCTGAAAAAGTCCTCTTCCGATACCAAATCTGTCACAATAAAACGAAAGAAGTGTAATTGCCAAAATAAATGGTACAAATAAGAATAAACTGACGGTAAAATCACTGTTTTCCGATAAACGTTGCGAAAATGCTCCGAACTCAAGAGTAAATGGTTGGCATGGTGTGGATTCTTGGAGAATTGTTTTCTAGAGTCACGAGTGTATGCTGAGAGATATTCCGGTAGAGCACATCCAAATCCACGTGCGTTTCATAAAGTGATGGGTAGATTTACAGCTACTGGGAGTGTTCAATAAGCAAGGAAAGTTAGAACGAAGCCAGTTTTGACCGAAGAAAATAAATTGCAAGCTCTAGAGGCGACTGTGGAAAATCCTCAAATCTACAAGAGTACAAGTGCCATCCCTTCTAGATTCAACTGCACCAGGAATTCAAACCTCAAGATTTTTAAGTCGGGCAGGACATCTATATTTCAGCTATCAACAAAATTGACCAAGAGGAATTCCGTTTTAGGCGCATGCTACAATATATAGACATTATATAAAAATGTCGTAGTCAATCGCCCCAACTTTCATTATTGCGCCGATATAAAACCTGCACGCCATACGAATGAGAAACCACCAACAAAGATGACCACTTAATGTTTGGGATGGCATACTGGAAGAATACCTTCTGGTCCTTACCTCTTCGAGGAGCACCTGAACGGCACCGGTTATATAAGATTCCTTTGTGACGACTTGGTTGATCGCTTTTGGAAAATGTGCCTTGCCGCTCTACGACAGATGGTTTTCCAACACGATGGAGCTCCTGCACATAATAGCTGTGCCGTTAGGGAATACTTTGATGAAAGATTTCCGGATTCATGAATTTGTAGAGGGGTCCAGTAAAGTGGCCGCCAAGATCACCAGACCCTACTCCCTTTCCCTTCATCATCGGAGGCTACATCAAGAACGTGGTCTGCCGCACGGTACCAACTAAAGCCGAGGATATGCGGAAAACGATTCGCGTGGCCTTCCGTGATGTATTACCAGACGTCCGACGTCCGTCCGACCGTGTCAAGGTTTCGGTTAGGCCTCTAACGGGAAGGTAGTTAGTTCGAACATTTAGTTTAGACTGCATGATTTTCCAACCTCATTCTCCGTACTTTTTAACAATTTTTTAAAAGGTAGTTGTAAATGTATCAACACTTTTTGAAACGCTTGTTGATTTGAATGTGTGACGTCAGAGTACCTCTGAGAGTAGACTTCTGATGCTAATTAACAGTGTTTGTGACATTGCAGAATAGACACCATGTTAACCAATTTTTTTTTAAATCGTAGCAGATTTGGTATCGGAAGAGGAGGTTTTCCGACAAATTGGCGTTACAACTTGTTTTTTTCTCTAAAATTTTATTATGGAATATGTGGCTTCTTCGTACTGGTGCAAAATTTGGAGTTTTGGCTATCCAAACATGTAATTTTTCTAAGGGAGTGCCTAATGAAATTTTCGAAAAAAAAAATGACAAATTGCGGAGGCTAATCACAAATATTTTTCTTTCGATAAATTCAACAAAAAATAATAATGCAAAGGTACAAGAGGTTTTAGTCAGCCTTAAATTCAAAACCGAGGCACCGGTGCAATTTAGTTTATTAAAAAAAATCGAAGAATGTCGCACTATTGTGAGGATAAAAGGTTTAAACAGCGGAACTGCTAAAGTTTCATAAAAAAAATACCCTTTGGGAATTTTCCAAATCTGCAATAAAATATGGGGTATTTTATTTTTTTAAATGTTCGGAACGAAGCAAGTGCGTTATTGTAGTGATTATTAATCAGAATAATATATCATAGTCATTGAGCCTTATATTAAAAATTAGAAAACGTTACTTTATTTAATTAGGAACGGTAAAAAATAAGGTAAAGAAGGGCAAGCAAAAACGTGACCTCTAAGATCAATATTTATACAGTAATTTGGATACAAAACTCAACAAAACAGTTGATAAACAGGAAATATACTGAACAAAAAATACACTAGAGAGCGGAACATAAATATATTTCTTTGTTTCATGCATTGAGTGTGATTGTAAACATTCATAAGGGTAAGAAGAACCCCCAGGACGAAGAGGGTTTCTGCCCCTTACCCCAAAACACGGGGGGGTTCTCCTTCCCTTGTCCATGCATAAAACTACCAAAGCATAAAGCACAAGTAAAATTTCTTGGGTACAACCCCCAAGAAAGTTACTGGACCTGGGCCAATATGGGTATTGTTCGAGGCAGACAGGGTTTAAACGAAGTATTGCTGCAAAATGTGAAAAACGTATCTTTTCAAAGTCCGACAAAGTGTTTTTTTTTAGCATTTTCCGCTCAGATTTACTAACTAAAAAAACTAAAAAACAAAACCAAACGTTCAAAAATGTTTATTCAGTTAAGTAAGTGTTCAAATTGTTGACCACCAGCTTTCATACAAAAGTAAAAATTTTGTTCAAAACGAGCTCTGACATTCTGGAGCATTTGTGGAGTTATCAGACGGCATTCTTCAACAATGCGTCGTCGTAATTCTTCCAGAGACTCCGGTTCTTTGCGAAAACTCTACTCTTTAAATGACCCCATAGAAAGAAGCCTAAAGGAGTTAAATCCGGTGATCTAGGGGACCACCCAATAACACCTCTACGCCCAATCCATTGCTCTGGAAACTCTCTGTTCAAAAACTCCCTAACACGTTGTTAAAAATGCGGAGGAGCTCCGTCTTGTTGAAACACTAATTGATTTTCTTGATAGCGATCACCATTTTCAACAATGTCAATCAGTAGAGGGTAAATGACAGCGCCACTCAAATTGCCATCAAGAAAAATTGGTCCGATTAAACGGTCTCCAAAAATTCCGGTCCAGACATTCAATTTCTGTGGAGTTTGAGTGTGGACTTCTTAAAAATTTCTTGGATTATTATCTGCCCAATAACGACAATTATGACGATTGACTGTAGAGTTTAATAAAAACGTACACTCGTCTGAAAAACAGATATTGAACAGAAAGTTCCCGTTATCAGCTATTCGTGCAGTCATAACTTCATAAAATTCCAGCCGCCGATAAAAATCATCTTCATTCAGTTGTTGTATACGGGTGAAATTTATGACGCTTCAATATTCGCTGAATAGTTCTTCTTTTGATGTTTGAAACAGTGGCCAATTTTCTCGTGCTCAAAGTTGGGTCTGCAGAAATTTGTCCTAATACTTTAATCTCAGTCGTCTCATTTCTAACCGGAACTCACGTTCAGGATCCCGTTTTTTGTTGGTTACTGAACCACTTTATCGAAACTTTGCAACTAACTCCAAAATGTATTTTCTGTTAACATGTCTGTCGGAATGTCGTTCATTAAACAAATTTGCGGTACGGTTGGCACAGTCATCGTTTTTTAAAAAAAGAGTAATTATTTCAAACTCTTTCTTCTACAGAATACACCATTGTTAAATTAATTTGCGGTAGTACTATCAAGTATCAACCCGACCGATAAACTGAAATAATAAACCGTATTTCTCTCATTCCGATAAGAAATGTTCTGATAGTCAATTTTTTGTTTCCAAACCAACAAAACATTGACTATCAGCACATTTCTTATCGGAATGAGTGAAATGCGTTTTTGCATCCTCAACTGTGAAACATTTTTAAACGAGTTGATAAAACTTCCAAAAAAATTAGTGTGCTGAATTCAGAAAAGAAAGATCTTTCAAATGGTGTAACACTCGACCCATGTTCCCTATTTAAAATATAAGGGTTGTTATCACCACCCTTAAGAGGTTGATGTGACAAAGTTGAGTTTTATGGCAAAATATGTCCCTCACAATATTAAAATTGGCGTGTTTCAGCGTTTCTTAAAAAAATATTCTCTGGACGCAAATCGGTCTGTTTCGTTTTCAATGCGCCACCCTATATAAGCACAAGATAAATAAGTATAATAAAGCGGGGCCCTTAATTAATATTGCGGCTACGCAAACCTAAAAAGACATTTAGATCGTGTCTGTGTGCACACAAAAATTAGTAAAATAAATTAGAAAATCTAATAAAAAACAACAGTTTTACGATATTATTTTAAATTAACCAATAGGCAAACGTTTCGCGGCTATTTTGCAATTCGCGAGTGTATGAATCTAGGTTTTGTCCAAGACAACACTGAAATCCGATCGACGCCGAAAGCAGGCACCTTTTAAATTAATCTAGATATGGTTGGACGCTAAACAAACGTAGATATGTCTAATTTTAAGCGGGACTGTACCTGTTTGAAACGTACAATATGATAAATACAGAAAGTTCTATTTACTAAACTCACTAAAAAAACTAACCTGCGAAATCATCGATAATAAAAATGATGGATCTAATAACTTATCTATCAGTATCATTCTCATTTTTTAAGCAGGTTTTGATACTTGCAGAAAACATTGTCGCATGCTTTTTAGCGCTTTTGAAAGCAAATATTGTCCCGGTATTATCAAAGAAATGGGCCAGGTCTGACACCTACAAAATTGTTCGTTGATTGTACAAATGTCTCGATCTATAACATTTTGGCCTAACTAGAGCTGTTGTGACAACATACTACCTGGTTCCGCACCGAGATGGCGTCTCTGTCTACGTTCTGACATGTTACAATAATACTTGTAATTAGATTTTTATCGACCATTTATTTAAATAGCATATCAGTACAGGTAACATCATCTGTCTTTGTCCAATATTGTAGATATTGCATTACAGAATTTGAAGTGATGTCGAGGATTATTTTAATTTTAATTTCGAATAACATTATTTTTCTTTGATCAAAAGACTTGAAAATTAATACAGCACCATGTCTGTCTATGTTCTTTTAAGTTGTACTTTTTCGTTTCAACCACTTAAACAATTTGAGAGATATTGCGTTTTAAAAATTATTTTTAATTTTTTGTTAAGAACAATTGGGCGTTAAGATCGGATGAAATAACTCATCGAAGACATTAACAAAATAAGGGTATTTCCCAAATATGGTCCAAATCAGTGAAGTATTTTTTTTGAGTTATCGGTTGGATACATATACATACATATATATATACATATATATATATATATATATATATATATATATATATATATATATATATATATATATATATATATATATATAAACATTTTAGGTGATCATGCAAATGGGTTCTAGGGGCCTTAATTTGCGCTCATTTGAAAAAAAAAATCTCACCATCGATACCTCTCTATTAGTGAATTTTATGAATGAAAATTCTCTAAAAGCATAAGTTTAATACGCCACTAGTGACCAAAAATATTTTAGGAACATGTTGATGGTAATCGTACACAATATATATGTATATATATATATATATATATATATATATATATATATATATATATATATATATATATATAAGGATTTTTAACACGGCATTTCTGTATAGTGTACAAGGAGAAAAGTTAAGGACAAGGCCGCAAGGAGACAACCGTATACACGTGTTTCAAGCTCACTAGCTATCATCAGTACGGTATTAGCCAGGTGATGATGGGAACACTCTGGAAGAAGAAGCAAACATACACGGAGTCATAACAGGCAACCAGTACACATTTGCAGCATCATTCGGGAGACCCTCAATTCGAGGGCAACAACTAAAATCGCCACGGAGGCAAATAAATCACCTGCGTGAGCATCCGGAGCCCAAGGAGTCATACTATTTATAACAGGATTTTTAACACGGCATTTCTGTATACTATACAAGCAGAAAGGTGAAGGGCAAGGCTGCAAGGAGACAACCGCATACACGTGTTTCAAGCTTATTAGCTATCATCATGCCGTGTTAAAGATCCTGTTATAAATAGTATGACTCCTTGGGCTCCGGATGCTCACGCAGGTGATTTCTTTGCCTCCGTGGCGATTTTGTTGTTGCCCTCGAATTTGAGGGTCTTCTGAATGATGCTGCAAATGTGCACTGGTTGCCCGTTGCGAGTCCGAGTATTTTTGCTTCTTCTTCCAGAGTGTTCCCATCATCACCTGGCTATACCGTACTGATGATAGCTAATAAGCATGAAATACGTGTATGCGGTTATCTCCTTTCGGCCTTGCCCTTAACCTTTCTCATATATATATATATATATATATATATATATATATATATATATATATATATATATATATATATATATATATATATATATATATATTGAAATATTGCACTACACTGTAATCACTTTTAAATATACACTTTGTTTGCTGTACGTTTGTGATTTCTTATTGATGTGCGTGGACTGCAGTTTCGAACCGTCCCGGCTCATCATCAGCACGCATCATGATGAATCGGGACGGTTCGAAACTGCAGTCCACGCAAACCAATAAGAAATCACAAACGTACAGCAAACAAATAAAGTATATATATATATATATATATATATATATATATATATATATATATATATATATATATATATATATATATATATATATATATATATATATATATATATATATATATATATATATAAATATATAAATAGGCAACGGTTTTGTCTGTTGTATCCCTTCTGAAAATTAGTAATTGGTAATATTCAGCCAACATTTTCTTTGTATTGTGTTTATTTTTTCCACTAGCTAGTTTAAGGACTCAACAAGACATCATAGCTATTGGGGCCGCATGGTGCATGCAACGATAATTTTTAAACATCATTTCCATCTATAAAATATAAGCAATAATATAAACCAGAAACGACTGTTTCAGTTATTTGTATTACATAACATAACAAAGTAAACTTTAGAAAACTTATGTCACAACATTGATAAATAGGACAATTACACTTGTATAACATGATCAGATACACGAATTGGGTTATGTGACACCATTAGTGTGTTTCCCCGCATTGCGACTGGGGCGTGCTCTGTGGACTGTTGTGTGCTATTCGAAACCTATATCTGGCTAAAAATAATAAGCTAGATTGAATGGCAGATAACTATAACTTCCAGTTCCTTTTGCGTTCTACCAGAAACTAATTTTGATTATTCAATGTTCTTGAAAACAGAAATATAATTTGTGACCTTCAGAGGTATATTATGAGACTTCTAATCAGTTAAGGAGGTTGAAAACAAAACCCTAATTGCTCTACAGGTGTTTTCCGTGAAATCAGATTCTACTTTATCTATTAACAGCGTCCTAGTTTGTTTTTTTAGTGAATTTTCGTAGAAAAAATTAACTACTGAGGAGATCGCGACTTTTAAATTTTGAAAAAACTTCAAATGAGTGCGATCTAGGCCCCTTGGAACCCATATTTTAACTCAGTTTCAATGTATATATATTATATATATATATATATATATATATATATATATATATATATATATATATATATATATATATATATATATTATTGCATACATATAACTAACCCCTGGTAGATAAAAATAAAAATAAAGCAAATACCTGAAAATCTACAATCCATGTTCTACACAGCCATACTCAAAGTCAGGGTAGTGACAGAGTCAATTCTCTAGTATAATCTAAAATGAGAAGTAAATAACATTAATTCAAAAGCTTTTAAATAAAATCGACAAACGATAAATACCTACAGCTTAAGTTCATAGCAATGGTCAACTATATATATTTATAAGGTCAAAGCAATTGAGATCAAGCATACCGTAATTTTTAGGCTAAAAAGCATGTAACCAGACCGTGAATATATAATTAACATAAGTTGCGACAAACAATATCAAAACTTCGAGTGATAATGCGTTCAGAACAGCAATAAAATAAAAATTCCAAAGTTCAGAAAAGTTTGTTAATGTAAAAAAAATGTTGAATTATGAACAATTGTAAAAAGTTTATGTATTTCCACGCAGACTTTAGATAATTTGTTTGAGCTTGGTACAAAAAAGGTTAGAATATTGTAATTAATTGGGTTTAAACTTACCGCTCAAAGTAACAAACTTTTGACTAATGTAGACCCATTTAATGTTTAGTAATTAATATTTGGAAGGAAATCTTTTTGAATCATTTTGTGAATCTGTCATGTGATTGGGACTTATCTAAAAAAGAAGCAAATCAAGCCACAAAAAGTGAATTTTCGACAATGTGTCCCGAAATTTTAATCAAAAAGCAATAATTGAAACAGTACCTAATGTCAGATATATAGTTAATACACTAGAAATCCACCAATGTGGATTTTATAACGGCATTAGATAAAATCCACATACCTAGCTACAAGTCAAACGTAGCTATACACATTCACAACAGAAAACAGCAAAAACAAGATATCAACCAATTACAACTAATGAAACATATTAAAGACCATAAAAAAAATCTCGGGACGCAGCAAGTGCGTTATGGTAGTAAATTTTTATAAAAATGTTTTTATTGCAAATATGTGTGTTTTCTTTTTAAGAAAGCAGACATCAATTTTGGTTACCAGTATAACCTATATAGAAAAAGCAGGCATCAAATTTGATTACCAGTATAACATATATAGTAAAAACAATGTGCCATGTTTCATCAAAATAACTTGATTGTTTGAAAAGGTACAGAAATTTCCAAAAGTAAACCAAAAGTGTTACTGAAAAAATCCGTTTCTTGGTCAACCTTATAGGTTAATAGTAAATTGAACTTTTCAAATATGAAGCATTTAATCAAAATTCGCAACCACAACGCACTTGCTGCCTCCAGAATTTCTTAACTTACAAACATGCATTATATTTCGATGGAAAATGCAAAAAAATTAGGCGTTTTCGACAAAAAATTTTTATTTGTATCACCAACGACTTATGGGCCACCCTGTGATTGTCGCAATAATTTTTTAAGATGTAGCTCAAAACACCGTATAATTAATGTATACAATATTTTTTCATATCTTGTATAATAACGAATATATTGAGCTTTATTGATTTTTTACGAAAATTCGACAAAAATTATATACCATTAAACAATAAACTCTATAGCTAAGGCTACTGCCAAGCATCAGAGAAAGGGTCTATTAGAAATGAATTTTCTGGAAACATTTTAGTAAAATGAAGGACAATGACGGTTGAAACTAAGAGTTCGGTGTATGTAAAACATTCTTCTTGAGACATTTTCTTTCCATAGCCCGTATTAGATTCAAGTTATTTGCCTAAATGTTGCGAATTTTGACGTTTTCAATTGTCACTTTGACGTTTTGAGGAAACCCCCAATTTATTTTTCTTTAAATGCCCATAACTTTTTTGTCTTTTGACCTACAGAGCTAAATTTTGGTAGGTGACACACCTATAACGATATAAACCAGCTTACCAAATTTGGTTGCCCTTACTTTGTTAATTCCGGAGATATATATTTTTTTCGAAAGAAAACACAAAATTTTCCGGGAAAACCTGGACCGATTTTCCTGGCTAACGAACTTGTCCAAGTCATTTGCAAAAGAAATTTATTCACCAAATTTAATCAAAATCGGCCCATTATTTTTTGAGTTATCGGTGTGATACATATATATATATATATATATATATATATATATATATATATATATATATATATATATATATATATATATATATATATATATATATATATATATATATATATATATATATATATATATATATATAAACATATAAAAATTTAAACCGACCCTGGATATGTGTTCTGGGGGGCCTAATTAGCGCTCATTTGAAGAAATTTTTTCAAAATTTAAAAGTCGGGATCTCCTCATTAGTGAATTTTTTTAAAGAAAATTCACTAAAAAGTAAACTATACACAAAAATTTAGATTTCTATGTTGCAAGAAAAAAAAGTTATAATAAAATATTTGGTGCCAGATCATTTCTATGAAAATTCACTACCATAACGCACTTGCTGCGTCTTTGAGTTTTTAAGTAGTCGCTTTTGCTTTTTCACTATAGTTTTTAATTTTTTAACAAAATTTGTTTGTGTAGCTTATATAGATTCAGGATAGAGCCCATTGATACTGTGTCTCGAGGAATAGCTAGCGGTATCAAAAATATTTTAAATCATAAGATTTTTTTTTAAAATGCATGTTATTCTGCTTTTCGGTTTTCTTCTACGTTTTTTTGTCAGTCCAGGGTTATGTAAAAGGATCCGGGTCAGGTCCAGATCAGGTCAGGTCAGGTTAGGTCAGGTTAGGTCGTTCAGGTCTGCTTCGTAGAGTGTTTAGTGCATAAACATGAAAAATGGTGTCCCTTCAACCCCCAAAAAGCTGCGGGGGACTAGGAGCAAATATACGTGGTGCAAGGGAAAAACATGTTTAGGAGAAAGTGTTGATACAAAAAGTGAAAAGGCTGCTTATAGAGGTCGAACTAAGTATGTTTTTACTGATTTTTCCTTTATATTTCCTTCTCCGCCGAAAAATGGTGTCCCTTCAACCCCCAAAAAGCTGCGGGGGACTAGGAGCAAATATACGTGGTGCAGGGGAAAAACATGTTTAGGAGAAAGTGTTGATACAAAAAGTGAAAAGGCTGCTTATAGAGGTCGAACTAAGTTGTTTTTACTGATTTTTCCTTTATATTTCCTTCTCCGCCGAGCATCCCTATTCACTCCGGGTCTCGTAACTTTTGGAGGGGTTGATTCCACAACATATATCTTGTTGCTTATGCACACATTGAGTCTTTTAAGCATGTTTACTGAAATATTTTTCAAAACTCACGTATGCCGATCATCTGCATAATTACCGTTAAATATCTTTTACTTGCACAAAAGAAAGAAATTAGTTTTTATGAATTATATTCATTACTGCATCCATACGCACCAGCAAGATTAACCATTTTTTAAATATAAAAAAAGCAAAGGTCAAACCGCTTAAGTCGCGGAAGCAAAAAAAGTCTGAACGCAGCAAGTGCGTTATGGTAATCAATTTTCATTAAATGCTTCAAATTTGAATACCTCAATTTTCTATCAACCTAGAAGGTTGAATTTTGGCACGTGGTAAGGCCTTTACCAAGACAACATATTCACATAAATTTCATCAAAATAGCTTTGTAATTTTCGGAGATAAACATTTTTTTCGAAAGAAAACTTAAAATTTTTATTTATATTATATTTATATAAACATATAAAAATTGAAACTGACCCAGGATATTTGTCCTATGGGTCCTATTTCGCAGTCATTTGAAAAAAATGTTTGTCAAATCTCACCATAGATACCTCTCCATTTGAATTTAGTTAATTTTTCCCAATAAAAATTCACTAAAAGGAGAAACGGACCGGGCCGGACTCGAACCAGCATCGTCCGCTTGACATACAAAGTACTCTTCCAATGAGCTACCGACGCTTCGTATTCGTAATAAACGAATTCTTTACATTGTATTTACACATACAGCACCTTACCGTCAGGAATTTGGTATCGGAAATTAAATGTAAGTGGCTAGCTAAATAGCAAATTGCAGAATTGATTGATTTATTTCGCCGATCGCTGAAACATATTCGAGTGTAGACTGTTTCGGTCTTAAATAACATTCAAATGTTACTAATGGCATGTAACCTTAAAGATAATTTGACATATTATGAATGAAAATGAAATGCGTTCGTGGAATCACAATTTTAGTGCGCCATCTTTTAGAAAATAGCTGGTCTACGGATGGTGCCGAAACGCGCTAGTTTAACAAGACATATTGACTAAATAATTATGGTATGTCATATTTTACATTTCACTTTGCATTACGTTTTTATTTGGAATCCAAAAGACCTGAAATTTAAGAAACTTATTCTTGGATACCTAATCTAGGCAAAGAGTGATTTTGAGCTAATTCTGTGACAAAAAATTGTCAAATCATGGTTTGGCAAAAACGTTGTATTTTCGTTATAAACGGGATATTTGCTTACAAAAATCTTTATTGCCTTCCTCAAACCTCAGTCTATCTATTATATACTATATTTTCAGTCTAAGGCTTTAATTGGGACAGTTCAACAAGCTACAAATATAGTGTATTTTAAGCATTTTATTGAACCCTCCTCTGAACGATAAACTCTATAGCTAAGACTACTGCCAAGTGTCAGAGAAAGGGTCTATTTGAAATAAATTTTCTGGAAACATTTTATTAAAATGAAGGACAATGACGGTTGAAGCTAAGACTTCAGGGTTTGTAAAACATTCTTCTTGAGACATTTTATTTCCATAGCCGGTATTAGATTCAAGTTCTTTTCCTAAATGTTGCCAATTTTGACGTTTAAATCGCAACTTTGACGTTTTGTGAAAAACCCCAATTTATTTTTGTTTAAATGCCTATAACTTTTTTGTCTTTTGACCTACAGAGCTAAATTTTGGTAGGTAACTTCCCTATAATGATATAAACCCGCGTATTTGGTTGCCCTTACTTTGTTAATTTTGGAGATATAAATTTTTTTCGAAAGAAAACACAAAATTTTCCGGGAAAACCACGTCGGATTTTCCTAAATAACGAACATATCCAAGCCACTTGCAAAAGGAAGGTACTCACCAATTTTGACGTTTAAAATCGCGATTTTGACGTTTTGAGGAGAACCCAAATTTATTTTTCTTTGAATGCCTGTAACTTTTTTGTCATTTAACCTACGGAGCTAAATTTTGGTAGGTGACTTTCCTTTAATGATATAAACCCGCGTATGAAATTTGGTTGCCCTTACTTTGTTAATTTTGGAAATATAAATTTTTTTCGATTTTTTTCGAAAGAAAACACAAAATTTTCCGGGAAAACCTCGGCGGATTTTCCTGGATAACGAACTTATCCAAGCGACTTGCGAAAGGAAGGTATGTGCCAAATTTTATCAAAATCGGCCCATTATTTTTTAAGTTATAGGTGTGACACATAAATATATATATATATATATATATATATATATATATATATATATATATATATATATATATATATATATATATATATATATAAACATATAAAGTCTGAAACTGACCTCGGATTTGGGTTCCGGGGGTCCTATATAGCGCTCATTTGAAGAAATTTTTTCAAAATTCGAAAGTCGAGATCTCCTCATTAGTGAATTTTTTTTAAGAAAATTCACTAAAACGGAAATCTGGGAACAATACTACATTCAACTAACAAACAGTGAGAAACAACTAATTCCAGAACAAATCCAAGTACAAACATTCAAACAAAACTTAATAAAAGCCATTCAAATAGACAAATTATCAAACCACAGTGAACAAGACAGGAGACTGATACACACGACACAGTACGAGAACGCAACCAGTCAGAGAACATTCAACCGACCAATAGAGGCTCACGTCACGTACAGTCTCAGTCATAGACCACAAGGAGCGATCAAAGCAAGTAGCGTGCTGAGGATAAACCGGGACGTTTCGAAACTCCAGTCCACGTAACCAAATAACAAATCACTGAAAGTACAGCAAACACATAAAGTATATATATATATATATATATATATATATATATATATATATATATATATATATATATATATATATATATATATATATATATATATATATATATACATACCTTAGATCTTAGAGACGATTTCCATGAAGATTTATTTGGGGAGTGGCAGATTGAGGTCGCCTCATAGATCTAAAACAACCCAATCTACCCTTATTCACCGCTTTGAAAAGTAGACAGATTGAGGCCTTAAAGTTACTTTCTTTTCACACCTCCTTAGCCTCTGTAAAATAGTTCCAATATAGTAGCGAAAACGTGGAGTTTTAGCTACTTCTGGAGGTAGTTTAACGCCAGAGCCAAGTTATTCCCACATTTATGACGGCGGAAACCTCTCCATCTCCAAAGATTTTATTGCATATAATCCCTATATAATTTAACACTTTTATTATGACAACAAAATTTATCATAGGTTAGGAAATAACGTTATAGGCTCTCTCGCAGTGTTTTGGATAAAGATGGATATGTCTAATTTTTTCTGTCGCTTTTACGTTTTACTATTTATTTTTCCCTTTCTATGTCATTTCATGGTCTCGACGAGTCCCGCATGGTGACACACATTGAAAAATACTCTGTGCAATTTGGATGTAGTCTGCTGCAGCATAACACACATTTTTTCCAGAAGTCTAACTTATCGGTTTGGTAGTAGTTTACTACACACTCTTTACATTCATTTTCTAAATCTTCTTAACCAACCAAACTTTTAAATTCAGATTCATCATCATCAGGAATAAATGAATTGTCGCTACTGGATGTCAACGCAGCTTTTTTTTCGCTTTTTTTGCCTCGTCCTTGGTGGTTTGTTTCGAAATGTCATGGGCATCCTTTTCCTCTTCTTTTTGTAGATTCTTTTTTCCTTTTACTTTCCATTTAATCAGAGGTTCGTAAGATGTCAGCTGAGTGCATACTTACTTTGCGCGTTTCTAATTGGGACACAGGAAATATTTATTATTTTATGGGAGGGCGTCTTGTTCTTTTAAGTAGATACAGGCAAGGACTAGTTCACAGTGGATTGTCATAAGAAGTTTCGGGTAATCCTCACGAGGTGTCGATCCAAATGACAGGCAAGGGCATAACCAGGTATTGCTGAGGAGTTTAATATAAACACTCATGTCACTCTCAAAGCTTAAATGGCTTCTATGGCGTTGCTGAATTACTACATGCCTCACTGAGCAGCTTGCCGAACTGCAGCCTAGTTATACGTCGTCCAGAAGTATGCTAAAGTAACAATCGACACGACTGATAGAAACTGGATTTTAACCCATTAGTGCACAAAGTTTACTAGACTTAAATTTACTGATTTATGTTCACAATATAGTCTAAAATGGATCAAATAAAAATAAAAAACCTTCAAAACCCATAAAAAAATATTAAAATATATATATATATATATATATATATATATATATATATATATATATATATATATATATATATATATATATATATATATATATATATATATATATATATATATATATTGGATGTCTCTTTAAGGGAACCTCATGCACACAGAATTATTTCGAGTGATATTGCCGGAAACAAATATTTTGAGGTGCACACCTACGTTACACTTGATACAAATAAAATTTGTCTTTTTGCCACATTCAGCACATCTTATATTGGTGGCACAGTGGTCGACCCAGTGGTTTTTCTCGTCATAACGTATTTCGGCCAACGGCCTAGCGGAAGTTTTTTCCTCTAGATGATTGCAACCCGTATTTTTGTAACAAAATAAGAGTCATGTTTCTTCTGAAACTTAGCATATTTTTACAAGTGGGATTCTGTAGTAACCAGGAGTTGACCACATAAACATCAAAGAGATAAGCAACAATCGACTACCACTATTTGCGTTGTCGCATACGGGTCCTGTATGCTGCAATCATTTGATCAATCTTGTCAAGACCATTGAGGTAAATGTTTCTCAAAACTGACTCCAATCTGTCCAAACGGATAGTATTGGTGAGAATTTTTGGGACATCATCTTCTTTGGCTCAGTACATTCGCTTATTGGTGTATTTTCCGTAACCGGATAGTAACAAACCACAAAAGAAACCTGCAGTTCATTGATTGTCATATGCAAAGACATACTCGCGTTTTTCCACAATGCGTATCTATTGCTTCCTTAATAATTCTGTGGACAATTTCCTGGTCGAAAAAAAATCAGCTGTAGACTGTTTCTCGAAGAGACACTGAGGTATGCTTTCTGATTCACAATGCTTTTTTATAAAAAAATCGGGCTCTTCGTTATTTTGATCGATTTTTTATCCAGTTACCTTTCTCTTTTTGAAAGGTGGATTCGGCTTCTTACTTTTCGTCTCAAGAATAGTATTTGTTACCCTTGGTTCAATGAGCAAAGAAAGTGGTTGATCATCTTCACTAAAATACGAGTCTGATTCCAAAGGAGAATAGTTTTGCTTCTGCCCATACAACATTGCTTCACTTTCAGCTTTCAATGTAGCATAACACAACTTGTTTATGTTTCCATTATGCTCATCGTCAGATCCGTCACTATCTTCATCTGTTTCCAGACCATCTTGCGGCGGAATGATTAAAATATCAGCAGAAACAACGTCCTCTTCCTCTAAGGAGGCGATAAGTTCATGGGGTGACAGCCTAAAAAAACAAAGACATCTGATTGCAACTTTGACAATAAGGAACCGTCATGCATAGCGTCCCTGTAAAGGGACACCAATTAAATTATTAGGTTATAATATGTATTTGTGAGTACAGATACTGTACTACAATGTTTTGAGGTTAAGAAAACGCGTGAAGCTCGAATTTATATTGACTAGCCTAATATTTATTTAATTTATTACTAAAAGACTTACCAGCCATACCTACTGATATACTGGAATAGGTCCATTGGCATTCACCAAATACAAAAGCTACAAACTGTTTGCAAAACAACTTGTTTACAAGCAAGCTGATACTCGAGGGATTATGACATGGTCATTTGAGATGAGTTTATGTATCACATTGTACAGTTACGCCATCTAGAATGGATGTCTCCTATTATGCAATAATGGATTAAACATCTGATCACTGCTCGGTCTGTAAGTGTTGTAAGTAATGTGGTGTATGACTTGGCAGGGCAAAAGAAGAATGTCATAAATGGTTCTAGCATTTCCCCCGAACCATGAACAAGCAATGAGGTTCCTTCTGCGGGAGAAAAGGTTTTTCAGGCATTAAAACAATATTTCTCTATATTGATTAAGGCAGACTTTTGGTCACATAAATAAGACGGAACTGAGCGGTGTGTCATCTTGCTACTCTTGCTTTTTGTTTTTCTCTCCACTTATACAAGCGTGTGGTATGAAAGCTCTCTCTGAATTACAGCATGTAATTGTTTCACGCTTCTCTGTGGAATTAATAGTTGATACAGTTTTTGCTCTTTTGCAGCAAGTACATGAGTCTGTCGAATATTAAGCAGCAATTCGGTTTCATATATGTTTACAATGCTTCCCGGTTTGTCGGACAATTCGTATTCTTCCAAAATATGTCTCATTATCTCAACGTCATCAACCTCACATTCCTTTTGATGTGGCTGGTGATGCCTCTTTGATTTTTATGAATATAGGTCAGAATTACTAGACAAGCATAAACAACTATATTCAGCCTTTTTAGCTGCGACCTTAAATTTTTACTTTCTTTCAAGCTAAACTGCAAATTGATAGGCCATCCTTTTGATATCATCGATATTTAAATGAGATTCGTATTTTTGCTTCCTTTTAATATGTTCAACTAGGCGCTGTTCATTTTCCGCACCAAATACATTAGAAGATCCCGTCTTTTTATTCTGGTCGTTGTTGGTTTTAGTTCTTCTTTACAATGTTTTTCGAAGAATCGCGAACGTAATTACAGCCATGCCAAGCTAAATAATATCGTTTTGGGTGGCATCAATAACACTTGTCAATTGCTGTTCAGTCTAATTGCTGCAAAACTTTTCGACAAGATGTCTGTATTTGCTAGGCATCTAAAACAAAGAACATATTGTCACATCCTTCTCTATGAGAATTAACTTTATATATTCTGTTATTTCTATGGTCACAAGCAGCTTCTAAAGTGTGTTGTCAACACTCTGGAATTATATTCCTGGAAGGAACCAAAAGTGACAGGTATGGATCAATGCAGAAAGTTCTAGAATCTATATGGACAATATAAATAGAGAAACTGGTTTCAGCAGTGGGATACTCGCCCAAGGGAAACATCGGACTCGAAGATACCTCGGTCGTAAGAATTAAGGTCCCCACATTTGACAGCCTAAGTCTCGTGGCGACCCAATAAGACCTCACCGTTGCCTTGCATTATTGGAGCTGCGGGAAGGTGGGTCATATAAGGGGCGAATGTTAAGCTCTAAACTCACGCGCATGGGAGAATGTGAAGCTAGGACCGGTAACTGTTTCTCAGGTTAGCGATTCTCGCAGCGCTCTCATCGTGGATGGGGCAATAATACTTAAAAGGTCATCGACACCAGCGCACCTAAGACAATGATTTGCCGCGACATGGTACCAAGATGGCGAGTAAGAGAGCCGGACAAAATGTACAGAGTAAATGCAGCCAGTGGTGATCAGGTCCAGGTATTTGGCAAAACTGACGTCGAGCTGCAATTTGGGACATGGACGGCAAAGCAGAGAACCATAGTCGCCGCCATATCAGATCCGATTATAATTGGATTTCACATTCTCCAAGATCAGTGTGTTAAACTTAATCTTGACACTAGCATCCTGACTATCGGCGGTGAGGAAATGGTAATGTCGTCTGGCAGTAACCTAGCAGTGCGGAAAATCACCAACGAAGAAAATAGCAATATTAGCACCTGCAATGAAGTGCCATTTCAGTGAAGAGAGCAGAGAGAGGAAAAGATAAGCCACTTACTCAGCCAAAAGCAACTACTTGAAATATGGGAGAAATATAAGGTGAAGCGTGTATAGGCTGTGCAGGTGTAAAGCAAACCCAGAGAAAGGTCAATTAGCACATTTGTCGATACAGAGCTAACCTCGACGAGAAGAATAGGGCCTGCAGAAATTCTGGTTGAAATAGAAACACCAGGACTAGATCAATTGACGAAAGAACCAGTGCAACGTAAGAAGTTTGCCTAAAAAGAGCCCCGACATGATGAAGAAAACGGAGACCACCCATTCAGTTGTCAGAACACATATACGAGTAGAGAGCTTCCGCGTGAAAATCCGTATGACGTGCGAGCTAAGTCGGTTGGTTTTAAGAAGGAGGTCAAGTGTGACTTAACAATCCAGGACGACGTAAAGGACGGTCACTGAAAGTACATAAATTATGGGAAAATTACGTATGAGGTGGTCAAAAGGATCAATGACGTCTATGGCATTCAGAGGAGTCCAAAGTGCAAGCTGAAAGTGGTCCATATGCACAGGCTTACGCCATAACAAGAAATGTATGAATTCGACCGGGGTGGTCGAATGTAAGAAGGGGGCAGTATCACATCCGTCTCTATGACTGTTACTTCTCTGGTCACAGGCGGGTTGTATAGTGTGTTCGTAACATCGAAAACTCTGGAATTATATGTGACAGGTATGGAACAATGCAGGAAGGTCTAGAATATTTATAGGCAGTATAAATCGGCGAGCCGCCGATAGAGTGTTAGTCGGTAGTGAGTTAGTGTTGGTACAGAATAAGTGATCATAAAAAGCGAATAGTGAAATATAGTTCTATGGACATTTGTAATAGAGGAATATTTTAGCTCCTGTGCTTATCGCCGGAAAATAGTTGGCTATAATAAATTAGTAATTTGAAAAACTGTAAGTCTTTTTAGTCACCAAATCCAAAACCCTGAAGAACGTAATACACTGTAGTACGTAAAAATGGTAATTATTTAATATTTATAAGCTATGACCGTTCAATCTTGAAAAGAGCCGGCCATATCTCCCCATTGTACGAGAGAGATGACCATCTTAACAATAACTAGGGCACATCTAGACAAGGCTTAAATTTTTTGGTTGGAGAGACGGCAATACATGCCGCTTCACCAAAAGTCTGGACGTAGCAAGAGCGTTATTGCAGCAATTTTTTAAAGAAGTGTTTTCATATTTCATATGTTTTTAAAGAGACGTCAAATGTAGTAGATTATATAGGAAAAACTACGTTATTGCGGCAATTTTTTAAAGAAGTGTTTTCATATTTCATATGTTTTTTAAGAGACGTCAAATGCAGTAGATTATATAGGAAAAACTACAAATATTTCCTGGAGATAAATTTAACACTTTCCAAAGAAAACTGGTTTGACTTTCCTGGCCAACAAACCTGTCCAACTAATTTACACAAAAACTACAGCAGCAAAAATATAATTATTTACAGAAAGGTTTTTGATAGAAATAAAAGAAAAATTAAAATTTTCTTTAAAAATTGGTTTCACGAAAGTCACCATTCTTTACAAAGATTGTCTAAGTAATCTTACCCAAAAATTATATAAAAGCCTTACTCGCACTATTACGAACATTTAAAAAATAAAATTAGCCAAATCGGTCTAGCCGTTTCCAAATGATGCGTTTACCAATGAACAGCATTTAATTTTTGTAAATTTTCTTTAAAAAAATCACTAATAAGGAGATGGCGACTTTTGAATTTTGAAAACATTTCTGCAAATGAGCGCTATTTAGGACCCCTGGAACCCACATCCGAGGTCGGTTTCAGACTTTATATGTTTATATATATATATATATATATATATATATATATATATATATATATATATATATATATATATATATATATATATATAACATATAAAGTCTGAAACCGACCTCGGATTTGGGTATATATATATATATATATATATATATATATATATATATATATATATATATATATATATATATAGACCTATTTTGATAAAACTTGGTGAGTACATTCCCTTCGCAAATGGCTTTGATAAGTTCATTATCCAGGAAAATCGGACTAGTATCGCCCGGAAAATTTTGCGTTTTCTTTCGGAAAAATTTTATATCTCCGGAAATAACAAAGTTAGGGCAACCATATTGGGTACAGGGGTTTATATCATAAAAATACCATGCGTCAAAATTTGAATCTTTACGTTAAAAAAAAAGTTATAAGCTTTTAGGTTTTTCTTCTTAAAACGTCAAAAAAGTCGCGATTCGAAACGTCAAAATTGATATGTTCTAGATACAGTACCTAAATGAATACAGCTATGCAGCATAAATGTCGTCAGAAGTTAGAAAGCCTTAAGTTTCAGCTACAATCTTCATTGTTGTTTATTTTATTGAAGATTTTGCTGAAAATTAATTTAAAATAGACCCCTTATGTGATGCTTTGGTAGCAGTTTCAGTTATTTATTTAATTCTAATAACGAATCAGATTACGTTATTATTTAGCGTATTTTTTTTAATTGGGCAAAGTGGAAGCTTTTTATGGAGAAACGGCGTTGGTAAGGAGTTTCTATTTTCTATGGACGTCTGTAAGGTGAGTTTGCATTTCTAGCTCCGTTGTAGCATGTTTACCCTGCACAGAACCTCAAATTTGCCTTAGGTCTCTTAAATCTATTGTGGAGTTGAGATCACAGCATTTGTTCTATGGTTAATGCATAAAGGGGTTCCTCTAAGCATGCTTCTGATTTTTTTTTTTAAAAAACGAACAATGAGCTAATCTGCTAATTTGCCTATAATGTTATTAATCAAATCGATAAATCGTACAATAATGGGCCGATCTCGATTAAATTTGGTGCATACCTTCCTTTTGCAAGTGGCTTGGATAAGTTTGGTAGCCAGTAAAATCGGCCTAATTTTTCCGGAAAAATTTGTGTTTTCTATCGAAAAAAATTTATATCTCCGAAAATAACAAAGCAAGAGCAACCAAATTTGATTTATATCTCTATAGATAAATCACTTACCCAAATTTAGCTCTTTAAGTTAAAAGACAAATAAGTTATAGGCATTTAAAGAAAAATAATTTGGGGTTTTCCTCAAAACGCCAAAGTGGCAATTTAAAACGTCAAAATTGACTATGGAAAGAAAATGTCTCAAGCAGAGTGTTTTACAAACTCTGAAGTCTTAGCTTCAACCGTCATTATCCTTCATTTTACTAAAGTATTTCCAGAAAATTCATTTCAAATAGACCCTTTCTCTGATGTTTTGGCAGTAGTCTTAGCTACAGAGTTTATCGCTTAATGGTATATAATTTTTGTCGAATTTTCGTATAAAAACAATAAAGCTCAATATATCCGTTATTATACAAGATACGAATATATATATATATATATATATATATATATATATATATATATATATATATATATATATATATATATATATATATATATATATATATATATGCATTATTTATAGGGTGTCTTGGGCTATATCTTAAAAAAATATTTCTATAATCACAGGCTGGCACATAAGTCGTTGGTGATACAAATTTTCTTTTTTTTTAATAGAACACGCCTTATGTTATTGCATTTTTGCATTTTCCATAGAAATATAATGCATGTTTGTAAGAAAATAAATTCGGGACGCAGCAAGTGTGTTATGGTAGCGAATTTTCATTAAATTCTTCAAATGTGAATAGCTTAATTTGCTATTAACCTATAAGGTTAACCAAGAAACCAGTTTTTTCGGGAATGCTTTAAGTTTACTTTTGGAAATTTTTGTACATTTTCAAACAATAAAGTTGTTTTGATGAAACATGGCAAATTCTTTTTACTATATATGTTATACTGGTAATCAAATTTGATGCCTGCTTTCTTTAAAAAAACACATATATTTTCTATTAAAAATATTTTTATTAAAATTCACTACCATAACGCACTTGCTGCGTCCAGACTTTTTTATATTTTTATCTCTTGCTGAAAAGTATAAAAATTTGAATTATTCTGAGACAAATATTTTTATTTTGAAGAATGCCCCCTCTAAAGGGATCTTTAAGCTAAAAACTTATTTCAACCTTCGATCAATTCCAAATAGGAGTTACAGCGCGTTTTATAAACGTCAACCAGCTGTCAGAATTTCCGAAAAGAGTTTTCTGCTGCGTCCAGACTTTTTATTTATAGTGATTTAACTGACCATGTTAAATGGAAAACATTTTTATATAAATTTGCTACCATAACACGCTTGCTGCGTCAGTACTTTTATCTATAAAAATGTACTAAAGAGAGCGGTAATTGTAGACATATTTTCGTAGGTTTATATAAACAATCAGTTAGGAACATAAAATTTGATAAACTTGTTTGTATAAAGATATAATACTTCAACCTTCATGTCGTATTTGTGTTTGGGTGTGTGATTATTATAATAACCCCTAAAGTAGACATCACAAGAGGGAAGCGGAACTTTATAGGTTTGAAACCGTTTATCATAAAAAGTAATACGATTTATAAGTGTCAAAATCGGGATACACGTGGTTTGCAGACACATTTCCTTTGTAAAGATGAAGACCCTAAAGCGCCCTCTCTCACAGCTAGCAGCCAGTTAATACTTCAGGGGTTGCTTGAATCTGACGACGATCTATAATACATAACATACATATATTGATATACAATCACACATACGAGGGATGTGCAATGGAATTTAAATGTCATAGAAAGAATTAATTGAGAATAACGTACTAGTGTTGAGATAAAATTTAGCACAAAATTCATCACCTTCTTGGTGAATGGTTATTTTCAAAATTCTAAAATAAGTCGACTTAATCAATAAAAAAAGTATGGACGCAGCAAGTGCGTTATGGAAGTTAAGTTTCATAAAAATATTTTTAATAGCTAATATGTCTGTTTAATGCAAGCAGGCATCAATTTGGTCACTGGAATAACCTATATAGTAGAAACCATATACCATATTTTATCAAAATAACTTATTGTTTGAAAATCACAGTTAATTTTTACAGGCAAGTTGTCTGCAATGAAAATAGGACCTATAATCCGGTTTTTAAGAACGACCGACTGTTTATTTAATTCATGCGGTCTCTGGGAAAATTATTCGGTCTGAAGCTGAGTGTTTCCATAGGCCCAATATCGGAAATTGCTTAAAAAGGCTAATTTTAAAAAGTCACTGATTACTTTGCGTTTCACCTGCAGCCTAACAAGACAAGGGTATTATATGTCAAAAAACGGTTGTTTACAGTGAAGATTAATGTTAAATTGTGCTAAATAATAGGATATGGGTTAAGCTAGGTAAGGAAATGTTAAAGATTATATATGTAAGATTGACAATAATTTTAAGTAAATTTAAAATATTTAAATAGGTTAGTCTCAGGAAGTGGAACAAATAATAGAAATTCAAATTTGACGCTTAAGAAGAACGTTGTTTTGACTTACCTGAACAAGTGCATTAATAATATTTCATGTGTGTGAAGTAAATAACTTCTTTTGACTAAATATGTAATTGACCCATATCACTGGCACATTCAGGAAACAAATTGTTATTTGTGAGAAATATGAATATAGTTGGTCGACAGATTTTGGAGACACATCCGACATCTTTGATAGAGGTTGTTAACAAATAACTCAAACAAGGAGCAGCTTACAACCATCGTTATTATTAAATGTGATAAATATTGACAAAATTCTGTAAATCAAACCAGAAAAGTTTTCTAAACAGTAGGGGATATCAACAGTTACTAGTGTAAACGTTTTGACACCAGCATATAACTCAAGAGAATAAATATAAGCAAAAACCTGATTGATACTAAAGGACGCCACTTTAGTTAGAAGGTATTTATCGATATAATCAAGCTTAATAACACACATCGTCAATATTGGTTGAAATAACCTCAAAGCTAATAAACGTGACTTGTTAGAAGTACTAAATGAGTAAAATATCGATTACGCCGCTAAACTACTCGTAAGACTAGAACCTAGAACAAGGAGTCTTTTTAGTACACCTCAACAGATGGAGTTATTCTGTCCGTTGCTCAACCAACAAATTATTAGTTTGTCTATTTTTTTGAAGATGTTCAGTCGTATGTAAACTAAGTTAAAAAATATATATAAATCTTTCAATGGCCAACATTTATAATTTTTAGGCGGATCCTAGTAAGTAATTCCATGTTAAAAAGAGAATAAATTTATCGTAAAATTTTTGTTGTTGTTGTAAAAATCATATACATATGTAAATGGAATTATTTGGGAATTTATAAGGTTTAAAAATATGTACATTTCATACCTAGTTATCTAGCAAGATACATAATTCTGCTGCAAAAGGTAAATATCAGAATTTTTCGTAAAATTTGGTTTGGGGACAACATAATGTAAGAATTTTCAATAGGAACCCAAACTGTACATATACCTGTAGAAAGGGAGTCAAAATAGCCGTGGAAAAGAAGAAAAAAATCAAATAAGCAGATAAAGGTAAATATTTGTTCAAAATGTCCATATTAAACATAAATTTCAGGAACAGTAACTACATTTCTTAGAATAGAACATAAGATTAATAATAATCATTGACAATTTTAAACATAATTGCTAATTTGAATTAAGGAGAACATAATTACATAACAATAATTACATAATTATATATATATATATATATATATATATATATATATATATATATATATATATATATAATAACACTGACCACCGATATGGTTTCTCGAGATCTTAGTTCGCGTTTATCTGATAAATTTGTCTACAGTCTCAAGGTCAGGATATCGTCATTAATTTTTATTTTTTATGCAATTAAAAAAAGTGTAACTATGTACATTTCTTAGAGTAGAACATAAGATTAATAATAATCATTGACAATTTTAAACATAATTGCTAATTTGAATTAAGGAGAACATAATTACATAATTAAATATATATATATATATATATATATATATATATATATATATATATATATATATATATATATATATATATATATATATATATATATATATAATAACACTGACCACCGATATGGTTTCTAGCGGTCTTAGTTCGCGTTTATCTGATAAATTTGTCTACAGTCTCAAGGTCAGGATATCGTCATTAATTTTTATTTTTTATGCAATTAAAAAAAAGTGGTTTCCACAAAAAAATCCACACAAATGAGCTAAAGTTATTGTTTACTTTGTGCACGAAAACACGCTACTAAAATAAATGACAAATTTTATAATACGATCTAAATACAGACGTAAAGACTTTGTCCGGAAGTAGTAGGTAAAAAAAAAAAACCCGAAAATAAACTTAAAATATTTCTGAGTAAACTGGCCTCCTAGTCAACGAACCTGGGGTTAATAGCGATTTGAGTTATTGAAATTTGAAGGATTAAATGAAAATTCGCTACCAGAACGCACTTACTGCGTCTCGATTTTTTTTTACAAACATGAATCATATTTGCAATATATATATATATATATATATATATATATATATATATATATATATATATATATATATATATATATATGTATATATATGTATATATATATATATATATATATATATATATATATATATATATATATATATATGTTCGAAAAAAATACATGGGTATCACCAACGACTTATGGGCAATCTTGTGATTGTCAGAATAATTTTACAAAATGCAGCTCAAGACACCCTATAATTAACATATACAATTTTTTGTCGTATCTTGTAAAATACTGAGCTTTACCTTAGAAATACGTCACTCTGTATATATGTAAACAGATAAAAACTGCAACTAAGCCCGGATATGGATTCAAGGGGGCCTTGTTTACACTGATTTGCAGTAATCCTTTTAAAATTCAAAAGTCTCGGTCTCCTCATTAGCCAATTCTTTCTACAAAAATTAGGGAATAATTATAGACCGTTAAAACATAAATTTAACAAAAACTACTGCCAAAGCGTCAGAGAAAGGGTTTATTTGAAATGAACTTTCTGGAAATATTGTAGTAAAATGAAGAAGAATGACGGCTGAATTTTGCCTAAATGCTGCCAATGTTGACGTTTCAAATCGCGACTTTGACATTTTGAGGAAAACTACAATTTATTTTAAATGCCTCTAACTTTTTTGTCTTTCAACTTAGAGACCTAAATTTTACAACATGGTTTACTTTTTATAATACAAACAGTGTACCAAATTTCGTTGCCCTTGCTATGTTATTTCCAGATTATAAAAATTTTCCGAAAGAAAATACAGAAGTTTTCAGGAAAACCTGAGCTGACTCTCTTGGCTAACAAACTTATCCAAACCGCTTTCGAAAGGAAGGTACTTACCAAATTTGTAAAAATTGGCCCATTATTTTTGAGTCATCGGTGTGATATATATGTTTATATATATATATATATATATATATATATATATATATATATATATATATATATATATATATATTGAAAGCCACCCCGGATGTGTTCTAGGGGAGCTAGCTCAGAAAAAAAAATCAAAATTCAAAACTGAAACGTCGCGATCTCGTCATTAGTGCATTTTTTAAAGAAAATTTACTATAATGTTGGTACATCCGTAAAAAAAATGTCAAATTTTGTACATATTTATATTTTTAATAAAGCTATCCTCGTATAGAAATGCTGACACGCACAAATACATAACCATCACATTCATGGTGAATGTGGGGTTTATTGAATTTCAATGTTGCTTTGCTTTTACACGACGTGATGTTAGTTTCCCCGCTTTCCTCCTGATTCTGACCCAAATTAGATACAATGCAACAATATGAAACCAAATTGGTAAATCGCATCACATTTATTCAGTGCTTATTATTGGTGCACTATCTCGTTTAATTATAGGAACATGAAAATTATACTAGCGTTATGGATTACTTTGGTAATTTGACAGAAAACACAATTAATTTTAACATTTCTAACTATTATGTGAACAATCCTTGTACCAAATGGTTTTCTATACCAGGCCCACTTAAAAAATAGTGCTGCAAATTGAATCATAACTTCCACATAGCTGTGATAATCTACTCTCCTCTGAAAGACATTCTCTTGAAATGAATTTAGGGTCCATGACTTGACCACAAAGAAAATATTCGTATTCCTGTACCCCTAAGCTTCTGAAACATTACATTACTCGAGTTTTAACGAAAAAAATTCAATTTTCACCAAATCATCACTCATTTATCCCCTACCCCTTGGAAGGATCTTACCCAAAAACAATTCGAAGCGTTTCCTTGTCGGGTGATAACTAGATATAAATTTTGAAGATGATATCACAATTCGTTCGAAAGTTATTGCGCTTATTAACAGACAGACGTACAGGCCGACAGGCGGACAGACCGATCGACCGACAGAGCATGGGACAAAAAAGTTTCGTTTCAAAATAAAGTTTTCTATACGTTTTGAGACTTTTTACGTCGTTTAAGCAAAAAAAAAATTTCTAAATTTCTGTTATCGATATTTCACTCCACACATTCAACCCCAAATTTAATTTCAGCACAGAATACCAGATGTTTGATGAATGATGAAGTTGAAAGTTTTCTAATAAACAAACCCTAAAACGTTATGTTACTCAACTTTTAACGATTTTACCAAATCATCCACAATTTATCCCCTACCTCCTGGAACGATTTTACCCAAAAACAATCCGAACCGTTCGTTGGCCGGATGCAAACTGTATATCAAATTTTAAGAAGATATCCCAATTTGTTCTAAGGTTATCGTGGCTACAAACAGACGGACATACATACCGACAGACAAAAATATTTTGGTTCCCAAATCGTATTTTCTATACGTTTTGACACTTTTAACGTCGTTTAAGCCAAAAAAAGTTTTGAAAATTTTGTCGCCGATGTCATAGTTCCACGCGCTGTGGCGATGTGGAAGTAATAAACATGTTTAATGCTCATCATCAGGAAGGTGGTTTAGAATCAAGTGTGAACATTTATATCAATACCTAGAGCAGTAGGTACTGTCTCAGCTGAACAATTTTAACGTCGGGTAACATTGAGGTATTTTAATTGGTGACGTCCAAAGACGAAAAAGTCTGTTGGTTAACAGAATAACCTATATAGAAAAATTCTGGACGCAGCAAGTGCGTTATGGTAGCGAATTTTCATAAAAATGTTGTTAATAACAAATATGTGTTTTTTTTTAAGAAAGCAGGCATTAAATTTGGTTACCAGTATAACCTATATAGTAAAAACAATGTGCCTTGTTTCATCAAAATAACTTTAGTGTGTGAAAATGTACAAAAATTTCCAAAAGTAAACTTAAAGTGTTCCCGAAAAACACGTTTCTTGGTCAACCTTATAGGTTAATAGCAAATTGAGCTGTTCAAATATGAAACATTTGAACAAAATTCGCTACCATAACGTACTTGCTGCGTCCAGAATTTCTTTTCTTACAAACATGCATTATATTTCGATGGAAAATGCAAAAATGCAATAACATAAGGCGTGATTGATTAAAAAAAATGGAAATTTGTATCACCAACGACTTATGGGCCATCCTGTGATTGTAGAAATATTATTTTAAGATGTAGCTCAAGACACCCTATAATTAATATATACAAAAATTTTTCATATCTTATATAATAACGGATATATTGAGCTTTATTGATTTTTTACGAAATTTCGACAAAAATTATATACCATTAAACGATAAACTCTATAGCTAAGGCTACTGCCAAGCATCAGAGACAGGGTCTATTTGAAATGAATATTCTGGGAATATTTTAGTAAAATGAAGGACAATGACGATTGAAACTAAGACTTTAGGGTTTGTAAAACATCCTTCTTGAGACATTTTATTTCTATAGCCCGTATTAGATTCAAGTTGTTTGCCTAAATGTTGCCAATTTTGACATTTTAATTCGCCACTTTGACGTTTTGAGGAAAACCCCAATTTATTTTTCTTTAAATGCCTATAACTTTTTTGTCTTTTGACCTACATAGCTAAATTTTGGTAGGTGACTTACCTATAAGGATGTAAACCTGCGTGCTAAATTGCCCTTACTTTGTTAATTTTGGAGATATAAATTTTTTTCGAAAGAGAACACAAAATTTTCCGGGAAAACCTGGGCAGATTTTCCTAGCTAACGAACTCGTCCAAGCCATTTGCAAAAGGAATTTTTTCACCAAATTTATTTAAAATCTGCCCATTATTTTTTGAGTTATCGGTGTGATACATATATATATATATATATATATATATATATATATATATATATATATATATATATATATATGTATATATATATATATATATATATATATATATATATATATATATATATATATATATATATAAACATATAAAAATTGAAACTGACCCCGGATATGTTTTCTGGAGGGCCTAATTAGCGCTCATTTGAAGAAATTTTTTCAAAATTCAAAAGTCGGGATCTCCTCATTAGTGAATTTTTTTTAAGAAAATTCACTAAAAACACTGTAGTAGTGTGTTTCATGAAAATAACTTTATTGTTTGAAAAAGTATAAAAATTTTTCAAAAAGAAACTTATAATGTTCACGAAAAAACCAGGCCAATTTTCCTGTCCAACGAACTCCTTCAAGCTATTTACACACCTGCCGAGATACAATTATTCACAAAAACCTTTTTGGGAAACATTCCAAAAGAAAACTTTATTTTTTTACGAAAATTTGCACACCTTTCCGTCACGAAAATTGAAAAAAAAATTCACAATGACTTATTAAACATTTATGAACAATTACCAATATTTCACAAAAGTCTTACAAAAATGATTTCGACGGAAACACCAAAAAAAATTTTTTTCTGCGGAACCAGACTAAATATAATTTACACGAAAATCTAATGAAAAAAATACATAGAATTCAAATTATGTTCCTAATCTTTAATTAAAATTTAAAAAAAAGTTAAAAACTAATTACTTGCACATCGTCAATACGTGTGGGATGATTTGGTGAAAATTGACATTTTTTCGTTAAAACTTGAGGAATATAACGTTTTAGGGTTTATCTATTAGACAACTTTCAATTTAATCAAACATCTGGTATTCTGTGCTGAAATTAAATTAGGGGCTGAATGTGAGGGGGTGGAATATCGGTGACAGAAATTTCGTATTATTTTTTGCTAAAACGGCGTAAAAAGTCCCAAAACATATAGAAAACTTGGTTCTGGAACAAACTTTTTTTTGTCTGTCGGTCGGTGTGTCGGCTTGTACACCTGTCTGTTAGTAGGCGCAATAACTTTCGAGCGAATTGAGATATCATCTTCAAATTTCGTATCCAGTTGGCACCCGACAAAGGAACGCTTCGAATTGTTTTTGGGTAAGTAGTGCTTGATTGTAAAGGATCCATATACGTTGTTTAAAAATATTCATGTTTGTAATATGTAGGATAATGTTGAAAAAGAACCAATCTCAACTTCTGAAGAGAAAGGCTAAATAAAGATTCAAGTAGACGTAAAACTTTACGACTTAAAATTGCATTTGATACCTTTTATATAAGCTATAATGCCTCTAACCTTCTTTAAGGTCTTTAATGGGCAACAGTCGTTATATGCCTCACTTCGAGTATAGTGACCTAACAGTTTCTCAACTCAAACCTCAGGAAGATCTGTCAAAACACGTAAACTCTACAAGCAACATCACACAGGTACTATAATATGTAAAGTTTCCGGTAAATCGGTGGTCATCAGTGGCGACTGACGGGGTTCCTTAACAAGATATTTATAAAAGGGCGCCACTTGATTAGTTTTACACATATTCCCGGTTATTCAAAAAGATGTTACTACTTAATTACTTCTAAAGCTACAACTTCAATCAAGAACCGCTGAATCTTCTCGGCAGCTGTACCTCGTGCTTATTAAACCAAATCGACAACATAAAATTTACAATAGAAAAAGAATCAAAAAACACCATAAACTTCCTAAACTTAACACTAATTAGAAAAGAAAACCAGATTGCATACAAAATATCCAGAAAACCTACACAAACAGACATCACTACCTACACACTCACTACACGCACATTCACACAAAATGGCCGTATACAGATACTTAATAAACGAGAAAAGGAATACAACATAATAATACAAATAGCACAAAGCAATGGATACAACAAGAAAATAATATAAAAGCTAGTAGAAGAAAGCAAAACCGAAAACAAAACACAAGAAACAAACACAAAATACACAAGATTCACTTATAACCACCACATCAAAAAATAACACAAACACTTAACAATATGACTTAAAAATGAGATACAAAACCAATAACAAAATAAATAAAATACCAAAACACAAACCACATGATATATCAAATAGAATGTAACACATGCAATAAAAAATATAAAGGAATGACAAAAAAATTGATAGAAACAAGATTGAAGGAACCACCATTAGAGAAAATCCACATACCTAGCTACAAATCAAAGGTAGCTACACACATTCACAACAGAAAATACCAAAAATCGGATAAAACATATTAAAGACCAAAAAAAAAAAAAAAATTAATGGAAATCTGGGAAAAATACTACATCCAACAAACAAACAATAAAAACTAATTAGTCCCAGAATAAATCCAAGTACAAACATTTAAAGAAAACTTAATAAAAGCCATACAAATAGATAAGTTAGCAAAGCACATTAATCAAAAAGGAAACCTATACACTTGACGCAGTCCGAAAACACAACCAATCAGAGAACAGTAAACCGACCAATAGAAGCTCAACACGCAGACGTCACGTACAATTTCAGACGTAGACCACACAGGAACAATCATAGTCAGTAGCGTGCTGATGATGAACCAGGACGGTTTGAAACTGCCGTCCACGTTGTAACTGTTCGAAAGTAAAAAGTCCTATAAAAGACGGAGAGTATTTATTCGATGGTTGTCCGCGATTGATATCTCGCGACTGACTTCAAAGGGATCTAAATCCGGACGATAGTAAGGTCACCATTATCCACCAAACCTAACCTAATTGCACTTTATCTCTCAGATTTATAATTTTATAAGATATAGAACACTTTGTATGGTTTGAAGATAAAAGGTAATTAAATACTTACTCGGCTTTAGTCCTGTTCTGCCCAAAGTCCTAGATTCATGAGATCTTCGAGTCAAAACACTGTCTAGGTAATAGATATGATTTTTTTTTAGCTAAAATGCCACCAGAGTTGAAAGGTTTAGTGAGGAATTGTTATTCAATGAAACAGGTGTTAAAAATATAAATACTTAAATTTATTGACATTAATTATTCGTGGGAGTTGCTTGAATTAAGACTCCTGGTAAATCAAATAAATATTGCACATAACAAGAGAAAAAATGAATATGATGTTACAAAAAGAAGGTAAACATTAAATGTGAAAGTAATTACTTTTCTATCAAATCTACCAATGCTCTCAATTTTGATATGTTGGGTAAACTTTTAATTGGTTTGTTTATTTACTTTGAAATAATTTGTGAGGGAGGCTCAGGTATTGCAAATTCTAAATGACTGTTTACTATTTTAAAATGAAAGTTTACAGGCTAGCCTTTGTATTCTAAAACATTTGGGGGTTAGAAAATTTTTCAGAGCAAAATATCGACTAATTTAAATAACAACAGTAATATTTCTGATTAACATAATTGACAAAACATGAAGATAAAATACAAAACACATGTATAGTTCTCGACAATCTCACTTAATATGGTTTTCATTTTGACTGAATTAAAGTTCATGCTGCAAGTTAATCAAAGATTTAACTGACGTAGGAAGGTTGTATCTGAAAACTGAAAATGACTTACGTGTCGGGAAGTCGAATTTTGGGACTCACACCTAAGATCTTAAAGGTCCCAATTCACCTGTTGATTGATTGCGGAGACTGCATCGGATGCGACCAGCATTCGGCGCTCACCATAGGCGCTTAGTTTCTCTCAAGAGAGAAATCAGGAAATGATGGAAAACATCTTTATGGGCGACGACCAGATAAATTGTACGACCATATACTATAAAGAGGTCAGGTCGACCTGGGGCTGAAGCTTGATACACTTGAGATTTATGCGACCAAAGATATACCTGAGTGTATACGGGAATATCAGACAAGAAATACACATTCGCAGAGAGCAGCAAAACCTGCCAACAGAGCTTAACAATACTACTTCGGTAGTGAGAGTATGTGCAGAACAAAAATACAACCCTAAAATACAATAGGATTAAATTCAGGTTTATTCAAACACTGTACGATGCCTACAAAGATGACACAACAAATCAATACTCAAACACAAGCAGACACAAGTAGGCATTGGCATATAAATGTAAATTAAATAAGCTATAATCAGCGACTAAGTTCTCTAAAACAACATAATTATCATAAACTCATATA
Organism: Tillus elongatus; assembly: GCA_964006375.1. NCBI lineage: Eukaryota > Metazoa > Arthropoda > Insecta > Coleoptera > Cleridae > Tillus > Tillus elongatus. The sequence goes on along the minus strand of OZ023262.1, from coordinate 65,577,419 downwards.
TGGTCATTAATTCCAAATCAATATTGCTCTCTGTACGCAGCATAAGATCTTATTGTGTAGTGACTGAACAGTAGTATATACTAGACGTGCACACACTTGGTTTCCATATATTAACAAAAAATTATATAGCTCTCTCAGATAATGGTAACGTTCTGTATAATATGACAAGAAATCTATGAGATTAGTCGTCTACATAAATTTTATATTTCTGTATGCTAGATGACAGAGCAACTATATAAATATGCATGTATAACTTTAACTGTCTGATATTAAATAATTACTCTCTGGTTGTATTAATGAGAAGTCATAAAGATATATTAGATCAAATGAAATTATTAAAACTCGTGAACGCTGTCAATATATTTCTTATCTGTTCAAAAAACGTATCAACTATCACTTATCTGAACCAAAATCCTATGTAAAACTTCCTTGGCATTCTAGCTAACAAACGACAACCAAAATACTATCCCAAAACTCCAACTCTCAGGGAAACCTATGTATCCTTCAAAATACTGCTACGATGTAAAAGTTTACTACTACTACGTCTGCTTGCCACGACGATTTGGAATGCTACCACGAATGCCTCGATATGTTTCCCATCTACACCTCTTTCCATATGAAATTGATTAAAAACCAAACTTCCTGCATTCAACCATTAATAACCCAGATAACAGTGTTACATTTCTACTCAACTTAGGCCTGACACAAATGATTGCCTACAGAATAAAACCATATATATATATATATATATATATATATATATATATATATATATATATATATATATATATATATATATATATATATATATATATATATATATATGTATATGTATATATATATATATATATATATATATATATATATATATGTAGACAATACCAGTCACAAGACAATACGATGGCCACACGACATAATCCACCAGCTACTCGAAATATTTCACCAGCTCTTCGAACCCTGCAACAAAGACAAAACAAACATGAAAATATATGGCTAAAAAAACTGGGTGCTTGTTTTACCCCTTAGTCCTATAGGAGGCTGATGCGGTGTTATACGACACCTGTATCGACAGACGAGGTTTGCAGAGGTCAACAAACTTCCCATTGTTCAACATGGTTACGGCTTGCACATGGTGTTTATTCCCGATATAACGAATGCTAGCATTCTTGTCTACTTCTACCTCGTCTGTATACCTTTACACTTTGGGGACAGCGTCCACAAAAACTCGCAAAACTCATGTAGATACCAAGTAATCCTCGAAATCCAGCAGGATAAAATCTACACACAATTTTATATTTCTGTCATCTAAATTGCACATCAAACTTGCCGATACCTTTTGACCTTCTTCTGCCACTCTCCGCAGTTGACACGCATATATCGTCTCTGAGTGTGTTAATATGCAACCAATGGAATAACACACAGGACTAAACCTCCTCTAATAATTTGTAGCAACTTGCGGCTCTTGGTTACGCCTGTCAAATAAGAAATAGGATAGAATATGTGAAGTCAAACAACCTACGGCATAAAACATGCTTGGCAACAGCGCTAATAAACTCGTATGTTCGACAGGAACATATAGCACCACCTAATGATGACAAATCAAGAGAGACTGACTTTGTGAACCGCTTCATCTACAGGTTGGCAAAAAATACGCAACATTTACATCCTGCTGCAAAAGTAAATACAATAATTGCCTAATCACAAACAGATAAACCGTGACGTATCACATAAAAATGTGAATTATATCGAATTTGCTCTACGGCGATTTTTACACGTAACAACGACCTTTTGTGCGATTTTTACACTAGAGTGATGTTCTCAAACGCATCCCTATTGTTTATCCAAATGTTACACCTCACCTATCCGTGGCCACCTGTGATCGTCAGAAATCTGCCTTGAGTGACCTTAAGGCATTAATCAAAATCTCCCTGTGCACTTCTGTAATTACTGTTAACAATAGTAAACATAATATTATTGTATAAAATACTCATATGTGTATAGATAACTACCTAGAGTTTATGAAAATCAAGCAACATGTGGGTCATAGCTGTATTGATGAAAACTTAAACAAGTAAACAGGGGTCGGTATCATGAAAAAAAAAGTTGGTGACCGTATGAATAAATTATCGAGGTTAAAAAATGTGGAAGAAAAAGAGTACACAATATTGTTGCGTTTTCTCCGGGTTCTGGATAAGTGAGACTTTTAATTTTAACAAAACAACTTTATTTACACTTTAAATATGGATACAATAAAATTTCTAGAATGTCTCTCTCACAAAACACTTCATTTACTGGCCTTACAATTACTACTCTCAACAAAAGTCACTAATCTGGTACTACAGTCACTACTCTCTTAACACTTTACACTGCTTCTTCAAGTCACTACCACATTCTCTTACTGAACTGCACTAACTCGGGCTGGCTGGCTTTCGCTTTTATATACTCGCCGTACCTTCCCCTCCTTTCTAGAGGGTTCCATTCCAGAACGTTCCAGGACCTTCTTTTACTAGAAGGTTCTGTGAATACAGATCGGTCCCGTGTGTATACAGGGGGATGTATATACAGGATGATCCAAATGTGGTCACCACTCCTATGTTACACAAGAGGTGTTTCTCGAACTATAAGATCTCTCTGCGTATACAGGGTGTAAGGGTTCTCTGCGTGTACAGGGTGTATATACAGGGTGTTCGGAATGTGCAGACCTCAGTTATCCGTTCCGACGGGGTACAAGTTGGTAACTTCGTTATTTCTGGTCCTAGAGGGTTGAGACTTCGCCTGAGGGGGGTCACCCCAGGCACCCCCAGGGGGTGGGGAGGCGGTGTTGCCAGATTGTGCAAAAATTCCCAGATGTTGGGAAAATTCTGGAGATGTGGCAACACCGCACCTACGTCTATTGAAGTGCTTTGTAACACTGCCCCCCTCCTTAAGACTGTTCGTCCCGAACAGTATTTACCGGCCGCCAACTTGGGGGTTCGTTGCCCCGATAGGGACTCAACCTCTCTATGTGAACAACTTTGGGTTTAGTTCTTGGAGACAGCTGGATTCTGTAGACTAGGTCGTTAATTTTCTTAGTCACCAAGTATGGCCCTTCCCATGGTTTCTGAAGTTTGGGACTGAGGCCCTTTCTCCTTGTTGGTTGGTACAGCCACACTGCATCCCCTTCCTTGAATGTATGGGGTGTTGCTCTGCGATCCAAGCGCATCTTCATCCGGTCACTGCTTAAGAGGAGCCTATCTCTGACACATCTGTGTATAGTGCGCAGTTTTCCTTCTAGGCCGGCGACATACTCAGGTAACGTAGCTAGGTCCGCTATGTCCTCGTTCGGTGGTGGTCTCGTCATGTCGATTGGTAGCCGCATCTCTCTGCCGGTCAACATCATGGATGGAGTGTAGCCGGTAGATTCATGCTGAGAGCTTCTGTAAGCTAGGAGGAACAGAGGTATCAGCTTGTCCCAGGTTCTCTGATTCTCGTCAACAAACATAGCAAGATACTGATTGATGGTCCTGTTATGCCGTTCTACCATGCCGTCTGATTGAGGGTGGAGTGGCGTTGTTCTCGTTTTCTTTATGCCTAGCAAGTCCATTAGGCTCTTCCAGACCTCTGATTCGAAATTCCGGCCCTGGTCGGTGTGAATCTCCAAGGGTACGCCATGCCGTGATATGACATTTCCCATCAGGGCTTCTGCCACGGTCGTTGCCTCTTGGTTGGGGATCGGCGCAACTTCAGGCCATTTCGAGAAGTAGTCCATCGCCACCATTATGTATCTGTTCCCAGACTCTGTGATGGGAAAAGGTCCTGCGATGTCTACGGCAACTCTCTCCCACGGTGTACCTGAGATGTACTGCATCATTTTTCCTCTGGATCGGGTCTTTGGTCCTTTCTTTGAAGCACATTGGTCACACCTTTTGCACCATTCTTCCACGCTTCTTCGGCAGTTTATCCAATAGAAGCGGTCTCTCACTCTGGCAAGAGTCCTGTTGACTCCAAAGTGGCCTCCACTTCTACTATTGTGTAACTCTTGAAGAACACTGCTTATGCACTCACTTGGCACAACGGTCTGGTATATACAGTCTCTACCATCGGCAGTTTCCCATTTTCGAGTGATCAAGTCATTCTTTAGGCACAAGGAGTCCCACTGTAGCCAGTAACCTTTAACCTCTGCCCCAAGCCGGGACACATCGTGCCACTCAGGTCTTTTTCCCTTTTCGAGCCATTCTCTAATATTTTTCAAGTCTGGATCTGTCTTCTGTGCATCTCTGATGTATTCAAGATTTACGTCTGGATCGGTATTATTCTCCTGTTCCGTCACCAGTTGTTTGATCTGATGAGTTACTTTGTCGATCTCTTTGTTCTCTTGTCGCTCGCAAAATTTACATTCATGCACTGAACATGGTCTTCTTGACAGGCCGTCTGCATTGGCGTGACTTCTTCCTCTTCGATGTTCAATCCGGAAGTCGTAGCTCTGCAGTTTCTCTATCCATCGTGCTATCTGTCCTTCAGGATTTCTAAAGTTCAGAAGCCATTGCAGAGCAGAGTGATCCGACCTCACGCGGAATGTTCTTCCATACAGGAAGCTGTGGAAATGTTCGATGGATCTTACAACTGCCAGCAGTTCTTTCCGGGTTACACAGTAATTCCTTTCTGCTTTTCCGAACGTTTTGCTGAAGTAGCCTATCACAACTTCTTCTCCGGCTTGGAGCTGCGAGAGTACTGCCCCAATGCCATACTGGGAAGCATCGGTGTCCAGTATGAACAGTCCTTCGTCCTGAGGATAAGCCAGTATAGGAGCAGTGACAAGACGATGTTTGAGTTCTCTAAAAGACTCTTGGCAATCTGGTGACCAGATGAACTCGACCTTATTTTCAGTCAGGCTATGCAGAGGCTTCGCAATGCTGCTGAAGTACTTCACAAAGCGTCGGTAGTAGCTGCAAAGTCCCAGAAAACTTCTGACCTCATGTTTGTTCCTCGGCACAGGCCAGTCTCTTACTGCCTTTATTTTCTCTGGATCAGTTTCTATCCCTTTCTCAGAAACGACATGTCCGAGGAAACTCACTTTCTTCTGGAAGAGGACGCATTTCTTGGGATTTAGTTGCAGATTGGCACCTCTCAGCCTGGAGAAAACTTGCTTCAGATTCGACAGGTGTTCATCGAAAGTCCTTCCAATCACCATGACATCATCGAGATACACCAGGCATGTTTCCCATGTCAGTCCCCTCAGCACTAACTCCATTAGTCGCTCGAAGGTGGCAGGAGCATTACATAAGCCGAATGGCATGACCTTGAATTGGTACAACCCATTCCCGGTTGAAAAAGCAGTCTTCTCCTTATCGTCTTTATGGAGTTCGACTTGCCAGTAGCCACTTTTCAGGTCTAATGTAGAGAACCACTTTGATCCGGCCAAAGTGTTCAAAGTGTCGTCGATCCGGGGCAGGGGATAACTGTCTTTCTTGGTGACATCATTCAGCTTCCTATAGTCCACGCAAAATCTCATAGTGCCGTCTTTCTTGGTGACCAAAACTACTGGGGACGACCAAGGACTATTAGACTCCTCGATCACACCATCTTCCAGCATTTCGTTAACCATCGCCTTGATTTCTGATTGCTTGGCAAAAGGCAGTCTTCTCGGCGGCTGTCTAATTGGTCTTGCGTCGCCAGTATTAATTCTGTGTTGCACTAGACTCGTACGACCTGTGATTTTATCTTGAGCGAAAATATCGGCCTCCTCCAATACGAACTTCAGGGCCATTTCCATCTCCATGTCGTTCAATTGGCCCCAAGAATTCTTGAACCGCTCTACCATTTCTACTGGCAGTCTTCTGTCTAATGCCGTGGGTGTCACCTTTCTTGACAACGTCACTCGGTCAATGGGCTCGCAAGTGGCGATAACCTCACCTTTCTTCAATGTGACCCTGTTAGTTTGCACGTTAGCCACTCTTATGGGTATTGTCCTCTTCGGGTCTACTAAGCATCGTGCGACGAGGGCACCATCATGTCTATCTTTTAGGGGCTCCGCTATGAGAGCAGACATACCATCAAGTTTCTTCTCTAGCCTGGTTCTGACAATCTTCTCACTGTTACCAGGAATCCGTGTATCCTCGTCGACAATAAGTCTCACCCTGAGATTAGCTTCGCCTGCTGTTGGAGATAAATACAACTCTTCGTTGCCAATTCTCAAAATCTTATTTTGGAAGTCCACTGAAAAGACATCAAACTCTTCCATTATATCCAAGCCCAGAATAAATTCGTCGACGATTTCTGCGACGACAGCCTTGACCTGCAGCTCAGTACTGCCCAGCTTAATGTAAACAATGGCCTCTCCATGCACGGGTATCTTATCTCCTTTCGCTGTCTCCAACACAGGCTGTTTGTTGGTCGTGAGTGCCGACATATTTGGCAACATGTCTGGGCGTACAACGGATCTAGTGGCGCCAGTATCGATGGTGAAACTGCATTGTCTCCCGTCTATGCTACCAGGTATAACGAGGCTCTCGCGGTAGCGTCTGATAGTGGAGACCCTGACTTTGGGGCCTTGGGTCTCGCATGCCACGTGTCGCCCACCCACACTGGCGTCAGGTCGTTTTCCCTGATGGCGCTCCCTGTTGGTGAATTCTTGTCTTCTGCGAGCCACCTGTTGGGTTTGTGAGCACTGCCTACTTATGTGCCCTTTCCTACCACACTTGTAGCATTCTATGTCTGACCAACCTGCTTTCATCCTACGTGCCCCAACCGGTGCAGTGAGCTTGCTTATGGCTTCTTTTATCAACTTCATTTCTTGCCTTAATTCCGCTGTTGTGTCTGCAAAGTCCTCTATCTCCTTCACTTCGCGCAGCCTGTTGCGGCGAGGTTGAGATGCATTCTTCGCTGATTCAAATTCCAAGCCATAAATTACGCAGTCCGTAAGTGTTTTCAACCTTCCGAGCCTTAAAGCTTGTTGCATTTCATTGTCAAGTACCCCATCGATGAAGGTCTGGACGGTGATCTGGTTGACAAATTCTTCTGGGGCTTGGGGATATGCCAGTCGCACAATTTTCTCCACTTCGGCACTAAATTCTTGCAGCGTCTCATTTGGCTTTTGGACCCTTGACTTTAGTTGTGTCTGGTAGACCTGGCTCATGTACTTGTTACCATATCTCAAATCTAGGGCCTGTATCACTGTTAAGTAGTTTTGCTGTTTCGACTCCGGGATGTTCTGGAGGATTTCTAGGGCTTTACCTCGAAGCGAGAGAATTAGAGCAGTTGCTGCCTGTTGTTCGCTCCACCCATTGCTGAGAGCTGCCGCCTCAAACTGCCTCCTGTACATGGGCCACGATGTTTCTCCGTCAAAAGTCGGCGGCTTCAAGGTTCCATGAGGCTGATGCACGATTGGCATATCTTCTTCCGGTCGATTTTGAACTGGGGACATTCCAGTAACTCCTCTTGGTTGAGTTCTGTCAGTCTGGCCCATCACCTGCTCTGTCAGTTCTCTATGTCTGACTTCTGTGCCTTTCATCATCATCTTCATTTGTTCTTTCAACCCCTCTACTTCTTCCCATCGTTTGTTCAAATCCTCTGTTACATTTTCTACTTTCCTGTTTACCACTCCTATTGTATTTTCCACAGCTTCTACTTTCTTGTCCACATTTTCTATTTGTTCGTTGATCTGTTCTATTTCTTCTTTTACACCAACTCTCATATCATGGAACATACTTCGGATGTCTTCTTTGTCTTCAAGACGCCTCTGTTCCTCCTCTTGTCGTCTTCTCTCTTCTTCTTCGCGCCGCCTTCTTTCATCTTCTTGTCGCCGTTGTTCGTCTTCTTCGCGTTGCTTCTTGAGTTCTTCTTTATCTTCAAGGCGCCTCTGTTCTTCCTCTTGTCGTCTTCTTTCATCTTCTTGTCGCCGCTGTTCGTCTTCTTCGCGTCGTCTTCTTTCATCTTCTTGTCGCCGTTGTTCGTCTTCTTCGCGTTGCCTCTTCAGTAAGTCCATCAACTCTTTGATTTCAGCCATCTTGTCGTAGTCAGTCGATCTGGTGTTTACCATTTACAACTAGCTTAATTGTCCACTTCTTCACTCACTTATCCCACACTTCTGACACCAAATTGTTGCGTTTTCTCCGGGTTCTGGATAAGTGAGACTTTTAATTTTAACAAAACAACTTTATTTACACTCTAAATATGGATACAATAAAATTTCTAGAATGTCTCTCTCACAAAACACTTCATTTACTGGCCTTACAATTACTACTCTCAACAAAAGTCACTAATCTGGTACTACAGTCACTACTCTCTTAACACTTTACACTGCTTCTTCAAGTCACTACCACATTCTCTTACTGAACTGCACTAACTCGGGCTGGCTGGCTTTCGCTTTTATATACTCGCCGTACCTTCCCCTCCTTTCTAGAGGGTTCCATTCCAGAACGTTCCAGGACCTTCTTTTACTAGAAGGTTCTGTGAATACAGATCGGTCCCGTGTGTATACAGGGGGATGTATATACAGGATGATCCAAATGTGGTCACCACTCCTATGTTACACAAGAGGTGTTTCTCGAACTATAAGATCTCTCTGCGTATACAGGGTGTAAGGGTTCTCTGCGTGTACAGGGTGTATATACAGGGTGTTCGGAATGTGCAGACCTCAGTTATCCGTTCCGACGGGGTACAATTTGGTAACTTCGTTATTTCTGGTCCTAGAGGGTTGAGACTTCGCCTGAGGGGGGTCACCCCAGGCACCCCCAGGGGGTGGGGAGGCGGTGTTGCCAGATTGTGCAAAAATTCCCAGATGTTGGGGAAATTCTGGAGATGTGGCAACACCGCACCTACGTCTATTGAAGTGCTTTGTAACAATATTTTACGCTGGCATAACCCACTCGCAGCCTCCAAACTTTTAAAGAGATCTTATTGTCTAATAAAATATATCATACGTAACTATCTTGCTTTTTAATTTGTCTAAAACTTATCATAGACGTTGCTTAAATATCAAACATTATCCCATATTATTGATATCTTGCATTATAGGTGAAGTTAAAACATCCCGTTTTAATGCTTATTTTTCGATACTGTTACGTTATACTGCAATGAATAATAATGGTGTTCTTAACCTTTGTTTAGTTAGACGATACAAATAAATAACCAGATGAGTAATAGGTGATGTGATATGTCACTAATCTACCGGACCTTTCAGAGATTAGTCATGTAGCAACTTTCCATAGGTAAGGATATTTTTATTCAGGTAACAATGTATGATTTGTAAAAACCATTTAGTTCTAGTTTTGTAATATATAAATTTACTTACTTTCCAAGCATTAATTACGCCTGCTTAATGGTTTTTATGTTAAACTTAGTCTGTAGATGATAGATAACCTTCCAGTGTTATCCATTTTTCTGCACGCACACACACACACACACACACACACACACACACACACGCGTACACATGTTAATTTGAAGTAGCTGGTTTTTACAAACAATGACGGTTGAAGCTAAAGCTAAGAGTTTGTAAGACACACTTCTTGTAATATATGTATGTAGGCGCCATCTGTTCTGCATATGATGCAGTCGATGTAATCTATAGACAAACATGCTTATATGTCCTTTTATCTATTAACTTATTACGAGTTCAGGAAAACACGGATGACAGGACACATCATACGCAGAACAGACGTCAGAATTCAGATAGAAATGGACGGGCGTTGACCTCGAGTACTAAGTTGTAAGTTGATATAATATACTTTAATTACAAGTATAGTGTTGTTTAATTAGTATATTCGACCATAGCATACATGGTGTCAGGTAGGCGCGTCATGGTAATGATCGGCAAGTCGTAAATTAAAATGGAAAATTTGTTCCAGCCGCCAGAAGCGCTGGTTCTTGACGGCAATATTGCCGATAATTGGAGGAGTTACTAGTTTGAAGTATTTCTGAGAGAATCAGGGTTGCATTCAAAACCTGAAGATAGAAGAATCGCAGTGTTCCTCAATTTAGTAGGTGATGATGGTTTAGAACTGTACAATAGTTTCACGTTGACCGAGAAGGAAAAGTTATCGTTGACAGTAATAAAGCAGAATTTCGAAGATTACTGTTCGCCGACAGCTAATGTAATTTTTGAAAGATTCAAATTCAATAGTGTCAGTCAAAAAGACGGTCAAATGTTCGATAGTTTTTTGACGGAACTGCGGAAGGCTGTCAAAACTACAGAATACAAAGATCAAGATGAAATGATCCGCGATATGATGGTTATGGGCATTTGAGATAAAAATACCTAAGAAAAGCTCTTAAGTGAGCCAAAGTTAAACCTGGCGAAGGATATAGAATTTTGCCGAACCACAAAAATTAGAAACTCGCAATCCAAAGTGCTGCACAGTGAAGTGCAAGTCAAAACAGTGAGTTATGCCCGGGGTAAGGAGTCAGGAGCATCTAGTTCAAATGATCATGTTATGCTGTGCAAGCACTGTGGATATAAACACATTAGAAGTAGCAGTCGTTGTCCTGCCCTTGGAAAGACGTACGTGAAGTGTCAAGGCTCGAATCACTTTGCCAAAGTGTGCCAAAATGGAAGGAAGGAAATTGAGAAAGGCAAAGAGAAGAAAGGAAACAAAGACATCATGAAATCAAAGAATATTCATGAGCTAGTAAGAGGAGAATCAGAAAGTGACACCGATAGTGAGGAGTTTTTTGTTAATTCGTTGCATCGTGTTGGTTGTGTGAACAAGTACAGAACAGCTGAATGCGTCTGGAAACAAACAATCAGGTAGGGAGAACATCAGGTCGGTTTCAAACTTGACACAGGAGCTGAAGTGAGTGTCTTACCAATGTCAGTGGTGAAAAAATTCAAGCTAGAAGGGTTTTTGAGATCCACTAGTATCACACTTGTTTCGCATGGGAATGAAAATTTCAAGATCAAACCATTAGGTGAACTTAATTTAATGTGTGAAGTCAACGGTGTCAACTCCCAGCCTAAGTTCCTTGTGGTGGACGCAGAGGATCAAGTACCTTTACTTGGATTTCCGGGATCCCTGGCCTTGAAGTTTGGCATCACATCAGCCCCGAAAGTCTTTCAGAGAAAAAACTTTGAGATATTTGATGATTTGGAAGGCGTAGGGCTCTATTTTGATGACCTAATTGTAACTGGAAAAGACGAGAAAGAACATGATCAAAATTTACAAATTGTACTTGAACGTGCCCTGAAGTACAATATTAAATTTAACAGCTCTAAAATACAATTCAAGTCCCGGTCTGTGAAATTTATGTGGCAAATTTACTCGAAAGAAGGAGTAGAACTAAGCAATGCATATGTCAAAGCAATTTTAGAATTACCCACCCCAAGAGATAAAAATGAACTTCTTAGAATCCTTGGTATAGCCAAATGTTTAGGCAAATTTGTGCCTAATTTGTCAAAAGTGTCTGCTCCACTTAGAAACCTGACCCGGCAACATACTAAGTGGGAATGGACAAATAGTCATCTCTTTCCCATCTAAAATATTTGCTGACAAAAGCACCTGTACTTAAGTTTTTTCATTCTAAGAAATATATAGAAATAGAAAATGATGCATCTAACGAAGGGCTGGGTGCATGTTGACTTCAGAAAGGTCATCCAGTGGCTTTTGCATCTCGAAGTTTGACCTCTACCGAACAGAAATACGCACAGATTCAAAAAGAAATGTTGGCAATTGCATTTGCGCTGCAGAAATTCCATTATTCTGTATATTGTCTAAAAGTACAGGTTTACTCGGATCATAAGCCACTGGACGGTATATTCAAGAAATACTTAGCCTGCATTTCACCAAGAATGCAAATAATGAGATTGCTATTACTTACGACATAGCTGTGAGTTACAAGTCAGGAAAGTACCTGTTCATTGCATACACATTGTCTAGAGCATTTCTGGTTGAAAGGGGATTGAAATCAGATGATGAATTCAATTTTGCCGTACATTCACTAATAAAAAACATTCCAATGGCAAACAAGAGGAAAGTACAATTCACAATGGAATTAGATAATGACCTTCAGCTGAAAACTGTTGCAGATTTTTGTATTCAAGGCTGGCCAGAAAAGGGATTTGATGTACCGCAGTTTGTAAGACATTATTTCAAAATTAAAGAAGACGTCACCTATACAGAGGGATTATTGGTGTTTTCCAATAAACTAGTAGTCCCAAATCGCCTTCGTTTCGAAATGTTAAAACTGCTTCATGAATGACATATTGTCATCGAAAAAACAGAATCCCGAGCACGTCAGATACTCTACTGGCCAGGTATGAATGATGATATCGAATCTTATACAAAGAAATGCAAAATTTGTGAGCGAAATGCCAGACAACAAAATAAATAATCCTTGTTGTTATATCCTGTGCCTGAGCGACCATGGCAACCGATGGGCATCGATATCTTTAGTTTGGCAGGTCAAAGTTATTTTGTCATCTTTGATGCGTACTCAAATTGGCTCGAACTTCGGCCAATGAAAGACAAGTCAATCAGCTTAGTCATTACAAATTTAAAGAATGAATTTTCTAATTTTGGTTCCCCAGGCATTACAACATGTAACAATGTTCCCTTTAATAGCTTCCATTTCAAAAAATTTGCAAACGATTGGAATTTCGAAATCATTACCCGAAGCCCTAACTACCCACGATCCAACGGCCTTGCAGAACAGAGAGTAGCAATTGGTAAAAATATAGTTAAAAAACCATTGGAGGATGAGAATGAGGATATTGATACGGCTTTGTTGCAATACCGAAATAGCCCTCTGAAAAATATTGGATATTCTCCTTCTCAGCTTCTAATGGGCCGAATTTGCAAGACAAAAATACCCATCAGTGCTGAGTTATTGAAACCCAGATTGTGTCAAAACATCAATGCAAAACATAGAAATAAGCAAGAATTGTATAAGAAATATTACAATAGGACAGCTGTCGACCTAAAACCATTATCCGAAGGAATGGATGTTACAGTGTATGATCATATTCAGGGGAAGTGAGAACCAGGAAAGATTATTAGTCATTACCCTTCACCACGTTCGTATATGATACAGAATAAATATGGTGATATTGTCAGGCGTAATAGAATTGACTCGAAACAGTCATCAAATAAGTTTCAACCTGAACTCACTCCCTCTGAAATCCCAACAGAGTCTCCTAGGTCTAGGACCATGGAGGACCAGCCCCCTACCCCTTTCAATAGTCAAAGTGACACTGATACCGGTCCTGAAATAGTGCGCAACAGTGATAAGCCTTCAGAGCCAGTAGACGATCATACAAGGCCTGGTCGTCCAATAAGGGCTCCTGATAGACTAAATCTATAAGAGGAAAGATGTAATATATGTATGTAGGCGCCATCTGTTCTTCATATGATGCAGTCGATGTAATCTATGGACAAACATGCGTAAGTGTCCTTTTATCTATTATCTTATTACGACTTCACAAAAACACGGATGACAGGACACATCATACGCAGAACAGACGTCAGATTTCAGATAGAAATGGACGGGAGTTGACCCCGAGTACTAAGTTGTAAGTTGATATAATATACTTTAATTACAAGTATAGTGTTGTTTAATTAGTATATTCGACCATATCATTCACTTCTTGCGATATTTTCTCTACATAGTTCGTATTAGTTTCAGGTTCTTTGCCTAAAAGTTGCCAATTTTGACGTTCACGCGTTTTAAGAAGAAAAACTATACAATTTTCAAAGTAATTTTTCTAACATTTCTTGACCTTTGTGCGCCAAAAAATCTTAATCTTTGTCTTCAATATACAACAGATTTTATAATCCACACCAAATATTTTGTTTTTGTGCGTTTCTCTGGATATCAGCGGAACCCAAAATTCTTTCTCTAAATGCATTTTCAAATATTTGTTTGCATTGTTATTTTTGTACTATGTGAAATAAAAAAATATTCAAAATCATCTTTGTAGGATGTCTATCAGATATCATAAGGAAATAAAGTCTGGACGCAGCAAGTGCGTTATGGAAGTGATTATTCATAAAAATGTTTTTAATAGCAAATATGTCTCTTTAATGCAAGCAGGCATCAAGTTGGTCACCGGTATAACCTATATAGTAGCAACAATGTACCATATTTTATCAAAATAAACTTTAAACGTTTCCAAGCAAATTCGTTTCCTAGCTGACGAACCTTAGCTTAATAGCAAATTGTGTTATTGAATTTTGAAGCGTTTAATGAAAATTCGCTACCAAAACGCACTTACTGCGTCTCGATTTTTTACAAACGTGCATCATATTTCGATGAAAAATACAAAAATGCAATAAGGAATCTTAAAAAAAATTGTAGGTGTCACTAAAGACTTATGGGCCACCCTGTGATTGTCAAAATAATTTTATAAGATGCAGCTTAAGACAGCCTATAGGTAACGTATAAAATTTTTTCTCGTATCTTGCATAATAACAATTATATTGAGCTTCACCGTAGAAATGCGTCACCCTGTATATATGTAAATAAAAAGTAAACCCGGATATGGATTCTAGGGGGCCTAGTTTGCACTCATTTGAAGCAATCTTTTTGGAATTCAAAAGCCGCGGTCTCCTCGTTAACACATTTTTTCTACGAAAATTAGCTAAAAATTATAGACCGTTAAACCATAAACTTAACTAAAACTACTTCCAAAGCATCAGAGGAAGTGTCTACTTGAAATGAATTTTCTGGAAGTATTTTATTAAAATGAAGAGCAATGATGGTTGAAGCTGAAACTTAAGGGTTTGCAGAACACTCTTTACATAATCCGTATTACTTTAAGGTTATTTGGCTAAATGTTGCCACTTTTTTGACTTTTCAAATCGCGACTTTTTTGTCTTTAAACTTACAGACCTAAATGTTGGTAAAATATTCACACTTATATATATATATATATATATATATATATATATATATATATATATATATATATATATATATATATATATATATATATAATTATATAATTATATATAACTAACCCTGGATGTGGGTTCTAGGGGGGCTAGTTCGAGCTCATTTGAAAAAAATATTCTAAATTCAAAAGTTCGAATCTCCTCGTTAGAATTTTTGTAAGAAAATTCACTAAAACAAGCACTTGTGAAGTCACGGAAAAAGTCTACAACTGTATTAAATATGGAGCGGTTTCACTAAGTTAGGGGAAGAACAAGCAACCAGATATGCTATTTAAATTGAATTAAGTCTTAAAACTTTCATTTCATCTTCTCGCTAAAAAAATAATCGGAATAACAACAATCTGATTAGATAAAGGTAAACTGAAATGAAACTAAAAAAAATTGATTAAAAGTAGTCACTAACTAGGATTAGAACTCGTCATGTAAGAGTCGATTATCCAATGTACAGTGAGTTAGCCCACTGAGCTACGCTCGACCTGTATGTACTAGCAGGTATGTCCCATGATACATGTTAATTGTTCAACGTTTTACAATTTACACAAAACCATTTTGATTTACAATGGATTTTTGCCCACATTTTAACGAAATCAAGGAAACTAACGACTTAGACACATATCTAGGAGATTGATAGTCATTTCTTGTAGTATTTTTCACTCACATTCCTACTCAATCAATTTTGACCTTTTAGCTCCCTTGAATAAGATTTAATTAATTAAAAATTAATCTACCTCTAACTTTTTTGCCTTTTAAGATAGAGATTTGAATTTTGGCACATAGGATACTCTTTATGACAGAAACCAGCGTACTAAACTTGGTTGCCCTTACTTTGTTATTTCCGGAGATGTAATTTTTTTTCAAAAGAAAATACAAAATTTTCGGGGAAAACCTCGGCAGATTTTCCTAGATAACGAACTTGTCCAATCCACGTACCAAAGGAAGGTACTTGCCAAATGTGGTCAAAATAGGAACATTATTTTTTGAGTTATCGGTGTGATACCCAAACAAATATATATATATATATATATATATATATATATATATATATATATATATATATATATATATATATATATATATATATATATATATAAACATATAAAAATTGAAAGTGACCCTGGCTGTGGGTTCTAGGGGGCCTAGTTCGCGGTCATTTGAAGAAATGTTTTCAAAATTCAAAAGTCGGGAATATCCTCACTAGTGAAGTTTTTTCAAGAAAATTCACTAAAAACATGCAAATTCTCTATTGTACGTGAAACAGCTTAGAATACAGTTAATTGAATCCTCGTTAATATTACAATTTTGACTTATTGTTGTTACAGTTAAAGTTAAACCTTATATACTAAATAGGAGATTTAACCATGAGACTGGACCTAGGGAAAATAGAATAAATACGAGCATCTAGAATTCGTGGCGTAAGCATGAAAATCTATGCCAAGATATCCGAAGCGTCAATCCCATCATGCAGGATACCGTAAAGGAACTTTAAGGATATAATAATTGTGCAGCTTAGTAAATAACTTTCATTTTGGTGTAGTAGAAGACTTCCTTTAGAAACACCTCTGGGGGGATAAACTCCATGAATTTTATAGTTAAGTTATTTAATAAATCTTCAATTCGCCTTTTCAAGGGAGGGAATATAGCACCCGTAATAAGAAATTCATACAAGGCAGCAGTATTCTAGCTGCAACCTAACGTATGCATTCTATGATACTTTTAGAACTTGCGCACCTCTAAAATGACTGTAATTTCTTATAAGCAAACCTAACATACGTAAGGTAGAAAGGACAGTACTTAAAATGTGCTCACTAAAACAATGCTGAGGATCAAATTTAACCCACAACTCGACAACCGTTGTGCTACATTCCCGAATGTTAGTTGTAGAATAAGCGTAGTTATAGTCAAAATCCTGCTCTTTCCTGGCAAATGTCATGATTTTATACTTGGTGATATCCATGTCCAAATAATTTTTTTCACACCATCTATGTGCTTTATTTAGGTCAACTTGGAGTGCAATGTAGTGATCCAGAGAATCAATCCGTGTAAATCTCATAATCCGAAAGCAGCCTGCCGCACCCAAGCGTCGCAGGTAAGTCAGAAAGCAGAGGACCCAAGTTTGAACCCTTTGGAACTCCAGATCATGCAACAAAGTTTTCGGAATAAGGACCACCATAGATCACGTACTGGGAGGAGCATCTTACGAAGAGAATATTATTCTTTGGAATGTGGACATGGAGATAAATGACAAATTCACGGCACAGTGATATAAATACGAATAAAATTGTATTAGAAGAGATTCAAAAAGAGAGGTGATACCAAAATACATCTAAAAGAGGAAGCCAACATTTATTGGTCATATTTTTAGACATAATAACTTTCTAAAGGACACGTACCTGAAAAAAAGGGAAGAGGTAGACCAAAGAGAACACTTCTGGAAAACCTGGCACAACTGATGAAGTGTGGAACTTACAATGAAATGAAGAGAGCTTCTAGAGACAGAGAGTCGTGGTTGCGACGACAGGGCGACATGGCCCTGAGATTGTGATGATGATCTAAGGATTAAGAAAATTTGCTCCAAAGTGAGTAGTTTGTTAACATGTAATTAAACGCTGTAACATCTTGTTAATGTTGTTTAGCAATTTGTCTGAAAATATTGCTTAATTACATATCTTATTAATCGTTCTCATGACAGCTAACATGATATTTCGACTAGTTTTTCTTGTATTTAAACATACCTTAACATTTAAAGGAGTAATTAAAACGCTGCCATGCAAATCTTTATGCATCATGACAGCGAAGAATATGAACGATCGCTAAACACTAGGCACAAATGGAGTTATCAGAAGAATCAGATGAGTTATCATCTTAAGATTGCTCACTATAATCTGCACATCAAGATAAGTTGTCCAATTTGCATGAGGTTCAGAATAAGGAATGAGGAAGGATTGATTTACTGCCTCAAGAACCGAAATGATTAATGAGAAATGCAAGTGTAAATGTTTTTGAACACCAACGCTCTTATACTCTGTGCATTCAGCGTGCACTGGGAAATCATAAAGTAATTCTTTATATCATACAAACATCAAAGACGTTGATATACACAAAAGTGAGTTGTTCTGAGAATAATTAGGAACTAAAACATTATATCCTTGTTACTCTGGAAATAAACATAGCATATTAATCAAAACGATGAAAATACTACCTTTACGTTTCTATGCAGTTTTTTGAGGTGTTCCTAAAATTCTGGGAAAAGAATGCAAAACGATGTAAGGTAAGGAATGGAAGATTCCTAATTAAATAGAGTCTGGGCGCAGCAAGTGCGTTATGGTAGTGAATTTTCATAAAAATATTTTTAATAGCAAATATGTTTTTTTAATCTAGCAGACAACAAATTCGGTTACCAGTATAACATATATAGTAGAAACAATGTGTAATGTTTCATCAAAATAACTTTATTGTTTGAAAATGTACAAAAATTTCCGAAAATAAACTTAAAATGTTCCCGTAAAACTGGTTTCTGGTCAACCTTATAGGTTAATAGCAAATTCAGCTATTCAAATTTGAAACATTTTATGAAAATTCGCTACCATAACGCACTTGCTGCGTCCCGAATTTCTTTTCTTACAAACATGTGTTATATTTCGATGGAAAATGTAAAAATGCAATAACATAAGGCGTGTTCGATTAAAAAAAAAAGAAAAAGAATCACCAACGACTTATGGGCCATCCTGTAATTGTATAAATATTTTTTAAGATGTAGCTCAAGACAACCTATAATTAATGTATACAATTTTTGTTTGTATCTTGTATACTAACTGATATATTGAGCTTTATTGATTTTTTACGAAAATTCGACAAAAATTATATACCCAAGCTATCGCCAAAGCATCCGAGAAAGGGTCTCTTTGAAATTAATTTTCTGGAAATCTTTTAGTAAAATGAAGGATAATCATGATTAAAACTAAGACTTCAGGCTTTGTAAAACATTTTTCTTGAGACATTTTCTTTCCATAGCTCATATTAGGTTCAGGTTCTTTGCCTAAATATTACCAATTTTGACGTTTTAAATCGCGACTTTGACGTTTTGAGGAAAACCCAAATTTATTTTTCTTTAAATGTCTATAACTTTTTTGTCTTTTAACCTACAGAGATAAATTTTGGTAGGTAACTTACCTAGAACGATATAAACACGCGTATATGAATTTTGCCCTTACTTTGTTAGTTCCGGAGATATAACATTTTTTCGAAAGAAAACACAAAATTTTCCGGGAAAACCTCGGGGATTTTCCTGGATAACGAATTTATTCAAGCCACTTGCAAAAGGAAGGTATTCTGCAAATGTAATCAAAATCGGCCCATTATTTTTTGAGTTATCGGTGTGATACATATATATATATATATATATATATATATATATATATATATATATATATATATATATATATATATATAAACATATAAAAAATTAAACTAACCGCGGATATGTGTTCTGGGGGGCCTAATTAGCGCTCATTAGAAGAAATGTTTTCAAAAGTCATGATCTCCTCATTAGTGAATTTTTTTAAAGAAAATTCACTAAAATTAATGTTTTATGACTTTTAGTATAAGGCTACAACACCATTATATGTTATTCTTATGAAAATTCACTACAATAACGCACTTTCTGCGTCCCGAATATTTTTAAATATTTGACTTTTTCGGAAAATTTCACTCCGAGAAACCACTGCTCACAAATTAATATCTAATTTGCTAATTGAAAAAATACTTTGAAATTTGGTACATTTCATCCGTGAACTACACTCAGATATGATAATGTCGAAATTTGAAAGAATTGTATAGGGAGTTCATAATAATAGTTTCCTTTTAAAGAAATTTAGAGCAAAGTATCTCAATATTTGTAAATGCAACATTCTGTATATTATTACACGGTCGGATGCAGAAATAGATTCTCTTTCAAAAAGAATAAGGGTACCCTACATCTAAGCCATTTTTGAGTTATTAACTTTTTATGAATTCTGTTACTACTATGCTGAGCAATGCCCGTAATCAAGGTGCACTTGAAAATTTGACTGCTGCTGAATTGTCAAATTTATACATACCTATAATAGGTTATTCAAATTGATATAGTCAATGTTTGCTATTGCTATTATTTTTTACTTGAATTTTAAATTCAATTTAATTATTCGAGTGTAATATAATTATATAGGGTGGCGCATTGAAAACGAAACGGACCGATTTGCGATTTGTAAGAAACGCTGAAACACGTCAATTTTAATATTGAGGGGGACATGTTTTGACATAAAACTTAACTCTGTCACATCAACCCCTTAAGGGTGGTGATAAGTGAATAGGGAACATGGGTCGAGTGTTACATCATTTGAAAGCTCTTTCTTTTCTAAATTCAGCACACTATTTT
The DNA here is from genome assembly GCA_964006375.1 of Tillus elongatus. Taxonomy (NCBI): domain Eukaryota; kingdom Metazoa; phylum Arthropoda; class Insecta; order Coleoptera; family Cleridae; genus Tillus; species Tillus elongatus. Next base: position 65,557,142 of record OZ023262.1, on the reverse strand, counting down.
TTTTTGAAGCTTTATCAACTCGTTTAAAATTTATTCACAGTTGAAGATGCAAAAACGCATTTCACTCATTCCGATAAGAAATGTGCTGATAGTCAATGTTTTGTTGGTTTGTAAACAAAAAATTGGCTATCAGAACATTTCTTATCGGAATTAGAGAAATGCGGTTTATTATTTCAGTTTATCGGTCGGTTTGATACTTGATAGTAATACCGAAAATTAATTTCACAATAGTGTATTCTGTAGAAGAAATAGTTAAAATAATTACTCTTTTTCAAAAACGCTGACTGTGCCAACCGCACCGCAAATTTGTTTAATGAACGACATCCGAACAGACATGTTAACAGAAAATACAATTTGGAGTTAGTTGCAAAGTTTCGACAAAGTGGTTCAGTAGCCAACAAAAAACGGGATCCTGAACGTGAATTTCCGGTTAGAAATGAAACTACTGAGATTGAAGTTTTGGGACAAATTGCTGCAGACCCAACTTTGAGCACGAGAAAATTGGCCAAAAAAAACTATTCAGCGAATATTGAAGCATCATAAATTTCACCCGTATCAAATTCATCTTGTACAACAACTGAATGAAGATGATTTTGATCGGTGGCTGGAGTTTTGTGAAGTTATGACTGTACGAATAGCTGATAACGGGAACATTCTGTTCAATATCTGTTTTTCAGATGAGTGTACGTTTTTATTAAACTCTACAGTCAATCGTCATAATTGTTGTTATTGGGCAAATAATAATTCAAGAAATTTTCACGAAGTCCACACTCAAACTCCACAGAAATTGAATGTCTGGACTGGCATTTTTGGTGACCGTTTAATCGGACCAATTTTTCTCTATGACAATTTGAGTGGCGAAACGTATTTGGATTTACTAGAAAATATCGTTTACCCTCTACTAATTGACATTGTTGAAAATGATGATCGCTATCAAGAAAATCAATCAGGGTTTCAACAAAATGGAGCTCCTCCGCATTTTTGACAACGTGTTAGGGAGTTTTTGAACAGAGAGTTTCCAGGACAATGGATTGGACGTAGAGGTGCTATTGAGTGGCCACCTAGATCACCAGATTTAACTCCTTTAGACTTCTTTCTATGGGACTATTTAAAGAGTAGGATTTACGCAACAGAACTGGAGTCTCTGGAAGAATTACGACGACGCATTGTTGAAGAATGTCGTCTAATAACTCCACAAATGCTCCAGAATGTCAGAACTCGTTTTGAACAAAATTTGTACTTTTGTATGGAAGCTGGTGGTCAACAATTTGAATACTTAATTAACTGAATAAACATTTTTGAACGTTTGGTTTTGTTTTTTAGTTTTCTTTTAACGAAAAATTGACTAATTAGAGATTTTCTTATCACAATGAATGAAATACGTTATTGCAATTCTAACTGTGAATAATTTTTAAACGAGTTGATAAAATTTCCAAAAAAATTTATGTGCTGAATTCAGAACAGAAAGAGCTTTCAAATGATGTAACACTCGACCCATGTTCCCTATTTAAAATATAAGGGTTGTTAACACCACCCTTAAGAGGTTGATGTGACAAAGTTGAGTTATTATGTCAAAACATGTCCCCCTCAATATTAAAATTGACGTGTTTCAGCGTTTCTTAAAAAAAATTCTCGGGACGCAAATCGGTCGGTTTAGTTTTCAATGCGCCACCCTGTATATATATATATATATATATATATATATATATATATATATATATATATATATATATATATATATATATAACCATCGTTACCTATCTTTAATGAATTTTTTAAATGATAATGTGCACATATAAAAAGATATACTCATCTTATAATTAATTAAAAGTAAGATCTACCGCTAGAAATACTCCGCGCTAATAACGTGTGTTGTGTTCCATTCAACCATAACGAATTTTAGCTTCACGAGAAATAGAAAACAATTAATTTGAATAAGGTACGGTCTGTTGTATGATGTCACGTTACGAGTTATATGATAAACATTCACGTGAGTTGGTGATGTTTTGGATTTTCCATTTTTTATGTAATTGGAATTGTTGATTGTTGCGTAGGGTTCCTACAAATGTTGCACAAACTATCTTTTAATTTTAATATAGAGCCTCGCTGGTCCAGGGGTAAGGACGTGTGCCTCTGACCCGAAGGGTACTGGGTTCGATTCCCAGGATTTGCCTTTCATTTTTCCAGTACAAACTGTAATAAATTAACATCAACCGAGGTTCTGGCATTGTATTTGAGCAAGGTGAATGGCTGCACGTTCCACCTTTCTGAGGGGCCGTAAAGCCGTCGATTTCGTCTTCAAGTGATGTTGGGCACGTTACAGATCTCTACCCTCTTTACAGAAAGGCAGGGGTGCGGAAAATTTTCCAGGGCAGTAATGCGAAACTCCCCCTGGCGTCGGTGATTGGCCATAGTCGCGTAAATAAGCCGACGTTCAAAGTTAAAAAAAAATATTACAGATACATACGAATTTTAATTTACCCTAGCACAGCGATTGTTGCGTAGGGTTCCTACAAATGTTGCACAAACTATCTTTTAATTTTAATATAGAGCCTCGCTAGTCCAGGGGTAAGAACGTGTGCCTCTGACCCGAAGGGTACTGGGTTCGCTTTCCAGAATGTGCCTTTCATTTTTTCAGTACAAACTGTAATAAATTAACATCAACCGAGGTTCTGGCATTGTATTTGAGCAAGTTGAATGGCTGCACGTTCCACCTTTCTGAGGGGCCGTAAAGCCGTCGGTTTCGTCTTCAAGCGATGTTGGGCACGTTACATATCCCTACCCTCTTTACAAAAAGGCAGGGGTGCGGAAAATTTTCCAGGACAGTGACGCGAAACTCCTCCCTGGCGTCGGTGATTGGCCATAGTCGCCGAAACAAGCCGACGTTAAAAGTAAAAAAAATATATTACAGATACATACGAATTTTAATTTAGCCTAGTAGAGCGATTCGCAAACTGTGTCCCACTAGGGTGGCGTGATAAAACTAAATGGGGGGCGCGAGCATATTGAGAAAAAATCTGGACGCAGCAAGTGCGTTATGGAAGTGAATTTTCATAAAAATATTTTTCATAGTGATGTTACCAATCTTCCGTAATAACCTAAATAAAAAATAATAGAACAACCTAAAAGCGAAGTTAATGTGAATCCTGAATAAGCAGCAGGCAACGCTTATGCTCCGGCAATCTCAGGATGGTTAGGGTTGAACGTTTTTCTTTCAACTTTAGCTGCATATTTCTACGGGCAACAGTATCATTTGATAGATATATAGAGAATGTCTGCGCTATGGTGGTGGTAAGACGCGGGAACCTGCAACTGAAATTCTATTGTTTCCATTTGGACGTAGAAATTGCGTTAGGGAAGTGAATTTTCATAAAAATGTTTTTATAAGCAAATAAGTCTCTTTAATGCAAGTAGGAATCAATTCGGTTACTGGTATAACGACATAGTAGAAACAATAAACCATCGTTTAACAGAATACCTTATTGGTTGAAAATGTAGAAAAATTTTCCGAAAATAAACTTTGAATGTTTCCGAGAAAAATGGTTCCCTAGCCAACGAACCTTAGGTTAATAGCAAATTCAGTTATTGAAATTACATGCATTTAATGAAAATTCGCTACCAGAACGCACTTAAGGCGCCTCGATTTTTTTCTTAAAAACATGTATCATATTTCGATAAAAAAATGCAAAAATTCGATAACATAAGGGATGTTTGTGTATAAATATCAAACTTTACCGTAGAAATATATATATATATATATATATATATATATATATATATATATATATATATATATATATATATATATATATATATATATATATATATATAAAGTCGAGGTTTCCTCATTAACGATTTTTCTACGAAAATTGGCTAATAATAATAGATCGTTAATGCATCAACTTAACTAAAACTACTACCAAAGCACTAGATAATTATTTGAAATCAATTTTCTGGAAATATATAAGTAAAATGAAAGACAATGACGGTTGAAGCTGAAACATAAGGGTTTGCAGAACACACTTCTTGCGGCATTTTCTTTACATAACCCGTATTTGTTTCAGGTTCTTTGTCAAAATGTTACCAAATTAGACGTCTCAAATCGCGACTTTGACCTTTTGAGGAAAACCGAACTTTTTTTATATTTTGGTACATGGTTCACAAATATATAATACAAACCCGTGAACCAAACTTGGTTGCCCGTACTTTGTTATTTCCGGAGATATAAATTTTTTCCGAAAAAAAAAAAACACAAAATTCTTCGGGAAAACCTGGATTACCTGGCTAACGAACTTACCCAATGCACTTGCAAAAGGAAGGTACCTCCCAAATTTGATCAAAATCGGCCCATTATTTTTTGAGTTACAGGTGTGATATATATATATATATATATATATATATATATATATATATATATATATATATATATATATATATATATATATATATAAACATATAAAAATTGAAACTGATCCTGGATATGGGTTCTAGGGTGCCTAGACATTTTTTCAAAATTCAAAAATCGGGATCTCCTCATTTGTGATTTTTTTTAAAGAAAATTCACTAAAAAGATCGCGTTTTCCTAATAAGTATTCTTTCTAAGAAGCACTGATTATGACCATAACAACACGAACAATAAACTACACAGAATCTACACAGATCTCCCGTATTCATCGAAAATGTGTTACTATCAACTTGGTTGACGGTAATCGTTTACAATACCTACATCCGTTATTATTGGAGCTGCAGTGTGGTTCAATGGAGAAGGTTGTTCAAATTTTTGCAAGTATCTCAATTCTGACGCAAAAAAAAACAATTGCGCGTCAAATTGCTGAAATTGACATATCAAGTTCATTTTTCTAAATATGGTTGGAAGGTTACAAAAATAATGTAACTTGCAAACCAGGGGCGGCTCCTCAATAAGTGCGCCCCTGCGCGCTTACTGCCGCCTGCCATGAAAAAAACAATATATTTGCTATGCTATATTTTAATAAATTTTTATTTACTTTTTACCTCCTGCATTCAACAAACAAAATTAGTATATCGAGGATCGCAGAGAGTCGCCTGCCATTCATACAGAATACAGAAAGTGTTAATCGTTGGAGACGTTATATACATCCATATCCATATAAAGCATCGGGCGGCGGTGTGTATGTTTCGGCGCTCTCAGGAAATGCGATACTTCAGTGCGAAATTATTGCCGAATCTTGATGATCTTCGTCGAAAACGACCAAATAAGCAATCTGTTGTGCGCCATGAAATTACACACTTCCAGTGTGTAGTGGACTTTTGGTAGAGGGTGTGTGTGTACCTACTACCTAGTAATTTTTGTCTTCGCGTCGGATTGATTTTTAATTAGATCATTTCGTTGTTGTTTACATGTTCTAACAAGACAATTATTATTATTGCGGTTACTACTTCGGGTTGCTTAATAAGTGGACAAAATAATTGTGATACTGTGATTAATTCAGCGGATATTTTAAATTTAAAGTTTAACTTTTTAAGGGGCTTTTTAACTACTATAACGTATAACTAACTAGAGGAAAACTTGGTAAGTAGTTAATATTTATTAAGTTTAGTAAGTAGGTTTCTTTATAATACATTTTCGCGGAAAAAATAGGCGAGCTCATTATTTTTACTGAATTTTTATTTAAAAAAATTCACTAATAAAGAGGTATCGATGGACAGACTTTGCAAAAAAAATTTCAAATGAGCGCGAACTAGGACCCCTAGAACCCATATCCGGGGTTAGTTTCAATTTTTATATGTTTATATATATATATATATATATATATATATATATATATATATATATATATATATATATATATATATATATATATATATATATATATATATATATATATGTGTGTGTGTGTGTGTGTGTATGTATCCAACCGAAAACTCAAAAAATAAGCAACTGATTTCGATGAAACTCGGCAAGTGCCTTTCTTTTATTAATGGCTTGGATGAGTTTGTTAGTCAGGAAAATCGGATATCGTTTTCCGGGAAAATTTTGAGTTTTGTTTAAAAAAAAAAAATTTTACCAAAAGTTACAAAGGTGAAATTTGGTGGATATGTTGCCTTGTAAAATACCTTACTACACACTAAAATTTAACTTTCTAAATTTTTAGAAAATTGAGTTATTCAAATTTTGAGTTTTCTTTAAAAAAAAATTTTCCGAAAATTACAAAGTTATTTTGATGAAATTTGGTGGATATGTTGCTCTGGTAAGACCCTACTATGCACCAAAACTAAACTCTCTAAGTTCGTAGAAACTTGAGTTATTAAAATTTGAAGCATTTAAAAAAAATTACTACCATAACACACTTGCTGCGTCCAGAACTTTTTTTCCTTGCGCACCCCCAATGCATTAAGGCACGACCCGCTACTGTTGCAAACTGAATGGAAACTTCGACATCGGTTTGTAAGGATCTATCCGTTTCAGGAAAATTGAACTAATTAAGAATGTGAATATTTTAATTGGAATTATTAAGATCTGATATATTTGGCGGCTTGAATTATATTTTATTTGTTCTCCCCAGATAAGAGAAAAACTAAACTCCACGAACTCTTAATAATTTAATTTGATAATCGTTTAAAACTAGATTCAATTTCATCACAAAATATCAAATACCAGATCAGTGATGAAATTGAAAATTCTTTAATAAACAACCCTGAAACCCTATAGTACTCAAGTTTTATGTCCATTTTTACCAAATCATCCCTTATTGATACGCTACCCAAAGACAATCCGAACCTTTTGTTTGTCGAGTGCTAACTGTATACCAAATTTGAAGACGTAATCTCAATTTGTTCAAACGTTATCATGCTAACAGACAGACGTACAGACCGACAGTTTGACAGATCGACACATTGATAGACGGGCAAAAAAAATCATTCTGAAATCATGTTTTCTATACATCTTGAGACTTTTTACGTGGTAATCGTTTACAATACCTACTTCCGTTATTATTGGAGCTGTAGTGTGGTTCAAATGGAGGAAGTTGTTCAAATTTTCGCAAGTATCTCAATTCTCATGCAAAAAAACAAACAATTGCGCACCAAATTGCTGAAATGGACATATCAAGTTCATTTTTCTAAATATGGCTGGAAGGTTACAAAAATAATGGTACTTGCAAACTGAATCGAAACTTCGACATCGTTTTGTAAGGATCTATCCGTTTCAGGAAAATTGAGCTAATTAAGAATGTGAATATTTTAATTGGAATTATTAAGATCTGATATATTTCGAAGCTTAAATTTTAATTATTCTCCATATCTAGATAAGAGAAAGAACTAAACATCACGTACTTTTAATAATTTAATGTCATAATCGTTTAAAACTAGATTCATATTACATCCCCTGACATTCAACCCCTGCTTCAATTTCATCACAAAATACCAAATACCAGATCAGTGAAGAAATTGAAAATTCTTTAATAAACAACCCTGAAACCATATATTATTCAAGCTTTATGTCTATTTTTACCAAATCATCCCTTATTGATAGGCTACCCAAAGACAATCCGAACCGTTCGTTTGTCGAGTGCTAACTGTATACCAAATTTGAAGACGTAATCTTAATTTGTTCAAATATCATGCCTACTAACAGACAGACGTACAGGCCGACAGTTTGACAGACCAACACATTGATAGACGGGCAAAAAAAAATCATTCTGAAATCATGTTTTCTATACATCTTGAGACTTTTTACGTGGTTTTGGCAAACAAAAAATTTAACTGATACCATACAACACGTCACGTCGTGGCGTTGTGGAAGTAATATAATTATAGGAGTGTTAACTTAATAATTAATAGGATACCCATAACTTTTGGGAACATCGACGCCACATTGATGAAAATAAATTTCTCGTATTAGTGAATTTTCGGAGAAAAAATTCAATAATGGGGAGATCCCGACTTTTGAATGTTAAAACAATTTTTGCAAATGAGCGCGAATTAGGGCCCCTAAAATCCATATCTGGGGCCAGTTTTAATTTTTATATGTTTATATATATATATATATATATATATATATATATATATATATATATATATATATATATATATATATATATATATATATATGTTGTTGCAAGCGACGCAGATGCAGTGAATGCCTTTGCTGAGTTTTTTCAGGGCTCATGCTCGGATGCGTCTGGCGGCGTTTTAGTGGGCTGTGCTCCTTGTTACTGTGGTGGGACTGCCTTGGATATCAAACGGGTTTCGGAAGAACAGGTCTTAAGCCCGTTGCTTAAGATCAAACCGAAGCACACATCGGGCCCTGACCAAATTCCAGCTTTTCTGGTCAGGGATTGTGCTCACATACTTGTTCAGCCCTTGACTATACTGTTCAATATATCGCTGGGGTCTTCTGTATTTCCTAGCACCTGGAAGAAGGCGAAGTCAATACCTGTTCCAAAGGGAGGTGATTCTACGTTGATTGAGAACCATAGACAAATTGCTATAATGGACAACTTTGGGAAAGTGTTCGAGATTGTCCTGCATGAGATAATTTCGTTTGCGGTAAAAAATGTGATTAGCAGCGCTCAGCGTGGCTTCGTGAGGGGCCGCTCCGCGACCACTAACTTAATCAGCATAACTGAATATATATCTGCTGTCATGGACAAGGGGTCGCAGACGGATGTTATCTACCTGGACCTCTCCAGGGCCTTTGATAGATTAAATCACGATATTCTTTTGAGGAAACTGGATAACATGGATTTCTCACCGAACTTGCTGAAGTTTATGGAATCATATCTTCGTGATCGATTTAGTGTTGTCCACTATCATGGGTGTCAGTCCGTGGAGGTCTTGGCTGAATCAGGTGTTCCTCAGGGATCTGTTCTGGGACCCTTGCTGTTCAATCTGTTTATCAATGACATTTCGGATGTTATCGAATTACCCCATCTTCTGTATGCGGATGATGTAAAAATCTTCTCATCCGTTGCTGGTGTCTGCGATTGTTCAGTGCTTGAGAGATGTTTGCGTAGAGTTCAACACTGGTGCTCCATTAACAACCTCCCACTGAATATTAAAAAATGTGTTGTAAAATCATATACGCTCAACCGCCGTGTAATCGAGTTCCCATACTCCATGGATGGGCAGCCTCTTCTAAGACCTGCAACCTTTAAAGACTTGGGTGTCGTCTTTGACTCGAAACTCTCATTCGTGGAGAACTGTGAACATGCTATTGCTAGGGCATCGAAGACACTCGGATTTCTTATTCGTAATTCCGGTTCGGTTCATAATGCAGACACCTTGAGGCTCCTGTTCTGTGCCTATGTGCGGCCACATCTAGAATATGCCTGTGTGGTCTGGTCTCCTCTGTATGACGTCCATATGGGGGCTCTTGAGGGTGTCCAACGGAGATTTGTAAAGTTCCTTGCATACAGAGCGGATCGGGTGTATCCCGCTACCGGTACACCACAGGCCGATTTACTGTCGAGGTTCTCATTGGAGTCTCTGCAGGCTAGGCGTGTTTACTCTGCTCTCTCCCTGATACATAATTTACTGCACAGTAGGATCGTCTGTCCTGAACTGTTGCGCACTCTGCTTTTTCACACCCCTAGAGTCAACTCTAGAAGACACGACTTCTTTTATCTACCGCCACCTAGGACCAATGTTAGGCTTAACTCACTGATTTACAGATCGTGCTCCATTTATAACAGCGTGCATCAGTCAATAGACATATTGTGTTGTGGTGAGTCTGAGATGTTGCATCGCTGCTTGGTAATTAGTAGAACTTTACTATGTTAATTTTTATAGTGTATGATATGTATTGTATTCATACTCTTAATTTGGGATAATTCCCGTTGAGTATTTGTAGTAAATAAATAAATAAATAAATAAATATATATATATATATATATATATATATATATATATATATATATATATATATATATATATATATATATATATATATATATATATATATATATATATATATAGGTATCACACCGATAACTCAAAAAATAATGGGCAGCTTTTGATCAAATTGGGCATGTACCTTCCCCTTTTATCTCAAAAGTTATGTAAACTGCATACCTAAATTTATATTTATATGTTACAAGATCATTTCTATGAAAATTCACTACAATAACGCACTTGCTGCGACAAGACTTTAAATATAATCGGAATGTTCGTCTGGCTTATTTGTCCACACCTCGTTAATTTTTTCAATTAATCATCAGTTCAGGACTGTTTATTAGACCCTCGGAGGTTCAGTCGTAAAAACGTGTGTCTCTGAACCGATAGGTACTGGGTTCGATTCCCAGAGTTCCCTTTCACTTTTTCAATACATAAGGTACAATTAACACCAGTCGAGGTTGAAAAAAAGTTATAGGCAAAAGAAATTGGGTGCCACTGATGACCAGAAAAGCGCACGAAAACAAAATGGGTGGATAACAAGACCTATTGTATATTACAAAGATTTGATTTTATAGTTTTTCTTCCTAAAACGTCAAAGTCGCGATTTGAGACGTCAAAATTGGCAACTTTAAAGCAAAGGACTTGAACCAAATACGGATTCCGTAGAGAAAGTTCCGCAAGAAGTGTGTTTCACAGAGCCTTAAGTTTCAGCTTCAACCGCCATTGTCCTTCAATTCACCAAAATATTTCCAGAAAATTCATATCAATCTTTTCTCTGATGCTTTGGCAGTAGTTTCAGTTATAGAGTTGATGGTTTAATAGTATATAATTTTAAGCAAATTTTCGTAAATAAAATTCACTAATGAGGGGACCGCTCCTTTGTGAAGATTTCTTCAAATTATTGTGAACTAGGCCTCATAGAGCCCACATCCGAGGTTAGTTCAGTTTTTGTCTGTTTACATATATACATGGTGACGCATTTTTACGGTAAAGATCAATATATTCATTATTATACAAAATACAAGAATAAATTGTGTACGTTAAATATGGCGTGTCTTGAGCTGCATCTTTTACAATTATTGTGATAATCACAGGTGGCCCATAAGTCATTGGTGATATATATATATATATATATATATATATATATATATATATATATATATATATATATATATATATATATATATATATATATATATATATATATATTTAATCGAACACTTATAATATTGCATTTTTAGTGAATTTTTATTTTTAAAAATTCACTAACAGAGAGGTATCGATGGTGAGACTTTGCAAAAAAATTTTCAAATGAGCGCGAACTAGGACCCCTAAAACCCATATCCGGGGTCAGTTTCAATTTTTATATGTTTTCCGAAAAATTTTGAGTATTCTTTCAAAAAAAATTTTTTTCTCCAAAAATAACAAAGCTGTTTTAATGAAATTATCTACATATGTTGAGTTAGAAGAGACCTTACTACGTACGAAAACTCAACTTTCTAAGTTAATATAAAATTGAGTTTTTCAAATTTTAAATTTTCTTTGGAAAAAAATTTTTTTCTCCAAAAATTACAAAGTTATTTTAGTTAAATTTGGTAAATATGTTTCCTTAGAAAAGACCTTACTACATACCAAAACTTAACTTTTTTGGTTAATAGAAAATTGAGTTATTCAAATTTGAAGCATTTAATAAAAATTCACTACCATAACGCATTTGCTGCGCCCCGAGCTTTTGCACTTTCAATCGAATCGTAATGTATGTTTGTAAAAAAAAATTGATGGCTTTCTTCGTTTTTGAGTTATTTTAATGAATAATAATAATAACACACTGCTTTGCAACTCTTAATTTTTTTGGCACATATCAGAAATTATGATACGGCGTTTTTACCTATAGATAGCAGACCATGAACATGGCGCATTTAGAGAGGCTTTTATTTAGATTACTCGAAGGAGAAATCAAGATGAGGTATACGGGAGCTCTCAAATAGTGAAAGAATTCGAAAAATAGAAACTGCCGTAACTAAGTTTTACTTCCACGTCACAACGTGTGGAAGTATCTCATCGGCGACAAAAATTTTAAAAATGTTTTGTCGCTTAATCATAAAAACTGTACAGAAAACATGATTTGGAAACGATTTTTTTTGGTCTGTCGGTCTGTCGATCTGTCGGTCTGTCAATCTGTCAGTCTGACGGTCTGTCGGTCCGTATGTCAGTCTGTTTGTAGCCACTATAAGTTTAGAACGAATTGAGATATCGTCTTCAAATTTGGCACACCGTTAGTAACCGACAAACGAATGGTTCGGATTGTTTTTGGGTAAAATCGCTTTAGCGGATAGGGGATGAATGGGGGGCGATTTAATGAAAATCGGCATTTTTTCGTTAAAACTTGAGTAATATAACGTTTTAGGGTTTGTTTAGTATAAAACTTTCTGAAATTGAAAGTTTTCTACTAAACAAACCCTGGTATTCTAAGTTGAAATTAATTTAGGGGTTGAATCTGTGGGGCTGGAATATCGGTGACAGAAATTTCGAATTTTTTTGCGCAAAAACAGCGTAAAAAGTCTCAGAACATATAGAAAACTTAATTTTAGAACGACAATCTTTTGTCTGTCAGTCGGCCTGTCTGTTAGTAGGCGAAATAACTTTCAAACGAATTGAGATCTCATCTTCAAATTTGGCATCCAGTTACCACCCGATAAAGGAACATTTTGATTTGTTTTTGAGTAAGATCGCTTTAGGGACCAGGGGATAAATGGTGGGTGACTTGGTGAAAATTGATATTTTTTTGTTAAACCTCGAGTAATATAACGTTTCAAAAGTCTATGGGTACAGGAATATGAATCTGTTCTTTTCTTTGTGACCAAATCATAGACCCTAAATTCCTTTCACGAGAATGTTTTTTTGAGGAGACTAGATTATCGCAACTGTCTGGAAGTTATGATTTAATTTGCAGCAGTTTTGTAAATGAAACAGCCTCTGTTTTGTATTTGAGAAGTGAAGGGCATGCCCTCTGCTCCAAGTTTCGTAAAACACTTTCTATCTTTCATTTGATGCACTCTTTCATTAAAAAAAAGACATATTTGCATTTAAAAACATTTTTATGGAAATTCACTACTATAACGCACTTGCTGCGTCAAGAGATTTTTATTACTGCTGTTAGGTAATTTCTAGGTGCATCACTCAACTCGAATTAGTTATGACTTGGTTTTAATAATGTGATATTTGTCCGTCTAGATCAGACTGCATTCCAGTGTTTTGGGATCATGGTCAACCGTGACACATGCATCTAAACTTTCTTTGTTTAAATGAGCAATCAAGTAAGCTACGTGTCTCATTTTGTTCTGGATACTTACCTAGATATGTTTACTATTCAAACCATACACACAGAATAAAGTCATCTAAAACTGTTTGTTGACTCGCTCATTATCGAACTTTCCATTTTATGTCACCTTGCTTTATTCTGATCAGGTAAAACATGTCTAGAAGTTATGTGTGTCTTTTTGTGTTTGTCTATTGTGGTTTTTTAGTCCAGTCATTGATTGTTAAAAGCTGATTCATTATAAATTTAGGTAGCAAACAAATACTAACAATAAACATTTTGTTGTTTCCTTGTTATACTCATTAAGAAGCAGGTAAAATAGTGCTCCAAATTGAATCATAACTTCCACATAGCTGTGATAATTTATTCTCTTCAGAGAGACATTCTCATGGAAAGAATTTAAGGCCCGTGACTTGGCCACAAATAAACTATTTGTATTCCTGTGTCCATAAAGCTATGAAATGTTATGTTACTCGAGTTTTAACGAAAAAATGTCAATTTTTACCAAAGCAACCCTCATTTATCCCCTACCACCTAAAGCGGTGTAACCCAAAAACAATTTTAAGCGTTCCTTTGTCAGGTGCTAACTGGATACCAAATTAGAAGATGATATCTTAATTCGTGCGAAAGTTAAGAGACAGACCGATAGATATACAGACCGACAGACCGACATACTGACAGACCGATAGGCCGACAAAAAAAATGGTTTCATAACTAAGTTTTCCATAAGTTTTGAGACTTTTAACGCCGTTTTAGCAAAAAAAAGATTTCGAAATTTCTTGAACCGATATTCTACCCACAGGCATTCAACCCTAATTTAATTTCTGTACAGAACACCAGATGTTTGATGAAATTGAAGGTTGCAAACCCTAAAACGTTATATTACTCGAGTTTTAACGAAAAAGTGTCCATTTTCACCAAATCACCCCCCAGTCATCCTCTACCTTCTGGAGCGATTTTATACAAAAGCAATCCGAACCGTTCATTTGTTGGGTGCTAACTCTATACCAAAATTAAGACGATTTCTCAATCCGTAAAGGATCAAGATCAAATTTAATGTTTGCGAAGGAGAAACCTAAAGAACACTGGATGCTTTCAAATGAAGCCAGGGTGAAAGGCGATAGACTAACGAATAAATAAGAGGAAATAAATAAGAGGAAAGAAGCAGCGATAAAGGAAAAGGAGGAAACTAGGAAGCGGGGGATCAAACCATGAAAGATAAAGAAAAAGAGGAGGAAGAAAGACAAAGGCAACAGGAAAAGACAAAGAAAAACGCATCAAGTAAGAATGGAAAAGAGGTCTGACCTGATGCCATAGTGATCAAAGTCTCTGAAGACCTACCATACTGTGAGGTCGTCAAGAAGCTACGAGAGGGCGTCAAACCAGATGACCGGCACCAAAATCTGGACCATCAAAAAGACGAAAAGACGACACGCTGCTTGAAATGAGTGGGGACTTCAAGGTATCGGCGGAGTTTAGAAAGACTATGGAGAAAGCCGTGTGGAAACGGGACGTCAGAAAACATTTGACCCCACGGTCGACCGTTGAGGTGCGTAACGTCGACTCCCTGGCAACCATAGAGGAGGTCAGAGAGGCACTGGAGAAGAAGCTGAGTGAAACCAGATAAGAACTGAAAATCTTCCTGATAATCCCAAATAGTAGGTCCCAAAGACTCGCGATCGTGTAATTGAGGGAAAGGACTGCGACCGTCTCTTCAAGCCTAGAAAGTTCAAAATTGGCTGGATAAACTGCAGAGTAAGGCTGCGTGTCCAGGTACTCCGGTGCTACAAACGCAAAAGATACGGACACCACGCAAAAGAGTGCAAAGGCCCGGCCAAGCAAACACGTGCTTTAGATGCGGTGGTGATGGGCATCAGGGTACATCATGCCAGGAGTTCGTGGAGAGCTTTAGACTAAGCGAAACAGAAACATTATGACTAGAGTGATGCAGATCAATCTAAACAGAAGTAGAACGGCGAGCTCATTCGAACAGCAGGTAGCCCATAAAATAATCAAATATTAAGCTGATCAGCGAGCAATACGATGGCATTAGGGGAGCGGGTTGGTTCAAGGACTCATTGGGCACCGCGGCCATATGGGTGGTGAATTGACTCAGAGTCCCAGTATAAGGAAACGGAGCATGGTCCAGATATACTTTGATGAGAAGCCAAAAGGTGACCTACGTCAGCTGCTACCTTACATCAGACGAATCCATAACCCCATTTGAGGAGAAGCTGCCGGCATCGAAGATGAGGTCCGTAATATAAGAGGAAAGGTGCTCCTCGCAAGGGACTTTAACGCCAAGGCTATAAAATGGGAGATGCAAACTACTGATAGTAGAAGACAAAGCGTGAAAGAAATGGTAGCCAGACCCGGGCTGGTCGGTGAACCGAGGGGAGATGTCAGCATTCAGAAGAGCTGGATATAGAGGTATCATACAAGGCATACCAGACATCACTATCGCCTCGCAGTACAGATAGGGAAATGGCCGGTGCTGGAGGACTATTCTGTATCCACAGTATATACAACTCGAAATAGGAGGCAGCACACGCGGTCAAGAGGCCACTCCCCCTTTACGTCGGAACGTGGTGAGACTGGATATCACGCTCAACATGGGCAAAGGGGCTCTACAAGAAATCAAGCGAAGGGCACTAGGCTGTGATACTGGTGACAGCGACGGTGGGGATACTGACCAGAGCATGTGAGGCCTCCATGTCTACTGGTGGTACCAGGAAATCGGTGACTTGACGAAGAACTGTTTCCGACACAAGAGGCTCGCTGAGCGTGCTGGACGAGCCTCTGCGGAGCAATATATGCAAGCAGGAAGAGCTATAAAGTGGGCAATCTGGTGGAGCAAAACCCAGCAATTGAAAGAACTGTGTGAGAACGTCAAAAGCGACCCTTTGGGACTGGGGTACATAATTGTGCCCCAAAAGCTCAAAGGGATAGATCTCCACCTCTATGAGAAGATGCTGAAGCGCAGTTACAGAGGCCGGTGGACTCTCCCGAAGACAACACGGCTTTACCGCGGGAAGATCGATCGTTGACACGGTAACGGACACGGTGACTGACGCTGCGAGGACAGTTCAGAGAGTTATGCATGGCCGTGACCATGGACGTAAAAAATGTCTTTAACTTAGCCAAATGGAAGGACATACTAGAGACTCTGAGGAAGTTACATCTTCAGGTATATCTATACCGTGTCCTTCAGGATTAACTGACGGTACGGTGGTTGGTGTTCAAAACATGAGAGTAAATGCAGAAGAAGAGAATTACCTAGGGAGCCTCGACTTACCTTTACGGTTAAGACGTTTGCATTTTTTAAACAATGTATTTACTGATTATCACAATTACTTAAGATAAAAACTACATATATAAAATAATGGCAAATACAAATGTCAGCATAAGGGTGAATAATACCTTGAGCACACGAAGTTCAGAGTCTAAAGCAAGAAACAGGAATGAACGCCTCGCTGAAGGCGAGTCGTCTAGTTATAACGTGTCACCTAGGGCGTAGCAGTATTGTTCTTAGAGGTGACTTCTATTATGTCGACACAGCTTCCCACACTTTACTTCGCAGTTTCCCATGGTACCTTTTTATGCTGCTGACTCAGATGTATGCATACTGGGACTGCAGATTTGTATTATAATGGGTCTTTGTTGGTGGTCCATTTATCTCGCGCAAGGATCACCGGACCTGTGGAATTTCACCACGACGGGATCCTGCGCATGGATATATTCTCGTCGGGTACGGCGATGACTTGGTCGCGGTGATTACTGCACGTGTAGTAGAGCTTCTCCAGCTCAAGCTGAACCAGACAATGCACTGCATATTGAAGTAGATGGAGCTCTGGTCCCTGTATATGGCTGTCCAGAAGACGGATATGGTACTGCTAACGTCCAAGATGATAGAGAGTGTCATTCTGAGGAATCTGGATGGCCAAATCAACCAAACGTTCAAAGCAGTAAAGTACCTGGGAGTGATGCTCGATGGAAGGATTCGTTTCTGCGCGCACATCTGTAAAGTGGTGAACAAGCCAGCGGCTGTCGTAGGAGAGTTCAGCATGATAACGGCTGATGCTATCATGCTGTATGGAGCATAGGTCTGGGCCACGCCATGGTCAGGAGTTTCTTCAAATGACCGCGAAATAGGACCCCTAGAACCGATATCCGGGGTCAGTTTCAATTTATATACATATAGACATATATACATACATATATATATATATATATATATATATATATATATATATATATATATATATATATATATATATATATATATATATAGGTATCACATTGGTATCACATTGATAACTCAAAAAATAATCGTGCTCCTTCCTTTTGTAAGTGGCTTGGATAAGTTCTTTAGCCAGGAAAATCAAACAAAGTTCTCCGGGAAAAGTTTGGGTTTTGTTCGGAAAAAAAATTATCTCAAAAAATAAAAAGGTTACGGTACCCAAACTTGGAACAGAGGTATATAACATTAAAATAAAACTTTATAGCAAATTTTCGATTTATGTTACAGGAAACAAAGTTAGAAAACATATTTGGTGCCAGATCATTTCTATGAAAATTCACTACCATAACGCACTTGCTGCGTCTAGACTTTTATCTATAGCATCTTACCTAACAGTTCATAAATTGTGTGGTTCTTGAACTGACCCCCTGTTTATTTTCCATATTTTAGATCTTCTGTGCGCTGGTGGTGCTTCTATTTTTCTGAAAACAAGCTCAAGTGCAGTCCGCCTTTAAAAAGTCTGGACGCAGCAATTGCGTTATGGAAGTGAATTTCATAAAAAAGTTTTTGATATCAAATATGTGTCTGTAAGCAAGTAGGTACCAATTCAGTTGCCGGTATTACATAGATATACAGTAGAAAGAATGAATATACCATATTTTATCAAGATCGAGAACTTATTGTTTGAAAATGTACAAACATTTTCCAAAAATAAACCTAAAATGTTTCCGAAAATAAACTTAAAATGTTTCCGAGATAACTGGTTTCCTAGCCAACAAACCTTAGGTTAAAAGCAAATTGAGTTATTGAAATTTATAGCATTTAATGAAAATTCTCTACCAAAACGCACTTACGTCTTGATTTTTTCTTTCCAACATGTATCATATTTCGATAAAAAATGCAAAAAGGCAATAATATAAGGGAGTTCGAAAAAAAAAAGGTAGGTATCACCAACGACTTTTGGGCCTGCCAGTGATTGTCAAAATAGTTTTATAAGGTGCAGCTCAAGACCTACATAAATTATATATATATATATATATATATATATATATATATATATATATATATATATATATATATATATATATATATATATACCCTATAATTGACGTTTTTGAGGTTTTTGCCATGACAACTAAATATTTTGAAGCTGTGATTGGTCGTCTGAGGCCTTGATTAACAATCGGCCGTTAAATGTTTCATCGAGCTTTGTGAAACGGGGCATAAGTGATAGGAAATACGGTTTTCGTCAAAATTGATCTACTGGAGATATTCTCACATTCGTCACTCATGTTTGGAGTTCTGCTCTCGAAAAATTTAGAAAATGTCAAGGAAATCCACTGGATATTTCTAAAGTACTTGATCGGTTCTGCCACTCAGATTCCTCAATAACCTTCCATCATACCGACTGAGTCCCAAATTCTGTCTATGGATATTTAGCGCTCTGAAGGAGATATTCGATTAGATATATTAGAAATTATTAAGAGTTTCCCGTTTTGGTCCCATATTTTTCTTTTGCATACAGGGACTTTTTTAAGTGTCTCACTCAAATAACTACTTAATTTTTTAAAATATTAGCGCAATTCTAACGCTATTCAGCATAAGAGCAGGCGGGACAATCAAATTCGTGGTCAGAGAAACAATTGCGCATCTCATTTTTGAAAATCCATGGCAAGCCAAGATATTTTTTAATAGAACAATAGGCCGTAATATATTAAATAGATGGAAATCTAAATCCCGAGTGCAGCCATATAACGTTACATTATCTAAGTAAACTCGTTCCGGATGTATGACGTAACAAAGAATCGAAACGTCGTATTTATTTTTAAGTGTCTCACCCAAATAACTCCGTAATTATTTAAGCTATTAGCGTAATTCTAACGCTACTCAGCATAAAGCAGGCCAGGAAATTAAATTCGCCATCGGAGAATCAATTGCATTCAAGGTTTTGCCAGTTCAAGAACTTCGTCAGGTCGACTTCACTCGGCGAAGAGACTTTTGCCAAACTATATTTTCTAAGGCAAGAGGAAGATACTAATTTATTCGATAGAATAATCTTTACACACGAATCTTCCTTGTCTACTGCCGGTCGACACAATCGGCGGAATACTCATGTCTGGGCACAACATAATCCGCACAATATTACCCCATTAGAAAGAAAATCAGTGGCATCAAAGATAAATGTTTGATGTGGTATCACCAAAAATAGCATTTTAGGGCCGATGTTCATTGATAGTACGCTGATTGGAACAAGATAAGTGGCCTTACTACTAAAAGTGATTGGAGAGAATGTTAATGGAATCCCCGAACAAGACTTAATCAATATGGCAACAAGACGGTGCCCCCGTTCATAACACGCGAATAGTTAGTTAATTTTTAAATCAAAAATATTCTACATGGATCGGCAGCAGAGACACAATTTCTTGGCCTGTAATGAGTAGGGACCTTAATCCACTGGATTTTTAGAGATTTTACAAAGTTACTTGTGTGAGCCACTTAAAAAATGTCGGTGTACATATCACCTTCCATTAACAACCAACAATGCGATCCACAGCTTTCTGATGATAGCGCTCTTCAGAGTACGTTCTTATTGACTTATCCAATGCCTGCTTTTAGCTCCTTGTCCGTCAGAGTCGGAATAGCCAACTCCCTAAATTGGAACCTGTATAAGGTTCTTAGCCTGGGCTTAGTGTCTTAAAAACACAGAAAAAGTTACCTACGTCACTCAGTTGGCCGGCAAAATACTGGCCGAAAAGCGCACCCTTATTCTAACCTGAACTCCATCCACCATTTCCTCCAGGTTAATAGGCCTCAACTCCTCTTCCCCGCCGAAACTCAAATCAGTGCCAAAACAGCCACTAATCGCCTTAATTTTGCGAAGTATGAGCTCCTTACTTCCTTTAGATTGCATGGAGGCGTGTGCGCGTGCGTCCGTAGCAATTTACCCTGCACCAGACTCCCTAATTTAGAAGCTGGAAGAAAAAACATACTATGGATAAAACTCTCTCTCTCTCTCAGGGCTGCAACTAAATCCATCTGTTGCATTTACCGGTCACCTTCTGACAACAACTTTGTCCAGCTCCTTGACTACCTTTCTTAAAAACCGACCATCTGATTTCTGGATATCCTTCCTCCGAGGCTAGGATCTTCAAAAACCGATCCACAAAAAAGAGCAGCGGAGGCCTTTGCAGTCAGCAATTCTTTAGCCAATATGGTTCAGCAACATACTAACTTTCCTCGCATCCCCACACACAGCTCAAATCCCTTGGATCTCCTTCTTACTACAAATCCTGACTGCTATAAGATATCAGTCACCGCCCCGCTGGGTCGCTCAGACCACGGAATGGTCACTGCTTCCTGTGCAATGCAACCCGAGGTCACACAGTCATCCACGTATCGTTTGGCACTACAACTTCGCGAACTGGGACGAAATGCGAGTTTAATTTACCCCATTTCCATGGGCGTCTGTCTGCATCTTTCATCCTGACCCCTCTGATATTTCACAAAACGTCACCGAAGTTATCCAAGCTGGGATGGAATTATTTATTCCACGTACACAGAAAACCTCTGCAGCCACTCAAAAGCCCTGCTTCTCTAAATCCTGTGACAAGGCCAGACTTGAAAAGGTCAAAGCTCACAAAAAGCTTCTACACAATCCCAGTCAAGAAAACCGTCAAGTATTTAACTACGCAAGAAACCGACATGTCCGCCTTATTTCTGAGGCAAAAAAACTCGTGTAACACCACATCAAAAACAAAGTCCTCTTAAGATCCAGCGGCAGCAAACCCTTCCGGACTCTTGCTAAATCTATTGGAAATAATTTCTGCAAGAGCACGTTCACACCTCTTGTCTCAGTGGATGAAATTGTTTCTACCGCCCTGGGCAAGGCTGAACTTTTTGCCTCGTTGTTCGCCGGCAATTCTACTCTCAGCCCACCTCCAAATGTTCAACCACCAACAGTCCCCAATGTCGCGCATAAAATGACGTATATCACTTTCTAAACTAAAAAGGTACGAAAGATGATCTCTTCTCTTAATACCAGGAAAGCCTCTGACCTTGACGAGATCCCAAAAATTGTTCTCAAAAAATGCCCACCAGAACTTGCTCGTGTCCTGACTCATCTGTTTCAGACATCTCACAATAGAGGCATATTCCCTAGTAACTGGAAAACTTCTTGAGTACAACCCGTCCCCAAGAAAGGATCCAAAGCGCTTCCTAGCAACTACATGCCTATTTTTCTCCTATCAGTCGTCTCTAAAGTGATGGAAAAGTATATAAACACCGAATTACTAAAATTTCTTGAAAAACACAGTGTAATACACGACAGGCAGTATGGATTCTATCAGCGCAGATCAACTGCCCACCTCCTTTCCTTTGTCACCCATTCTTGGAACAAGTCTATGAAACAACACGGTGAATCCCGGATTGTCGTTCTAGACATATCCAAAGCATTCGACCAGGTCTGGCATGCAGCGCTGCTTAATAAACTACCGGCCCATGGCCTACAATCAAAACTCTGTACGTGGACAACAAATTTCCTCGCCAGCCGGAGCATTTCTGTTGTAGTGGATGGCCATTCCTCTAAACTGTATCCAATTAATGCAGGAGTTCCTTAAGATTCAGTTTTAGCCCTTATTTTGTTTCTTCTCCACATAAATGACCTCCTCTCTAGCACATCCAACCCAGTTCTCAGTTACGCGGACGACAACACCCTCCACTCAAATATACAATATTCTAAGCCTGTCTCTTTAGCCCAATTAGATGAGGATCGCAGACTCATGGAGGGTTCTGTCTCCGTGGATCTCCAAAAAATAATAGACTGGGGAAGTAGAAATCTTGTGTAATTCAACCCCACCAAATCACAGTCTTGCTCTCTTTCTCATAAGAGATACACCAGCCCTAGACCCATCACAATAAACAACCAAGTTATTCAAAGTAATGAGTCCTTTTCACATTGGCACCAACATGCCACATCAATTGCAGAAGCGGCTGCTAAGAAATTAGGTTTCCTCTTCCGGGCTCGCAAATACTTTTCACCAGCTAATCTCTATACCTTATATACTTCACAAATAAGACCAAACCTCGAATACTGCTCCCACATCTGTGGTGCCGCTGCCGCTTCTACACTCGCTATCCTGGACTCCATTCAGAAGAAAGCTATACGTCTCATCGGTGACCCTACCCTCACCCAAAGGCTGCCATCGCTTGCCCACCAACGTGCCGTTGGTGATCTCTCTCTCTCTCTCTCTCTCACTCTTTCTCTCTATCGCTTTCTCTCTCTCTCTCTCTCTCGCTCTC
The DNA here is from genome assembly GCA_964006375.1 of Tillus elongatus. Taxonomy (NCBI): domain Eukaryota; kingdom Metazoa; phylum Arthropoda; class Insecta; order Coleoptera; family Cleridae; genus Tillus; species Tillus elongatus. The sequence continues at coordinate 65,534,409 of OZ023262.1, read as the reverse complement.
TCTCTCTCTTGTAGATATCTGCACGGGCACTGCTCAGAGGAGCTTTCTTCCATAGTCCGTCAACCTGCTGCCCCTAACAGATCTACCAGGGGAACAGAGCGAATGCACCCTTTTACTGTCCAGGTCACCAGACATAGAACATCTTGTTATGCCCGCTATTTTGTCCGCCGATGACTTCCAAGTTGTGGAATTCCTTGCCGGCACATGTTTTTCCTTCTCCTCCGAGCCTCCAAACCTTCAAGTCCAGAATTAACAAGTTGCCTCTTTCCTCCCTGTCGACACCCACGGTACGATAGTATTTAGTCTGTAAGCCCTCGTGGTGTGTTGCGTTTTTGTTTCGGGTTAAAAGTTCGTTTTTATCACAGGAGGTTTTTAGGTTGCATATAGCACAGACCCGCCTAAAGTTTGAATATGGTTCTCATTATTGGGGCGCTGTGTCGCTCATAGATTCCTTTTGGAAACAACGTGTTTGCCTTATAGGAGATTCATCTAGCGAAGTCAATCTTACTTCTGTAGATTCTAGCACAGGTGAAAGTTTCAATATGTCTGCCTCTTCTATCGGTCCTATTATTGTAATAATTTTTTTCGTTATTATCTTCGTTTGCGACTTTGGATAGGCAAGTCCGTTTTAGCTAAAAGGCGCATGCTTTTGGTGTCAAGACCCATCTTGTGGCACAACAATCAAATTCATGATTTGACAAAGACATTTAGGTCTCGTCTTTCATGAATACTTAAACAAAAGCCTGCTTTAACAGTCAATTCAAAAAAAAAAAATTCAGGGTGATAGTAAGAAAAAAACTTAAGATTTATGCGTATGTATACATCTAACCTTTGACCAATATGTTAATATTTCAGGAGCATTTTAACAAATCCAATTCAACCTATAACCTTCCAAGATAGATATGGCAACCCTGTGTGGATGCATGCGTATGTGTGATTCAAGATTCAAGAGATGTTTAAGAAGCAAGAAGAGGTTGAGGACGTGTGGGTGTTACACAGTTTACCAGCCCAATTAAATATTATATATGATTGTTACAGTAACTAAAATAGAGAATTTCTCCTCTGTAGCCTTCAGCTGGTTTCCTATTATGTACTGGAAACTTTCAGTAAGTTGGGACTAATTGCTAAATTAACTTATTTGCATTTAAAATGTAGGATTAGCCGTATAATGCTGGTAATTATTAGTTTAAATATAAGGTTGCCTCGGCTGTCAATGCATCGTGCTACTTCTTTTGTTTTTATTCGAGGGTAGTCTGTGCTCTGGTCTTCGCAGGAACTAACATTATTATTTTTTTATTAAATCCTTATAAATTTTTTTGCTTTTAACCTAAAAACTTAAATCTTCCCACATCATATATAACTTTTATAACGTAAGCTCAAATACCAAATGTGTTGCCATTACCTGGTTATTTTCGGAAATACAAAGATTTCCGAAAGAAAATTCAAAATTTTAAAATAAACTGGTCTGATTTTCCCGCTAAGGAACTTATCCAAGCCACCTAGAAAGAAAAGACACGTACCTTATGTCAAGATAAACAACAAATGAATTTTTTGCAAATATTTTAGTAAAATGAAGGACAATTACGGTTGAAGCAGTAACTTAAGGCTTTGTAAAACACACTTCTTACAATATTTTTCTTCTATATAACCAGCATTTGTTTCAGAATATTTGTTTCCAAGTCGTCAATTTTAATATTTTAAATCACGACTTTGGCGTTTTAAGAACAGTTATAAAATTTGTGAATGGTTTTTTGGTAGTCCTTGACCTTTTAACCCAAAAAAACTTAATATTTGTCTGTAATATTCTATAGATCTTGCTAATAAATTGTGGTATACATATATTATATCATTTACTACCTAAAACTTGCCTATCAGATTTGGTTGCTTTCCTATTTTAGTGAATTTTCATTAAGAAAAATTCGCTGAGAGGTCACGATGAAAAGTTTTCGGAAAATTTGCTTCAGATGAGAGAAAATTTGGGTCCCTAGAACCTAAACCAAAGGTCCGTTAAAATTTTTATATGTTTATGTATATATATATATATATATATATATATATATATATATATATATATATATATATATATATATATATATATATATATATATATATATATATAGTTTTTATGCGTTTTTTTGGTCATCAGTGACACCCAATTTGTTTAATGCCTATCACTTTTTTTTCTTTTAACCTACCAAACTGCGTACCAAACTTGGTTGCCATAACTTTGTTATTTCCGGAGATATAAAAATTTTCCGAAAGAAAAAACAATATTTTACGGGAAAAACTGGGCGCATATTCCTCTCACTAAATTTGATATATATATATATATATATATATATATATATATATATATATATATATATATATATATATATATATATATATATATATATATATATATATAATTGTGGGATAGTGGTCAGTTGCCAAATTAAAACTTTTTATTGAGTATATAACGCGATTATTACCTAAACTAATTATTAAATAACAAAGATGAAAAACTTTATATACAGGGTGTTTGAAAAATGATGGTCTATGTTACAGATGCACATTCAGCACAAAAAATAAGACTATTTTTTCATATAAACATGGGTCCGCAAATGCTTAGTTTTTTAAATACAGCGTGTTGAAGTTATTTGTTTTTGTCAGTTTTTCACGAAGTCCGAGTCAAATTAAAATTTTGACGTGAAAATTGGCATGTGGGGGTTTTCGAGGGCAAGAAATTTAAATATGTTATTGTTAATAATACTGCTGACAGAGGGCGCCACATGTTAGACATGGCTTGCATTTTATTGGCTATAATTTTTTGACACCCAGTAATATCGACCTACCGTATATATATAGCTACATTGCAGCCCTTTTCAATTGTAAGCAAAAAGTGTATATTTGATTTAAATCTCTCAGACACACCATTTTCGAGATATTTCAATTTTTGTATGTCGATGTCGCTCAAAAATTAATTCTGCGACAAATCATAGGAATACATTTTACCTTTTAATTGATATCAGTATGTATAAACTTAATTTTCTTATTCTCTAGTTAAAAATTAAAATCTTACCAGAAAAAAGAACCGACAAGACACAACCATGAAGATAAAATAAAAAGCCATGACAACAAACTTCGAACAAACCATTTAACAAAGTGGTTTCCATCGTTATGGGACTTGACTTTTGCGTTTTCGTCATGACATATACTACATTTGACTTTTACGTTTGAGACTACTCACTATTTTTAAGTAATTAATTGTATTGTCCGTAATTTTTCTAAATAAATATGGAAGCCTTCACCAACAATGAACTAACAGACATGAATATTATGTATTCACGGGCTTTTGGTAACTGTTATGAGGCGAAACGACTGTATGAAGAAGCCTTCCCAAATCGGAGAATTCCATACAGAAGGATGTTTCAACGGATTGACATCCGTCTGCGAGAAACAGGTACATACTTACATTATCTAATACATCGATCTGTCTCTTTCAAATATATTTTTTTTACCAGGTACCTTAATAAAGTTATTGCTGATCGAGGCAGACCACGAAGTGCACGAAATCCTGATTTTGAAGAGACTGTTTTGGATGAAATTGAACAAAATACAAAAATAAGTACTAGGGAAATGGCTAATCATCTGGGAGCATCCAATGCAATGATATGGCGAGTTCTTCACGAGCAACAATTGCGTCCATATCACATCCAACGTGTGCAGGCACTATCGCCTGAAAGAGATTTTATACCTCGCCTACAATTTTGCTAATGGTTTCTTCAACATAGTATGTAGAGAACTTGTTGAATTGTGTATTGTTAACTGACAAGTCTGGATTTAGGCGCGACGGGATCGTCAATTTTCGTAACAGCCATATTTGGGCTGACGAAAACCCCCACGCGGTTTTTGAGAGGCATCATCAACAGCAATTTTCCTTACATGTATGGGCTGGAATTGTAGGGTGTAATTTGATAGGACTAATTTTTTTACCTCACAGACTTAATGCTACAACTTATCTTGAATTCCTGCAAAACCAACTAAATGGGTTATTAGAAAATGTACCTCTTGACCTAAGACATAACCTGTAGTTTATGCACGAATGAGACCCCCCACATTTCGCCCTAAATGTCAGAAATTACCTAAGGAATACTTTTGGACGCAGATGGATCGGATGCGGTGGACCTCAGTCATGGCCGGCTCGATGCCCTGATTTAAATGATATGGACTTTTATTTATGGAGGCATCTCGAAAGTATTGTTTATGAAGCAAATGTTGAAAATGTTGATGATCTGCAGCAAAGAATTGTACTTGGATGCGAACAAATTAGAAATACACCAGAAATATTTCACAGAGTACGACGTTGTATGCTCCGCAGAATACGAAAGTGTATTGAAGTGGAGGGTGGCCATTTTGCACATTTATTGTAGTCAGGTATAATAAAATGTTATAAACTTTTTTATTTGTTGTCTTATTTGTTGTTAAAATTTGCAGACAATACAATTAATTACTTTAGAAAAAATAATTTTTGAGCGACATCGACATACAAAAATTAAAACATTTCGAAAATGGTGTGTCTGAGAGATTTGGATCAAATATACATTTTTTGCTTACAATTGATAAAGGCTGCAATGTATCTATACGGTAGGTCGATATTACTGGGTGTCAAAAAATTATAGGCAATTGAATGCAAGCCATGTCTTACAGGTGGTGCCCTCTGTCTGCCAGCAGTGTTATTAACAATAACATATTTAGATTTCTTGCCCTCAAAAACCCCCGCGTGCCAACTTTCACGGCAAAATTTTAATTTAACTCAAACTTATTCGTGAAAAACTGACAAAAACAAATAACTTTAACACGCTGTATTGAACAAACTAAGCATTTGCGGACCCATGTTTACATAAAAAATAGTCTTAATTTTTTGTGCTGAATGTGAACCTGTAACATAGACCATTATTTTTGAAACACCCTATATATACATATATATGCGAAAGCACGGCCTATCGATCCTTTTGGTTTGGAGAGTTTTCAGCAAGAGGTGTCAGAAAAGTTACCACAGGGATAACTGGCTTGTGGCGGCCAAGCGTTCATAGCGACGTCGCTTTTTGATCCTTCGATGTCGGCTCTTCCTATCATTTATATATATATATATATATATATATATATATATATATATATATATATATATATATATATATATATATATATATATATATATATATATAAATTGAAGTTGGCCCCAGATGTGGTTTCTAGGTGTCCTAGTTTGCACTCATTTGAAGAAATTTTTTCAAAATTCAAAAGTCGCGATCTCCTTATTAGTGAATTTTTAAAAGAAAATTTACCAATACATAATAAACAAAAGAAAAATTAAAAGTTGTTACGTAGTGTTATCCTGGAAAATACCGGCTACCTGGCAACCCTGCATTTACACAAAGAGTTGAACCTTGTATATTGAAGACAAATCAAAACAGAATGGAAGATGTTACAAGGACTGGTAAGACAAGGTAGACAATAATATCGTCGCATACGGGAATGGCGCCAAGATATGCCAGACACCATACAAGCCCATGTGCACAGTTTAGATGTCATGACAGTCGCGCCTTATAAGATACATTCATGGATACACACGATCATGAAACCTAAACACATTACACCCGTGTATGTGTGTTTGTGGCTTGTTTGGTCACTTGTTACCCAATAATAAGTTCTCCATGAACCTAAAACATAAGACAATGATTATTCTAACTTTCTTTTGTCTTCGAGCATGTTTGCCATTATGTGCTTCAGGGGCGTGCGATGGCTTTCAAAATAGGAAAAGCAATGGATTATAGCGGCCAGATTTCTCAGATCGAAAATAGAAAGTAACAAATTTGATTTGCGCACTAAACCGAAACGTTTGAACTTCAAACACGTTTCCAAGTGACACGCTTCTGCTATGATTTTAACAGATTTGTGCAAAACATTCAAGTCCGAAAACCCCACGAATTTTTCTCTTTTTGTGCAAAAATCGATAAAATCAGAATACAGGGTTAGCTAAAGAATTTGGAAATTGTTTCACAGTTAAGCCCGTTAATCACTGTTTGGTAAACATCCTTCATTAATTTTATTGTAGGCGGTGGTCGTTTATTATCTTCTGTTTTTGTTGTTTCACAAAGCTTTAAGTTTCTGCTCCAACCGCCATTGTCGTGCATTTTACTAAAATATTTGCAGAAAATTTATTTCAAATCGACCCTCTCTCTGTTGCTTTGGAAGTCGTTTTAGTTACAAAATTTGTGGTTTAATAGTCTATAACTTTCAGCGAATTTTCGTATTAAAAATTCGCTATCGAAGAGATTGCTGCTTTTAAATTTTGAACTCAACTGAGTGCTAATTAGGCCCCTAAAACACATATTCATAAACACAATAGTTTGTAATCCCTCTATATATCCCTCACCCTAAGAGCTAGCCGAAAAAACTTTCAACAAAATTTACTTGTAATTATCTAGGCTATATCTGGAAAAACATTTTGCTTTGTGAAACTTCGGATTATACCGGAAGTAGATATCAACTTCGTTATTTCAAATAGAATATTGTACTTTTAATTGCCTCATTGCATACAGATTAAAAATTAATTGTAACTTTGTGCAGCATTCCCTATAGCTATCATTGATATTTGTGAACATATTACGACTTTATTCTTTTTTAGCTCGTTTTTAGTGAATATTCTTTAAAAAAATCACCAATGAAGGGATCCCGACTTTTGAATTCTGAAAAAAATTCTTCAAATAAGCGCGAACTAGGACTCAAAGAACCCATATCCAGGGTCAGTTTCACTTTTAATATGTTTATATATATATATATATATATATATATATATATATATATATATATATATATATATATATATATATATACTTTTAAGGGCAATTACGACCAAAAAAACGTAGGCTATATTTTAAAGAAAGTCACTCTGTACTAAAACTCGATATATTTCGCTCTGGGTCCCGAGCATCTTCAGGAGTACTATACAACTTTTAGCACGCTAACGTGTAACGTCTGTTACTCCTCCCTTCAATCATATATATATATATATATATATATATATATATATATATATATATATATATATATATATATATATATATATATATATATATATATATATAAAAGGTGTCACACCGATAACTCAAAAGATAATGCGTCAATTTTGCTCAAATTTTCTGAGGGGCTTTGTTTTGCAAATGGCTTGGACCGGGTCGTTAGCCAGGAAAGTCGGCTCGCTTTTTCCCGGAAAATTTTGTGTTTTCTTTCGAAGCACTTTTATATCTCCGGAAATGACAAAGTAAGGGCAACCAAATTTAGTACGCATATTTGTATTAGATAGAGTGCATCGTGTACCAAAATTTGGGTATGTATATTTGAAGGCAAAAAAGTTATAAGCATTTAAAGAAAAAAAATTCTGGCTTTCCTCAAAACGTCATAGTTGCGATTTGAAACGTCAAAATTGGCAACATTTAGACAAAGAACCTGAAAAAATACGGATTTTGTAAAGAAAATGTCGCGGCTTTCCTCAAAACGTCATAGTTGCGATTTGAAACGTCAAAATTGGCAACATTTAGACAAAGAACCTGAAAAAATACGGATTTTGTAAAGAAAATGTCGCGAGAATAGTGTTCCGCAAACCCTTAAGTTTCAGCTTCAACCATCATTGCCCTTAATTTTACTAAAATAGTTCAAGAAAATTCAGTTCACATAGACCCTTTCTCTGATGCTTTGGCAGTCGTTTTAGTTTATGGTTTAACAGTCTGTAATTTTAGCGCCCTGTTTCGTTAAAGTCGCTGGTGATACATACACCTTTATTTTCAGACAGCCTTATATTATTGCATTTTTTATTGATCTATGGTGCATGTTTGTAAGAAAAAGAAAATCGAATTAAAACTTGAGTTATATAACGTTTCAGAAGTTTATGGGGGGTACAGGAATGCCAATAGTTTCTTTGTGGCCAAGTCATGGACACTTAATTCATTTCATGAGAATGAGTTTTTGAGGAGAGTAGATTATCACACCTATGTGGAAGTTATGATTCAATTTGCAGCACTATTTTCTTTGCTTGTAAAACCTACCCACCTACAGTAAAAACCTTAATGTAAATCTTTTGAGACTAAACATTTGCTTTCCAACCAATATTAGCGAATTTTCATTATGAAAAATTCGCTAATAGACAGGTCACCATGAAAAGCTTTCGGAAAAATTTCTTCAGATGAGCCCTCATTTGGGTCCCTGTTTCCAAGACAACTCTCCCTCTCCCTCCATACACCCCTGATTGTTTAGCGAATTGTCGTATAAAAACTTTTCAGTTAATTTCCGTAGGAAGAATTGTATATATTTATATATAAATAGCTAATTTTCGTGAAAGCGATTGTTTGCAATGTTTCATGTAAACATTTTCTTTTGTTGAATTTGTGTCAAAAAGTTTTTTATGAATAATTTTATATTGGCAAGTGTAGTTTTGTGTAAATTCCTCAAAACAGTTCCATGGCCAGGACAATCGGACCAATGTTTTTCGGGACAGGTTTGTTTATTTGCGAAAATTTTTCTACCTTTTGAACAATAAAATTATTTTGACAAAATATGATATCTGGTTTCCACTATAGATGTGATACTATCTACCAAATTTTGTATTTCATCTTTCATTAAACAAAAAGACATATTTAATGCAGCAAATGTGTTATGGTAGTGAATTTTCATAAAAATGTTTTTAATAGCATATATGTGTGTTTTTTTAAGAAAGCAGGCATCAAATTTGGTTACCAGTATAACCTATATAATAAAAACAATGTGACACGTTTCATATAAATAACTTTTTTGTTTGAAAATATACACAAATTTCCGAAAGTAAACTTAAATTGCTCCTAAAAGAACTCTTCCTTGGTCAACCTTATAGGTTAATAGCAAACTGAACTATTCAATATGAAGCATTTAATCAAAATTCGCTACCATAACGCACTTGCTGCGTCCAGAATTTCTTTTCTTACAAACATGCATTATATTTCGATTGAAAATGCAAAAATGCAATAACATAAGGCGTGTTGGACTAAAAAAAAAGAAAATTTGTATCACCAACGACTTATGGGTCACCTGTGATTGTAGAAATATTTCTTTAATATGTAGCTCAAGACACCCTATAATTAATGTATACAATTTTTTTCATATCTTGTATAATAACAGATATATTGAGCTTTATTGATTTTTTAAGAAAATTCGCCAAAAATTATGTACCATTAAACGATAAACTCTGTAGCTAAAACTACTATCACAGCATCAGAGAAAGGGTCTATTTGAAACAAATTTTCTGGAAAGATTTTAGTAAAATGAAGGACAACGACTGTTGAAACTAAGACTTCAGGGTTTGTAAAACATTCTTCTTGAGACATTTTCTTTCGGTAGTCCGTATTAGTTTCATGTGCTTTGCCTAAATGTTGTCAATTTTGACGTTTTAAATTGCGACTTTGACGTTTTGAGGAAAACCCCAATTTATGTTTCTTTAAATGCCTATAACTGTCTTTTTACCTAGAGAGCTAAGTTTTGGTAGGTAATTTACCTATAGCGATATAAACCCGTGTGCAAAATTTGGTTGTACTTACTTTGTTATTTCTGGAAATATAATTTTTTTTCGAAAGAAAATGCAACATTTTCTGGGAAAACCTCGGCCGATTTTCCTGGCTAACGACTTATCCAAGCCGCTTGCAAAAGGAAGGTATGCACCAAATTTATTCTAATTCGGCCCGGAATTTAGGAGTTATCGGTGTGATACATACATACATATATATATATATATATATATATATATATATATATATATATATATATATATATATATATATATATATATATATATATATATATATAGTTAAATAAGGCCCTTTTGGCTTTATGATAAAAAATAATTTATTTAAACCCAAAAAGTACTATTAATTAACAAAGTGATTAATTACAAGTTACAACTAACGAACTATGAATGTTGTTAATCGTGGACAAGTAAAGAATGAATTCTAAATCTACATAACTCATACTTATAAACTAGGATTGATTATGATGCAGTTTCTGATTGAACTCTGTGACTGTGCGAGGTCGATGTCATGCTGAGTGGGCTAGATCGGGCCGGATGTCGTGGTATTGTTCCTACAGCAATCGGCTACCAGGCAACGTAACTCCTCCATCCCTAATGTGAAGGACGTCCTCGTTCTTTTCAGTAAGCTCTTCAGCTGCACATAGGTTTTTTGATTTGCGTAGCATGGCCTTCTTCTTGAACTTATGTATGGAGATGTAACACAAGATGACCACTAGGATGACGGTGATTATGGTAGTCATTCCCATGTGTGTTGAATGTACCAAAGGATGCAGTACATTGTGATGCTTCCTTTGCTCCATCTGACTTTTCAACTTGCTGGCTTCCTTGAGATGAATTGGATTGAATCTTATGATATGTTGCGGCTGTGGCTGTAAGGGTTGTATCAACTCGGGTACCCATGTAATGTTTGGACTGGTTTCTTCATAAGTCTCTCCATTTATAGATATCTTGCATCGTTCTTGACTGGCTACGAGGGTGTTGGTTGTGGTAGTTTGTCTGTCTAGTCTTGACGGACACTCTTCTGAGATGCTGGTCTTCTGGTTAGTGATCAGTAAGATATTTCCATTTCGGAGTTGAACGGATGCTGTGTAAGAATTGGTTGTGGTGGCAAAGAGGCATGTTGATACGTTGTCTAATTTGCATCTTTCTTCATGGGGTTGGTCAGTACATATTATGGCTTCTTCGACAGCTGGGCATTGTTCTGCTGTCCACAGATTTTTCTGCGGTGTTTCCAAATAGAAGGAAGCAGGTGGTACAAGGACTCTATTGGTTTGAGGTGTTGGAATGATTCGAAAATATGCTCCTGATGTGGGATGTAGGATAGGAACCTTCAGGAGGCACACAATTGTATCTTTTACAGATAAAACATTAAATTTGGTAAATTCTAAAATTTTGAAAATGTGATTTTGGTCAAAACTAATTAATTCATCGTTATTATAAATGAGTTTCAGATGTTCTCTAATGACCTTTAGGTCTTTTGCAGTAAATATTTCTATGTTGGTTAATTGATTGAAACTAAGTGAAATTGTTCTTTGTAATACTTTTATATTTTCTAGTAATTTTGAGCTTAGTGCTATCTGAAATTCTACAACAGCCTTATATTCCGTTTCGCGTTGCATCACATCTAGGGTGATTTTTAAAGAGTCTAAATTTTTGTTAATCGACTCTTGTTCCTTTTCGAATCTTTGAGTCATTATATTGGCAAACGAGTTCAAGTTATCTAATTGAACCATTATCTCGTCTTGATTAGCATACAACGATTCTACGTTTTTATTGATTTCTTTTAGATCCTCCTGGTCCAAATTGCCAGTGATCATTCTTATAACTGATCCCGCGCCATCTATGAGACCGCGTTTGTATCTAGTGTGTGTTAGCTTTTGTAATTCATTTCTTATGATTCTTAGTTGACTGTTTAGAATTCGTGTATAATATTTATTGATGGAATTTGACTTAATTTCACTAATCTGATAAGCGTTGTATATTAACTGATTATAGTTTTCATCTATAAAGGTGAGATTAAAATAAAAATAAAATCTATGGTAGTGATTTAGGATTTTGGCGATTCCAACATATTCTTTGAAATAGCCGTTAGTTTGGATGGGTTGAAGTTGAAGGAGTAGGGCTGTCCTCAGACATAGGCACAGCAGGCTGTAAAGAAGGAAATTTCTTTTTTAGTTCTTTTGGTTTTATTTAAATGAGCCGTTTGTTTTCTCGAATGGGGAAGAAGTATTTTATTGCGTGGTAATTGTATAGGGTCGGAATGAATTTTATAAAGGGGATCTGCCTTTCGGATTGGTGGTACTCTTACTGCAACGTTTTCTTCATTAATTTGGATGTTTTGTTCTCGAGTTTCGTTGAATTTCTCGAGACGTTCTGTTGCTTTATGCTTTTGCTTTTCATAAATAGACTTGTAAAATGGAAGTATTTCTTTTAAGCGTCTATTGTTATATTCCTCGAAAACTGTTTGATGAGGATCGATCGGTGGTATGTCATCATATGGGCCGTAGAGTAGTTTGAAAGGAGAGTGGCCTGTCGAAGAATGTATTGATTGGTTGTATATCAATACGGCAGTGATCATGAGTGATTGGGGGCTTTCTTTTGGGTTTTGAATTTTTAGTACACGTATTTTTTCTAATAATGTCGAATGTAAACGTTCTACGGGAGAATTTGAATTTGGATTTTGAGGGGTAGTAATGTGTAAATTGATTTTAAATATGGAACAGAACTCTTTGAGTACAGCATTTTCAAATTCGCGGCCTGGGTCCGAGACCATCTTAGAAGGGTAGTTGTGGTGAGAGAAGAAGTGACGTAGTTTGTTAACGATGGTCAGGGCAGTAGTATCGATAATGTAATATGCTTGCGCATATTTACTGAACAGATCGACGATGGTTAAGAATTTGCAGTTATCAAAGCTGAATACGTCGATGTGTATAACTTCGAAGGGTCTAGAAGCAATCAGTGGTCCTTGAAACGGGGGTTTGTAAGGGTTACGATCATATTTTGCCTGAAGGCAAACGTCGCATTTATTAATAAAGTCGTTAATTTGAATTTTCATGTTAGGCCAATAAAATTTTGTTTTTAGTTGTGCGTACGTCTCGTTAATGCCGTTATGGTTTTGTTCGTGATAGTCTTGTATGGGAGTGACTTTAATTCGTTCGTTGAAGTAAACTTCGACGTTGTCAGATGTATTTTTTGTAATGGGAATTGTGCAAATGCCAGAATGAGAAGTAGCTATAGCTTCTTCTACAGTTACGGTGTTGTCGGATAGTTGGGGAATCAGAACGGTTCCATTTTCTACGTTAACAGGAATTTTGATACTATTTACGCATATTTGTTTAAAGGGCTTAAAATTTTGAGGGTTAAGTTCGAAATAGAAAGGGATCTCTGTCTTGCCTAACGTTATAGTCTGTGTCTCGTAGTTTATACGTGCTTTCAATTTCTGGAAGTGAGCAGAACCGATCAAGGCGTCGAAACGATCATGCCATTGCATGACATGAAAATCGAAGGGGAATTTAATGCCATATTCTTGTAATATAGGGAACTGAATGTTGTCAATACCTCTGGAAATTTTGCCAACGGATTTCATGGCGAAGGGTTTTTGATAGAGATATTCGCTGAAAAATTCGTAAGCCGGACCTGGATTCATGATGCTATCAGACGCACCACTGTCAATGAGGATTTGTAGGCCTAAAGAGGGTAAACAGAAGAAGGGTAGTTTGGGTTGCATGGCAATATTATTTAAGTCAAGTTTTATAGTGTTTCCGAGGCTGTATTGTGAAAATCCTGGTTTTCACTATACGGTTCCTCTGATTCCTCGAGTTCCTCGTTATAGAAGTCCTCATCAGGTTGATAATCATTATCATCCTGGTATAAATAGTCAGGCTCTTGTTCCTGCTCTTGAAAAGTTTGGTTGTTGTTTAATTGAGGAATGGGGTGATTTGTACGAGGGCGATTGTTTGTTAGGTTAGTAGAAATTGACATAGGGGTTGCTTGATTAATTCTTCTTCCGAAGACTTGTGAATTAGTGGGGTAATTTCGTTGTTGTGGAATTGGTCTTAAGTTTGAGATAGGTCGGCTTGGAAAGGGTTGTCGAAACGTTGGTTGTTGGTTATGACTTTGTGGGGGTATTTTCCGGAAATTGGGGTAGAAGTCGTTTACCTTCCTATTAATTATGTGGGGTTTTTGTTGCTGAGGATGTTTGTCGTTTTGACGGAAATGAGATTCATCCTTGTCTTTTATGACTTTTAGGAAATTTACTTGCATCTGCTCGTTATCAATGCGATGGCATTCGAGCAACGCTGTTTCTAAATTAGGGATGTTTAATAACCGTAAGTGACTGTGATATGGTTCGGCTATTCCTATTTTGAAAGAAGTAACAGCTGCTGTTTCGTATTGCTGTTTCTTGTAGGTTTTTATAATGTCGTCTAGGGCTTGTAGGGAAATATGTTCGTTTAACATTTTTAATTTGTCTTGTATAGTGTTGTAAAAATCAGTGGCAGTTTGAGTTTTACGCATATAACTAGTTCGTAGATCTGTCATTAAAAGGTCTTCTGATCTAGGGTCTGTATATTGGGCCTTAAGGGCATTTTCAATATTTTGCCAAGAAATGTCGTCTAGTTTCATAAGTATATCTCGGGCTTCACCTGTGATTTTGGCCTTAATGAATTCAATAATCATTCGGTTACAATGTAGGTCGTCAGGTGTGTCGCCTTGTCTTTTGTAACATAGTATATAAGTGCGGCATTGATTCAGAAAATATGCTAATTGTTTTTGTCCGCCATTGTACTCGGGAATCATTGCCGAAGCTTGACAGATTTGGGTGATGGATGCCTCTGACATGTTTTGGAATTTAGGGGTTTCTGATGAATTAAAATTGAGTGAATCTGGGGTAAAATTTGGCAAGATTCTTTCTGGAATTCGGGTAAATCTTATGGGAGATCTTTCACGAAGGCTCATGTAATGTATTAATAGATATAAAGGAGATTTCCTTTTTTTTTTATATTAATTACAGGATAATAAGGGTATAAAATTATTAATTTTGTTGTTGTAATAAATGGATAAAATTTGTAATTAATAGAATAATAATCAATCCTTAAAATAAATGCTTAATTCTAAAGGTAATCAATAATTTATAACTAAAAGAATAATAATACGGTGCAAATTATTATAACTGTATAAAATCTTAATGCTTTAAAATATTTCCGTTAAAATTGTTTATCTAGAGAGTTTTTAATTACAGTGGATATTTATACGATAAAAATTTACTCTAATTGTACTAAATGTTTTAATTTCTACGCTAAAATGCTTGCTTGTTATAATGTGTATTACAAAAGCGTTTTTATCTAGTTACAACGGATCACACGATTATGTTGAAATTGAATCTTGTATAATATCGCGTCTGTAAAGTTTTATTTTGTCATCAGTTTTTTACGTACAATGACTGAATATCAAATTAAATGCGACGGTTAACTAAATGCATGCAGTGTTTTTATTAAACAACGACTAACTTGTGATACTGAGTTAATTTTAGAGAATTTTCATTAGATAAAATATATTTATTAACGTAATTATCACTTAATGCTAGGAATTGTTAAACTGTATAAAAATAATTCTGCTTTATTTCATGTATTTTCGAAAAATTAAATTTGAAAATACAGTAAAAATGCTTCTCTTTATAACTTGTACTATGAAAAAGTACCTTGTAATAATATCAATAATTATTCGTTTAAAAAATAAGGCTTGTATGTAGTAAATTAAAAGAAAATTTGTTAATGCTATTAACAAAAATATTAATTATAATAGGTATCACGAAAGAAGATAGCTTTGTGATAATATTAATAATTATTAATAATCAATTATAGGGCATTTATGAAAAAAATGATTTTTATGATGCCTTAAATATAAGTATTGCCAAAGAAAAACTTTGTGAATACTAAAAATAATTTGTATTTACGAAAAATGAATTTTGCAAATACATAAAAGACACAATTGCATAGGAAATGAAAGAAATGGATCAACTTACAGAAGGGAAACTGCTTTGTTGGTCATCTATGGCTTTTCTTCCAATGCCCTTGCTCTTCTTCTTGGATGGTTCTTCCAGCACAAACGTTCAAAAACGACCGACAATTTTGCTACTTTTAAGTTGCCAAAACGTCGTTACTGGATACAGTTCGCAGCGCCAGTTAAATAAGGCCCTTTTGGCTTTATGATAAAAAATAATTTATTTAAACCCAAAAAGTACTATTAATTAACAAAGTGATTAATTACAAGTTACAACTAACGAACTATGAATGTTGTTAATCGTGGACAAGTAAAGAATGAATTCTAAATCTACATAACTCATACTTATAAACTAGGATTGATTATGATGCAGTTTCTGATTGAACTCTGTGACTGTGCGAGGTCGATGTCATGCTGAGTGGGCTAGATCGGGCCGGATGTCGTGGTATTGTTCCTACAGCAATCGGCTACCAGGCAACGTAACTATATATATATATATATATATATATATATATATATATATATATATATATATATATATATATATATATATTTGTGTGTGTGTGTGTGTGTGTGCGTGTGTGTGTATGTATATATATATATATATATATATATATATATATATATATATATATATATATATATATATATATATATATATATATATATAAATCACAACTAACCCAGGATAGGTGTTTCAGGGGGCCTAATTAGCGCTCATTTGAGGACATTTTTTCATAATTCAAAAGTCGGGATCTCCTCATTAGTGAATTTTTGTAAAGAAAATTCACTAATAAAAACATGTTTATGAAAAGTTACTACCATAACGCACTTGCTGCGCATCTATGGTGTATAACTTAGACACTTATGGAACACCTATATGATCAACAATTTAAGGATCTAGCTTATCTTATTCGCTGACAAATGTATTTAAAGTTTTTGTTTAAAGTTTCAATTACAAATCCAATATTTAAAATCCAAATATTTGCTCAGCATTTGTATATCAAACTAACATAGGATATGAGTTTTCACAGGCCCATATTTTGCGCACTGGAACGACTTTATGGAAAGCGTGAAAGTTGGTACCTCTCCAGCAGCGAATTTTTCTTACAAAGATTCTCATTAAGGTTTTGCAATTGAGATTTTCTACAGAGATGACTGATATATATGGTCGTCTATGTTTTCATCTATGGATACTTGGAATTAGCTCTACTACCATAGCAACAAGCTTATGCCATGTAGTTCTATAAATGTCATGTGTAAGACATTCGTTAGGTGAGTTAGATGATTATTACATGTATTTTGACTTGTATTCTACTAAGGCTGGACGGTGGTGTTGGCTACTATGATGATCCGGAGAGTTGGAATGAAGGACAGTGTAAAACTGGCAAGCAACAATCTCCCATAGATTTAAGTAATGTGCAGTGTGTGAAAAGGGACCCTGTAAATTTGGAAATCCGCCAGTCGCAACCTGTACAAAAAGGTAACTACGTAGTCTTCAAAAACTTAAAGATGGTGACTCTTACAACTAACGTAACGTTAACGGGTGGTCCCCTACCGAAGGGGGCGACATACAGGCTGCACACGATAGTGTTCCACACGCCTGCAGAGCACATAGTGCAAGGTCAGAGACCTGGTCTCGAGGTGCAAGCTATGTTTTACAAGTTACGGGCGCCATCCACCGGGAAGAAGAGGCATCCCTTCAAGCAAAGCACCCATGTTGTGGTCAGCTACCATTTTATGGCGAAGAACAACTGTGACGAGAGAGGCAAGTTCTCTTATATGATGAGGATCCTGGAGAAGTTGGACAGAAACTACATAATGATATCTGGTACTGTGGAGCTCCACGACCTATTTCCTCTCGAAATGAATTACTACTACTTTTACATGGGTTCGCTGACGGTACCCCCATGTACAGAAGATGTTTTCTGGATAGTGTCCACCGCCATGTGGAGCGTTAGAATGGAAGACATTCAGCGCGTGAGTAGATACAAGTCAGTACCTTTTGGGATAAATACCAGCAGAGAGTTGCAGAAAGTCGGAAGTCGACTTGTTTATTGCGCTGGAACGGTCGCTTTTCAACATTTTTATAAGTTGTATTTTCATATACTTTCTAGTTTTTTGTATTTGCTTTTATTAATATTTCATTGAGTTTGAAGCAATTTTGTTTGTTTGTTTAATTAAAATAGGATTACGAAACGATTATTTATTGGTTACACGCTCTTCACTCAATGTCAAATTCGAAGCTGTATATTTGTGTTTGGCGAGATACCGTTAATACCGGCTGAGAGATTTAACTTTAATTGATGCTGGGACCGATCCTCTCTGAACTCATGTGGATCTTCAATTTTCCAACTATGAAGGTTATATGGAGGTTCATGTAACAAAACATTTGTACTTGCGGACGCGCCACTCCATAAAACTTTATCGAAGAAAGTGGGATCTTGTATGATTTTTCTTAACATAATTTCGCAAAATCGCGTGTGCCTTGCGTATTCACGCAGTTCTAAAATTTGTACCATCTGAATAACCTTTTAGTGAATTTTTATTAAAAAAATTCACTAATAGAGAGGTATCGATGGTGAGACTTTGCAAAAATTCTTTCAAATGAGCGCGAATTAGGACCCCTAGAACCCATATCCGGGGTCAGTTTGAATTTTTATATGCTTATATATATATATATATATATATATATATATATATATATATATATATATATATATATATATATATATATATATATATATATATATATATGTGTATCCGTCTGATAACTCAAAAAATAATTAACCGATTTAGATGAAACTCGGCAAGTGCCTTTCTTTTATTAATGGCTTGGATGAGTTCGTTGGCCAGGAAAATCGGACGGGGTTTTCCGGGAAAATTTTGAGTTTTCTTTCAAAAAAATTTTTTTTTCCGAAAATTTTGATAAAATTTGGTCTACATATTGCTTTGGGAAATACCTAACTATGTGCCAAAATTCAGCTTTCTAGGGTTACAGAAAATTGAGCTATTCAAATTTGAAACATGTTTAAATCATAAGTATGTGGTTGCTGTTGGTTAGTCAATGCTGTTCTTATTGACTCATGAGATTCATTCATCAACCTTCCATTGACTTCTGCCGCTGTTACAGTCCTTTTATTAGTGAATTTTTATTAAAAAAATTCACTAATAGAGAGGTATCGATGGTGAGACTTTGCAAAAATTCTTTCAAATGAGCGCGAATTAGGACTCCTAGAACCCATATCCGGGGTCAGTTTGAATTTTTATATGCTTATATATATATATATATATATATATATATATATATATATATATATATATATATATATATATATATATATATATATATATATATATATATATATATATATATATATATATATATATATATATATAGTATCCGTCTGATAATTCAAAAAATAATTAACCGATTTAGATGAAACTCGGCAAGTGCCTTTCTTTTATTAATGGCTTGGATGAGTTCGTTGGCCAGGAAAATCGGACAGGGTTTTCCGGGAAAATTTTGAGTTTTCTTTCAAAAAAAATTTTTTTTTTCCGAAAATTTCGATAAAATTTGCTCTACATATTGCTTTGGGAAATACCTAACTATGTGCCAAAATTTAGCTTTCTAGGGTTACAGAAAATTGAGCTATTCAAATTTGAAACATGTTTAAATCATAAGTATGTGGTTGCTGTTGGTTAGTCAATGCTTTTCTTATTGACTCATGAGATTCATTCATCAACCTTCCATTGACTTATGCTTCTGCCGCTGTTACAGTCCTTTTATTAGTGAATTTTTATTAAAAAAATTCACTAATAGAGAGGTATCGATGGTGAGACTTTGCAAAAATTCTTTCAAATGAGCGCGAATTAGGACCCCTAGAACCCATATCCGGGGTCAGTTTGAATTTTTATATGCTTATATATATATATATATATATATATATATATATATATATATATATATATATATATATATATATATATATATATATATATATATATATATGTATCCGTCTGATAACTCAAAAAATAATTAACCGATTTAGATGAAACTCGGCAAGTGCCTTTCTTTTATTAATGGCTTGGATGGGTTCGCTGGCCAGGAAAATCGGACGGGGTTTTCCGGGAAAATTTTGAGTTTTCTTTCAAAAAAAAATTTTTTTTCCGAAAATTTCGATAAAATTTCGTCTACATATTGCTTTGGGAAATACCTAACTATGTGCCAAAATTTAGCTTTCTAGGGTTACAGAAAATTGAGCTATTCAAATTTGAAACATGTTTAAATCATAAGTATGTGGTTGCTGTTGGTTAGTCAATGCTTTTCTTATTGACTCATGAGATTCATTCATCAACCTTCCATTGACTTCTGCTTCTGCCGCTGTTACAGTCCTTTTATTTAGATCTAGAGTTGTAACCACTCATACAAACAGTGTTTTTTAACCACGTGGCTGGGCGACTGACCGAATTCATTCCCAGTTGCTGTTGATTTACTCATATTCTCTTAATATGTTTGAAGATGTGGTGTCTACTTCATTCCAAGTCACTATTAATCGACTATTTATGAAATCAAATAAGTAAATTAAATCGATTGTCATAAAATATGTAGTGTATTAAGACAAGGGAAAAAGAAATAAAACATATATAACTGTGCACATTTTGATTATATTTTAGGGTGCTTGAGAGAGGTATTGTCACAGCATAATATCTTATTAAAGTTCATTTGTAAATAGGTTTAATTTTTATATGTTTATATATATATATATATATATATATATATATATATATATATATATATATATATATATATATATATATATATATATATATATATATATATATATATATATATATATATATGATAACTCAAAAAATAATTAACCGATTTCGATGAAACTTGGCAAGTGCCTGTCTTTTATTAATGGCTTGGATGAGTTCGTTATCCAGAAAAATCAGACGGGGTTTTGCGGAAAAATTTTGAGTTTTCTTTCGAAAAATTTTTTTTCTCCGAAAGTAACAAAGCTGTTTCAATGAAATTTACTATATATGTTGCCTCAACCTTACTACGTACCAAAATTCAACTTTCTAAGTTTAGAGAAAATTGAGTTACTCAAATATTAAATTTTCTTTCGAAAAAAATTTTTTTCTCCGAAAATTACAAAGTTATTTTAATGAAATTTTGTGGATATCTTGCCTTAGGAAAAACCTTACTACGTATTGAAATTAAACTCTCTAAGTTTATAGAAAATTGAGTTATTTAAATTTGAAGCATTTAATAAAAATTCACTACCATAACGCACTTGCTGCGTCCCGAGTTTTTTTAAAATTCTATGAGTAGTAGACGTTGAGACACCAGTTCGTTTCTGTACTTTTCGCGTCGAGATACCAGGTTCTTCGATAACAGCGCTGTTAGAATGCCTGGCATCGATCGTGTTGATCGAACTGGACGACCGAGAACTGCAGACGAGGATGCTGCCCTGGATGCTGTTGTTGGTGATACCTACATTTTTTTTCGAACCCCCTTATATTATTGATTTTTGCATTTTTTATCGAAATAGGATGCACGTTTGTAATAAAAAAAATCGAGACGCAGTAAGTGCGTTTTGGTAGCGAATTTTCATTCAATGCTTCAAATTTCAATAACTCAATTTGTTGGCTAGGAAACCAGTTTGCTCGGAAACATTTTAGGTTTATTTTAGGAAAATTTTTGTACATTAAACAATAACTTACTTTGGTAAAATATGGTACATTGTTTCTACTATATAGATTATACCGGTAACCAGATTGATGCCTGTATGCATTAGAGAAACATATTTGCTATTAAAACATTTTTATTGTATACTGGGATATCACATACCTAAAACTCAAAATTTTGAAAAAAAGCATAAAAATATGACATTCCACAGACTTTCTAGATTTTAATAAACAACTTTTCCTGTCATAAATATTTAAATAGTAAAAGGCCTGAACGCAGCAAGTGCGTTATGGTAGTGAATTTTCATACAAATGTATATGTAGAAAATATGTCTTTTTTAATGAAAGCAGCCGTCAAATTTGGTTACCCATATTGTAAAAAACATGTACCATATTTGATTAAAATAACTTTATTGTTTCGAAAAGTACAAAATTTTTCCGAAAATAAACTTTAAATGTTTACGAAAAAACTGGGCCGATTTTCCTGGACAATGTACCTCTCCAAGTTATTCACACACCTACCAAAATATAATTATTCACAAAAAACTTTTAGATGAAACTTTAAAAAAATGTATGAAAATTTGCAAACAATTTTTTGAAGAAAATCCGAAAACATTTCTTTTTATAATAACTTATTAAACATCTATCGTTAATAACCTAAATTTGACAAAAAAATCTTACCAAAAATGATTTCTACGCAAGCACAAAAAAATTTCTGCGAAAGCTGGGTGAATGTTTCTTACACAAAATTTTGCCAAAAGAATACGTAAAATTCAAATTTAATCTAATCTGGAATTAAAATTAAAAGTAAAATAATTTGTTTGCACGAAAATCCATTAAACGATATCCTCGATGAATTGGATTTAGACATGCAATATATGTGCTCAGTCACTTGTAAATTGTTAAATTAAAAACAAAAAATCTCGGGACGCAGCAAGTGCGTTATGGTAGTGAATTTTCATAAAACTATTTTTTAATAGCAAAAATTTCCGAAAGTAAACTTAAAATGTTCCCGAAAAAACTCGTTTTTTGGTCAACCTTATAGGTTAATAGCAAATTGAGCTATTCAAATATTAATCATTTGATCAAAATTCGCTACCATAACGCACTTACTGCGTCCAGAATTTTTGTTCTTACAAACATGCATTATATTTCGATAGAAAATGCAAAAATGCAATAACATAAGACGTGTTTGATTAAAAAAAAAAAAGAAAATTTGTATCACCAACGACTTATGGGCCATCCTGTGATTGTAGAAATAATTTTTTAAGATGTAGTTTAAGACACCCTATAATTAATATTTATTGATTTTTTTTTACGAAAATTCTACAAAAATTATATACTATTAACGATAAACTCTATAGCTAACGCTACTGCCAAGCATCAGAGAAAGGGTCTATTTGAAATGAATTTTCTGGAAACATTTTATTAAAATGAAGGACAATGACGGTTGAAACTAAGACTTCAGGGTTTGTAAAACATTCTTCTTGAGACATTTTATTTCCATAGTCCGTATTAGATTAAAGTTCTTTTCCTAAATGTTGCCAATTTTGACGTTTAAATCGCAACTTTGACGTTTTGTGAAAACCCCCAATTTATTTTTGTTTAAATGCCTATAACTTTTTGTCTTTTGACCTACAGAGCTAAATTTTGGTAGGTGACTTGCCTCTAATGATATAAACCCGCGTATGAAATTTGGTTGCTCTTACTTTGTTAATTTTGGAGATATAAATTTTTTTCGATTGTTTTCGAAAGAAAACACAAAATTTTCCGAGAAAACCTTGGCGGATTTTCCTGGCTAACGAACTTATCCAAGCGACTAGCGACAGGAAGGTATGTGCCAAATTTTATCAAAATCGGTCTATTCTTTTTTAAGTTATAGGTGTGACATAAATATATATATATATATATATATATATATATATATATATATATATATATATATATATATATATATATATATATATATATATATATATATATATATATATATAACATATAAAGTCTGAAACTGACCTCGGATTTGGGTTCCGGGGGTCCTAAATAGCGCTCAATTGAAGAAATTTTTTCAAAATTCGAAAGTCGAGATCTCCTCATTAGTGAATTTTTTTAAGAAAATTCACTAAAAACCACTTCCTCAGAAAATTGACGTCATAGGAAACCTTTCTTCACAGTCGTTTACAAAAATTAGATTGACCTTCTTAAATAAGGTCTCATTTCTGCACGTCACACAGTCTGGGATAGACATAACTCAACATTAAATGAAAGGCTTCTCTCCAGACAACACATTTATTTAAAAATATTTCCTGGCGCGTTTTGACACTCTAAGAGGTCATCTTCAGGGGACAAATCTAGAATCATAACAAAAAAGGTCTGTCAGAAAAACGTTAGTTTCTCTGGTAGGCAATTGTGCAGGTTAGAGCACAACTGTGGCAAAATACTCTCTACAGAAAACGTCAAAGGTTAAAATCATAAGTCACACAGTAAAAGGCTAACCAACAGTCACGCTAAAACTAAGAGAGTTACAATGAAACACAAGCAGTTACAGTATTACAAGCTAAAAAACGATATTAAAGCTAAAACATGCAGTCAAAAATGAATTGAATCAAAACATCAGAGTAAACTGACAAGCGTTGAAAGCTACAAAAATGCAAAATTCTATTATTTGTAAATTAAACATTATAGTCTATTGCAGAAACAGAACAAGCAAAGGAGTAAAACTGACAGGGTAAACACCACAAGTGGCATGCCGCGTATGGTCCGACCACCCTGGTGTACAGACAGTGGGCCATACTAGGTCTTAGTCCCCACGTTTTTTCATATAGCCGCCTAGTGACGGCTAGGGTCATGACAGCTTTACGCAGTATTTTTTCAACGTGACCATTCCAGGTTAGCTTAAAATCCAATACGACCCCAATATATTTTACCTCATTGGCCATTGGAATGTTCCTACCGTATAGCGTGAGAGTTGTGTGGCTCTCTCACTTCCTCTTCCTCGTAAACGGTATGACGGTTGCTTTCTCGGGGCTCACCCCGTGTCCTTGACCAACCGTCCACCTTTCCACCACTTTCAGTGCTGTCTGCATGCGCTCCCATACTGACTTGTAACCTTTCCTTGGACTATGATGACAAACTCGTCCTGTACCTCATACCCCCCTCCCGAGAGCCTACCTAGCAGGCCGTCCACGACTAGCCACCAGAGCAAGGGAGACAAAACGCTCCTCTGCTCACACCCCGCCGCGACCACCCCAGCAGAGTCCCTCCCGCGAGTGAGGTGAACACCGCCCTGTCCATGAGCACGGAACCAACCCACCTGCAGCAGGTCTCTTCTATTTCACGCTCCCTGACAACTGCCAGAACCGATCCGAATGAGGTGTTGCTGAAGGTCCCCTCCATGTCTAGGAAGGCCCCCAGCGCCACCTCCCTGTTCTCCAGCGTATTCTCCAGTTTGAGTACCAGTTGGTGCAGTGCTGTTTCTGTTGAGACTCCTGCTCTGTATGCATATTGTGGGCACTGTAGAGGATATGCTTCCTGTACACCGCCCCTAATGCCGGTCGAGTAGTTTTTCCATTGTTTTTAGCAAGAAGGACAGAAGACTTATAGGCCTCACGGACTTTGCCTGGTCTGTTGGACTCCCAGGTTTAGGAATGAATACAACCCTGGCCAGTCTCCATGCCCTCGGAATGTACCACAAAGCCAGACTGGCCTTCATAATGAGGGTAAGCGCCGGCGCCAGTATATCTATACCCAGTTGGAGCATGATGGGAATTATTCCATCAAATCTCGGGGATTTGTATGGCTTGAAGTTGTTAATGGCCCATAAGATTTTGATCTAAGTAACGACCACTTTAGTGACTGTCCAGTCTACTCTAGATGCCCGCTTATAAGGCGTCTCTATTTCTGAGTGTTCCCAGTCCGGAGGTGATTGGTTTATTATGTTACAGCCGAGGAAGTGCGTCTGGAGTAAAACGTCCCTCTCCCGATCTTGTAAAGCCCCCCGTGGATGTTCTAAGGAAGCCTATGTTGGTCTAAGTGCCCTTGGACAGCATCTTGTGTAGTCGAGCACTCTCGGATGTGTTCTCCACTCCCTCGCAGTGCCTCCTTCACGACTGATTCCTGGCGTCGCTCGGTCTTCTGTCTGTTGTTATATATCTATTAGGAGTCCGGCCGTGGCTGTCCTACTGTGTTGGAGGTTGACCTGAAGGAACCCAAGTCCCATCAACCTCTGGTTGCTTCCCCAGTCGGCGGAAGCTAACCCTTCCCAGGCCCCAAAATGCCTTGAAGGAGGTTCCTTCAAGGGCTCTGTAAGACGCCTGGTCGATCTAGAAGGCGGGAGCCTGTTTGTCCTCTGCGTTCCTGCTTAGAACCGACCAGTGCTGTGTCCCCAGTTTAAGGTTCTGGATCTTCAGTCTACTGATCACTGTCTTCTGCGGGACGGTATCAGGATCCGTACGAGGACCCTGCGTCTCTTTGGGAGTTCCGTGGGCTCTACGGCTGTCAAGTCCGCCCCCTCCCACATCTATCCGAGACCCTCGATTGTTTTCCGCAGCCAGTCTTGCGACTGCGGGCCGCTATAGTTTATCCAGAGGACGCCTCCCGCCAGGCGCGCCAATGGAACTGAGGTGGGCTCTTCCCTTCCAGAAGAGAGTCCACCGCAGCTACCACTACAGTCTGGATCAGGTCCGCCTTCCCCTGATCTAGCGTAACCTCAGGATGGCGTCTGTCAATCACCGCCATCCAGAGGCCCTCCGCAGTCTCCCTATACGAGCCAGTTTGGGCCGGTGTTCCGCTCTGGCCCTTTTGGGACGTCTGTCTGTAGTAGGCGTGCTAGAGGCCGAGCGCGGCCTCTTCTGATTCCCACTCTCCTCTTGCGCTGTTACAGGTGCCCTGGCCCTTTTCGGACGTCTGTCTGCAGTAGACGTGCTGGAGTCCGAGCGCGTCCTCTTCTGACCCGCACTCCCCTCTTGCGCCTTTACAGGTTTCTCGAGTGTCCACGTCCCGGTCGCCATTTTCTGCGGCCTCCGTAGCTTCTTTCTTTGCGCCCCGGAAAGACGCTTGGACTGCCGGGGTAGTCACTATACCACTACAGTAGGGTCCTCACTGTCCGCGGACCTCGCCGCTCTCCGGTGGGACCCCAGGTTGGTTGTCGGGGACAAGTCTGTGGCTGAAGCTACCCCCGATCTCCCATATCTACGTCGGTCGTGAGACCTCCAGACTCCGCGGTCGCTGCCACCGCCTAGCTCGTTTCTGTTTCCGGAAGGGACTCTAGGCATGAGTCTGTAGCCGGAGCCACTCCTCGAGACTCTTTGCTTTTCGTTTTATTTATATTTATGTTCTTCATGTTGTTCCCACGAGAATGGGGGAAATACTGTCCACACCTCATGTGTGGTCCAAGGCGGGTTACCCTGGAAGATTGCCCGGTACTCCAGAGGTTCCGTTCACGAGACCATCACCCTGGTGCCATACATCCCTAGGCACGGGTAACATGACACGGTGGATTGGGGCAGTTTTTTCGACCTCCACGTCTAGACCCGTCATGTTTAGTTATCAGCAGAGACACCTCGTGCAGGATGCGGCTCTTCACCGCGCATGGCGGTCTTGGGGAAAGCTTCATCGAAAGCTCATGTTGTTGTTTCCACTTCGTCAGCTTGCCCACTGGAGTCCTTTGGCCCACGGCTCCTCGACCCCTTGATTGAATGTTACAATCATAATATACTACTACAGTATTTTGTTCGAGTTAAGTTAAAATTTAAAGTTGGGTCATTCTTTACCTACTATTTATATTAACTTTAGAATATAGGTACCTAGTGGTTTTATGTCATAAGATCCTAATAAGGTATTAGCTAGTGCTGTGAGAATACGTAATAAAATATTCGTCGAATCCGAGTAATGAAATATTCGTATTAATCCGAATATCTCTGGCAGCCGGATATGTAATACCAAGTCGTATATAGTAAATAGAGTGTACATGTACGATACACAATCTTTATGCTACGTAATACGGAATCATATATAGTAAATAGAGTCTATGTGTACGATACAACATCTCTTTAAGCTGAATGACGTATAATGCAGGGTCAGCTAGCCAATAACAGCAGCAACAGAATAAAACGGATTCGGTATTCGTAAACCTGCTTAACCTCTACGTACCCCGTACCCGCAATATTGTATAACAGTAATCGAACTTCTTGTTATGTTCATAGAATAGGATGTATTCTATTCCGTTATATCCTGATTATCTATTTTTAATTGTGTCAGTTAAATTACACGAGGTTTTTTTGACACGAGAAGTTAAATTTAAAACAAATGTTTTTGCTGGTGCAGTTATAAAATATATTTTTATTAATAAAAGTGAAATAATGAACACCACACAATCTTTTTGGTTTAGTTATTGGTCACCATTATATTTTATTGATTACAAAATCTTAACACGAACTTATCGTATATTTTTGTAAAAATCCCTTGGTATTCCCTGGCCAATAATAACAAAAACTCTGGACGCAGCAAGTGCGTTATGGAAGTGAATTTTCATAAAAATGTTTTTAATTACAAATATATCGCTCTATGCGAGCAGGCATCAAATTGGTTACCGGTAAAACCTATATAGTAGAAACAGTGTATCATATTTTATCAAAATAATTATTTGAAAATGTACAAAACTTTTCGGAAAATAAACTTTAAACGTTTCTGAGAAAACTGGTCTCCTAGCCAATGAACCTTAGGTTAATAGCAAATTGAGTTATTGAAATTTGAAACATTTAATGAAAATTCGCAACCAAAACGCCCTGGCTGCGTTCATACAAAAAATTTCCGAAAATACAGTTAAATGTTGGTTTCCTAACCAACAAAACTTACGTTAATAGCAAATGAGTTAGTTATTGAAATTTAGAGGATTTAATGAAAATTTGCTACCAAAACGCACTTACTGTGTCCAGATTTTTTCTTACAAACATGCATCATATTTCGATAAAATATGCTAAAATGCAGTAACGAATTTGTTCTAAATGTTGGTTTCCTAACCAACAAAACTTACGTTAATAGCAAATGAGTTATTGAAATTTGGAGGATTTAATTAAAATTTGCTACCAAAACGCACTTACTGTGTCCAGATTTTTTCTTACAAACATGCATCATATTTCGATAACATATGCTAAAATGCAGTAACGAATTTGTGTGAAAATTAGCTAAAAATTATAGACCGTTAAACCATAAACTTCACTAAACCTACAGCGAAAGCATCAACTTAACTAAACCGACAGCCAAAACATCAGAGAAAGTATTTATTTGAAATGAATTTTCTGGGAACATTTTAGTAAAATGAAGGACAATGACGATTGAATCTAAGACTTCAGGCTTTGTAAAACATTATTCTTGAGACATTTTCCTTTCATAGCTCATATTAGTGTCAGGTTCATTGCCTAAATATTACCAATTTTGACGTTTAAAATCGCGATTTTGACGTTTTGAGGAAAAGCCAAATGTATTTTTCTTTGAATGCCTGTAACTTTTTTGTACTTTAACCTACGGAGCTAAATTTTGGTAGGTAACTTGCCTATAATGATATAAACCCGCCAATGAAATTTGGTTGCCCTTACTTTGTTAATTTTGGAGATATAATTTTTTTTCGAAAGAAAACATAAAATTTTCCGGGAAAACCTCGGCGGATTTTCCTGGATAACAAACTTATTCAAGCCACTTGCGAAAGGAAGGTACTCACCAATTTTGACGTTTAAAATCGCGATTTTGACGTTTTGAGGAAAACCCAAATTTATTGTTTTTTAAATGCCTGTAACTTTTTTGTCCTTTAATCTACAGAGCTAAATTTTCGTAGGTATTTTACCCATAATGATATAAACCAGTGTGTGAAACTTGGTTGCCCTTACTTTGTTAATTCCGGAGAAATAAATTTTTTTCGATTTTTTTCGAAAGAAAACACAAAATTTTCTGGGAAAACCTCAGCGGATTTTCCTGGCTAACGAACTTGTCCAAGCCACTTGTGAAAGGAAGGTACTCACTAAGTTTTATCAAAATCGGTCTATTATTTTTTTAGTTATAGGTCTGATTTGGGTTCCAGGGGTTCTAATTAGCGCTTATTTGAAGAAATTTTTTCAAAATTCGAAAGTCGGGATCTCCTCATTAGTGAATTTTTTTTAAGAAAATTCACTAAAACATAATTATTTTAGCACGTGCACGTTATTACTATTATTTGTTACTATCCGGCATCTATGATTCCATCCCATACTACGCTAAATATTAATATAATATACAATTCTTAATGTGAAAACGTAATCGGATGATTAATGCGAATATTATTTTATATGAGTCCGTATCATTCGAATATCAAAATAATCCGAATGTTTACAATGCTAGTATTAGCAATGAGTATCAGCGGAGTCGATTTCCAGGTTATGCGATGCGTAAAGCGTGAGCACACACGCTTCTCTGTGACAAATAGCTACGTGTGTCAAGATTAAACTAGGATATATATATATATATATATATATATATATATATATATATATATATATATATATATATATATATATATATATATATATATATATGGCTTTTAATTTTAAATACCGTGAACGTGAAGAATGGGAAGCTTGATATTTATATATAATGAAACGTCGTTCTAGATTGCTTTTAAACAAATTTAATCACTGTTATAAATTTTTTTATTTATTAAGATACATTTGCATGTTAGTATTTAGTGCTTTTGGACGCAAACTTTGTCCCAGTATTAGGAAATAAATGGTCCAAGGCTAACAATTTACAAAATTGTTAGTTACACAGCTCTATCTATAAAACTTTGTGTAAACTAGAGTTGTTGTGACAACATACTACCTGGTCCTGCACCTAGATGGCGTCCTAGTCGTATCTCTCGCAATGTCTGACTTTTCGCAATAACTTCCAATGTTTAGATTTTTACCTACGATTTATTTAAATAGCATAGCGGTACAGATAACGTCATCTGTCTTTGTCCAACATTGTAGATATTGCATTACAGAATCTGAAGTGGTGTCGAGGATTATTTTATTATTAATTTCGAATAACTTTATTTTCCTTTCATCAAACGACAAATTGGTACACAACCACGTCTGTCTATGTTCTTTTAAGTTGCAAATTTTTGCTTCAATCACTTAGAAAATGTGAGAGATATTGTGTTTAAAAAAATATTTATTAAGTTTTTACTAATAAAAACTGGCCGTTAAGATTTGATGAACGAACTCAACATATTTTATGTGGTTAACAAAACCAATTGAATATTAATACAACGGTAAGTTTTCCTGACGCAGAAAGATCAAAAAGTAACAGAAAAAATATTTTTAAAATTTTATAATATTTCTTCTTAAAACGTCAAAGTCGCGATTAGAAACGTCACAATTTGCAATTTTCAGATAAATAATCTGAAACAAATACGGATTTTACTGACGAAATGTCGTAATAGGTGTGTTTTACAAGGCCTTAAGTTTCAGCTTCAACCATAATTGTTCTGCATTTTACGAAAATATTATAGGAAAATCCATTTCAAATGGAGCCTCTTTCTATTGCTTTGGAAGTAGTTTCAGCTATAGAGTTTATGGCTTAATAGTCTATATTTTAGCAAATTTTCGTAGACTTATGAATTTTAAAAGGATGTCGTCAAAGGAGCGCAAACTAGAACCGCTAAAACCCATATACGGGGTACGTTTCAGTTTTTCTCTATTTGCACTTATACAGGGTGACGCATTTCTACGGTAAAACTCAATATTTTTGTTTAGATAGAAGATACGAGCAAACATTTGATATGTTAATCACAGGGTATTTTGAGCTGCATCTTTTAAAATTCTTTTGATAATCACAGGTTGGCCCATAAGTCGTTGGTGATACACACCTTCTTTTTTTAATAGAACACCCTTATGTTATTGCATGTTTGCATTTTCTATTGAACTATAATACATGTTTGTAAGGAAAAAAATTGATATCGTTCATCGTTTTTGAGTTATTTCAATTGTTTCGAAACTTTTCACGTTTTTGGCACATTTCACAAACACATAATATCACAAATTGTAAAAAGGCGTTTGTACCAATAGAGAGCTGAGCACTATGGAAATGACGCATTCAGAGAGCTTTTTGTTTGTATTACTCGTCGAAAAAATCTAGCTTCCGTATACAGGAACTCTCAAATATATTTTTAGTGTTTCCATATAAATTATTTTTTGTAACATTTTTTTGAAATGTTGATACTTAATAATAAATGTTTAGTTAGTTATTGTAAATAAAAGTTGTCGAATTTTTGTGAAAAATATAATATAGTGTAACATTACTGGAAGCAATTTCAGCCAAAAAATTATGAATTTTTGTAAAAGACATTTTTACAAAATTTCTATTTGGGCCATTAAACTGTTTGTCAATAATTATATCTTGGCAGGTGTGTAAACAGCTTGAAGAGGTTCATGGGCCAGGAAAATCGGACCTGTTTTTTCTGGAACTTTTTAAGTTTATTTTCGGAAAATGTTTGTCCTTTTTGAAACAGCAAAGCTATTTTAATTAAATGTGGTACATTGTTACTACTATATAGGTTATGCTATCAACCAAATCTTCTTTTAAAAACAATACATATTTGTCATTAAAAACATTTTTACGATAATTCGCTACCATAACGCACTTGCTGCGTCGAAACATTTATTTTGAAGTCGGTTAGAAATATAACATAATAACTGAAACTGATTCTGGGTATGAGTTCTAGGGGATGGCGCTCATTTGAAGAAATTGTTTTAAAATTCCAAAGTCGCAGTCTCCTCAATGGCGATTGTTTCCATGAAAATTCGCAAAACATGGAAAATAAATTGAATCTACGACCTGACAATATCGACATTGATAACGTACTACCGTTGACTACTTCATCCTACGCTATATGAGGTTTTTCAGTCGCAGAAAAAATACATTACAAAATGTTACATTCTGGCAGAGGCCGTATGATAAAATTGGTTTATTCTGTGGCAAGCATGTAATATTTCGGCTAGGATCTAAGGTACGTATGTGTTATAATCACAAAGCCGATGTCACAGGCATATACACAGAGCAGTCTCAGCAGTGAAGTGGTGAACGTTCAGCGCCAACCCTGATCAATACACTTGATCCTCACGCTATCATTGTCAATGTTCTGCTTTAGCCGCTGTACGTTCTGCTCCATGCAGCATATTGTGGACCGTAATGTGTATAACAACCCTTTGTTACAAACCTCGCCTTATCACTTATTTACCTTCTACCTCCACCTACAGTCATGCCTACTACATTCTGATCGATAATGGAATAGTTTCAATTTGTAATAAGGCTGCTAAGATTTAGCCAAACTTATTAGCTTTATAGCTTTCACTGCTCGGCCTTCTCTACGCCTCTCTTTTAGTAAGTACACTTGCAGAACCCAAATCACCACAACACATATTTCAAAGACCTTACGATCGTTTCGTTGACCATGTAAACATCTTCAGAGGAAGAAAAATTCTAAAATTATACTACTAGCTACCGTGTATTTATATCGCGTCTAGGTAAACTAACTAGTCCGAAGTAAAATTGCCCTTGAAGACCCATCGTTTGTTTGTTGTGTAGTGAAACTACGAGGTCGAAGACCTGCTGTAATCTTCTGGTCGATAAATTTATGAGCCCGTATCTAATATAAGAATAATAGGCTTAAAAGGAACGGTAACGAGTTATTTAAGGAATCTGCACGTTTACTTTGGGTCTAGAAATTTACTATGAGGATATTGGAGCAAGCCGACCAGCACAGATATAAATACACGGTAGCTGGTAGTTTAATTTTTGAAATTTTCTTCCTCTGAAGATGTTGGCATGGTCAACGAAACGATCGTAAGGTCTTTGAAATATGTGTTGTGGTGATTTGGGTTCTCCAAGTGTACTCATTAGTTCTCATCACAGGCTCCAGTTTTCACATACTCTCTTTTAGGTAACATTTGTGACCAAAAAGGTGCGTTATGGTATCGATTTTTCAAATTACCTTTCTAATTCAAATAATTTCTAATGGTTTACACGTTTCTATTATTTATATGTTATTATATTTCAATCATAATTTTTGCCTAATGACGTCATTGTCTCTGCCCATTGTCTAACTGTCTACTCTGTGGCTCTATACAGAGGGTGTTTGACATCTTAAAGTCAACGTGGACTCTCAGAATGAGAAATGTCACTTGTATTTGAAGGCTATAAATACGGAAAAATATTCATAACATTTCATCTTCCAATTAATTTATTTAAACGTCTAAGGTGCAGAACTAATAAAAGTCTGGACGCAACAAGTACGTTATGGTAGTCAATTTTTTTAAAATGTTTTCAATAGCAAATCCGTCTTTTTTTAATGAAAGGAGTTTAGTTATCAGTATAACCTATATAGTAGAAGCAATGTACCATATTTAATCGAAATAACTTTCCTTTTTGAAAATGTACAAACCTTTTCCAAAAATTAACTTAAAATGTTCCCGAAAAAACCCGTTTCCTAGCCAATCATAACGGACTTGCAGCACCAAGAATTTTTTTTACAAACATGCATTATATTATATTGGAAAATGCAAAAATGCAATAATATAAGGCGTGTTCGATAAAATTTATATCACCAATGACATATGGGCCATTCTTTGATTGAAAAAATTATTCTACAAGATGCAGATTATAGACTATAGAACAATAGACTCAATAACTAAAACTGCTGCGAACGCATCAGACAAAGGGTCGATTCAAAATGAATTTTCTGCAAATGCTTTGGGAAAACGAAGGACAAAAATCGAAGAACGGCTGAAGATGAAATTTAAGGATTTTTAAAACACACCGGTTATTTAAAACTAAATCGGCAATTTTCAGACAAGGAACCTGAAACGAATATGGGTTATGTACAAGAAATATCGTAAGAAGTGTGTTTTACAACCGCCATTGTCTTTCATTTTACTAAAAATGTTTGAATTTGAAAATTCATTTCAAATAGATCCTTTATTTGATGACTTGGCAGTAGTTTCAGTTAGAAAGTTTACGGTTTAATAGTCTATAATTTGTAGCGAATTTTTAATTTTGAAAATACTTTTGGCGCGAACTATTTCACCTAAAACTCGGGGCCAGTTTCAGTTTTTATCGGTTTACATATAGGTACAGGTGACGCATTTTTAGGGTAAAGTTCAAAATATTCGTTATTACACAAAAAACGAGAAAAAATTTTCGGGGCGCTGCAAGTGCGTTATAGTGGTGAATTTTCGTAAGAATTGTACCCTACTTTACACGGTATATTACCAAAAT
Organism: Tillus elongatus; assembly: GCA_964006375.1. Taxonomy (NCBI): domain Eukaryota; kingdom Metazoa; phylum Arthropoda; class Insecta; order Coleoptera; family Cleridae; genus Tillus; species Tillus elongatus. Next base: position 65,499,833 of record OZ023262.1, on the reverse strand, counting down.
CAATACCCTAAATTTACACAGACCTTGAAGATTGATTTTAGAGGTCCTAGTACGCGCACATTTGAAGACTTCTTCCGAACGTGTTACCATTATCAAAAAACTCTTGTGTTCTAATTCCTTTTGAGAAACATGCCCAAAACTAAATTTTCTAAGAAGCTAGAAAATTTAATTTTGCTATATCTATAAGTATCTGTAAGTCTCTTTAAAATAAACTTTTATTACAAATTACATTAAAGTTACAAAATTACAAAAGCTTTCCAGAAGGAAACTTAATTCATATATAGAAACGAAAAGTAGCTGCCAAATTATAAACCTAGCAGGTATTTTTCCTTATTAATCGCCTGGATGATTTCTTTTAAGTCAAGCTAATCAAACCGGTTTTTAGTGAAATTTTCTTTAAAAAATTCACTAATGAAAATAATGAAGAGTTCTCGAGTTTTGAATTATGAAAAAATTTCTTCAAATGAGCGTAAACTAGGACACCTATATATATATATATATATATATATATATATATATATATATATATATATATATATATATATATATATATATATATATATATATATCTGTGTGTGTATGTGTGTGTGTATGTGTGTGTGAGTCACACCGACAAATCAAAAAATAGTGCTGGTAAGTGAATCATAACTTCCACATAGCTCTGATAATCTACTCTCCTTAGAATGATGTTCTCATGAAATTAGTTTAGGGTCCATGACTTGACTACAAAGAAAATGTTTGTAATGCTGTACCCATAAACTTTTGAAACGTTATATTACTCGAGTTTTAACGATAAAACGCCAACTTTCCTCAAATCACCCCTCATTTATCCCCTATCCTCTGAAGCGATCTTACCCAAAAACAACTGAAAGCGTTCCTTTGTCAGGTTCTAACTGGGTACTAAATTTGATGATGATATCTCAAATCGTTCGAACGTTACTGCGCCTACTAACAGACAGACGTACAGGCCGATGGACACCCACCGACCAACCGACCGACAGAACGACAGACAAAAAGATTTCGTTACAAAATCAAGATTTCTATATGTTTTACGCCGTTTTGGCACACAGATATTTCACCCCCCACACATCCAACCCCTAATTTAATCTCAGCCGAGAATACCAGACGTTTGATGAAATTGAAAGTTTTCAAATAAACAAACCCTAGCACGTGTACACATAATCTTCTGAAACGTTATATTACTCGAGTTTTAACGAAAAAATGACAACTTTCACCAAATCACCGCTCATTTATCCCCTACCCTTTAAAGTAATCTTACCCAAAAAACTATTCGGAACGTTCCTTTGTTGGGTGCAAACTTTTTGAATTTTTTCGCGCTGATGCCATATTTCCAGACGTATTGACGATGTGGAAGTAATAATGGACTGATTTTGATAAAATTTGATGAGTACCTTCCTTTCGCAATTTGCTTGGATGTGTTCATTAGGGAAAATGAGAGCAGTTGTTCCCGGAAAATTTTGTGTTTTCTTTCGAAAAATGTTATATCTCCAGAAATAACATAACTGTGGCTGGAGACTGAAACAAAAAGCAGAATCAGCCCAAAAACCACAAAAACAACAACAGTTAGTTATACGCTAACCCTCCGTTATTATTTTGTGATTTTTGGGGTGGTTCAGCTTTTGAACAAAAAAAAGCTGAATCGCCCCAAAAATCACAAATTTTAGGTTCATTTTCGGAATCATTTTGTACTTTTTTAATAATAAAGATATTTTGATGAAAAATGGTGCATTTTTTTACTATATACGTTATACTTCTTGCGAATAATTATATTGGTAAATGGGTAAATAACTTGAAGAAGTTCGTTCGCCAGCAAAATCGGACCAGATTTATTGGGAACATTTTAGGTTCATTTTCGGGATCATTTCGCACTTTTTTAACAATAAAGTTATTTTGATGAAAAATTGTGCATTTTTTTACTATATACGTTATACTTTTAACCAAATTTTAAGCCTTTCATTAAAAAAAGGCATATTTGTTTAAAAACATTTTCATGAAAATTTGCTGCTATAACGCTTCCACACTTTCTAATTTCATTTTAACGACTAAGATAGACTATTACGATATAGGAAAACAAATTGTTTATATTTTTAAGTAGAAAGCCCCTACTATGATGAAACAAAGTGAATAGGGATAGTTACCGAGCCAGTATTGTACATTATAAAGTTATTTTCACTGTCAAATAAAAATAACAGGATGTATGGTAGGTAATCTAGGACATTAAACAAAAAGTCTGGACGCAGCAAGTGCGTTATGATAGCGAATTTTTTTTAAAGTATTTTTAATAGCAAATGGCTTTCCTTGCTGAAAGCAGGCATCAAACTTGGTTACCTATATAATAGAAACAATGTACCATATTTCATCAAAAAAACTTTATTGTTTGAATTGAAAATATATAAACATTTTTCAAAAGTCTGGATGCAGCAAATGTATTATGGAAGTGAATTTCCATAAAAATGTTAACAATAGCAAATGCGAGCAGGGATCAATCTGATTACCGGTATAGCCTATGTAGTAGAAAAAATGTACTATATTTTATCAAAATTACTTAAGTTTGAAAATATACGAATAATTTCCGAAAATAAACTGAAATATTGGTTTTCTAACCAACAAAGCTTACGTTAATAGCAAATTGAGTTATTGAAATTTGAAGGATTTAATGAAAATTCGGTAAATTTGCAGATTAGCTCCCGAACGCTGTTAAAAAGATTGTTTTCAAGAACATTACTAGGACCCCACCCGGATGCGCAAACCACATGAAAAATTTCTTTTTCACACCCCCAAAGGAAGTTACGGGACTGGGAGTGAATAGGGTCCTGGGCGGGGTAGGTAGTAAAAAGGAAATATGAGCAGAAAATTCGAAGAAAACTGCTTGAAAGCTGTCTATTTGAAGCCATATCCCCATTAAATCCTGCCTACCTCGCACAGCACCACTATTTGCCCCAGGTCACGTAACTTCCTTGGGGGGTATGAACAAGAAGTTTTTCTTGTGGTTTATGCAACGAGGGTGGTTGTATGCACACGAGGGGGGATGCCTACGACGAAGTAGACCCCCCCCCCGCCCCGCTCGTCTTGTATTAGGGGTGGAGGTTGGGGGGCTTTGGCCGGGGGGATTTTCCTTCCCCCTTGCGTGCATATAACCACCCTCGCTGCATAAATGACAAGAAAAATGTCTTGTTCCTACCCGCCAAGGAAGTTACGGCACCTGGGGGATAGGGGTGCTGTGCGGGGTAGGCAGGGTTTAAGGGGGATATGGCTTTAAGATGTGAAAAAGGCAGCTTTCAAGCCCGTTTTATTAGAATTTTCTGCTCATATTTCCTTTTTACTACCTACCCCGCCCAGCACGCCTACTCACTCCTGGTCCCTTAACGTCCTTGGGGGGTATGAACAAAACATTTTTGTTCGGGTTTGTGGATCCAGGAGGGCCGTAGGCAGGTTTCTAAAAACAGTTTTTTGAAAAGCGTTCGGGAGCTAAACTGCAAATTTACCGAAAATTCGCTACCAAAACGCACTTAATGCGTACAGATTTTTTTCTTACAAACGCATCATATTTCGATAAAAAATGCAAAAATGCATTAACGAATTTGTTCTACGAAAATTAGCTAAAAAACCTTATACAACCCTACTCACTCCTGCCCCGTAATTGCCTTGGGGAGTGTGAACTAGAAATTTTTCTTGGGGTTTGTGGATCCAGGGGGTGGGGGGGGGGGAAGCCCGGCAGGTTTCTGAAAACAGTTTTTTGAAAAGCGTTCGGGAGCTAAACTGCAAATTTACCGAAAATTCCCTACCAAAACGCACTTACTGCGTCCAGATTATTTCTTACAAACGCAACATATTTCGATAAAAAATGCATAAATGTATTAACGAATTTGTTCTACGAAAATTAGCTAAAAAAAATTAAAGACCGTTAAACCATAAACGTCACTAAACCTACAGCGAAAGCATCAACTTAACTAAATCGACAGCCAAAGCATCAGAGAAAGGGTCTATTTGAAATGAATTTTCTGTAAATATTTTAGTAAAATGAAGGGCAATGCATCTGAAACTTAAGGGTTTGCAAAACACTCTTCTTGCAACATTTTATTTTCACAATCCGTATTTGTTTTACTTCTTAGCCTAAAGATTGCTAATTTTGACGTTTAAATTTGCGAGTTTGACGTTCTGAGGAAAACTCAAAAATTTGTTTTTAACTGCCCATAACTTCTTTGTCTTTAAAGCTAGAGACCTAAATTTTGCTACAGAGTTTACTCTTTATAATACAAACACGAGATATGCATTTTTTCCGAAAGAAAACACAACATTTTCCGGGAAAACTTGGTCCGATCTTCCTGGATAACGGACTTGCAAAAGGAAGGTATTCACCAAATTTGATCAAGATTGGTCCATTATTTTTTGAGTTGTCGGTCGGATATATATATATATATATATATATATATATATATATATATATATATATATATATATATATATATACATATATATATATATATATATATATATATATATATATATATATATATATATATATATATATATATATATATATATATATATATATATATATAAACACAGATCTCCTCATTAGCGAATTTTTTTAATTCGCTAAAAAGCCGATTCACCCCAAAAGCCACAAAAGTAGTAGCTAGCGTATAACAGAGAGTTATACGCTAGGTACGTAAACTTAGTTAAGTTTAGCGACAGCTACTGATGATGACAACTTCGTAGCCGAAATATGTCATTTTTGTGGTTTTTGGGGTGACTGCTTTTTGTTTCAGTTTTCAGCCATAGTGTCCAACCTCAGTATTTTAGGATATTAAAAACAAACAAAAAACAGAATAAACTGTGTAAAGTCAACATCAAAGCTGCATACAACGCTTTTAATAAAAGCATATCTGTATCGTGTTCAATGCGAGCTCGGATATTAACCTTCAGCTATCCATATAGGGTTAAATCACCCCCTATTTCAGTCACAAAAGCAAATACTTAGGGGTAATAATTGTCACACGCACTCTTCAACCAATGATAACGGTTCGCCTCATTTCAATTGTAGAACATAAATATGTCTTCTATGTTTTCAATATGAACCAAATGTGTAGTAGCTAAATTACAGTAATATTTTCTCCACATTGTCACACATTTTTTTCGCTGAAACTTCGTAAAAAAGGTCGAAACATATAGAAAACACCATTTCCGAACGATTTTTTTTTTGTCTGACGGTCTGTGTGTCTGTAGCCACAATAACTTTAGAACGAATTGAGATATCGTCTTCAAATTTGGTACACAGTTAGCACCCAACAAACTAACGGTTCGGATTGTTTTCGGATAAAATCGCTATAGTGGGTAGGGGATGAATGGGGTGTGATTTGGTGAAAATTTATATTTTTTCGTTAAAACTCGAGAAATGTAAAGTTTTTAGGGTTTATTTTTGAGAAAGCTTTTCAGTTAATCAAGCATATGGTATTCTGTGCTAAAATTAAATTTTGGGTTTAATGTGTGAGGGTGGAATATCGGACAAAAATTTCTATTTTTTTGCTAAAGCGGCGTAGTATGTCTCCAAGCATATAGAAAACTTGATTTGGTAACGAATATTTTTTTGTCTGTCGTTTTATCGGTCGGTCGGTCTGTCGGCCTGTGGGTCTGTCTGTTATCATCTTCAAACTTGGTGTCCAGTTAGCACCCGACAAAGGAACGCTTCGAATTGTTTTTGGGTAAGATAGCTCAAGGGGGTGGGGAATAAAGGAGGGGTGATTTGGTGAAAATTTTTCGTTGAAACTCGAGTAATATAACGTTTCAGAAGTGTATGAATACAGGAATAGGAATATTTTTCTTTGTGGTCAAGTCATGGACCCTAAATTAATTTCATGAGAATGTCTTTCTGAGGAGAGTAGGTTACCACAGCTATGTGGAAGTTATGATTCAATTTGCAGCACTATTTTTTATAATATACAATTTTTTATCAAACTAATCTTATAGCACATATATGATTTGTGTATTATATGGGCTAGTGGTAAAGTCAAACAAAAATTACAGCGGCCAACATTTAAAAAAATGCTAATTTTTTATTAGAATCGCAATTTTCTGATTTTATATGTCTATGGTGTGGTGGTGGTGGACAAAAACTGGTATCGCGTTGACTTTATTGTCATTAGCCACTATTTATATGTCGAAGTATATTCAAACTTTCTTTTATATCTTAAACATTTTGCCATTGTCCCTTCTACAATAGACGATTTGCATGGATTTTACATTACATGAATTTAACATTTGACTATTAGTTTTTTATACATAGAACATTATTACATGCATGAAAATACACAAAAACATATGTAGTGGACAGAAAAAGACTTTTGAAATCAAAAAATTTCGAATTATTATCATGTGACCGCGAACCTTCTGTTATTGGTAGTGACGTACTTAAACAGTGAATAAATTACGTGTTTACATTTGCCCTATGGTATGATAAGTACGGTCGCTTGCTTTTTAACATCGTGGTGATGCAAACACAGAGAAGCAAGCTTATTGTCATTGTGACATTACCGTCCAGTGACGTCACAGATTTTGCTGGCATAATAGTGGTGTTTGAAATCAATTATGAAATTCGCATTTTCAAATATTTGTTGCGTCGTTATTTTTGTGGTATGTGAAACGAAAAAAATATTACAATCATCTTTTTGGGATGTCTATCAGATGTGATTAGAAAAAAAAAATCGGGACGCAGCAAGTGCGTTATAGTAGTGAATTTTCATAAGAATTGTACACTATTACTATACCGCATCTTTTTTTGTTCCCTCAGGGCTCGTCCGCGGCCTTGCCGCCCCGATAGCACTGCAACCTTTGGTTGATTGTGTATAATACGGCATATTAGTAAAGTTAATACTTTAAACTTACACAGACCATGAAGATCGATTTTAGAGGTCCTAGTACGCGCACATTTGACGAATTCTTTCAGAAATGTTGCCATCGATATCTCGCTAATCCAAAAAAATCTTGCGTTCTAACTCGGTTTGAGAAAAATGCCTAGAGCCCAATTTCCTATGAAGCTAAAGAACTACATTTTGCTATACCTGTCTGCAGTTAGTGTGAGTCTCTTTAAAAGAAACTTACAAATTTCATGAAAGTTATACAGAAGATTTCCAGAAGGAAATTTAATTCATATTTAGAAAAGTAAAGTATCTGCCAAATTATAAACGTAACAGTTATTTTTCCTTATTAATCGCCAGTATGATTTCGTTTAAGTCAACCTAATCAAACCGGTTTTTCCAATATCAACAACAAAATTATAATTTCAGACTCAAAGGTGACAAACTTACTTTGTTTTATCAAAAATGAGATCTTGCACAAAATGTATGAAATATGTACACTATTGTTCCTTCAAACGTCAAAATAAAACATAAAAAACATACATTTATCGAACTGGATTCGATCGCGTGACCTTCTGCTTATGAGGCCAGCGACACGTCTCTGAGCCAACTGGGTATACGTCAAAAAACGTTATGTTTAGGGGATACAGTAGATCGGATTCATGCCCGGAATATTATATCCAAAATATAGGTAACAATTAGTAGAATTACCATTGAAACACATCCCACGATTGTTTCGGTCTCATATGACGTCTTATGTTTATCCTTATGACTACCCTTTCCTCGTACCATAACGACAATGTCGTCTGCATAGCCCTGTACCTCATACCTCCCTCCCGAGAGCCTCCTCAGCAGGCAGTCCACGACTAGGCACCAGAGCAAGGGAGACAGAACGCTCCCCTGCGGGACGGTGTCAGGGATCCGTACGAGGACATTGCGTCTCTTTGGGAGTTCTTTGGGCTCGACGGCTGTAACAGCCTGGATCAGGTCCACCTTCCCCTGGCCTAGCGTGACCTCAGGATGGTGTCTGTCAATCACCGTCATCCCGAGGACCTTCGCAGCCTCCCTATATGAGCCAGTCTGCGCTGGTGTTCCGGCCCTGGTCCTTTTGGGACGTCTGTCTGTAGTAGGTGTGCTAGAGCTTGAGCGCGGCCTCCTCTGACTCGCACTCTCCTCTTGTGCCTTTACAGGTGCCCTGGCCCTTTTCGAACGTCTGTCTGTAGTAGGCATGCTAAGGTCCGAGCGCGTCCTCTTCTAACTCGCACTCCCCTCTTGCGCATTTACCGGTTTCTTGACCGACCGTGTCCCGGTCGCCATTTTCTGCGCCCTCCGAGCTTTTTTCTTTGCGTCCCGGAAAGACGCTTGGACTGCCGTGGCAGTCCCTCTACGCCTACAGTAGAGTCCTAACTGGTGAAGGGGCCCCCAGAGTCCGCGGACCTCGCCGCCCTGCGGTAGGCCCAGCCTCCAGCTTGGTTGTCGCGGACAAGTCTGTGGCCGAAGCTACCCGAAGTCCTCCGTATCTACGTCGGTCGAGAGACCTCCAGAGTCCGCGGACGCTGCCGCCCCCTGGCTCGTCTCTGTTTCCGGAATAGACCCAATGCACGAGTCTGTAGCCGGAGCCACTCTTAGAGCCTCATTGGTTTTGGTTTTATATCTATTTATATTCTCCATGTTGTTCCCACGAGAATGGGGGACATATTGTCCACACCATCAGAAACCTCTGTGTGGTGCAAGGCGGGTTACCCTGGAGGGTTGCCTGGTACTCCAGAGGTTCCGTTCACAACACCATCACCCTGGTGCCATCCATCGCTAGACACGGGTCACGTGACACCGTAGATTGGATGAGTTTGTTTCGACCTCCACATCTAGATCCGTCATGTTTAGTTATAAGCAGGGTCACCTCGTGCAGAATGCAGCTCTTCACCGCGCATGATGGTCTTGGGGAAAGCTTCATCGAAAGCTTAAAGCTTATGTTGTTGTTTCCACTTCCTCAGCTTGCCCCTGTATATATATATATATATATATATATCTGTGTGTGTGTGTGTCACACCGATAACTTAAAAAATAAATGACCGATTTTGATACACTTTGGTGGGTACCTTCCTTTTGCAAATGGCTTGGATAAGTTTGTTAGCCAAGAAAATCCGACTAGTTTTTGCCGGGAAATCTTGTGTTTTCTTTCGGAAAATTTAGGTTGGTGTATATTTGAAACAGGCATTTCCCAATTAGTGGATGATGTATGATGTATAATGTTAACAATGAAACAATTAAACAAGCCAATGTCGCCTAAAAGACACAGGGATGTATATGGACGTATACAAGTTAACAATAAAATAACTTAACACATACAATCATATAACAATTAAGAAAATTTGTCCCTAAATAAAACATAAAAGCAAATCAAAAGTAATTAAGAAACACACAATAACATTCAAAGGAAAGTTTCAGAATACAGGTCTAAATCCAGTAATGTTTTTTTTTTCAGAGCCTCGGTGGTTCAGTGGTAAGAACGTGTGCCTCTGAACCGAAGGGTACTGGGTTCGATCCCAGGGTACTTCTTTCACTTTTTCAGTACATACTGCACAATTAACATCAACCGAGATTGTGGCATTGTATTTGAGCAAGTTGAATGTCTGCACGTTACGCTCTTCGGAGGGGGCGTAAATCCGACGGTCCCGTGTCAATGCGATGTTGGGAACGTTAAATACTTCTACCCTCCTTACAGAAAGGCAGGGGTTGGGCAACATTTCCAGGATGGTGAGGTGAGACTGCTCTCTGGCGTCGGTGATTGGCCATAGTCGCGGAAATAGGCCGACGTTAAAGAAATAAAGACACACACAATATTGTTTGTTAGAAACACTAGTTGTACAAGGTTCATACCAGGGTAACTATATTACTAATAAAAGTCTGGACTCAGAAAGTGCGTTATAGGAGTGAATTTTCATAAAAATGTTTTTAATTGCAAATATTTCTTTTTTAATGAAAGCAGGCATCAAATTTGGCGAAATATTTTTTACACAAATTTTTTCTAAAAGAACACAAAATTTAAATTATATACCTAATCTGTAATTGTATGTATGTATGGTCGAAATTGCTTGGCTGCCGTTAATTTAGCCATTCGCACATTTTTACCTAATCTGTAATTAAAATTGAAAATAAAATAATTAGTATGCAGGAAAATCCATTAAAATCTTATTTTCGACGAAAATAAGAAACTGGTCCGATTTTCCTGGGCAAAGAACTATTTCAAGTTATTTACCCACCTACCAAAATATAATTTACCACAAAAAGTTTTTCGACGACACAACAATAATTTCATCAAAATTTGCAAACAGATTTTCACGAAAATCCGTAAACATTTTTTTTATAAAAACGTATTAAACATTTATTATTAGTTACCAAAATTTCTCAAAAACATTTTACAAAAAATGATTTGTACGAAGCACAAAAAAAAATCTGCGAAAACTGGCTAAATACCTTTTACCACAAAATTTTGCTAAAAGAAAACATACAATTCAAACTATATACCTAATCTGTAATTAAAACTGAAAGTAAAATAATTTGTTTGCACGAACTTTATTTTCGACGAATTTCGTTTAAAAAATTTTCAATCAATTTTTCATAAAAAATTCGCAACAAATGTTTCTTCAAAGAAAATTCACTTATAAGAAAATTTGCTATTAAAAGAATATTTTGCACAAGAAAATTAGCTAATGGAAATAAATTTTAAAAATTAAAAAAGTTTCAAAATATCATCTAAATACAGAACTAGATACTTTTCAACATATTATGCGTGTGAATGCTGTAAAAATTGAATCCTGTTGTAGAGGAGAAAGCAACCTCTTTTAGTGTCACAAATTTCTACGTATGTTAACCGTGGAACGGTTTTACCAACTGACGGCAACAACAGCAGCAATTAAGCTTGAATTAAAAGTCTTAAAAGTGTTTATTTTTCATTTTCAACAAAAATTCGCTAAAAAATATTGGAATTACACAATCCACTCAGATAACATTAAAATGAAATCAAAGACGAAAAAAG